>CM067497.1:18841452-18924997 GCA_034552555.1 Semaprochilodus insignis
ACTGAACCACCTGGTTATTCCATCAATAGATTTTTTCTTCCCTGATGGGATGGGCACATTCCAAGATGACAAAGCCAGGATTCATTGGGCTCATGCTGTGAAAGAGTGGTTCAGGGAGCATGAGACATCATTTTCACACATGGATTGGCCGCCACAGAGTCCAGACCTGAACCCCACTGAGAATCTTTGGGATGTGCTGGAGAAAACTTTGCGCAGTGGTCCAAATCTCCCATCATCATTACGAGATCTTGAGAGAAAAATTAATGCAGCTCTGGACAGAAATAAATGCTGTGACACTGCAGAAGCTTGTGGAAACGCCACAGCGAACGCGTGCCGTGATCAAAGCTAAAGGTCCAACCAGGCAGTGTAGTAAGCGGAGCTGATAAAATGGACATCAAGTGTAGATATAAGGAGATAAAGGGGTGGCCGGTGGGTGCATATTTCACCCAGAGACCTCCAAATGCACAAAACGTACAGTATGTAACTTTAATACTTTGTCCACACAGTGGACAGAAATACTACCACAACTATGGTTAGGCCTTGCACTCATGTATGGGAGCCGATACAGCAAAAATATTTATTTCTGACACAACAAGACATTTTCATGATAGACAATATACATCAAGATATTTCATTTTTCTGAGATGTAATACTTTGGAAAAGCCAAACTTGTCACTACAGAACTTGCCATAATCACTTCAATGATTTTATTTAACACACTGCAGTAAATCCGATCTAACAAGCCTAATTATGCTCACTTTGTAAAGAAACAGGTTGTTAGTCAACCACAACATGCTTAGAAAAGCATATGGTGACAATCATGATAATTGTACATACTGCCCACCCCTAGACTCACAACCACACACCTGACAAGGCTAAAGATCAGCCTGCATTATTTTGATCAAAATAAATTAAATTGGTTGAAAGTCATATAGAGTTGGGCAGAAATACTATATTTTGTATTGTCACAATATTTATCATTTCCAACGTCTGATCAGTTGGAGCAGAGAAAAATGAAGCAGCAGTGCTACTTTTTGAATAATACTATCAAAAACTGTGAATAAAGCGATTTTTATTGAATATTTTGCATACAGTGTTGCACTAAATCCAGTTAAACACGACTAACTGTAATCTCTTTTTATGAAACACGCAGTCGGTCAGTGCTCTACTGAACAATTCACACAATATGTTCAGAAAGGCATTTTGCACTGTTGCACAATTGAACACGATAATTATATATAGTGTGACAGCCCTAATTTCATACCTGGCTCACACCGCTCCCCACTTCAGCACCAAAGCAGATTTTACATCTTTTCATGCACCACCAACTTCTACAGGGACACAATTCTAAACTGCAGAAAAACTGTAACTTGCAACACACACCGCCAAGTCTGCATTCTTCTTCTGCAACTGCATAATAGTATATTTTGCTTTGCACATACGTCCCCGCCTGAGAAAATTAAATAATGCTATTCTGTTCTTTCAGCATGTATTAAAGGCTTAAGTAACTGTGTCTGCTGCCACTGATGCAGG
Source organism: Semaprochilodus insignis (assembly GCA_034552555.1). Lineage (NCBI taxonomy): Eukaryota > Metazoa > Chordata > Actinopteri > Characiformes > Prochilodontidae > Semaprochilodus > Semaprochilodus insignis. The sequence goes on from CM067497.1 coordinate 18,842,986, forward strand.
ACAATCAGCATTAACTCATAATTGCTGAGTTCACCCTCAGCATTGTTCGCTACGACACAAATGACCAAGTCACTCCATATAAGTTGTGTCAGGACTGTCATCTAGGCAGCTCTCCTAAAGGCCAGGCCTTGATTCAGCATCTCCTCCGAATGTAATTAAATAAACCCTCCCTGCTGCACAACTTGATTGTTTGATTCTTCATTATTTCTCCAAAGTGAGCTGCTTTAAGTGATTGGCCGATTTAAAGTGCTGACAGGTGCACTGCACGTCCGATCCGTTTAAGAGCAAAGAGTCAGAATAAATCTTATCCACCGTACGTACAGAGAGGAGAGGTGCCAAAAACACAACTGCATTAGAGAATCAGAGCCACTGAGGCTCAGGGACGATGGAGAGACCTAAACAAACCCTGCACGTGTCCATGTCCACCTAAAGCTAATGCTATTAGAACAAAATGAAGTGTAAGGAAGCAAAGATGTCAAAAAGGTCAGAAGGCAACAGAGTCTGCCGAGCCTAGCGTAAAAATATAAAAAAACTGGTATCGCTCAGGAAGTGTCCGACCTGTGTATTAAATATATGTTGAGCGTAAGATCTGTAACGCATGTTTTGGGACTGTGGGAAGATTATCGGAACTGGTTGGAAGGGGGTTCATAAAATTAAAAAAAAAAGATTTTAGATAAAGAATCTGATATTTATGTGATGAACCTATAGTCAGATACCTTTGATGCAGATAAGATGATGTTTGTATTATGTATATTCTTATTTACCTGGCTGAAAAACTGTATATTACTGTTATGGTCTAGACAGAGGTGCCCTCGGTAACTATGTGCCTCACGTCTCTGCTTTGGAAACATTAACGTATGATATGCATTAAAAATCTGCTCAGTTTTGGAAGATCTGGACACCTTTGTGGGTATACGTAGGGATACATATACGTAGAGAGGTGACCCCCTCCCCGTTGTAGGCCTAAATCTGTCCTTTTCCTTCTCACACTCTTTTCTTGTGTTTGTTTATTTATTTTTCTCAGGCACCTAGTCATGCTCTTATCTTTGCGGATTCTATATGGATTGATTCGGTGAGCAGCGTTCTGTAAGGCCTTTGCAACCCTGTAAAAACCCAATAAAAAACAATAATTAAAAAAAAAAAAAAAAAAAAAACACCACTTGTACAGCTTGTCAATCAAGAAACGCCTGGTGTTCAAAGTTTCTCTAGTTTTGTAATCGAACTACAAAGCTAACATAGCCTACAAGTTGGCAAAGCTTAATGCTGCTGTTACACTAAACATTTGCTGCTTGCCAGATTCTAAAATGACTTTCCAGGACCGAGCCTAGGCCCAAAGACTGGCACTGGAAAACAATCCACTATTTTAACTCACTAGCCGTAAACAGTAAAACATGACGGTAAACAATCATTAACCAAGGAGACAGCACAGTAGTAAACAAGCTCGCGAACTCATCTAACCATCAACACTGACTACAAAAGGTGTATGTTTAAAATCTTAAACACTGAATTAGTGTTTCCTTCATAGACTGCTGCTATGCGAAGCCCCGCCCCTTCAGAGGTCAACACATCCAAAGTAGCACTGCTACTGGTCGAGGACGTAAATTAGTGCATCAAAATTCACAAAATTTGAAACTATATTCTTAGAAGACGAAAATAAATATAAACAAAAAGGCTATATGAATTAAACAAAACACGAAAACTGTAAGGCTACATCTCATTTTTAAATAAGTTATGCAGTACAAGGTCATTTATGGTCATATCTTGTGTTTGTACATCAAGTTAGAGACGTTCAAGATTAACAGACTGGTTGAAACACACAGCGGAAAAGCTCGTAACACCACCAAGGCATTAGTTTAAGCCCTGCCCTTCAAGAGAAAGAGTCTGCTAGTAAGAGTTGACTAGCCCCCCACCCCCCAATAAACAAGCTGGGGGGAAAAAATATTTATGTTTTTGAGAGTACAAACTGCAAACTGTTTGAGAATTGTCTGTCAGACTTCAACAGCGATTTCAAATTTGTTTTTGAAATGGTAATTTGACCCTCAGTTTCGAGTATTTGAGTATATATCCAAAGAGCCAAGAGGCTTCTGTAAAGAGTATGGACTGTTACTGAGGCCGAGAGGGACATGCACCTTCTTAATACTTCTCACTTTTGCAAGAAACACTGGATAAGTCAGTATATTACAGCTGCTGAGGCGTCTCCATGCAGCTGAAGCTGGCTTCCAATCCACCAGCTTTTTATCAAAATGTTCTTTTAGTTCTAGTAACACGTAACTACTGCTCCACTGAAGGTGGAAACTTCAAATAAGAAGCTGACCAACTTCAACATAACTGGGTTATGTCTTCACATACGAGTCAGCATATTTAAGCTTTTAGTGCATGTATTTGACCCTCTTGTTAAGAGTGCTGGCACTCGGTCAGTTAACCTTTCCCTTTCACTATACCCAACTGAGAAACCTCACCATTTTATACAGCCTGGCTAATCAACTATAACCGGCAGACAAATTGGAACAATTTCTTTCCAGTTCAGAGAGCTGGTCAGTAGTCATGGCCAGTAGGCATGCAATGTCATTATATTTTGATGGAAGACTATGGGAGCACACAAAAAACTTGAGATGGTCTTTGAGATGGTATGATAAATCATGATCATGCTTAACATGGCCAGATAAAAAAAAGGAAAAGGTGACTGTTGATGTACTTATGGGTAACAGGGGAAACTACACTAATATGTTTGAATAGTTACAGCCCTCTAGACACTACAGACATGGCTATAATTCTATACTGCATATTCCTCCATGTTTATTTCTACTACCTCAGCACTTTCTAGATAAACACAGGATAATTGCTTGGGTGTTGTTTGTGTGTTTATACTATTACACAAGCTATAACTCACATTACAACCGTTTGAAGAGAGAAATAAACCGGGCAGCCCTTTCTTGGCAAAGGCTTAGTGGCAGCAACACTGTCATAAAGCTACTTATTGAGAGTGATTCCCTTTCTTACTGAGCATCATTCTAAGTGCTTGGCAGCAGCCTTTACTGTTGATGCTGGCAGATTCTTTCCACATCTAGAGTATCAGTATGCTGGCATCCAGCCATGTCAGAGACAAACCTCTTAAAACCTTTGGAAACACAAGAAAGTCCCTCAGGAAGAGCATCCAGTATACACTGGAGAATCTTATCGCTCATACCACAATCAGTACTTATCTGCTTTGTTGGCATTAAGCTTGGTGATTAATGTCAATCAAGTGGGCTGTCACATACAAGTTATTATTTGTTTCAAACACCCACAGAAACTCAAAGGAATGTCTGCAATTGGTCAGAATGCTGAAAGATTACTTAGTGTCTGCTTTGCATATTGAAAACCTCTGCAATGCTGGAATTATGATTAACAAAAAAATAGATATTGCGTATCCCTGAAATCGTTGGTTAGCCACTGCTTGGATAGAGACTGCATAGCTCAAATCAACCAGGTAAGAACGCCAAGCACTTAAACTGTGTTCATTACGTTTAGTACGTAGAGATTATCATACTAGCAACTGTTAGAAGTTAAATCCTTAAGGCTCTCACCACTCCGAGCTTCTCCGAGGCGTTGGCCTTCCAAAGTCGGATGTTCATTTCATCTGAGCCGCTCAGGACGTACTTATTGTCAGCTGACCATTTCACACAGATGACGTGCTGCATACGCTTAGTGTGGTACACCTCCCTGTGGTGAGACAGAACAGGTACATTACCTGAGTACAGATTAACTCTTCTCTCCAACAACAACAACAACAACAACACTCTTTGCCCATTTCAAGCGCTCTATGTATATCCACTGTAGCGGTGTGTTAGTGTGTGTTGTGCTGGTGTGAGTGGATCAGACACAGCAGTGCTGCTGGAGTGTTCAAACACTGTGTCCACTCACTGTCCACTCTATTAGACACTCCTACATTGCTGGTTCACCTTGTAGATGTCAGAGATGATAGCTCATCTGCTGCTGCACAGTTTGTGTTCTTGTAGTCCTTCATCAGCGGTCACAAGACGCTGCCCACAGGACGCTGTTGGCTGGATAGCTTTAGCTGAATACTGTTGGCTGGATAGTCCAGCAGTGACACTGAGGTGTTTAAACACTCCAGCAGTACCGCTGTGTCTGATCCACTCCTAGCATACCGGTTCCACTCGCTAAAAATCTGACAATTGTGACAGGCCTATTGACAAACAGCACCTTGACCAGTTAAATCATTAACTCACACTGAACTGATCATAGTCTCTTCACTCACCTGCTGTGACCACTGTCTTTGGGGAAGATGCGGATGGTCTTGTCGAAACTGGCTGACACAAACTCTTTCCCAGTGGGGGAGTAGTCCACATCCAGCACAGCAGAGACATGGTCCATGTGTACGTTCACTGGAGCATCCAGATACCTCATATCATACGTGTACAGACTGCCAACAGAGAAGTTGGCATTAATTATTTTATTAGTGAAGTAAAGGAAACGGACATGGTTAAAGTGATTATGATAAAGGTACTGTGGTACACAAATTAAGGTGCTAGCTAGCAAGGCAATCACTGAACTACCACATTCAATTATTTTAAAAAAATTATTAGAACCACACACACACACACACACACACACACACACACACACATACACACACACACACATACACACACAAAACATATACATATGTTATGGCTCACTTGTAGTCCTCATTGGAGCATGTGAAATAGTAAGCCTCCATGGGGTTCCAGCAAAGCGTGTTACTTCTCAATTGCATTACGACCTGAAAGAGAGCTCGGTGTCATCAACGACACAGAGATGCAAAAACGCTAAAGGTGCTCCCCTTTAAGGGCTTATAACCAGACTGTCTTTACCTTTTTAAGTGGGTTAGATTCTCTCATGTCATACAAGATGATACTTCTATCCGAGGCACAGCTGGCGAGGAGTTCAGTCTGCAAAAACATCCAAAAATATTCTTTTAATAGAAAAATACAATTCAACTACAAACCCCATGAGTTGATGATGCTGTGTGAGATATATGCTGCCCCCACTTCATGCGCACTTTTGAATGCTGAGTGGAAGCAACATCTACATTACACAAGAGACCACTCAGAGCAGCATGGCAGGAGAGGACACTGAGGAATGGGCCACAAAGCATGCGCTATCAGCTAGGTAAGCCAATTAGCTTTATCAAGCTAATAAGCTATTCATGTAAATGTTGTAATTTAAGACTCTGTACTGAGCCTGAACATAACATAGAAGATCCTGCAAGCTGCATCAGGTGGTCGAGCCACTTTGTTGTTACAGCGCAACTCATGGCTGCTAGATCAGATCTGGGGAATTTGGAAATCAGGGCAACTCCTTGACATGTTCCTCAAAATGTTCCTGAAGAATGTACGCAGTGTGACAAGTGGTATTATCCTGCTAAAAGAGAGAACTGCCATCAGAACTGCCAGGACCCACAGTTTCAAAGCAGAGCGTTGCCAAGAGCAGCACTCTCCGTCTACTAGCTTGTGTTCCTTCTGTAGTGCAATCTGGTGCCGTCATATCCCCAGGTAACAGTCCACACATACCTGGCCATGCACATGATGCAAAAGAAAACGTGACTCATCGGAGTAAGCAACCTTCTTCCACTGCTTTGTACAGAGTGCATACAGTGTTCGGTGGTCTTTAGACAGTGTCAGCCCAGACGAGCACAGGGGCACCTGATCACTTTTGCTCCCAATAGTTCAATATTGGAAGAGTTATAGTGTGTCTCAGATAACTCACGCACAGCGGAAAACATGCAGTTTATCCAAATTAGCTGCTACCGTTTACAACTGTTCAAGCAACATGGGTTTATCTGTATATTGTTCAGTTGTCTTATTAAATATGAAGGAACTTAAAAAGGAAAAATATTACCTGAAATGACTAGAAAAAAACACCCTTACTGTGCGTGCGTGCGTGCGTGCGTGCGTGCGTGCGTGCGTGCGCGCGCGCGAGCATGTGCACATGCACGCATCCACTCACCTCTACTGGATTATAGCGAACGCAGCTGATGCTGTCCACTCCCCAGCTAAAGGAGCGGATGGGGCTGCTCCTCTGTTCATCCCAGATATCCACAGTATGACCACAGGTAGCAAACGTGCCTTCCTTCTGGTGGTGGTCAATGCCAGTGTACACAGCCTGCAGAGGACAGACCACAAACTTAGTCCACTATCTGGACTTACAGTTTCACCTCTGCTGAACTCCAAAAGAACATAACCACAATGAACTGTTAATGTGAAAATCGGAGACCACTGAAAATCAGGTCCAGAAAGACTCCTTTACTAATTTATACATTTTAGAAATGTACATATACTGGCATCAACAGATCACTGAAACACATACCACATAAAAACCACCCATGTACCCTCACTGAAGAGTTCCAAACTGTCAGCAAAAAAACAGTAAGCCAGGAGCTTTATGAAAAGGGCAAGCCTAAGATTACTACACACAAAGCCATGTGTTGGCTGGAGCGGTGTAAAACACACCACCACTGGCCTGTAGCGGAGCAGTGGAAACATGCAAAAAACATTAAATGTAGACAAATCCGGTTTTACCTACCGGAATACAGAGCACCAACAGAAGGAATAATGGTCTGGGAATGTTAGTTTCAGTGAAGGGTAATATTACTGCTACAGCATACAAAGAAACTGCAGACAATTATATACTACTATCTTTCTGGAAGCCGCTATGCTGTTCACAAAGCAAGTTCCATGAAGACATAGTTTGATAAGCATGGGGTGGAGAAACTTCAGTGGCCTCCACTGAAACGCATCCGGTCCAACTCTTTTCCCTGAAAAGGGCACAAATTCCCAGACGCAATACAAAATCTTGTGGAAAGTCATGACATGAAGCTGTTATAGCGGCAAAGGGGGCCAACTCCATATTAATACCTATGGTATATACATATAGTGCATATAAAAAATACATAAACAGTATAATACAAAAACAGACTAGACTATAAAATTACCATGGAATACTCTCTAACATTACTATCCAAACAATGTTGAAATATAATGTACATCTTTTAACAAAACCTCCATGTAATGATGATCTTAAAGTACTTTTCCACACATGCAGATTAATTTCAGTTTTAAAGAAATACAATCATACCACACCTTTCCAAGAATGGTGTTCAGAGGCTCTTCCTGCAGGCGATAACCAGGAGGCTCCATGCTCCACTGCTTGATAGTTTTATCATCTCCTACCTGCCAAAGGAAATAAGAACCTTTCAGAATACCAATCTTATGATCATGATGAATTATATTACAATAAACCTTTCTGAATATATCGTAGATTAACTTGAACACTGACCAGCTATAAAATTCATGACAGGTAGAGCAGAATTTAAAGAATTTAAATTGCATTGTTTTTTAAAAAGATGAAAAGAAAGTAATTCAGATAGGAGCTTGATTTTGTTACAGTGATGGTAATCGGAACCAGGGATCATAATGTATACATCACAAATATAACCATCAATATACCATCCAAAACAACTAGCGAACCTTCTGAGGTTTTACGTGCAACAACATTGACGGTGGCAAATCTAAAAAAACACGAGCTTCCCTTGTGGACTATTTTGTTTTGCAATGTCCTGCATGTACCTCCTCCACCATAAATGGACTTCATGACGATTTAGGCCAAAAGCTTCACTCAAAACTAACATACATCAGTGTCTCAGGTATTAGAGAGTGTATTCATCGGAGTACAATCTCTAGAACCGAGCATTTCCATAGCAACCACTCTGAACAGTGCATGTTGATATTTTAACATAATAATGCTGCGTACATTTTGTGAAAACATTGGAATTCCCCTTTAAGGTTTATCATCAGTGTCAACCCGTGTGCACACTGTGCCAGTAAAACATTATGGAGTACCGTGAAAAAGGAGGTTCCACAGAAGCGAGCGCATATCCCTCTGACAAAGCCTTCATGAGCCTGGATTGTGCGCAGACACTCCCGCTTACTCAGGTTCCAGATTTTCACCTATAATGGACAAAGGCAACAGACTGTTGAAAGACATCAGAAAACAGAGGCCTGGCTCAAAAAGCAGGATGTCTTGCTTAACTAACTAGCTTTAAGCTTAGCTTGATTTTAGTCTACATCTATAGATCTAAGTCTATTCTGTGACATGATGGTGGATCAATTTTACTGGGATGGATCACTTTGACGACTTATGCAGCACGTCTAACCTGCTCCAGGGGAGGTCAGTGTTAGGGTTTTGCTTATTTAACAGCTTTTAGTCTAATCAGGGCAAGTTTCTGACCAACAGGGACAGTGCTTTGATGGAGGTCATGTTTCAGGTCATGTTTTATTAGCTTTTTGCAGCATCAGTCATGTGGGGGGAAAAAAAAATCAAACCATACCAATATCAATAATATGACTCAGCCAGTCCCGAATTAAGAACTAACTCGATTGGACTTTGTGAGACAGACCCTTAGTGAGAAAAGCCATATCACAGACAAGTGGCCTACCTCTCCATCACAGGCCCCAGATAACACAGTGGACAGACTCCTTGTGTGCTTGGCCAGGCAGCTAATGCCGTCCCTGTGACCATCCAGCGAGGCTATGAAGGGCTTAGCGAAGATGCGCTCCAGCTTGGTGGCATTCAGAGCTCTGGTGTACTCTCTGGGCACTTCAAATGGGTGGAGGGTGGGGTCATAATTTCTGGGAACTGGAAGAAAATAACAGGTTTTTATTTAACATAATTCACAATGATAAGGAGAGCTGCCACCGTACATATAGGTGCAAACTAGTGAAATATTACATCCACTCTTTATATAATCTTGACCCACCACTCTAAATACAAACACAATAAACATAACTAAGTATAAACATAATGATAGTACATTATCTATGCGCTGCTACTGCTGCTTACATCAAAACTGATACTTCTAAAACTCTTAATATTTACTGTCTATATGACAAAAAAGTTACAGGTGTAGTAGGTGCTAATATCATGTTAGAGAATAGCAGGTTTGGATTAAGTTAACACCACGTCTGCAGGCGAGCTGAGGGACTGTTGTGCTATGTATTAGCTAGCGTTAGCATGTTAGCAGCAACACTCACCACGCTGGATGTCTCTCGTTGTCTCCCGAACATAATCGTCCGGGTTCCTGCAAAGCACTTTCACCTTCATACCTCCAGATTTATTGGCTTTTTGTCATTCGTCAGGGCTTAATCTCAAATTAACAGACAGTTCTGAAGCACACTGTAAGCCTTACATGGACGAACCATGTGTTTACGTGACGTAAAAGAGCACGCAGTGAAGAAACGCTCCTCCAAGCGCGCTGCTGCCCCCTGCAGGTACAACACTGTTAGAACAGCGCGAGGCCCTTAATACAGCCTGATGAGACGTGTTTGTGTCCTAAACCCATAGAATTTACTAAACCCATAACTATTTCACTGAAATAATGGTTCAGGTAAAGAGGCCCGAAGGTGGCACGGCATTTTTTAAATAAGGCGTGGCCACAAATTAATGATATGTTGAAGCCAGGAGTTACTATATTAATTCAATTCGATTCAACTTTGTCATTACACCTATACAGGGTTGTACAGTATAACAAAACACAGTCAGGCTCCTTCTCCAGTGCAGTTATAAGAATATATTTTCCAAAGAAAAACAGGTATCTCCAAAATGGCAACTTTACAGGAGAGGCCAAAAACCTCATTTAATTTGAATGTAAGTCAATGGAACCAGACGTTTTCCAAGCAGTTTTGGGCCATTTCTGTTGGTCCATTCTTCAGAAAATTTCCACACAGTGTAAATAGCAGATCATATGATCAAACGAGGCATAAAAGTAAAAATCAACAAAAATGGAGATACATGTTTTCTTTGGACAGCGACGATATATAAATAGTGTATAGTGCAAAGACAATAGACAAAAACAATGTGCGTAAACAGTACAGTAGGACATGTGCAAAGTGTATAAGACATGTGCAAAGTGTAAGAGCAGTATCTGTATGTCAGAATGTAGAGTATTAGTGTACATGTACAGTATGTTGAGGTAGCAAGTGTGCTGTTAAGTATGTGGCTGTAAACAGTATGGATATATAAGTGTAGAGTGCAGGTAGGAGAACAGCAGCTCAATGTTCAGGTGAACAGCTAAACAGCTTATAGTACAGATGTTCAGTATATAGATAAATAAATATAGATAAATAAATACACAGCTGAGATGTTCAAGTATACATGTTAAGTTAAAGTGCAGTGCGAACAGTCCCGTGAGTTAGTGGAGCCCAGTGTGTGTGCTGGGGTGATCTGGGCTAGAAATCAGTAACAGTCTATAGTGTTGTAGTCATGTTCTGGTAGGTGCTGCCGGTGTGACCAGTTTGACAGCTCTAGGGTAAAAGTTGTTCCTGAACCTGGTGGTTCTGGCTCGAATGTTCCAGTACCTCTTTCTGGATGGCAGAGGTTGGAACAGGGGATGACTTGGGTGTGTGGGGTCTGAGGATGTGTTGACTGCTTTCCTTAGACATCTCTTGTCGTCTATTACTATTAGATCTATTACTCACCAATATTGCTGAGGCAACAAACACTGAGGCCAGGAATTAATTATTAATTTAGTAAATTGCGGTCTTATATAGTAGTTTGTAGCCTGTATATAGTAAAATTGCCTCAAAAAATCAGCATAATTAAGAACAAACCCTTGCCAGCCAGCCGAGCCATTTGAAGATGAGGGATAAACAGTAATATAGTAATATAGTAATATAATAATTTAGTAAACTGAGGGCTCAGTATAGTAAATTGTGGGGTCCTTTAAATAATCTGTGGCTTTTATATGTTAATCCGTGGCCTAAACACACCCTATGTCGCCTGTAAGCTCTCCGTATTCGAGTTCTTTTCCCCAAAAAACTTTTGTAGACGTACAAAAGTAGCAGGTCCATTTCTTAAAGGGGCATATTCCGATCTAATCCATTTTATTTCTTTATTGTTATTTGTCTGTTGCACTGCGTTGGACTATTTAGTCAATGCCCTACTATTTAATACAATAGACTATTAATAGACTATTTAATACAATACCCAGCATCCGTTGCGGTGTCAATACTAACTGTTAGCCTAGCCACAAAGCTATAGGCTATTTGTATATAATTATCAAAGATAAGCTTATCCCACACGAAAAAAGAGTAATTTATTTGGCAGAAAATAAAAGCCAGAGACAATGTGTAGACATTGTAGATGTTTTGCGCCACAACAAACGGCCAAACCATTCTATCTCTAGCTATTGTCTCGTTAAAGTCCTGTTAGTAAACTCACTCGCGGCGGCCATCTTTGCAGCCACGTAAGTGCAGACTCTTCTATCTCTGAATGAGAAGAGGCCAAAATACTGAAGTTCGGGTTAATGTTTCAAACACATATGTAAAATTACCAATAAAAATTGACAAAATAAATGTTTTGCTCAAAAACGCACAACATATTGAGTGTTTGCCTTGTTCCGGCTATTGCGCTTGCGCAGACCTCCCCATGGCTTTCTAAACACCCTGACCCGCTCCCAGGCCACCCAAGAATATCGAGCAGTTTTTCAGGAGTAGGTTTTGAAACGTTCCTCTTAACTTCAGGATTCCTCACCTAAACAGAGTTTTCCTGGCGTTTAAACCAGAAAGTCTCACTCTACAGACAGAATACTGCAAGATGCGAGCAACCATGTTTACGTGTTTAACTGCAGCAGAACTTCCTGTAACAACGTCGGAATGTTAGTTTAGATTTTGGGATCCTTTCGTACTAAAATAAAATGCTAAACATCAAGAGTTTAAAAACCAAACTAACAAAAAACTCTTATAAGGAACATGACGTATTATTTCTCTTGGCCTTTGCAGCCTGTGCCATTATCGCAATACTCAGACCGGGCGTTAGGGGGCGATGTTGCCACATGAGTCAGTGTTATCCAGCGGAACTCCGCGAGAAGAAAAGGCTCTGTCGGCTTCACACGTCTGGTAAACAGAGGAGGCATGTGCTGGTTTTAATAGAATGGATATACTGGGCAGCACGTTTGATGATTCAGTCTTTGAAGAGTCTCGGAACAGGGTCTCATCAGCAGTGCTGCCAGCATACAAGCCCAAGTCCTGCGAGTCAGAGGTGAGTCAATTTAGCAGTGTTTTTGCCGGTTTTTCTGCTCCATTAGGTAGACGAAACTTCCTATTCGAATTTTCCGTCCCACCTTAAACTGTGCAGTAGTTCCAGTCTGGCGGCTGTATAAGTCAGCAGCTGCATTCTGGCGTCAGTCGCATCATTTAAGGTGGAACGGAAAGTTTGAGGACGCAGTTGGCGAATGAGAAGCCAATTTCAGATTGGTCTCCATCAGAGGCTTAGTTAAACTACTAGTAACGTTACTGGTCAGTCTTTTAAGGTAGTTAGATTATCTAGATTGTGTTTATTTTACTGTCTGGTGTCTTGAAAGATAACTTCTCATCTCATTTTCCTGCCATTGTTTACTTCATATATACCTAATTCTACTGTCCATTTTAGTAGAAACACCTACTACATGGGTACACCTTGTAGGCTTTCTGACTGCAGCCCTGTTGCTGCACAATTGATCAGCCCCCTTCACTTCATCATAGGACTGCACTGCAGCGATGACAGAGTAGTGGCATATGTAGTGGTGTACATTGTGTTGGCACACGAGGTTTTTGGGGGTTTTTACACACATAAATGTCGTTACTGGGTTGGGAAGTATCCCTGAGTCAAGCATAACCAGTCAAGAGTGATCCTTTCATCAAAAATGACTGCATATTAATTATCATTTATATCATTTATTTACCATATAGGAGCACTTTGTAGTAATTACAGGCTGTAGTCCATCAAGCCACACACAGGACCACCACAGAGCAGGTATTATGTGAGTGTTGGATCATTCTCAGCACTGCAGTGTTCACTCAGTGACACTGATGTGGTTGTGGCATGTGTGTGTTGTGCTGGTGTGAGTGGATCAGACACAGCAGTGCTGCTGGAGTGTTTAAACATCTCAGTGTCCCAGCTGGACTGAGAATAGTCCACCAACCAAAACTGAGCAGTGTCCTGTGGGCAGTGATGAAGGACTACAGGATGACCAGCGCAAACTGTGCAGCAGCAGATGAGCTATCGTCTCTGACTGTACATCTACAAGGTAGACTGGCAAGGTAGGAGTGTCTAATGGAGTGGACGGTGAGTTTAAACACTCCAGCAGCACTGCTATGTCTGATCCACTCACACCAGCACAACACACACTAACACACCACTACCACACTGTTAAGCGCAGAACAGGATAGAGACTAGCCATAGAACAAAACGGACCTGCTGTTTGCCACCAGTGGACAAGGTAGAGGGGCCTGATACCAGAATTATGGGTAAAAATGCTATATTTAAGTTTCTTCTCTGGGTATGTGTTCTTTAGTTTAGAAAATCAACAACATTGATAATTTGACCAGGGATGCACAAAGGTTTGCAGACCATGTATCAGAGGTGAATCCCATGTTTGATTGTCTTTTGCTCTTTCACTTTCCTTTTCTGCTTTGGCTCTAGTGGTTTTGTCACTATGAAAAATTTGAAGATGTTCTAGATGAGCAGAAAACCATGAAGTTTCGTGCGGACTTGAAATACAGGAGGAAAGAGTATCAGGTATTTACTGCTGAGCGAATAAACATGTCCATGTTTCTTCTCATAAAGTAGTGTGTTTTGTCACAGTCCAGAGCACCTTTATTCAGATGGTATTGTTTCTGTTTTGAAAATTACAGAGTGCTATATCTGACTACAGGGCTGGTCTTTCGTTGGTGCCCAGCAGCAATCTGTCTCTCAAAAGAGACATCCTGGAGAGTATTGCACGATGCTACAGTCATCTCGGGTTGAGAGAACAAGCTCTGGACACTTGTGAAAAGCTGGTAAATGCAGTTTGATCATTGCTTGGTTTCAAGAGCATCCATACTTAATATGCGTTGCAATCCTTTCTGTAAAACCAGCATATGTTGTGTTTAGGATGGTGGTACACTGGTCAACCGGTATAACCATGGTGGGGCACCAGCTATACGAGCTATATAGGATTTTTGTTTATAACAAAGAAGAAAATAGAGTACAACAGGTATCAGTGTATAACAAAATAAATTTACTACCATATTCAATCTTTGTTCTAGTCAGGGGTGCATAAGAACACCCAAATAGTGATTTCACGATTTAATTTCTGTCACCTGAAATGGTTAATCGATTTTATAAAAAGAAAAATGTTGGTTCTGTAATCTGTTCGACTGACCTGTGTTTAAAGACAAAGTAAAATAAAGCAATAAGCCAAGAGAGGTGGTGTGTTTATCACAGGTAAGGGTGTTATTAGGCACAATGCAAAGTGGATAAAATCACCTTAGTTTACATCATCAAGTGGCTTATTGCTTACAAATAACAAAATATGATAAACACACATTTTTATTTAATTATTAAACTAATTACTTAAATTAATTTTATTAAAAGTAATCAAGATAAACAATTGAAAATAATCTTTAGAGTATGTTATTGGCAAGCAACTATGGACTGCTGGAAGAGAACAAGAATGTTCAGTATAGAGTAATAGATTTTAGAACCAAAACGGTCCTTTTATGAGTCTCAGTATACAGATATGACTGTGTGCGTCAACTGAATTGTGTGTTAAGCCTTCATGTTGCTTGGCAGCCGAAATGAACTACATTACTTGCATTATGATTAAAAGTCAGATTATTTATTGACCCTTCGTGCATAATATTTTTTCTTTGTCAGTATTTTCTAAAAGCAATAAGCCATGAGAGGTTGTATATGACAGAAATTGGCACAATTCAGTGTTGAGATGTAAACAAAGTCATTTATAGTAGTTTTGAAAGCTGTGGTGATAGGAGCCAGCTTCTGTTTTCTACATCACAAATATAGTCACTGTTTTTTACTATAGTTATTTTTACAAAACCACCAGTGAAAGTACACATCCACACGTCTTCTGGGTTGTATATGTAGTGTTGAGGTGGTAAATAGTGGTAAATCTGGAAAGAGTTGTTTTTCGGGACTATATTCACCTTATACCACCTGCATGTACTTTTTTCACCATGAATGAATTTTAAAAAAATTAAAAATGAACACCAAAAACATGCATTTGGTCTGTGCGCACAGATGAGTGTACAGATCCACGGCATATCCCAAAGCCGGCAGCCATTTATACCCTGTCAGGATCCGGATCATCAATTAGGTGGCTCCTCCTCTTGCATGTTTCTCCTTCTGCACACCAACTACCTGCAGAAAAGGGAAGAACAAGCAAAGCAAGCAAAAAAAAGGGAGAACACATGACCTACTGTAACATCACTGTAACTGTATCAAGTGGCTCATTTCCTTATTTGATTTGCACATGTCTAACACCTGGTACTGATTCTTTTGATAGAGGAAAGAGGCAACCAACACCTGTCACCTGACCTGCGTCCTCCAGCTAGAACTGACCATTCATGAGGAGTGTAGAGATCTGAAGAACAGTATATCTAGCCTGCAGCAGCTGTGTTCTGTTCACCCATACAATCCATGGCATTGGTTGAAACTGGCCACAATCCACCAAACCCTCCTGGAGCCCTCCATCTGCCTTCAGGATCTGAAGCACATTTCAGAGCCGCAAGCATTAATTCAGCAGCAGGACGAGAAGAAAATGGCACGATTAAAGGCCTCCATGTGTTTTGTTAGAACAAGGTCTGTTCATTCAGTTTCACATGCACAAATGGTAGAAAGCAGTTCCCCCCTTTTTTGGCACAGAATGAGCGTTATGTCCGTTTTCATTTTTTCAGGTTGCTGATTGAAATCCTGAAGATTCAGCAGTTCTCGTTTGTGCTGGAGAAGAGCAAGAGAGCCTTAAAGCAAATCGAGGAATCCTTGCAAAGGCTGCAGATAGACGAGAAAACACTTGGAATCATCTCTGAGGTGAGACATACTGCTAGTTTTTGCACAGGTCAGTCCCTAGTACAGCAGTGTGTCCCTAGTAACTAAGCAGTGGTGGAATACATGGCTTGTAATAACATGGACATATTCTTAATCTAATGACCAGGAGCCTGTCTCAAAAAGCAAACAAGACTAATATAACTTAACTGCAAAATAAGATGAAAAGAGTTCTGTTAATCATTTGACAGCATAAATTTAAACACTGACATGTGTACTGAAGTCTGGTCTGCGGTTTTATGAACAGGTCATGGCCGAAGATCTGAACCCAGAGAAGATGCGAGAAGAGAACCAGGATGGTGAGAGTTTATCAGGTCTTTCCATCAAGGACTTTGAGGAGAGGTGGTGGAACAAACTACACACATGTCTGCTAATAGAAGAGAAGATAGATTTATCTGATAAGTTCTGAGAGTGAGCATGAGCACAAGGGATTTTATGATAAAGGAGTGTATTTATACGTCTGTATAGTAATGCAAGTTTTAATGAGGCTGTTTAGTGAGGAATAAAAGTTTTTCTATGTTTAGGGTTTTTTTAAAGAATGGATATTTTAAATATTTGTGACATGTAAATGTATTTATATACATTGTACCTGTACACTGGAATTTCTGAGCTGAAGTCATTACCGATATTAAAGTGGAGAAAACGACAGTTCAGATCCGATATCAGTACCTTTGAGTAACATTGATAACACAACTACATAAATGAGGAAAACTACGCTGGTCTGATCATTTATACGACAAAAGGTCGCTTCATCTTTGTTAGGGATGCACCGAATGTTCGGCAACCGAAATAAGTTATACCTGACAATGACGTTTTTAATGACGCCGTGACGTTTTTCTAGTTCCCCGGGTGTAGACGGGAACCAGAGCGGAACTTTTCCTTAGCTCCAGGGCTAACGCCAACGCTCTAAGGTTATACCCACTGTAACGCGTTTTGTTTTCCCGTTGTGAGTCACACCGGAGCACGCTGACGTCTCCCAGCTCTTATTTAGTTTCAAGCATCCGAGCCAAACGGAACTCCAGACAGATAAAAGAACAGAACCGAGCCGCTACAGACAGACAGCAGCTTCTCAGCGCACATGTGCGTACGCACGCGCACAGTCACTCTCACGCGCCTTTTCTCTCTCGCGCTCTGTCCAGATGCGCGTGCCCACGTCCTCCTTAAAGAAACACAGACCCGCGATAAAAAAAATTGTGCTGCTCTCTGAGATGGGTTTCATTGCTAATATATTTAAGTCATATTTTGCTTTTGTTGGTATGTTTGCCGGGATAAAATGTCCGGCGTTAAAACTGTTCAGTGTTGTATAAATATATGTAAATTAATATAGTGTTTACACATATAAAAACAGTGTTTAATCTGCAGTTTAATAGTTTCTTCTTTGAAAAACAAGACACAAAAACATTAATTTATGCAATGATGAAAAAAGTGGCAAAATTAATGCAATAACGTGAAAAAGCGTGTTAGGTATTTGTTTCATTTTTTTCGGTTTTGGGTTCGGCTAAAAATTTTCATTTCGGTGCATCTCTAATTTTTGTAGATAGGTATATAGCTATCAGGCTGATATAGAAGAAAATGGCTGGATCAGATACTGGAAGGAAGAAAGAATGAATCTGCACCAGTCGAGTCCAACAAACCTATCCTGAAGTAGCACACATCTGTACCTGTATTTCTTCCTGGAGGGACTACAGGGTTTGAGCAGCTTGAGCATGAGTCTACTTTTAGATGCTCGTCAGTTAGGTGGAAATCCAGTCTGCCTCCATTTTTTCGCTAATCCCTTTTGCAGTTGCCTTGAACTATGAAGATTTTAAATCTGAAATGCTGAATATATATCTACAACAGTTTTGGATTGCAAACAGTAACAGTTGACAAATATTGGAGAACATTTTATTTCGGTTAAAGGAGCTATAATATTCATTATAAAGCATTTAGGTTTCTTCTCAGTTTGAAATGCACTCCCAAAAACACATTTCATGAGAAGAATAGAGCATTTTCTAAAGGGGTCTACAATATGTGTGAGAGAAATCTGTTAATAAAGCTAAAAAAGTGCATATTGCAAAAACGGAGGGAGCTCCACAAACTGACTGAAATCACATTTAATGGCTACTGTGAAAAGGTGGGTAAAACTTAATATTGTGCCATATGTAATTTTAAGTATGTGCATAACGTGGCATTCTGTGTTGTCCATTACCATTTATGAGGTGTTGGTTATCATTGGCTTATGGTGTAAGCAGAATGCAAAAGACAGAAGAAATGATTAGACCTATAACAAAACACAAATGTCCGCTGGAATATGCTTTGATCTGCTTCAGTACAGAACTTTTGGATCACAGCAAGGCATCTCTACACTACAAGCCGTTCAGGAACATGTAACTAACTTAACATGTTGAGAAGAAAATTGCCAATACAACCTTTAATATCAATACCAATAAACGATGCTCAACTTGTTAGACAGACTAGCACTGTTTTCAGGAGAAGAATTTTTAATATAAATCAGCTTTTGTGGATATATACACTCATTGTCGAAAAATACTTTCACCCAGATAGAAGTGTGGGATTGCAATGCAATAAATGATGATAAATTTAGACTGATATGGGCAATATTTATGGAGCTACACATACAGAAGTAGCATCTCTCAGTATGGTGGGCTGGGGTTGGGGGCGATAAGGCCTGTCCTTGCTTACATCACATGCGTGACCGAACATGAAACTTGAATCATTCACATCACTCACAATGTCAAACCTACCCACCAAATTTCATTCCTGTTGGTTGATTCCATCTGGGTTCAACTATTTGGGCAGCTATTCTTTAGACGATGAGTGTATATAAAATGATGCTAGCACTGTGTGTCTTTTCAAATAACCAAAGTGATTGCAAACTTCGGAACGATGGCATCTGTATTACAAGCTCATAACATAAGGAAACGCATTACAGCGCTGGCAAATGTTGTTCCCCAAACACAGCACTGTTTAACCTGGTAGGCAAAAACCGTTGGGTGTTTAGAGGAGCACCTCCATGGAGGTAGTGGTAGTTGTTGTTGTTTTGATGATGCCACGGAAAGTTCCCCATGTTATAATTTCTGGGTAAGAAAAGCTGAGAAGCTCCAGGCCGCTGGATCCTCTGTGGGAGCCAGTGCGACGTCAGATTTCTGGCAGTGAGCAACGGCTGGCTGGATAACCCAGATAAACGGGGTGCAGGGGATCTCTGGAGATAGGGAACATTATTGACATTTGCTTGTGGGACCATGTTACTGCTAGTGCCCTTCAGACATTTTAGAGTTGGTGGGTTCGTGAAATGTAGATGACTCTGATCATCTGAATCTGCCAAGCTAGAGAATTCTGGTACTGGTTTTGAGGTGGCAAACAGCCGGCGAAACTCAATGTCAAAGGCCTTCACGCTTGCTCCTTTGAAGAGCATCACCAAGCTCCTGTCAACCTGCCAGGACAACCAGGTAAAGCTACAACAGAAGGAAAACAGCCATTTAAAGATATAAAGGAATCCACACCACCCCACACAGCACAACACAAGGCTACAGTGAAGGACACCCAGCGAGAACTTATTAATGTGGTCTTCTTTATGGTTTTCATTCATTACTTTTAGAAGTAGGATAGTGCATAAGTAAGCTTTGTGATTTATGATTATACTCAGTACACATTACTAAGACCATGGCTTCAGTATCATATAATACCTGATTAAATCTTAAATCTGCTTTTTACCTGTATGTCCCGAGCAGCACATGGGTGCAGTCTACAATCATGAACTTCTCTTTAACCTGGCCGGTAAATTTCCTTCCAGATTTGGCGCAGTAGGTTTCTCCAACAATGCTACGAACTGACATGTGCTGTCAAGAGGAAAAACAACTTATAGGTAAATGTCTGTTACCATTATGCCATGTGTGGATAAAAAGCATTGGATGATGGATTGTAATTAACCAAAGAACTACAGTCAGCATCAACTTTGATGTACAGTTAAAGGAGCAATGTGTAGCCTTTCAGCAGTGAGGCTGCGTCTTGCAACTTACTGAATCCCCCCTCGCCCACCCTTCCCTGCCCTGAGAAACTATGGTGGCTGTCAGGTAATTTCATTGTCCTTCTTCATGTTTTCCCTTCTTTGACCGCGAGTATTCAATATCCTTTGCCTTTTCTTGTGTTTTTTTTTTTTTTTTGCTAAATAATAAGTACAATCCTCCACATCAAAAATTAGGTTCTCAAACTTCAGAACACACAAGCTAAGTTCAGACTGCTATCCCAAATCCAATTTTTGGATATCCAGATTGTATCACAATTGATTTTTGATAGTCTGGACAGCAAAAAAACCCCCAAAAAAACCCACATGAAATCACATTTAAAGGTGGTTTAAAATGCAGTTACAATCGGATTTTTACAGATGCGACTCAGTTTGGAAACCTCGGTCTCTCCTGTCTCCTCCTATGAAAACCAAGTCATCAGTGTGCCTACATAGTTACTGACGCCTACATCATTACCACACCCACCTATGCAGATAGATAAGGAGTAATAATCCTACATGGCGAATAGGAGCTTTATGCACAGAGCTACAGATAAATATGCACTACAGTAGGACATTTTAACAAGGGTTCTTCTTTCTACGTCTTCCAATCGGTGATATAGCACCATCAAATTCAAGCTGCCACTTCAATGTAAAACACTCTCTACAGCCAGTGTGTGTTTTACCCATTCTGAGTTACTGGAGAAACTTGGCAGCGCTACATGGCAGCCTCTGTTAAAAAAACGACCCGCTCCTATGTAGATATAAAGGTCTCATTCTGAGCTAACCAACCAACCCACAACGATTCATAGTTATATGTAGTTATACACTAAAATGAAACATGGCTTTATATATTATATTCCATTTCATAGATCCAGCTAAAATTTCCACACACTGCTCCTTTAATACTGTCAGTAGAACAAATCAGAGTTTTACTTACACTAAGATGTGATTTGTTGATCTGTAAATTTGCACACATCTCTTTAAACACGTTAAGGTTGATGTGGTCTAGCAGAAGATAGACAGACACATTACGCTTTTTTGTGGCCTCAAGAACGTCACAGAAAATCTCCACGTCACTGAAAGTGTCCATCACGATTGCCAGAACCTGCAAGTAGGAGGGCAAAATGTACTGTTTGTTAATCACCATTGAAGATCTAACCAGTTACAGTTTAACGTTCTCACAATCTCATCTGCTCTTACTGAATGTTCAGTAACTGTTAATAAAGGTATTCATGTGATCCAGCAGCCATATGCCAATGGGTAGCCTTAAAATGCCAAGCCTCCTCTTTCTGGGGTTTCTCAGTTGAACCTGTTAGAATATATTTAGATATTACATGATGTAGAAAGCCAAAAGCAGAAGCATTCTCATCTCCACAGCTGAGCAAAATGATATTTATAAAGGTGTCTATATGCTCATTTTTATTGTGCCCACCGTGCAAAAAATTGTTTAATATCAAGGGGTCTTAGTTGTTTGATATTGCATGTTCTAGGTTTTCACAAATAGGGGATCTCATCTTTTTACCGCTCACTGACAGCTTAACAAACAGCCTCTTAGTTATTCAGAGTTACCAGGAAAAATATTTAATTTGATTATATCAATTAAAATCATTGAAGTGGATTTATCGTTGCGCTGGTGGAATGTCCACTGGATGAGTGCAGAGTTCATTAATGTTTTAATATACCACAAGGCATATCCCAATTGAGAGGAGTGTCAATATAAACACAATCTGGTATTCTGCCCTCACCACACACGCCTACCTGTAATTATGGTCATTTTAGCAGACTGCTGCATGCTTTCTGTAAACAATGTAGTGCTAAACCTTGTTCCAGGTGATTTACCATGCTGGAGTTTGGTACTTTCCATGGTCTAAGATTTGTGGTTGTAATATTAGTATGTAAATTTCGTCGCTGTCCAAAGAAAAACAAGTATCTCCAAAATGGCCACTTTACAGGAGAGGGCAAAAACCTCATTTAATTTGAATGTAAGTCAATAGAACCAGACCTTTTCCCAAGCAGTTTTGTGCCATTTCTATCGTTTTTTTTTGGACAGCTCTATGCAAGCAGGTTTGATCACTTCTGACCTAGATCTGTTTGTCTTCATTTCAGAAGCACTGACTTGTCTTTAATTAGTAACAACAATCTATTATCATCACCGAGTCACTTTCCCATAGGAAATTGTCCCATCTCAGTATAATATACTCACTGATGTTGCTTTTCTGATGAATTCCCGCAGCAGATCTTTCCTGCTGGCTGACTTAGGTGACTGGAAGTATACCTCCACACTGGGAAGGCCGTGCAGATGGTAACTCCAGTCTGCGACCGGCCAGCCAAAGTCCAGACAGGGCGGTTCACTGTCGGAAACCATGGGAAAGTATGTCTGCGAACTAGACTCTGAACTGGAGCTGGACAAGTCCTCATCGGTTACCACTTCTTCTTTCACAGGCTCTTTCACATTGCCCAAAATGTAGCTCTTTTCTTCCATAGATAGGAAGTCTGCTTCCTCTTCTCCGACCAGAACATCCTGGTAGGCTTTCAGGCCGCGGTCCAGTAGGGCGTCGGTGGCCAGACGGGCGCTCTCATTGTGACTCAGGTCCACAGCGGACAGCTGCGCAGAGGGGCTCCTCATCTCTTGAAGACGACGCCGTACCTTCCCCATAACCTTAGGCTTCAGGTAGCACTGCACGGACAGGCCATTGTTGTCCAGTTCCATTGTGGCCTTTATCGATACGCTGCTTAAACCACTACTCTGCGTTGAGTTGGTCAGCGACACGTCACAGAAAGCAGTGTACTAAAAAGTTATCTTTGTAGCAAAAAGTTTACCAGCAGTATGTATGCACAGGACAAACTAAGTTGTAGGAAACTGGTATGATCTCCAAATGCAAATGCTCTCTTAGAATCCCACAGATGTAGAAAAGCCTCACGGATGTCTCAAACAGTTGTGAAGCAACAGCATTTCATAATGCTTTGGGTACTACACTCTGGCTTATCATTATTCATCTGTGCAAATATGCATGTTGGAATTGCGCACTTATGGTTCGTCCTCCTTCTGTACCTGAATAATCAAGACGATGCAAGTGGCCCCTCAGTGTTTACAACTAAACAAATTTCACCCCTGGGCTCCCACAGGGTGGGGTCGAGTTGGACAGGTGGGATGCCAGAGGTTAGACTCAACAAGTTGCATCTTTCCACCATTTTCCAATGCAGAAAAGAAAGGGGGTAGATGAATGACAGAGTTGGAGATAGGGCTGTCACATCCACTCAGCAGGTGAGCATTAAACACTGGCTGCAAGCTGCATGGGGCTGCCACAACATGGTGCTCATCCGTCATTCACCAAAGAAAGCCTGAGACCCATTTTCATGCTCTAGCTTGCCTTAGATATTGAACTTGCATAACTGCTCTGTGACAAAAGCACGTCAAGTCTGGGAGAAAACGCCTTTGGGACCCTTTAAAACCAGTGAATCCAAAGAGCATACCTCCTCAGTTAATTGTTTGACTAATTGCATAACATATGTGCTGTAGTTCACTTGTAATTCTCTAAATTACCTAGTAAAACTGGCAGCCTGCACTGTGAATGCTTCCTGAAGGCTTTGCCTAATGTCATTGCGCCATCTAGTGTAAGGAAGGTGCTAGGCCTAGGTGCTAAAATTGGACATCATTTTTAATTCAAGTCATTTAGTAGTGGATAACTTTTAACCCCTTCAAAACGTCCAGGACCCACCTGTGGGTCCACAGTGTTACTGCACACTTCCATAACCTTAGAATAGCCCAACCAGTTGGCATTGCAGTACTTGTAGTTACCGAATAATAAGTCTATTGCACAGGATTTTAAGGAATTAAATTAGTTGTTTGTTTTTTGGGTGTACTTGAATCAAACACAAAACCTCCCTTACAAACACACACACACACACACACACACACACACACACACACACACACACACACACACACGCACACATCATGGTAATCCAGTGTCTTTATTAAGTAACAATTTGCAGGTATTTACACAATTAGGAGATTTCCCATACTAAAGGGTTGCATTAGGGTTAACCTGTATACAGCGTAGTCTATTAGCAGAAGACTTTTAGCCCAAAGATTTTTAAAGTGTGCTTAAAGACAAAGGAAGCGTTCAACAGAAAATCATGTTTACACAATTTTCCACCTAGCCCAGAAGTAGCTGATCAGCCATATTTTGTTTCCAAATTATGCCTCTTTCATTTTAAGATGGAGCTATAAGTTTAACATTGCTAACAAACACTACATGTCAATAGCCACTCCCCAAAACTTCTCTCAATCCACATCCAGGTCTTCAATAAGGTCACACAGACTTGACAAAGTAGTTTTGTGTTCAAGATACCCCCTGGAATTCGGTGGGAGTCCAATGTTGGCTGGCTGTTCCAGTAGTGGCTGGCTGCTAAGTCATTTGCCCCAGTAGCACTAATGCTGCCTTCAATAGCAACAACATGTTCATGATCCTTCCCTCAGTTGTTACTTGAGCATCTATCTATTTAACAAAACTTTGCTGGCTATGGGAAGCCATTTTACACAGCAGTTGTGTCAAATTTAAAAGAAAACAAGCTACAATCTTTGGCTGATCAAATTTATCTGAGGTAAATAGAAAATTGTGAATTACATTTTTCATCGTGGTCAGTTAGATATAGAAAGTCACATTAATTTGCAGGGGTCAGCTCTTTTCCAAAAGACATCTTGCTGCAGGAGCTTCACCACATAACCAGCTAGACTGGCTCTCTTATGGCATGGCAATGTATTCCTCAATGTCTCTCTCAGTTTGGGGAAATCCATAGTCTCTGGATCGAGCGCTGACACCAGAAACACATTCTGCTTAAGACCTAACCTCCTCAAAGTCTCATTAGTCCATCTCCTCACCTCTTCAACTGACTTCTCCTCAAGCAAATCAGCCTTGGAGAGCACCAGGTAGCAGGATTTCCCCTGGGACAAAAGGTGTTCTAACAGCCGGATATAGCCTAGACCGAGCCTCATGGGAGATACCAGGATGTAGACATCACAGGCAGGGAGATTAGAAGGTAACAGAGATGCCTCATGCAAACCAGAGTCAACAGACTGGTTCTTCAAGTCTCCCACTCTTCCCAGCCCAGGGAGGTCCCAGAGAAGGGTATTGTGGCATTCCCTGTAAGGATATGCCACAGGCTCCTGGGTGGTCTCAGTGACGCCAACAGAGGCAGCTCCTTTTTCACCATTCTGCAGGCCCAGGAGGGAGTTGAACAAGCTGGAGCTGCCACATCCTGTCTCCCCGAGCAGACCAACATCCAGCCGGAAGTGTTCCAGGGCGTTGAGGACAGAGAGCA
Organism: Semaprochilodus insignis; assembly: GCA_034552555.1. Classification (NCBI taxonomy): domain Eukaryota; kingdom Metazoa; phylum Chordata; class Actinopteri; order Characiformes; family Prochilodontidae; genus Semaprochilodus; species Semaprochilodus insignis. The sequence goes on from CM067497.1 coordinate 18,868,214, forward strand.
GCTTGGATGGTTGATCAGTGAGATCTCTGGGATGAAAGACTACAGAGATTCGGTCCAGGTCTTCCTGGCGTAGCTTTCTGCTTTTCAAAGCGCTGCATACCAGGGGTCTGTGGAGTACATGTGATGACATGGTATGCAAGTTAGAAAGGTTGGAGGTGGACGTTCAAGGACATGCAAGGACATCCATCACAAATCTGCTTCTATTGTTCAATGATACAAACAAACATAAACAAAACGAGTGTTCTGTATACAATTATTGCATATGCACAAATGGATTTACTTACGTCGTGCTGCTACTTGGTACTTTAGGAACCCTAAGCTCTCTTGTGATGTCCACCAGAAACTGACTGAAAGCCTTTTTCCTCAATTCAGGTAAAGATGTCATTAGAGCTTCTGTAATCTCCTCATGCCGTAATAGCTTAGATTGGGGAAGGCCGGAGGAAGTCTCTCTTTCTTTTGCATTCTCTCCTGATTCAAGTGCCAGTTTATGTTTCTTCTGAAGCTCCAGATTGCGAGCTCTCATTCGCTCCCATGCACAGGTCATACAGGGTCCTGTAAGCTTTTCAGACACGAGATCCAGTTCTTGCTGTGCTTTCACCAGGTACAAGGGCTTGTCTTTTTCACGTTGCTCCATTGTGATTCTCATGTGGTCCTCCTGGTGCAGTTCTGAGGTGAGGACAACCAATACATCGTAATTGTTTTGTATGGAAGACGAACCACCTTCTACTGTCCGAATGCGGATGTTGGGGATATGAGGGTGCAAAAGAATGGGAGCACAATCAGAACCTTCCTCCTCAGAGTCATATGCATAAGCTGTAATAGTCACGCGTGTTTTACGTTCCCTTGGGACCTTAGCAGGTATGCTAACACTCGACCTACCATCTTTCTCCTCTTCATCCTTCTCAGCAGCTATGCCTACTCTTAATTTAACATAATTCTCTTCATCTTCATCCCCCTCCTTCTCAGCAGCGTTCTCATCATCAACATCTTCCTCCTCATCATCACTTGTTTCCTCTTCTTCCTCTTCTGATGACTGTCCATCTTCTCCACAGAGAGCAATGGCTAGCTTTGTGTTAGCCTCATTGGTTCCTCCAGTGACAACTATGTCTAAGGGGAAGTGATCATAAAGTTCCAGCGCTGTCACAAGCCTGTTCTCGAATCCACTCGACTGCAAAGAAAATCTCCATGGAGCCAACAGAGACTTCACCTGTTCTTCTGAAAGTTTCCCTTCCATGTTTTGACTGAAGAAACACAAGTCAGTGAGTCTAGCAGCTGAACTAAAACGTCTGCACCTCAGTCCACCTGAATTATAATGGCAGCACAGACCCATATGCTGCGCTAAGTCAATACTTTGTTTGGCAGAGACTCAAGGCCAAATACAAACAGTGTTCCCAGGGCGTCAAAGTTTACTTGGTGTAAATAAAAGAACCTCAGCAAACATAACGACCTGAATTAAGACAAGGAACAGGTCGGTGACGCCGAGTCCAAACTAATGTATTCTTACCCTTTTTCATGGTTCTGTGGGAAAACAAAATTACAAACTGCTTGCAGCTGGAAAGTACTGATTCCTAGAAGTGGAATCAGAGGCAATAATCCTTGTCGAACACTTCTAGGTAAATTTTAGTGTCTGGGGGAAAAAAAAAACTGAAAATAAATATTTAACAGAAAGCCTCAACAATTATATATACCATTACATTTAAATATATACACTCATCGTCAAAAGAACAGCTGCACCCAGAAGGAAGTGTGGGATTGCAGTGCTATTGGGAAAGAAGATAAAGGTTACCAGGAACAATAAATGATGATATATTTAGAGTGATATGGGAAATATTTATTGTATATATATATACACCCACCAAGTTACATTCCTGTCTGTTGATTCCTTCTGAGTGCAACTATTCTTTTGATGATGAGTGTATACAGTATATATGTATGTATATATAGGGTGATGTGAATTATTTGCTTAGCGACCATTTTCAGCCCTTTGTGGACTTCATGTGCTCTCACAATGATAGGATATTCCAGCAGGATGTGTGCCTTTGTGTCCAAGTTGTCCAGAATTGGTTGGAGAAGTATTCTGGAGAGTTCCAGTGAATGGTGTGGCTTGCACGTTTGCCGGATGTGAGCCCAGTCGAGACATCCCACTATTACAAATGACTAATTTCACATTGGCTAGGATGGTAGGTCACAAGACAGTAGCTTGAAATGTATGTACACAGAAAGCCTACAAAAGCAAACACAAACCTGTTTCGGACTGTGGGAAGCATGAACGTTTAGTACAAACACAAACGATGTAATGACAGTTTCTAGGACACATGACTGAAGACACAGAGGAAAACATCCCACAGATGTCAGCAGTGGTGTTGATGTTAAAGAGTATCAGTGGATGTGGGTGATGAGGGTGATGAGGTGAGGCAGGGAAGAATATTTAACAATTTCCAGTAAATTCCAGAATGAGTAAAACAGCATAGTCCACAAAAATAACCCTCAACAATGAAAAAAAGTTACCTCGTCATGAGTTTTTATCTGGTGCATACAGTAAAACCGCTACCACAGTTGGAGATGTCCACATATGACAGGTAACAGATAGTAGTACCTAAAGGGTAACTCCACCAATTTGTTCCAGTTAGTATGTGAAATGGTTAGATACACACTGTCTGATGTCTCATACATTGTATTATGATAAAGTTTGGCTTAAAATGTATTTTAATCCATTTATTTTAACCTATTCATGTTGGAGGAGTGTATGCAGTGAGCTGTAGGGCGAAATAGTCCCGAGACAACTTTGTAAGATTTTCCACTATCTTACCATCATCGACACTATATGATACTGTAACCGCTGGTGGTTCTGGATAGTAAACAAAAATAATTAAGTTTCTCTATAGTTTTTTTTATACCAAACCACTCTGACATTAAAAGACCTTTCAGTGGAAGGTTCTTCAAAGAAGCATTTTTTGTAAATGAGATGTGTGAGTGTAAAGAACTTTTTCTAAGCTGGAAGGACCTCCACACCTTCCTATGATTCTAGGAAGAACTCAAATTGGTATAGAACCTTACATTATGTGGCCTTCACAGGTTCCTAATACTCACCAGTGAGTGGCGCCATCTGACTTTTCCTCACCATTTACTGAAAGACAACATGCTTCGTCCTGAATGGACACTCCAGTTCTCCGCTTTGCCATTGTATCTATTCATTAATACAACAAATCTGCCATATCTGAATAATATACAACAGAAGACTTTTATATTCAAGTTACGTTTAAGAACGTTTGGCCATCCATGTCACTCCATTATTTCAGATTTATGATCATTCCACAGATTTCAGAATCAGCAAGATGTTACCGGTTCCATATTTTTAACTAACAATGCCGTGACTGCAGTGAGAATGCATCATTTTTTAAGTGGTGTGGATGTAAATATTAGCGCTGTCGGAACACAACATTCTCCAAACTGGTATATTTGGAGGACAAGGTGAAAACGTTGTTGGTAAGTTGTGCCATATATATGCACTTTGTAGTTGCGCAATTACAGACTGTAGTCCATCTGTTTCTCTGCATACTTAGCCAGCCCACTTCACCCTGTTCTTCAATGGTCAGGACCCCCACAGAGCAGGTATTATTTGGGTGGTGGATTATTCTCTAGTTCTTCATCACTGGTCACAGGACACTGCTCCACAAGACGCTGCCCACAGGACACAGTTGGCTGGATAGTTTTGGTTGGTGGACGATTCTCAGTCCAGCAGTGACACTGAGGTGTTTAAACACTCCAGCATGCTGTGTTTGATCGACTCACACCAGCACGTCAGTGTCACTGCAGTGCTGAGAATGATCCACCATTCACATAATACCTGCTCTGTGATGGTCCTGTGGGGGTCCTGACCATTTAAGAACAGGGTGAAAGGGGAATAAAGTAGACACAAAGACACAGATGCACTAAAGTCTGTAACTGTAAAATACACCAGTATACCTATGTGGATGTGATAGAATGAGTAATCTTCTATCTATCTATCTATCTATCTATCTATCTATCTATCTATCTACCTTGTTTAAAAACAGACTAAAAACAGGTATATTGTATCTTATACATACATAAATATATAAATAAAATTTAAATTATTAATATGCAAGGTCATTAAAATTATTTAAAAGGGTTACATGAACTGGGCTCTGGAAGGTAAATATTGGACTTCCTTTAGGAGAGCTTTGGAAATAGCTAACACACTTCAAATCACAATGATATGTTTGTTTGACATACTACGCTTCTTGATATATAGGCAATATAAACAAATAAATTAAACAACATTTAAACAACATTTAGCACTATGACATGACAAAGCTTTTAACCAGTGATGACTGTGAAAGAATGTTGTCAGGGCTGTCCATGTTATTGTCTCTTAATCCTAGTAATGAAAGCTTTAATGTTATGAAAGCACCTGTTCAGTAGTCATCACAGGCGGGGCAGGTTCACTCATGCTGGGGAACAGGTGTGTTCCTGTTTAACGGTCTTATGCGAGGACAACTTGCTGCATACCACTATTTTAGACCCACCTTCATTTTATTTCAGTGAATACTCTTTGATGAGATACCATAGAATAACTGCTTTTTGTTCCTGAAAGAACCTGTCAAAGCCAAGAAACATTTAAGAACCTTTGTTTTTAAGGGTGTAGTCAAAGGCATAGTCTTCCTTACCATAGATTATTAGTGTGTATGTGAAATTAACTAATGTAGATTAATTAATGTAGATCTGATTAATATACTACATTACATTACTTAATCCATCTTAACATCATAAACTAACAGTTATTAATCTTATTGTCCAGTATCTACTATAAAATTACTTCTGACTTTGAGCTAATAATTCTCATTAACTTTCCTCAAATCCTAAAAATAATGGTGCCCAAAGGGGTTTTCAGAGAAGAACCACTTTTGGTTCTTACCTGTGGACAGGACTTTACGGTTTGAGGCTTTAATATTTTTTAAATGATCCGTGACTCCAAAACGATAGATTAATAATTCTCATATAACGTAAACGTAAAATTAATTAAAAATAAAGACACCAAAATGTTCTCTATAATGATACAGAATGATACAGAATGATTGCAGAACTTATCTGTTGCTGCACAGTTTGTGTTGGTCATCCTCTAACTAAGAACTACAGTGTGGTAAGTGGACCTGATAGGATGAACAATAAGTGTAGAAAGAAAGAGAGTGGTATATATATATATATAGTTTTGCACTGAAGAACCTTTAATCCCCAAGAATTGAATTACCTTTCATTGTATGGTTCTTAAAACGTATATTTGTAAAGAGGACGTGCAAGTGTGAAGAGTCTTTTCAAATAATCTGAATAATTGTTACAATTATGTAAAGGCTTTACCTAGAACCATACATGCTAACCACAAACCATCTAGTGACCCTTATTTTTAAGAGTATGACTTGAAGAAAGAAACAAATACATCCAAAAAACATTAATTTATGCTATGCTGGTGACAGGGGCGGAACTGGTTTGCTCACTTTCTTTCCCCTCATGTTTCACGTCGAATAGCTGATGGTGTAAACAAGCCTCTCCCCTTCACACGAGCCTAAGCCTCTCATTTTCCGTACTGCTGAGTATCGGCCATAGTCAGCATTTAGTCTTTGCTCGGGACTGGTGCCTCCAAGAGAACAGATACGGAGACGCTGGCGCAATGGGGAGTGGAGGAGGCATTACCTGGCTGATGATCATTCTCATCATATGCAATGCGTTTGCTGCTGTAAGTTATGGGTGTTTTGTAATTAGTAATCAAGGCATATAAAGAACATTACTTTGCAATTGAGAAAGTTGAGAAAGTGTTTCTTTCTTTTCTTAATCTCAGGTGAATGCCAGATTGATTCTATCTATTCTCTTCTCTTGATGAGCAGTTCTTGTCCTCTGTGAAATCACACTAGACAAAAATATGTTGTCGTTGTTAATCCAAATAAGACTTTGCTGGTTTCAGTATACAAAATTCTAGTATATGCAATATAATAATTCTCTGCTACGCTCTATAAATGGTTCTTTGGAGCCACATGGTAGAAGAACCAGTTTTCTTTTCCAAAAGAACCTTTCAGTCCAATTGGTCTTAGACAATCTATTGACCTTGAAAGCTTCTTTATGAAACCAAAAGTGACTCTTTATTTGGCACCCTTATTTGAAAAGAAGTTGTCTTGGGTGAAATATAATCTCAACGCAATGTTATTGTCTTACCCCAGGCAGCAGCACTGGCGTTATTTGCATTGGCCATTTGGGTGGCAGTAGATGGATATAGGCTATACCCAATATCTGCCGTGTCAGGGAAGGATGACATCTTTGCTGCCGCCTGGATTGCTATATTCACCGGTTTTGCCTACTTCTGCACCACCATCTTTGGAATCTATGCAGCTCGAAGAAAGAGACGTTCACTCATGTTGGTGGTAGGTGATTACTGTGGAAATAAGCGAAGGTTTTGAGAAGATCATTGAACACATAGTAAAATCTTACATTTCAACACAATTCAGTTCAAATTAGGTTATTTTCTAATTTCAACACAATTCACTTCGGTTATTTTGATATGACTTGAGAAACCATTTAGAAAGCAGAAGAATATAAACAATAAACCAATAGATCAATCTTTTTTATTTTTGAAAATTTTGGCTTAAAACAAACATATATTTTACTTAATAATATTATAATTGATTATAACATTCCAAGGTAGTTCAGCACCAAAATCAGTACCACCTTGCAAATCAACACCCCTAACACTGTTACATAACCAGAGCAGATCAGAACAATATATCTGACCTATTGTCCCAGCATTGCAAAACTCTGATCCTATTTTTGTTCTTCTTGCAGTATCTGGTCATAATGTTCATCATCTTCATTTTCGAGTGTGCCTCCTGCATCACAGCAGCCACCAACAGAGACTATGTAAGTGAACACTGGGTGACCTAACCATACTTGCAGTTGTTAGAAACATGAATACAAATAAACAAACAAAAATCCAGTAATTGGTCGATAATTTAATGGATCAGTATCAGAATACTGTATACTTGACAGCCTTACTAGGTTTAATGGAACAGTTAGAGGTCAGTTAGCGCTGTGGAAATGACATGCCATTTGACCCTTATAAGCTTTTTAGCCATGTTAGCATTATCTATATTTACTTCTTGTTGTTATTATGCTAGTTCCCATACCCAAAAGAAGTATATGGGCATGTTTCAAGTATATCGCTTCATTCCTGAATGTATTTTAAACAATAAAATAAGGTTTTGGCCATTTTCATCCATTTTTAAATGTATTTGATAAATACAATTTGAATATATGTATTTTCTGTAAAGACTGAGCCTCATACTTTTACCATTTATCATTTCTATACATCTATTCAATTAGAATAACAGAATTTACTTCAAGTGAGCAAGAGTTTGCGCTTTTGGCCTTATGTTTTTTGGCATTTTGTTCTGTTGTACCTGGCTGTTGTTTATAACATGTAAGCTCATTATAACTAGCTTTCATTCACTTTCATAAATGCTAACGATGTTAGCACTATGTAAGTTATCCCTCTGAGCTTTCTGTTGTAGCTGCTTGTGGTTAATATCCAGCTAGCTCAACTTCCTTTAAGCTTCCATGAAATGGGGTAAATAATATCAAGTAATTCAAGGAATGCAAAATACACTGAGTGCATTCCACACCCAAATGCTAATATTGCTAATTTAACTCACTTTTAGCTGTTAGCACTGTAACTGTCTTTTCCCTAACTTCTGTTATACTCCATACTGATACTCCATATTATCTCTTTAGTTACATTTAAAAAATAAAAAAAGCAAGGTTACAAAGCAAAAACATATCTTTTAGGTGTCCATTTAACCTCAGTGTCCGTTGCTGATTCCACGCTGGCCTAGTTCAGCTTTCAGTCAGTTTTAGCCATATTAGCATTTTATGTAAACTGTTCATTTGACCTCTCCTCTCTCTGTTGTAGCTGGTTGTTTTGATATCATACTAACTGATCCTCATTAACCTTTGTTCGCTTTATCCATCTTAGCATTTTTAGGCAAATGATTTCTTTTTAGTGTTTTTAATTTTTAGCCTCAACTGCATTGTAAATAAATTGTCCCTTGTTACACAAGGTTCTTCAAAGGCTATTTCACAAAACCAAAAACCATGTGGAACCATGATGTCTGCCAAAATGTGAAGCATGTAACAATACAAGAACATTTTGGTGATTTATTAAAACATTTTCAAAAAGCTTCTGTATAGAACCATATACAACACATTCAACACATCTAAAGAACCACTTCATTATGCAAAGAACCATTTAGACAGAAAGGTTCTATATAGAACTCATGGTTCTAAAAAAAACCATCACTTTTCCTTAGAAGCACCCTGAAGAACCATTTTTAAGTGTGTAGTTTCTCAAGGGTCTATCATATAGGCAGTGATTCTATTGGGAACCTTGAGTTCTGCCAAAAATCACCCTGCTATTGTTACAATGTCATGCTTATAATGATAAAAGAACCCTTTTGGACATGGAACCATATACAACACATTCTCCATCAGTCTTAAGAACCATTTCATTAGGCAGAGAACTATTTGAGCACGAGATGGTTCTATATAAAACTTATGGTTCTAATTGTTTTTACTAAAGAACTCGTTGGTGGCAATGATACAACTCATGGCATTTAGAACCATTCAAGCTTAACAGTAACAGTAGAAGAACCCATTTTGGTGGTACATAGAACCATATACAACACAAGTATCATCTAAGCATTAAATGGTTCTGTGTAGAACTCATGTTTCTTAATAGATATGTTATTGTTACTAAAGAACCCTTGATTCTTTCAATTTTGGCCACATTAGCATTTTATATGAACTGCTCCTTTCTCCTGTGTCTGCTGTAGCTGGTTGGTAATAGCAACCTTGTGAAGAAGCAGATGCTGCAGTACTACAGCGAGGACAGTGACAAGGGAAGGCAGATCACCAAGACATGGAACCAAGTCATGCAGGACGTGAGTACACACAGTACCTGTTAGAACATTCTCTGTCTTTCTGCTGAGCACCTCTAGGAGCCACATTCCAATCCACCTGTCCTTATAAAAGGTTATGTTTCAGTGTATTGTGTGCGGTAGCCACAAGGGATTGGCTTTTTTACCACACACCCTCTGGAGCAACATCACCTTGGATTCTCTTCAGATCAGACTTGACACAGCATGTCTGAACCTTCCTATTCATTAGATCTACTGCAGGCGGTCCGTGAACCGGTCTGGGGGCTTTCTGTGTGGGAATGAGACAGTACACCAAGTCTGAAACAAATAGGGTAACCTACTTCCGACGTATACGAGACAAACTGAAATCACCAGTACATAACATATGGTACTCATAGGAAGGCTTTATCTATTTTGTCCTCTTTTTCCATGTTTTAGAATGATGGTGAACATCATTAGTGAAAGAAAGCAAACAAAAAATATGAAATAACATACGGAATGTGCAACATGTGTTATACTAATCAATACTGTTTTCAGAATCTCCGTAGTAGCCCAACTTTGCCTTGATGCAACATGAACACTCTCAGCATTCTCTCAAGCAGCTTCATGAGGCTCCTTTTCCAACAGGCTCCACACACTATAGGGGGCATTTTGAATAATTAATTATTTTAAAAATATCTACTTTATAATTACTGTCAGAACAAAACCTTGTTTTTCCACAATGACAGCATTCCAGCTAGAAATGATTTGTTCTAAAAACGTTCTGAGAATATTACCATGCTATAATCCATTGATGCTTTTAGCGGGAACTTTTCTTTTGGTTCCTAGACTGTTCTTTCTAAAGGTAGGAGAACGTTCTCTAAAACATTCTGTCAGTATGTCTCAGTAACATTCATAAAACGTTTTCCAATGTTGTGCCGAGAACAAACTCTTCTTTTTATTATCATGTAACACAATCTTTGGCCCTGACATCATCCTCAAACCATCCTCTGAACGTTGCAGTTAAAATGTTATGTCTTACTTAACATTTAACCTCATAGGAACACTACCTGAAATTATAAACATCTTTGAACATTCTTTGAACATTAGATTAAAAAACCTTCTTTATAGCTTCGACTCATTAGAACTTGTAGGTAACATTAGTGAAAGTTGTGGGGAGCTAGCTTGGAAATTGGGAAGTAACAGTATTCTTGTTTTAATGAAGTTATGGAATAACTGAAGTTTGGGGGGAGATACAAGGGGTGTCTGGAATTCTTGCTCCAGGTAGAAGCTGTCCAGAACTACCCAAGTTTTCATTCAGTCTTCCCTCATTCTACTGCCAAAATGCATGTTAGCAATTAGTAAGTTAGAAACTTGGATTTAGAAACAATTTCCACGCTTGCCCAGCATGCCAGCATCCAAAACACAACACTTGCTAGTTTTGCTGCTGATGAGTCTTACTTCCATAGAATATTTCAACACTGCTGTTTGTACTTTTAAAATCAAATTATAGGACTTTGTAACAGTGCTTAATGTATGTTGTCAATGAGTGCTAACTTTCAGCCAATGAGCTAATCAGCTCGCTAACCAAGTAGCACACAGTAATGCTGACCAATCAGGACTCAGTATCAGTAATGCTAATTAATCAGCACTCAGTGGTAGTAATGCTAACCAATCAGCACACAGTAGTAGTAATGCTAAACAATCAGTTCTCAGTAGCAGTAATGCTAATAAGTCAGCACTCAGTAGCAGTAATACCATTCAATCAGCACTCAGTAGCAGTAATAGCACAAAAGCAGTCACAATAAAATATTGTTATTATTTAAAACACATTGTGATATGCTGACTACTGCAATAACATATATTGCGATATACTGATAAGTTCTCGCCTGCGACTAGATCATTGAAGCCATCATACTGACTGACTGGCATCAGGCAGTGCAGGTTGATGTTTTATATAATGAGGAATAAAATAAAGTCTATGGCACTTTTTTAAAGATGGTGATTGTGTGTTCTTAGCAAACTGTCCCTGATGTTATCATCTGTGTATACGACTGATCTTTTCACTTCAGACATTAAAGATCTAGATGTTACAAATCTGCACAGATAAAACAGATCTTCTAGCTCCTTATCAGTCATTACCAGCTTTCATAAAAGTCATATGAAAGTCTTATGAAGGCCTGGAAATCCATTCCCCTAAACTTATTACTGTAGATCATACTGTTTCTGAGGCATGTTTAAGGCCTGTGTGTTCTTGTCAAAATGTAATCCACATGCTTGAGTAAACCAGATAGGTCAAAATAGAAACGAAAAGGTCAGGCTGTGCTTGCATTATAAACAACAAACCATTTATCTTTCATGCAAGACAAGTCAGGTTCTTGTGTCCCTGTGGCGGTGTACTTGTTCTTCAGACTTCAAACACCTTTTACAACTTTATGTCCCCCACTGTTTTCTAACCCAGGAAGGATATCTAAATTAGAGGAAATGCATAGCAACATGGGTTTTAATTCAAGGCCAGTTAGGCCTACTTCAAAGTCAGAGCCCTAATTTTTATGATGGCCAACAGGACCCAATACACAATGCAGTGAACAACAGGGTCAGACAGAAGATACCTTCATCTAAATGACTACACACGAACTGCATTTTACAAAAGTGTTGCAAAGACAGAAAACACAAGCAAAGTCAGTTCAACGGAAGTGAGCCACAACACAACAGAGGTGAACCGTAACAGAAGTGTGCTGCAACACAATGCAAGTGAGCCACAACACAACGGAGGTGGGCCACAACACAATGGAAGTAGGCTGCAACACAGTGGAAGAAGGCCGCAACTCAACAGAATTGTGCCACAACACAATGGAAATGAGCCACAACACAACGGAATTGAGCCGCAACACAACGGAAGAGGACCGCAACACAACGGAAGAGGGCCGCAACACAACGGAAGTAGGCTGCAACGCAATGGAATTGAGCCGCAACACAACGGAAGAGGGCCACAACAAAACGGAAGTGGGCCGCAACACAACGGAAGAGGGCCGCAGAACAATGGAATTGAGCCGCAATGCAACGGAAGTAGGCCACAGCACAACGGAAGTGGGCTGCAACACAACGGAAGAGGGCCGCAACACAATGGAATTGAGCCGCAATGCAACGGAAGTAGGCCACAGCACAACGGAAGTGAGCTGCAACACAACGGAACTTGCTGTTATTACTTACGTGTTGCACCGTGTCTCGAGCTTTTTGGAATCAGGGTTGTATAAATGTCTAAAAGGGTTTAGAAATGAATCATTAAGTGAGGAAAAAGTAAAACATTTAGAAATTAAATGACTTCATATTACTCTTACATTTATCATATTTTAGAATATTGTACAATTAATGCCCTATTTCTTTGATCTACTAATTTATCTATTTTCCTCACTGTGTATTACCTGGCTACTATTTAATTAAAATTGTCCTGAACATCTGTGAGGTTAATAAACTTTCATTGCTACAAGTCTGAAGTTACACATCTGAAGTCTGGCATCAGAACACTGATAAGAGAAAACACTGATTCATTAAGAGATGTCGTCTTACTCAGACAGTTAAACGTGTATTGTAAATACGTGGTTGGCACACTAACAGAAGGATACTGTAACCATAGACAAGTCATTTAGTCACCAGTAGAGCAGAATGTACTGCATTGTACTGTGTCATCTTTTTCTTTCATTGTCTTTAAGAAGATCATTTTACAGTAGTCCTTCTTGTTAACTGAGTGATGGGCAACCATGCCTACCCACCCCTCACAGCAATGCCACAGCAGTTTCCAGAGCGAGATTTTCTGGTTTAAAGATCTATCTGATGATGTATCCTGAAGGTGTAAAGAGCTTTTGAAAAACTGCAACTGCTTTTGGACTTTGGTACTCGAGGGTGGGCTGCTGATCTTTCTAGTTTTTGTAGAAGGAAGGCAAACAGCTAACTTAGTGTTAGGAAATGGTTAGGATTGTGACTGGTTACAGATTTGTGTAATGCATCCTGGGAACTGTAGTGAAAGAACATTAATGGACAGAAACACAGAAAGACTACAAAATCATGAATTCTGATGTTGCATAACATTAACCTTCAAACGCTCCTTCAAAAGCTAAATACTACAATATATTGGCTACTTTTTTAATACCTTAAAAGAGATTTCATGATGAATGGACCAGTATAAATGCTCCAACACAAGAGCATTTTCTCTGACAGCAATTATATATAATATATAAAAAAACATCCCATGTATACCATTTTTGGCCAGTCTCTATTGTGGAATCATGAACACTGACCTTAACTGAGGCAAGTGAGGACTGCAGTGCTTTAGATGTTGTTCTGAGTTCTGCTGTGACCTCCTGGATGAGTCATCAATACGCTCTCGGAGTAATTTTGGTAGGCCGGCCACTCATGGGAAGGTTCACCACTGTTCCATGTTTACAGCATTCGTGGATAATAGCTCTCACTGTGGTTCGCTGGAGTCCAAAAGCCTTAGAAATAGCTTTGTAACCTTTTCCAGACTGATAGATGTCAGTGTCTCATTTGATTCTCATTTGTTCTTGAATTTCTTCAGATCAGGGCATAATGTGTTGGGCTTTGAGATCTTTTAGCCCACTTCATGTTGTCAGACAGGTTCTATTGCAGTGATTTCTTGATTCTACAGGTCTGGCAGTAAACAGGCCTGGGTGTGGCTAATGGAATTTAGATAGATAGATAGATAGATAGATAGATTTTACTGAAGGCCTCACTGCACAGTTTTAATTCCGCTACTCCTTCTCATTTGTGTGCAGGCACAATGCTGTGGGACAAACGGTCCTATGGACTGGATCGAGTACAGCTCCACCTTCAGTCAGCAATACTCTCAGACAGGGTTACTGTGGCCTCTCAACTGCTGCAAGCGCCTGAGCAGTTTTGAGGTTGCTGATCCAGAGGGCTGCAAGATCGGCCGGAGCAGCACCATGTTCAACACGGTAAACAGAGCTACCAACACTCTCTGGAAGGTTTAGGCTGATCAACATTTGTTCTACGTCTGCCAGCCCCTCATTGTTTAAAGTGGAAACAGTGTGCAACTGTTTTTGCTGTCCTCAGAAACCTTTGTTGCTTGTTTTGTAACAGGCTTAACTCTTCCTCTTCTTTAGTTGGCAGTGGTGACACGTTCATTTGTTAATGCCTGGCCATGATATAGGAACTGGAATTCCACTGATTTTTCAAGCTGTCTGCATAATTAAAACCACGGAGATCGATTTGAGATGCGCTTGAGTAAACAAAGTCGTTCTAAGTGTGGGGATGTGAAATGTTGCACACTCGAGAAACTTCACTGACAGTGACGGTGATAGGAACCAGGGGTTGTGATGCCTACAGTGCAAACATAGATGTGTACCATACTATACCAAGCAATGAATGTGCACATGTCATCTGTAAGTTGTATCTACAGTTGTAATGGACATAGTAGTAAAATGGTGGTACTTTTTTGGGGGGATATTTTTCCTATCGCCCTGCATGTACGTCTCTACCACGAATGGATTTGATAAAATCATGTTTTAGGCCAAGATATTCTCTCAGGCATCAGGCAACATTCTCATACTCTCAGTTTCATGTAATAACTTTCTGTAATGGAGCTTTTAGAAGCATCAAACTCTTCAAACGCCTGGTTCTCTAAAACAAACCATTTCACATTAGACCACTTTGAATGACTTTGGTTTCTTAACCACTTTGTTTTTATTTTTATTCGCTCTAATCAACTGATATTTTCAGTCAGGATTCAAATACTTTACTTTTTGAACAAGCCAATCAGAACAGAGGTCATTTACATGTCTCAGTCTTAAAGCCACCATAGCTAAAACAGTTTCATTCTGAAGAGGAGTTGATAAAGAGATATTCTTATTTTCTTATATATTTTTTTAATTATGTATTTTTTTCTGTATATAATACCAACCAAAAACAGACTTTAAGTGGGATGAAATACAGTAAAAGTAGAAAATACAGAATTAGCACTCGGGCCTTCGACAAACTCCTTTTATTCCTGCAGGGATGCTTTGACTACATTGAGCCAGTGCTCAGTCGTTACACTTGGGCAGTGAGCTGGTACGGCTTCGCTGTGCAGATGTTCATGGTGAGTATAATGTGCACACAGTTTCAGCTACAGGTACTGCTGTAAGGTTGTAACAGAACTGATACTGAGGTAATATATATGTGTGTATATATATGTATATATATGTGTGTGTGTGTGTGTGTGTGTCTGTGTATATATATATATATATAAAGGGCCAATGATAAACTGCAGAACCACCACAAAAGCACAAGCCTACATGTACATTAATGAAGCTCTTTGCACTCTCAAACAAGATGGTCCTTCAGTAAAGGGAACGGTTCTATGTAGTTCTATGTAGAAACATTTGATGCTTAAACAGTTAAACAGTATGTAGAACTCATGATTCCCATTAAAACCATTCCCTTTACTAAGGAACCCTTGAAGAGCTATCCTTTCTTAAGAGAGTGGCAAACTCAACCCGGCCCTGATTTTCAGCTACTCTTCATAGGAGGGTTAAACAAACAGTTTAATGACAAAATCCGACACAGAACAACACAATTGCCACCTACCCCAAATGTAGGTGGTCAACTGAAACGGTTCCAAGACTGCACATTAAGAATTTTTGTTATTCAAAAGCATTCTTTAAAAATTGTGGCAGACTTTGTTATTATTTGAGCAACTCCTTTACAGGATCTTACAGGTTTGCATCCAAAAAGCCATAAAACACTTCTGAATTCATGGTCCCTTAAATCTCACTGACATCACTGCAAGTTAAACAGCCCCTGATTTTCTTTAGTTGCTGCAGCGGTTTCACCTTATAGTGAGATTCTACTGAGATTGATCTGAACACTTTGATATGAAACATACGGGTATCGTGTCAGATCACGTGATGAAAACTGCAAATTTAAGATGATGTGCCAAAGTCGAGAACATGTCCTGTGACCCCAGAGGGTTAAAGTACATTCAAGAACACTGAAGGAGCATTTTAATATATGTATGCACTGAAAAATCAAATGCTATCTGAAATCTGATGATGACTCTAATGTGTGTCTTCCAGTTCTTCCTGCTGCTGATTGCCATGGTGTACTACACGCAGCTGGGCTAAAGGGAAAAGTGCTAATAACCAACAACAAATAAAACCAAATAGCATTACAGCTAGTATTCTTGCTTCTGGAATAACCGCTGCTTTCTAGCTTTCGTCAATAATTCATAACATACTGAACAACATAAAAGGTACCCACTTGTACGAATGTTTGAACAGAATGAATAGATTTTTCAATGTGTAGTTTTTAAAGAATGCATGAATCCCCCACAACCCCCCAACAACTGTCCATTTGTTTTCATTTTTGACCTTTTGCTTAATAATTGTACATTTCAGGCTTTTGTTTATCAGATGATTTCGAGTGTGCAGTGCTGATTGCACATTTCTTTGCATATTATTTTTGCAGAGTTAGGACCTTTTATTGTTCCCTACTGTGGATAAGCTTGCATTTCAAAATCAGGGATATGCATAATCAGACGCATCACACATTATATGTCAGTTATACTCATGCATTTGTACTCGTAGTATTGAATAAACCACCCTTTTGAAGTGCCATTTAGTGTTTTCTGTTTATTCCACACTGACGTCCGTGTCCTACAGAACCGTCAAAGCGCTAATCTGTGACAAAGCAGCACGCCCAGTGAAGTCACACCCCAGTAAACCACTGCAGCACAAATGATGTGCATGATTCCAAAAGGGAGGTGTTGAATTGAGTCATTCCTGCCCGTTTCTGGGAGTGGATCCTGTGACGGAGAAGACTAGTTCTACAGGATATTCTTCCAGGAAAAGTGAGCTCAATAAAAATTCCATCTTTACAGCTGACAAAAAACATCATGCACATCTCCACAGTACGCGGTACACAGAAACATAAACCAAGTTTTAGAACCAGCAGAAAAGAATAATAACTGCCTCGGCTTGCAATACAAAAGCAACATGAAAACGGAACCTAAATAGGAGTAGCTGATGGCACAAGCGGAAGAAAGAGGATAGGGTCAGTATTTTGTAACTCAACCCATTTTGCAGTTAAAGTGAGTGCTGCACTGAGAAGGTGACAAAAACAAATTCCCCAACACTCAAACTAACAAAGCATGCTTCGTTTGCACTGGAGTGTTATTCATTCATTCATCTTCTGAGCCGCAGGAAACACCCTGGACAGGTGATGAGTGATGTGATGAGTGATTAATCTCAGTGTTACTGAGCTCTGCTGAAGTCTGAGTAGACTGATATATCAATGTGATCTCTTTAAACATATACAACTATTTTATTTAGTCTTATATTTTATTATATGTAATATTAATGATAGTAAAACAATAAAAAGCTGAAAATAAAGCATGACGGTAAATATTAAAACATTTGTAGTACATTTGAGGTTTGTGTGTAACTTTCGGTCTAAAGGTCATTTTGATGAAGTGAAACAAATCTAAGTGTACAAAATACTGCACATGTGGGAAGGATATACACTGAGTTGAGGTTGTTTTTTGTGACATAAATGGAAAAAAAAGACGAAGGAAATTTCTGACTGATGTAACCGTTTTTAATTCACACATTGGTAAATATTACAAAATATGATGAATTGCCTTTTGCAAAGTGCTACAAGGCAGAAAGAGACCACTGGACAGGAAGTTTAGGCTTAAAGCACACAAACCCACACGCACCCACACGATCTGTTGAAATACATAGGTAGTATTACCATTTGGAGAAGTGTTACCATGTTGTAGGAAATTCTTCCCTTGTACTTATTCACTGCATAGTTATGGATAAAAAAGACAAAGCTCTGACACACAGACACAGACACAGACACAGACACACACACACAGACACACACACACAGACACACACACACACACACACACACACACACACACACACACACACACACACCTCACGCTAAACCTTGTACCTTCAAGACTTGTCAGCAGAAGTAGCTGACTACTGGAAAGCAGATGAGAAAATGTGCAATGGAAAGCAGACCTGCTTAAAGAAATACTCCAGGATTTTTCAACCCAATCTCTGTCTGCAGCATCTGTAACGTCTCTGTGATTACCACGAACACGTTTCCTTGTGCTCAGAAAAGATCAGAAAACCTCTTGGCTCAAAACTTGTTCACCACAGATCTCTGACGTCATGCTTCTTTCTGTAGTCGGTGCCCATATAAGGAATTCATAGGCAGTCGTCTCTATGAGAAAAACAATGGCATTTTTGAAAGCCACTTCCGCTGCACAGTGAAACAAACAAACAAACAAACAAACAAACAAACAAGTTCCCAAACTGATGTTTTGGTCCTGTGTAATATATAATATAATATAATATATATTCAGTACCTTGTAGTTTGAAGGAAAAATATTATGTCCAACAAAATGTATCGGCTTTGTAACATTTTAGCTT
Source organism: Semaprochilodus insignis (assembly GCA_034552555.1). Classification (NCBI taxonomy): domain Eukaryota; kingdom Metazoa; phylum Chordata; class Actinopteri; order Characiformes; family Prochilodontidae; genus Semaprochilodus; species Semaprochilodus insignis. The sequence continues at coordinate 18,886,629 of CM067497.1, forward strand.
AGCACACGCACGATAGCAGTGGTTTTCTAAAATGACATTTATTTTTGTCAGACAGAACCAGTTTAGCCGCAGAGTCCCTAATATTGGCATGCCGCTGACTACAGAAGGATGACAGTTTAACTTCAACTTGTTTTTTCTTTGGCCCAATAACTTCACGCTACACTACAGATGTGGCACTGGAGTATTCCTTTAAGGACAGGGCATGTACCGGTAAGAATAAAGCAATTAAAAGGCTCAGTATCTGTGTTAACACTGACTCGAGAGGTATAAATGTTCATGCCTCGACATGTTACTGAACAAGTGCTCCAAGAACAGCATTAGTTACTGTATAAATCCCTATGGGTGTCACCCCCGTTACACACGAAGGGAGGCGCAACCTGGAGATCCGGCTTGTGGTAGAATTTAAGCACTACCCAAATCTAGTGCACTCAACCCATTGAAACAAATGAAACATGAAGTGTGTTTAGGCTTGGCAATAAACTCTTAAGTGTAGATCCCCAGTGGCTCCATTTGCCCTAATGAAATGCTATGTTTTCATTTTCATTGGCCTTGAACATGTAACGGCTTGACCTGCAAAATACGGACTACATTCAACTTCACGATTATCATGTGACATGGTTAAAAACCGGCCTGCGTTATTTCGACCAAAAGTTGTGTGGCTCATCTGTGATTGGTTAGGGTGCTGACAGCACAAGCATTTAGTGATTGTTTAGTGGCTTACTTGCAATATTGCAAAGGCCAATATTGTGATAATTAACAAATATTAACCCTTATTCATGGAACCCAAGATTCCCTTCAAAATACCTGCTCCTGAAGATCTACCCCACATCAAAGATCATTTACAACCCTAATCCACCATACATGGCTCCAAAGTAGACACCGAAGATTTGGAGCGGTTAGATGTCAGATGTGCTAAATCATGGGACCAAGAAGTTTCATCTCCAAGATCCAGGACCTGGACACCTCTGATAAATTGTACACTGTGCTTTAGTGGTGACCGTTATGTGGAACTTATGAACACAGACAGAGCTTTGCCTTGCCTAAAGGGAATAGACTGGATTCACATCGTCAACAATTCTTCAGACTCTGAATGATGACAGGTTCTACAAGTGTCCGATGCCGCACATAAAGGGCACTGGCCATAGCAAAAAATCCTATTCTATGTCCGTATTATTTTCCTATTCTATATCCATAGTTTTCAACTTGACTGATGCAACGTTTAAGAATCAGCACGATTATGGGCATAATTCAGCTATTGAGATCCCCACATGCTCTACTTAAAACCAAACATACAGTGCTATACCTTGCATAAATATGGACACACGGACACATACATGCTAATGGCAGTGTTTTCCTTCTCTTTCTTTTTGTGTACATTTGAACAGGAGTATAGACTGGAGGAGACAGAAGCATTCATACACAAAAAAACCAAAAAAACCCCAAACATTCTCTTTCACACCATCTCTCATACACATCAATGAATAAAAACTAAAATTACAGTCCTATTCTTCATAATACCTGAAACAAAAAAAAATATTTTACACACTTTCTTTGAAGTGAAAACTTTAAGTTAACTTAAAAAAACAAAGCAATAAAAATGAAAATGTCTGGCTGCTTCAAACAGCAGAATGTTGAGACAAAATAGAACAGATTGCTTCTTTAAAAACCACCAGCAGCAGAAGTTATGGTCAGACTTTTACCCGCCCCCAAACCAAACCGCCAACCCCCCAAATAAAACAGAAAAGAAAAAAAAAAAACAAAACCCAAAACGACTAAGCTTATTTCCCTGTACAGCTCTCTCTGTCCTGCCATCTAGTGTGCCTGGAATAAAGTAACTTAAACCCAGAAAGTACCTCAAGCAGAAAAACACCACCACTATGCAGAATACCTGATACTCCCGTCAGAGGGACAGCAGCCATACGATTCTCTTACGCCCTCTGCTGGACAGCACAGTGTCTACTGGAATGTTTACATATCTAAGCCACTTTACGGTTCACTTCTTTGATTCTTTAACCTTTTACCCTTCTTGCACCTCCATCTCAGGTCTGTCTGTCCGTCTCTCCCTCTTTCTCTCACTGGTACAGCAGTGGGGTTATATTAGGACATTAATCCGACTGCATCTCACACTCAGTCTTAACAAGGTGGTCAGCTGTGCTTTCAGCAGTAGCTGCGAGTCTGGCCCTCTGTGTGGATGGTCCAGTTGGGACCAGGCAGACTGTCCTGCCGGTTTAGGCCCCGCTGGCCACGGAGTGCCGCAGGACGAAGAGCGGGATCCAGGATCACGTCCCTGCGTGGGGCATTGGGGTAGTGGGGAAGCACCGGACCTGCCTGGTAGGGGTACTGGTTATATGGATTGACAGCCATTTGGGCCCCGTATCCTCTTGGTGTGCTTACTGCCAAGTTTGAAAAGGCCGCTGAGGGAGAAGTAGAAGTATGGGGTGTGTCGGGGTGAGCCTGGGGGCTTCGACTAGGGTACGGAGGGTCCTGGTAATGAGGTCTTGGGGGGTAAGGGTTAGGGGTTGTGCTGTCACCCTGGGGGCCAGGGATAAAATCTTGGCTCCTGTAAAACTTAAGGACTTGATCACCAGACGGCATGACGTCAAAGGCTTGCCGGTACTGGCTGCCGGAAGATCGGCGCAAGGGGTCCTGCCGCTGGAAAGCTCCAGAGGCTTCCCGAGGTGTGCCCTGGCCCTCAAAATGAATCCGAAATGGCCCAGGGGTGTACACGTTGTAGGCAGGTGGAAGGCGTTGCTGCTGTTGGCTAGGGTAAGGGTTAGGGGGGTACTCAATGTGGGGTGAGGAGGATGCAGAGGATGATGTGACCATGCTCGGGCCCTCTCTTTCATCTTCTGCCAACTTCTCGATCAACAAGGAGGCAATGTCCTTTCCTGTCAAAGCCTGGTTAGGCTCTGAACTGGATGTCTGAGGGTCTGAGCGGCTGCGGAAGTGTGCCATGCTGATCTCTGTGGGCATTTCCAGTGCTCTTGAATCCGAGGCAGCATCATTTTGTGCAGGGCTTTCAAATCTTGTTGTGGGACTCTCCAGCTCTGCAGTCTGGTGTGCGGGGTGCTGCTCATCCTCTGGTGGTGGCTCAGGAGGTGGGGCAAGAGGTTCAGCCTCTTGATGGGCATCTCCATCAAGATCAGTGGTGGCCCAGGTCTTAACATTCACTCCGGCTCCTGGAGGGCTGGTAAAGGGGTAGTTGACATAGATGTGTTCTGAATGCTCTTTCGAAGGAGGTTTATGTGCTTGTAGTGGGGAAACCTGGGACGACTGGGCCTGGGGCAACTTTGACGTGGCAGGTTGATGGTGGCTCAGTGGTACCTCCTCTGGCCTAGAGGACTCAAAGTACCGATAACATACTTTCCCATTTTCAAAGTATGGGTGCAGCTGGGAGGCAGTGAGGTCAGATGAGGGTGAACGCTGTGAACAGTGCAGGTTGCGTTGATGCACTGACAGGGGCACCAGACACCCAGAAGATCCCAATCCAGCAGAGGCAGGAATGGGATGCATTTCGCTACGAACCAGTTTGACAGAGGAGGACGTCTGGCGCTGGAGTCGAGGGTGTCGATGACCTGGCGGGTGGTCTTGGGGATGACGATGGGAGTGAGAGTGAGAGAAAGAAAAGGAGTGTGAGTGGGCTGCAGCCCAGGCACGGGTGGCCTCAGAGGACCAAAGCTGGGGAGCCCTGGTGGATCCAAGCACCTGTGAGTACTGGGGTGGAGGGTGGCCCCTGGAGAGGGGTCTCTGGTTGGCTGGGTCTGAAAGACGGTAGTTGCCCTCTAAATCCAGCCTCATATTCTGGTAGCTGTGCTGGGAGTAGCTAGGTGGGCCTTGAGGATGCTCAGGGCCACCAATCTCATAGTAGAAGTTTTCCATCTTGGATGGGTCTTCGGAAGATGAGAATACAGGTCGGACATGAGGTAGCTGGCCCTGCTGCTGCTGCTGCTGCTGCTGTTGTATGGGAGGCTGTGTAGCCTGCGTGGCCTGGGCTGCCTGGCTGGCCATTCTCGCGGCATGGTAACGGGACAGTGCATCTGATGTGCTACTAATACGCTCTGAGAAAGCTCTGGAAAGCGGTGGGTTGCCCTGAGCTGGGCCTACCATGCGGCGGATGCGTCCAGCATCCAGGGAGCGGCGTGTAAAGTCCTGCCGGTCGGTCTTGGAAAGTGGAGCTCTTTGCGGGGCAAGATCCAATGGTTTGGGGGGCACTTTGGGGCGTGTGGGCTGGAAGGCATGTACCTGTGCCAAAGGTGAGCTCTCCGATTTGGAGTGCAGGAGCTGGGAGTGAGACTGGGCAGAGGACATGGACTGAGTACCAGACTTCTGCTGCTGAAGGTGTGGAGCAGAGAACTGACGACCATAGGCAGGAGGCTTCCTTTGTGAGGGAGTCTCATTGGCAGAGGTGGGGCTTGATTTAGAAGGCTCAGTTGGTGGTTGAGGAAGCTGCTGCTGGTTTTTATAGATGGGGCTTGGGGTTTTCTCATTGTCCCCAGAGGAGCTGCCAGCAGACAGCTCAGAATTTGAAGCTCCAGAATCAGAAACGGAGGCATCAGAGGAGAGAGTTCCTGTGTCCTGTTAGGGAGAGAAACAATACAATGTTGAAAAACTGAAGTGTACAGCTGCATTCAGAGGTCACACTCAGTGGATCTCCAAGAAACTTTAAAAGTAAAAAAAAAAAAAATTGTTGTACTGTAAACCTGTTGTTTTTGAAGAATTAATAATTTGCCATTCGTATGTTTTACACAACAAACCTTTCAAATCTCAAAATATGACAAGTAAGCATAAACAAATTAAATTGCATTGTAACTGAACAAGTTTTATGTTACAGCTTGATCAGAGCCTTACTCATAACAACCTCTCCATATTTTGCATGTTTGTGTGCACGTACAAACACAAACACCGACCTGGCCTGGGGGTGACCTTGGCTCATCCTCTTGTGATCTGTCTGGAGCCTTTTCAGCTACACCATCTTCTCCCTCATTCTCCGTCATCCACACAGATAGAGGGCGCACTGTGGAGTACAGTTGGTCAAGGTCTGAGGACAGCAGTGCCCCTGCGTCTGCAGACAGTGAGCGCTGGAAGCGGGTGTCGGTCTCAGGCGGGGTTTGGCGGGGCCGGTAGGGAGGAGAAGCACCTTGTCGGAGAGCTTTGTTGGCACTCTCTGTCAGAGCCAAGGCCATGAGGCGTGCTGGGTTTTTAGGGGGAGGAGGTGGTGGCTGCTGGGAAGGCAGGGGAGCACCAGTGGGACCAATGATGTCTGGGAGAGAAGACAGTAGCATAAATGTAGAGCTGATGTTAGGAATGCACATATACATCAAAACAAATATACAATACATTAACAAATATGGTGACGTCTGCATGATATCTTAGTTTCAACCACTGATCATCTACTTATTCATCTACTGTAAGTACTAATTATCACCCAAGTGTGACTGTTTAGCTATGGCACAAATATTACTACTATTAATTTCACTCCATTATAATAAATCCAAGGCTTTTACGTAACCTAAACCTTGTTTTCCCTTTGTTCCAACATCGATAAATTACTCTATATCTCTCCCAGCCCCACCCTCATCTGAAAAATACTCTTTTATAGTACTCTATACTAACTATGGACAGGATCTGATGATGGGATATGAAAACAGCAGGACAGTCTACTCACTGGGGCCCTTGATCTTGTTCTCTGGGCCCAGCTTGCTGCTTAGCTCCTGTTGGCAACTCTCTGTGAGCTGGAAGTCACAAGATCTCAGCAGCATGGATATCATTTGAGGTGGCTGGGAAGGTCCGCCACCTGGAGTCCCAGGCTGCAACTCGCCAGCTCGTCCACCTATCATTTCCAGCACCTGAAAGGTTATAAGAATCTGCTGTGACTATGTCTAAGCATGTGTGTCACTGATGGAAAATGATAAAGGAGTGCATGGATCTCCCCATCCAATGTAAAAGACCACTATGGTAATGGATTAACGGATCAATCTCCAATCTTTATCCAATTCCAAATCAGTATTGCCTTACTATGCTCTATGTAGACTATTGTTGTAAATATGATAAACAGATATTATTTACTTATTTAACTGTGTGCAGTTTGGAGCTATTTTAAAGGGGGGGAATGGAAACCAGACCACAGCCATTCACAATGTCTGCAATATTAATATTTCAACTGCAGTTACTCTGCACCCAGAAGGAAGTGTGTGGATTGCAGTGCTATTGGTAAGGAAGATAAAGGTTACCAGGAACAATAAATGATGATAAATTTAGACTGATATGGGTAATATTTATTGAGCTACACATACAGAAGTAGCGTCTCTCAGTATGGCGTCGGACTAACGCAACATACCAGACGTCTCGGTATGGAGCTGTAGAAGTTCCTAATGGTGTTCTGTGATAATCCATCCCATGCAGCTTGAATATTCTCACACAGTTCCCGCAGATTGTGCGGTAGGGGTGGAAGTGGAGTGACAGCAGGGCTTGTGAATGTGTGATGCGTGATAAACTGTTCATCTTGGCCCTGACCACGGTGCCTCTACACACGGATTTGTTGGTAAAACTTGTAGCTGTAATTAACGGTCATATTTTAATTTGGTCACGAAACTAACTCATCTACAAAGAAAAGGCTGAACTGCAAATATTACACAAGAGCAATTTTTCAGTGGCTGCGTCGCCTGATGTTTAACTATATACATGACCATGATTTTCAAAAAGCCAAAGCCTTTTTGTGTCTGATGCCTGAAACCTGACGCCGTGGTCTGAGGATGGTCTAAGGAGTATATCATAACATAACCAGATTTTTATAGGCATAGGCTTATTGGGAGACAGTGGCTCCCCAAATCAGCACAGCTCAACAGTCAGGCTTCTAGAACAACCCCTTCCAGCTGCGTGAAACTCACCTTGGCAGGCACACTGATGGCGATGGGGTCGGATATATCCAGCGGAGGAGACTTTGGTGCTTTAGGAGACAGCGCATGTACCACTTTCTTTGTAAAGGAGCGCCTCTCCTGTGGAGGCTGCGAGGATGAGGTGGATGCTGCGGGAGCTGGAGGCTGACTGTGGGAGGGGCTTAGGTTGGTCTCTCCTTGTTGGGTGGTGCTAGAGGCAGGGTTAGAGGAGGCAGAGGGCCTGTGCTGGCAGAACACCTGCTGGGGCGGGGCAGCTGCCGCCAATATCAGACTCCTGCGGGCTGCAGCTTCTGACTGGTTGAGAACAGAGTCTGGGTCTTCCGTGATTGACCGTTGACTTCCAGAGCGGGCATGGCCTTGATGGCTCAGGCAGCGGTAGGGAGGGGGCGTAGCTGTAGGTGGAGACTCCCTGCCTCCAGGGGCCACAGCACTGCCTCCGATCCCGATTGGTCCGTCATCTGGGAAGGTGGGGCTGAAGTCAATGACATCCTCTGCCATCCAAGAGGCGGCAGGATCCTGGGAGAAATCGGGCAGCATGTATACCCCCTCCTCGTCATCTTCCTCATCCTCCTCCTCTTCTGCGTCTCGGGCCCCATCAGGCAGTAGGCTGTCGTATGAGCGGCTGGGAGGGATTTGATTTGAAGGGGGCTGGGGCAGGAGCTGAGGGTCCATGGAGGCGGCCAGAGAGAGGCCATCACTGCTGGAGCGAGGCCTTCGTAAGCGCTGTAGCTTCCCCTGACCTGAGAGTGAAAGAAAGAACATGACATTATCCTGTAATATGGCACCGTACAAGTATTTAATAATTCCCAAGTTAAACACACTTCTAATAAAAACTTGAATAAAATTTGTCTAATTTTTTTTGTATAAAAAATTATTTTTATGGAAGCAAATTATGGAACCAAAACTTCAACGTGATGAGGTAAAAAACAAAGCTCTACACAAGCACATCATTCCCAATCAGACTGAGTATTCCGGGGTGCAAACTGCAGGACTAGCTAGTATATATGTGAATGTAAGTATCTGTAAGTGATTACAATATTAGAGTAAAGGATAAATTTACTTGGGGAAAACTACAACTGAAAGTAGGCTCTAGCACCCTGTTGGATACAAGATGAGATATGGTTAGACATGGAGGCATACAGGTTACAGTTGTTGCAGCTGGGCCCATAGATCCTGCTCACTCGTAGACTGCCAAAGCTGGCGTCCCAGCTGGTCCCACAAATGTTCGATTGGCAATTAACCTGGCAACCAGGCAGGTCAAGGAACTGTTGCAATCTGGAGGAGACATTTCTGGGAAACACTTGCTGTGTGCAGGTATGCATTATCCTGCTGAAAAATGCCAGTTCTAAGCCCTGCCATGAGAGGCAACACATGTGCCCGGAGGATGTGCTGCACATATCGCTGAGCCGTTACTGTTCCTCGTATCACTATTAGGGGAGACCAACTGTCATATGCGAATGGCTCCCCAGTTCATCACACCAGCAGTTAGGACAGTGAGTCGCTCCACAGCAAAGGCACCATGAGGCCTCCATCCTTAAACCCGACCGTCACTGGATCCCAAACAGAACCTGGATTCATAACTAAAGACGGTACAGTTTCAGTCCATAGCAGTCCAGGTTTCTTGTTGACAACACCACTGCAGGCGCAGGCAACGATGTGTGGCTGTCAATGGCAGGACACGTAATGGCCGCCGTGGCACCAAATTTCTTTCTGCTATTAGCTGGGAAACGGTCCAGGCAGAGACAGGGGTGTGTAATGAAGGTGCCACCTGTGTGTGGATTGTGAACTAGGAAACTGTGGGAGCTGCTCTTGATTATCAGCAGATCAAACAATCCTCTCTACTCGTGGTCTGTCTGTGCCGTACGGAGCCTGTTCACCATGTGTGTGTGTGCCCTCATGTAACCAGACTACAGCTGTAATCATTTACATATCTGCCTGAAATAAGTGCATGCCGGGTCTTGCAGAAATCGGACATTCTATCTGGGTGCGTTATTTGTTGCTATCAATGAGTGTAAATCAGATAACAATAGTGTTGCAACACTGCACAATCACTATAATAATATGGCTGCAGGGAAATTATAAAATGATGCTAGTATGCTAGTACTAATAACTTCACAGGTTTCCAATGATTAGTAGAAAGCTTGAAAACAATTAGTGAATTTTTAAGTGTCCAGAAAGATTATTACAGACAAAAAATATGCTATTATAAAATATGTAGCCATAAAACATTAACAATTGAGCTATAATAAAATTAATATCCAGAACCAAGGAAAATAAAAACAGCTGTATACAGATAATAGCGTTAGCCCAAATAATGTATATACTCACAGTACTGGTTTATCACACTGGTACCCATTTAACAAACTGATGATTAAGAAGATGATGAAGATTTAAAATGTGATGCGAGATAAAACCGCTAATAGAGAACAGGCTTTCAAACACTACAGACCATATATCCATTAGACAGACAGGGACGGGTTTAGTGGGAAAGTTCAGGATCCTACAGATTACTACTCTGAATAATTTCTCAATCAAATTATACCTTTAAATCAACAGTGCCCAAGGCATTTGTTCTTACCTGCTCCGCTGTGTTGGGATGACAGAGACTCTTCACTCTTAGCTGACCTCAGTGTCACACTGTCCACCCTGCAACCTGTGGCCATTACAACAGACATTAGGATGTTGCTGCTTCTCCGTCAACAGAGACTCTGTATTTATGTGTTTCAGTAAGTATGGGGAAAGATCTGAGTGGAAGTAGGGTAAAAGAACAGAACCACACATGCAACCATATAGAACAATAAACATATAACATGCTCTATTTATTGAGGTAGATGGAGGTAAACAGCTTCAGATGAGGCCTCCTCCCAACCACTGCTGACAGACCACCAAGGAGATCCGGTACCTGCGTGAGAGGTTGTAGGCTGAAATAAGGAGCTGATCCGTATGGGCTTGCGGCGTCCCGAACCTGCAGGCTTCCCAATTGCAAAGAATGTCTTCCAGCTCCCTCCAGCTGCCTTCCTCACCTTCAGGCCTCTTTTTCTCCTACATGAGTGAAGAGACAACCCAACGCCGAAACAGTTATTCAACAGTGCTTACTGAAAAAAATGAAGAGTGAGTGAGCGGGTGCGCAAGGGAATGAGTGAGCGGGTGAGTGTGCAGGTGAGTGGGTGCGGGAGTGAGTGAGAGTCATTTTTAAACTGGGTATGAATATAAAATATAGAATTTGAAGTAAATTTACTGTCCTTTAAACAGTCCTCATAACACTGTCAGCCCCAGCGGTTCATGTGTTGTGCATGCACAGCTTATTATGATCCAAAAAGCCCACCTGTCATCAGGGAGGTCCAACACTGTGTGAAACCGATCCTGGAGGGGATGAGGAGATCCCTGCAGGAGCAGAGGGGCCTGGGAACGTGCCCGAGCCTCCTCCAGAGACAGCAGCCTAGCAGACACGAAGGACTTGGGTCTGGTCAGGGACTGGCGAGCTGCAGAAACAGAAAGGAGAGAGTGAGAGTGGGACACAGCGACTGAGGGGAAAGCGAGGCGGCTAAGCGAACATCAGCGGAATCTGCAGACGTAACGGCTCAGGAGATACATCAGTAGTGGAAGCTGATCTGTAAACGAAAAACGCAGGAAGCCGGACGGAGAGAAGATGCATCTAGTGGCCCATACCTTTATATCCTGATCCATTACAGGACTGAAAAGACAATGACATTATAAGCCTCTGAGAGCTGTTGAAAAGAGTGAGCGGACAAGCCTGTTAAGCCTGCATACATTGTTAAAAGGGTAATACCTGCTTTGTGGCAGACTGAATGAATGAATGAATGAAACATTTAATAGTGTCATTTAAAATAAAGATTAAAAATTAAACAGTAAGAAAAAATTAAACAAATAGATAAACATAAATAAAATGAGCAAAAAATTACTTGAATTAATTAAAAAAAACAAAATCATATAGAAATTAAAAAAAAAGGCAAACAAACAAACAAACAAATAAATAAATAAATAAAATGCAATGAAAAAAGAGGAAAAAAGGCTTAAAAACCAAAAAAAGCGCTTTGACATAATTAGCTTGGAAGGCTCAGTTTAGGTTCCACCAAGTGTGATTTAGCCTATATGAGCAAAGCAGAACTTTTTCACTCCTTACAATGTCATTTATTCTGTTTTGTTAGCATTTAGATGTATATTTAAAATATAAACTTGACAAAAATAAAAGAAACACTGAAAGAATAAAAACAAAAGTTCTGCTTGCTACAAAATAGGCCTAAAAACTGATGAAATGCTTCGACATAATCTTCCTCGAAAGCTTCTTTAATTTCTACCAGGTTTGATTTTGACATGAATGCACAGATGAGCAAAGCAGACACACAAAAAGCTGAGATTTAAATGAAGTGGAGATATAAATTAGTTACCTTCTTCCACCGTCTCACAGACACCCACACCATACTGTGATAAACAACACTCATACACTGATCTCTGTAATAAAACGATTACATTAAAATGATTACAATGATAGGTTGAACAGCTCCTGTGATCCTGCGGACAGCTGGAAATGAAATAGTGGGGTTAAAACAGAGCCAAGACTTCAAACCAAACAGAAATGTGGAAGAAGTAACTGTAGGGGACATTCGGGTCATAAGAGGGGTTTATTTTTCTTTCCATCTGTACAGGACAAATGTAACAAGGTCGTTTCAACCTCTCTGTTCAAGCTCTTAAACAGCCTTCTGCCTTTCAGTTCCAGAGTTCAAATCTGAATGTGAACACCAGCCAAGCTAACAGAACCAAAGACTGAACTATGTGCACTCTCTGCTATTATAATCCCAGTCCTGCTGTTCAGGTTCCCCATCTGAGTTCTGGCTCTCAGTTCCTCTCAGTGTTTCAGACACGCCACCCACAGCAGCACTCATACTGGGGATGGACCTGGATTTCCAGAGAGCAACTTCTGCTGTAAAATCAGTAAAAAGTGCAGCACAAATAAAACAAAACTCAACTCAAATTCAACACAGCAGAAGAAATGCCCAGCACAATGTGTTTCAATGGCAATGGCTGAGTTGTGGTGGGAGTCAAGCCAGGGAGAAGCGGCGTAGCTCTGATTCGGGGTCCAGAGGGGAGGGGTCGCTGACCTCCCCGCGAGCCTCCTGCAGACTGACCAGCCGAGCTCGCGGGGGCTTGCGTGGGATCTTGGGTGCCGCCCCTCTCGTTGCTATGGAAACACACAGTCTGCTTTCAGTAACTATAGGCCCTGGTTTGTGGTCTGATCAGAAATCTCGCCACAACTTCCTGTTTCCCCTTAACCACCACAAAATACACTTCATATACACACACATTACTGCTTTAGAGACCTGAACCACTTAACAGAATGTACCTCCATCGCTGAAGGCCTGAGTCGCTAGATACCAGGGGTGCCCAAAGCTTTTTTTCGGGAGGAGGATCATTCTCAGCACTGCAGTGACACTGAACTTATTTTTGCTTAGAAAATCAGCATGTCATATGATGACTAGGGGTGTTCAGACTTTAGCATACAACGATATAGCATAAATATATGATCGTTCTCTGTTGGGTGAGAGTAACATTCTGATGGACCGAATCAAACACTCTTGAAGGGGGCAGCCCTGGTACCAACCATGAAATAGGACACCCCAGTACACTAAAGCATCCTAAATACGGTGAAGTCAAACTACTTTTAAACTAAAGCCGCTAATTGAACGGTTCAGGTAAATGTTACCTACATGCATGTCACATAAAGCCTGCACATTCGTGCCCCTATGTCATTTCAGGAGAAAATGGATTTCATATGATTGCACATTATTATTTTATGGCATTAATGAAAGAAAAAGGGCAGAAGCACCTCCCAATGGTGGCTATGCATTATTAAAACTGGATTTACAGATCTGTTAGGCTTGAAAGCATGAGGATATTCACCGCAGCAGGCTCGTCAGGAGAATAAAACAGCTGCAAAACGAAAAGGCCTCAGACAAACATCAGCAGGACACAAAGACAGACTTTAATCTCATTTAAAAAAGACAAGGTACTGCAAACACGTCAGCACTAAGCCTCTGAGCAGATACTGAGCAACAGATGTTTGTTTGGTGCCTACAAAGAGAAGAGAAGTCTATTCAAGCGTTAGAACAAAAATGAGACAACAGGGAAAGAAGAATAATGAAAACTACAAAGAAAAAAGCCAAACCAAGATCATTAGTAAGTGGTAAAGAATTTGTCACCACTGCTTTAAACCACTCTATATGCTCTTGACAAACTGGGCTGATTTATCGCACTGCACTGGCACAAATTTGATTTCTGAGATACAGATCTAATTTGCCATGTAAACAGAAAGCTCTTATCTTTCCAAATCACATTCGAGCCACACTGGGTTTGTTCACAGAGCAGGTCAAATTGGATTTGTTTCCATATTGGAAGATACAGCAACAGAATTCGATCTGTATAGTTAAACTGCAGCTGCATTTGCTCGGATATACACACTGATAGCCGTTACAGGTGCGTCTGCTGACTATGGCAGGGCAAACACAGTAGGATCATGTATAGAAGCGCTGTGCAAGGAATGATGGTGGGAGGAAAGAGAAAAAAAGGGAAACCTGAAAAGGTCTGAATGTCCAGGGATCCGATTTAACACAGATTTAAACCACTGAGTTCATGTGGCTTTTTGCTGTTAAGACTACAGAAAATCTTCCAGCTCAAGTTGGATGTCGTTTGAGATTCCTGTCTAAAGAAACCCTTTCATATGTGCCCCTGGATCGGACACACGTCTGATACTTGGCCATATTGACTGTAATGAAAACCATCAGCTTGAAAACCATGTAGAAAGCTTTGCTGTACGTGTGCACATCACCATCATTATCCATTGTGAGTAAGCAGGAGTGCTACCTTAAAGAAAGCGAACAGACAGATCAGAACTGAGCTTGTGACATGAACGAAGCCGAAGATAGAGGTTTAAGACCAAGACGTACCTGCGCTGAAACGGCCCACTGATGTGAAGGTGTCACTGAACAGCACATCCACGTTGGTGAGCAGGAACTCCACCACCACAGACTGGATGCGCACCTCCTTAAATGGGTCAGCTCCACTGAGCCCCACTGCCTCAATCTCCTTAGACCTGTGGCACACAGCAAAGGAACATGTCAGCATTTCTGTCTTTGAGCCTCATTCAAGCCTGCTTAGGCGTATTGGTGGAGGTTCTACAACTGAATGATTAACAGCATTTAGATCATTATCATGAAAGCAGCAGCATCAAAGGCAATAACGGCTACACCTGACCTGCATCACACCTAACCTGCATCACCATTAGAAGACATACACAGCAAAAGCTGCTCAAGGGAACAGGGACTGGTGGAAGCAACTCATTTCTCTCATTTTAGTTTTTATGTTGTGCAGTAATAAATATGGACAGTCATATTCTTGGTGTTCGATAAAAGGAGATTAAATTTCATGTTCATTAAAAAAAATTTAAATAGCAAATTATCACTTTTCATATTATCATTCTAATAAACAGCTTTATTAAACATCACAGAATCAGTCGTCAGTGTCTGTAGTTCTTACTCATATAACAGTAATAATGGTGTAGTGAATAACCTGGTATTCCCCCAGTAGTAGTAGTTTGGTCAAATTGTCTGCACAGTACGTAATAGCAAAACCTGGCTTGCACATCCCGGCTGTCTGTGGTAATTTGGGGAATGTGGACATGCAAAGCAGACAGTCCGTTTTCTTACAGATTATATGACTGAACCCCCTTGATAATACTAATCTAGCTCAAACAGTGCTTTTGTGTGTTTCTCTGTAATAAAGTCGTTTCACCACATTGTGCACCAAGGCACACACGAGAGACAAGAGAGCATGGAGCATATTAATGCTTCCACCACAAATTGCAGACGCTGCAAAAAAAAAAAAAAAACACAAAAAAAACCCTATAAATAGAATGCAGATCTTGAAATGATTACACTCTCCAGGAAATGACTCAACCCTTTAGAGAGAGCTGCACTGTCAAGTGAACTAAAAAAACTGGTTGCTTGCAGCGTTTATCATAGTGAGACAATAAGAAACATGAAAATACTGCACGGCTAAAACACGACTAAGACAGAAACATTTCCAGTGATGAAACACCACAGGTTCTAGTGAAGCTGCAGATGCAGAGTGGGCATAAAATACTGGGTTCGCTACAAGTGACTGCTCTGATTCCTGAACTGAACTGAGTTTGGTTCTTTATTGAAATGGGAAAATACAATCACTCAACTTACAGTTATGAAAACAAAGGTTCAAAATGTTATTCAGACTTGGATTTTAAGTGACTCTGTTAATCCCATGGCTAGTCTCTGCCCTCCAGAAGCAGTCTAGGAACAAAGTAAGCCCTAACATCACGAAGCCAGACTGACTTTACACCAAAAGTTCAACCTCCCAGGAAGAACCAAAGGAACCCTAATTTCATCATCACAGTATAGAAATGTATTCCAACACTAGTCCTGATCTGTGTGTAGGAAACTTGTCCTAAGCATGCAGAAGCAGAGAAATGGTCACCTGAGCAGGTTCGGGGCCCAGACAATGGCCAGATTCTTAACATGCATGTTGGTCTTGCTGCTCATGGTGGCTAGCCGGGCTAGGTGTCTTATGAGGTACTCCAGTGTCCTGAGAAAGACATGCATAGGAATCATCATTACCATCATGATCATTAAAGAGGAACTGACTTTCACACTTTCTGCATAATTCAGTCCTAGAAAAGTAAATAGAATTATAAAAAACTGCTTTGGTGCAATATTGTACAGAAATGTACTGACTTATTGCCGATGGGAATCAGGGGTTGTGATGACAGCGCACATATAGTTATATATATGTTTATATATATATATAATGTATTTAATAATAAAACAGTGCTAATTTGATCTGCAACAAGCTGTTCATACCTCTACCATGAATGCATTAAAAATACAATGCATTAAAAAGACCACAGTCTTCCCACAACTATCATAAAACAACATCTCAGGAAGTGGACAATGTATTCATGACCATTTTATGTAATGGACTGTGCGGAAGCTTTTAGAGGCATCAGAAGCTTTGGACCCCTGGTTCCCATCATCGCCTCTGTGAACAATTCTTACACTGCAAGTTTTTCTAGAAAGGCATATAAAACTGCTTTGAATGACTTTGTTCACATTATAACGGTTTAATTCAGATTTAATTTAATTTCATCCCCTTTAATAGTCTGAATGAATGGTTTCTTCTGGCTTCAGATCTAAAGTGTCAGTACCTGTAGTGGGGAGGAGGTAGCTGCTGGATGACATCATGCACTTTCACCATGCGCTCGTCCTCAGTCATCTCCCCCATACAATCCTACAAACACAAACACGTGTACACTTACAAGTACATATACATGACTAGAACAAACTACAACTCGAAGTTCAACATTTCAAATCCAATACAGTCAGTATTTAAAACAACATTATGGTGAAAAAACAAAACTACATAATTCGTTCACTCCTGCTAGCTACATTAGCATCATGGCTGCAGTGCATGATAAAAGAATCAAACTTCATGACATATTTGGAATAAGCAGAAAACTGTGTAAAGCAAACTCTACAACACTAGACATTCGCAGTTTCCATCTACTTGGAAAAATGAATGTGACAGAGGCTGTTTGGAAGATTAGCAAAGGAAATTCAGTGACTATAAACAGTTAAAACACAAACATGATCATAATTATATCACGTAAATACTGTATATATTCATAACAGCATAGTGCTGTTAACTGATCTGTAACACACACACACACTATATGGCCAAAAATATCTGCCAGATCGGCTCAGTCAACTGTAAGTGCTATTATTGTGAAATGGAAGCATCTAAAAGCAACAGCAGCTTAGCCACAAAGCGGTAGACCACTCAAACGGGGCCAACAAGTGGTGAAGCACGCAGCACCCCAAGTTGGATCACAAACTGCCTTTGTATGCAACATCAACATAACTGCACTGTGTGTTAGGAGCATCACTGAAAGTGTTT
Source organism: Semaprochilodus insignis (assembly GCA_034552555.1). NCBI lineage: Eukaryota > Metazoa > Chordata > Actinopteri > Characiformes > Prochilodontidae > Semaprochilodus > Semaprochilodus insignis. The sequence goes on from CM067497.1 coordinate 18,903,524, forward strand.
CCATGGATGACAAGCTGCACATAAGACTAAGATCTCTAACAGCAATGTCACTAGCTGGAGAGGTGTGAAGCACTCTGCCACTGCATTTTTTGTGTCAAATTTCACATTTCAAGTTTAACCTGATGCAATGCATGCAGAATTAATTTGCCCTGGAAATCTGCAACACAAAATCACCCATTACTGTGAATTCCATTTAAATTAATGCAGTTTTACTGGACCTTAAACAGGATTTCTTGCCAAACTATTGCTTTAACATGCATGACTTGAAGGAACAAGTGTCTGAAAACTTACAGCAAACTTGTCATAGAGCTGGTACGTGAGGAGCGGATTGGGCAGCTCTCTGAAGTACAGCTTGCAAAGAGAGCCTACACAGTGAATGTCCTGCATGTACATGTCTTTAGTCAGGTCTGGAACATTCTCACTGTCAAACTCGTGCCTACAGGTAGTACAGAGTGACATGACACATTTCACACATCAAAGTCAGTTAACATTACAGTCATTGATCAGTAGCTTTCATTCACCGCTGGTGTTTCCAGTCCAGTGCCACTTTAAGCCTGAAATAGCGTACAGTTAAACTTTATGGTGGATTTATTGGAAAGTGACTCAAAGTTATTAAACAGGTAACTTATAATATACACAGATATGAACTGTGGTGTAATGCCATTCACTTCATTTCCATTCATCTACATTCATACAAATAACAGACAAACTTATTGACACTGTCAGCACATCTTAGAGCCTTACTGCATGCACGCTTCCAAAAACAGAGTAACTAACTGGAACATTTCAATAACACAACCAGCTATACACTCTCACTCATTTAGCCCAGTGTTGCCTCTGTTAATTGTGTCTGTGCATTCAGAGAGAGCAGACTTACCTAAGCTTCTGGATGTTGGAGGAAACTCCAGAATGTCTGTAGATACCATCCACAACTCCATGTTTCTCTATGAACTCAGCACAGCTTGTTAGCACCTGGGGAACTAAACCAACAAACACAGAGGAGTTAAAATCCAGTACAATAATACCACACACCAGAACACAGGAAGCAGTGGCCGATACAATCAACTGATAACAAACGTCCACAGATTTATCACAATCAGTGCAATCTTGCAGATAAAACAAGAATATTTCACAGTATAATAAACTCCTATTTAACGAGGACACGATCTGGAGACTCCTAATATCAGTAACACTAGAATACATCACATTCTATGGACACCATAATACAGACCTGTGAGCAATGTTTTAATACAGCAATGCTTAATTCGTAAATTACATTGTATTGAAACAACAGTCCTGAAATGAAAGTGCAGGACATTTGTTCTATTTATTAAAACTATTATAACCCATCATTCCCTAGTAATGGAAGCAACATGTCTAATTAAGCACACCATGTATGAAAGATGAAGCCCTAAAACACACAAAAAACCCTTTGTGAAAATAACTGATGAATATTAAGAACTACAGAACATCAGAAGTATTGGGAAGTTTACCGAATTGAGCTTCCCAGCATTTCTACTTTTATTGTTTTCAGGTCTGTTCAATAGGTTTGATTTTTTCCAGGCTTTTATATTTTTATTTTTATTTTTTTTTTATACTCTTGCCTAATATTTCAGTTAACCCCTTTAACTGTGGATTTATTACATACTTAAGCTTATTATGCAGTTATTACATGGACTACAGTGCAAACTGTAAGAGTTATTTTTAGGTTTCAGGTGTGTTTACTAAACCTTTGAAGCCGGCGCTGGGTCCCAGCCATTTTAGGGGTTAATAGGTTATTTAAGCTAACAGGCTGAACAAAGTTGTGGCAGTTAATCAAACCTGAAAGTCTTAAAATGTCAATGAATAATTTGCCACTTTGCGTATATTTTTCAATTCCAAGATAAAAAGACTACAATCAATCTATCCTTGATCTATCCTTCAAGAGTGTGACCTTCTACATGCATACAAAATACACATGATTTGAAATTAACACCGATATAAATTAAATACATTTTTTCCAGCATTCTGTAAAACCTGTCCAACCCTGCAACACCTACTACGAAAGAATGCATTTGTAGGTGAAGCACAGATAAATCAACTGAAACTGGTAAATCAGTACCGTCTTGCCCAGAGTTAAGCAGGTGTTCTCCCAGGTCACAGCCGAAGACTCGCTCCTTCAGGATGCCCCTCTGCTTCAGCTTCTGCTTGCTCGGTCTGGACTTCATGAATGTGCGCAGGAAGCCCATCAGCTTGCCGTGCTTCTTGGATACTGGCACAGGGGGGCACAAGAGAGCTAATGTGACAAACTGACAAACAGGCAGAAAGCAAGTGGCTCTCCAGCTCCTCTCCAGGACGCAATGACACAACCGGAGGGGAGATGGCCGAACCACTGAAATACAAAATGCACTTTTACTTCTTCTGGTTGTGAGTCCTGATCTCTACTTATGTTTGCTCTGAGAGGACACTGCTCATGTGTTGTTATTGGGTAAATATGAGGGCAAGTTTTTACTTTGTCCCAAACAGCAGTAGTAAACGTAAGACAGACAGGCACAGTTTTGACTGGGCCCACGTTGGGTTAGAGTAGTTACGGTATGGATGGGTCATTTAATATGGTGGTCTCCAAAACTCCTCCTGGAGAGCTACTTTCCTGCAGAGCCTAGTTACAGACACAATTGGCCACACCTGCTCCAAACCTCTTCCCAAGCCTCTTATTTGCAGGATCAGATGCACAAGAGTTATGTAAAGGGCGGAGCAGTTTATTAGTTACAGGTCGGAACTCTACAGGAAAACAGCCCTAAAAAAGTGTTGAGACCACCACAATATAAGTTTGTAATTAAAGCAACAGGAACATATCTTCCTTAGCCCAAATGTAGTTGCTCAGCTACGAAATGTTTGTCTGAGATTTACTCTTTCAGCTTTCCTCTGAAACTACGAGGCTAATGAAGCTAATAAGTAATGGAAGCTTCCTGCTCACCAGTTAGCACTGTGGAAACTGCAGGCCTAAATCATCATACACTTGTCTTAAACCATGTCTGTTGCAAATAGCATTTAAATGTTTGGCATCACAGTAATTAATTGACTGTAAAGTTAAATATAATAGATATTTATGTAGATTTGTATTTTTAGATTCATTTTAGAATTATGCACATTTTTCTTTTTGACAAATTAAAATTTGTGTTTATTCCATTTTATTTATTTTTTTTTTACAGCTTCCTACTAAGTATTGAAACTTGTGACATACACTAAAATAATTTTATACATGCATCTCCAACCAAATACATATTATAAACATAACAGCAATTATCCTAAACTGTCTGAATTGTGTGCATACTTTTGTTCATTTTCTACACAACAGTAAGCCACATACGGATCACTTTCCAGCAACACCAGCCGATAGCCGATACCAATTGAGGGTGGGACTTGACTAATGCTACATTCACATGCTTGGTGTTGAAGAAAAAAAAAAAAGAAAAAATATATAAACAAACAAACAAACAAAAAACCCCACACCATTCCGCACCTCAACCAACAGAGGCGGGAATCCAGACTAGTGCAAGTGTTAAAGGGGATGATTTTAAGGTGAGGTTCAGCAGTATAGGTAGTTTATCTAAGGTGGAGAAAGGCAGGAGATGCTCTGTATTCTTTTATTGTTGTTTTAGGTTTTTCAGGGAATACTGCACTGAGAGGTCTTGCATCTATTGCTCCTAAATAAAGATATCAACATCGGGTTTATGCCACAGCTGCAGTTGGTGGCAAAAGTTAAGTGAATTGGACTCCTGACCGAGTGTTCTGCTCACCGGCTCCATTGGAAAAAATGTGAATGTGGCTTCAGTCATCTGTTCTGCTGTCTTCTGACTGTATTGGGTTGAGTGATGTACTCATAAGTGTCATATCAGTTTGGGGGTGAAGCTTTGGCCAAGTGAGTCAGATATGGTAAAAAACTGGCCAGACTGACCAAATGTTTTCAATCAGTCAAAAGTGAAAAAGGTCTATATTTCCATCTAGCATTTGAAAGAGGAACTGCCGGGTCCTGTGTCCAAGGGGCCTTGCACAGAACTGTAGCAAGCCTTAACTCACATAACATGATTGATATGTTTTACATCACTGATCAGCTCTCACGGTTAATATACAACCACCCATCCACCAATACAAATACAACACCACCACCAACCGATCCTTCCATCTCTACTAAAACCACACAATAAAGCCTGTTTGAGATTGTTTAAAACAGTGATGTGGTTTAAGACACATGTGTGATGATTTAGGCATAAAGTTTGCATCCTGCTAATTAGCAAAGTACAAGCTTCCATTGCTTAGCTATGTTAGCCTCATACTTCCAAAACTAAGAAAGCAAACGTTACCATCAAAAACATCAACTACAGTTGGGTACAGTTGGAAAAGACAAGTAAATCTGATTTATCCTGGGTTCATGGTAGTTACGGTATATAAGCACACCTGTTTTAATCTGTTAAAAGTTTGTGATTTACAGAATACTTCATATATACTAACAGCACAAACTCATTTGCACAGTGGGCATCTTTGGGTAAAGGATTGCTTTAAAGTAAATAAGCAGCATAAATAAGTAGATCAGTGCAATGTGTTAGAGAGATCAGGATTAGAGTGGAGGCTAAAGCTGCATAAACAACAACACTAAAAACAAATCAATCACTGAAACCCCTTAGACAGAACAACAGCTTCTCATTTATACAGCAAGAGTTTTATAGAGCGAGGAGAGAGATAATCACAACATTTCAATATGATTTATGCCGTGTGGAAGCTGCCCACTCCTCCACCTCCACTTGCCAGGCTCTCCACACCACCCACTCCTGCTCTCTGCGTGATCCGCTCGTTGTATAAATGGCTTAAATCCTGGTTACACGCTGCGACTGGGTTTTACAAACCCAACAAAATGTTAGGAGATGTAGTGTTGACAGATTAGAGAGAACATGTGTTATTATTCAACTTGGAAGATGTTACCAGCAAGTCTTAGGAACCAAGGCTGAAGAACTGAGAGAAAGAAACAGAAAGAAAGAGAGGGAAACAATCTAACAGATACAGTACATGACTCGAAGAGACTTCAGGACTCCTATGAACTAAATGAACGGCATTCATTTCAGTGCAGCTTTCTTTAGGGAGCATTTCAAGAAGTCGAGATGATCCTACACGCATCAATTGCAAAGAGCACAAATTTGCGCCTCCATCATACAGACACTACTGCGTCTTCAGAGACACACGGGCACATGAGAACAATCCGTACGGCACATTTAGTCGCCTCATTAAGGGTGAAATGGTTTAGGCTACGTCTGCCTTAACATCTCAGCTCAAGGTCTCTAACAGTCCTAGAATCAGCAAGAACATCAAAATGTGGGAATCAACAGTTGCAGGCAAGGCTTTCTCAGTCTTATTTACTAGCACGATATGTAACTAGAGACAAGTCACTTGAAGGAAGAATCATTTATTTCTCAACCCTACCTGAAGTAGGAGAAGGTGGTCCAGACACACTGGCTACACCAGGTTTGGTACTGACCAGATCTCCATCTACAACGGCAACAAGGACAATCAGTTAAAAAGAAATTCTACTGATTTTTCAACATCAATCATGGAGATAAGGAGTCATGCAAAGTGCTCTCGGAGCAGAAACGGTGCACTGTAGAGCAAATTACTGAGCATTCTTTACAGTGGTGGTGATGGGAACCAGGGGCTGAACACGTACAGTAAAGAAATGACCAGTTCACATATTTACTATTCAAACAACCAGCAAACCTACATGTGTCTTTTGAGTTTTTATATTTGATTAATGGTAAAATAGGGACTACACTGCCTTCACACCAAAGGTCAAAGTGCTATCGTAAAACAATGTTTCGGGCATCAGGAAACATATTCATAACCACTTCATACAACAAACTCTCTGTGAAGGAGCTTTTAGAGGCACTAACACTTCAGACGTCTGGTTCCTATCACCATCACTGCAGACCATGTCACATCAAAGAACTCTGAATGACTTTATTAACATCTTAATATTTACATTATTTAACTATTTAACTTCATAAGAACAAACAATGGTGTGAATAAAGACAGAAAGGCCTCCACAATAAGAGAAGAGTGAAGAATGGTGAGCAGTACCGAGTTTAGCAGCAGGAGTGCTAACTGACTGGGGCTCCTTCTGACTGATCAGCTCCACACACTCACTGGGGAAGAAGCCAACCTGTGGAGCAAAAAGAGAATGGTCAAGCTTAGTTTTGATCTCGCTCAAGCAAACTGTTCGTCCAGATGAACCGACATGGGTCATAATAAGGGATGAATAATAGAGTTTGCTTATAGTTATCCTGATATTAGTCCTTGCATTACTGATATCACAGAAAGCTCTAAAATGCAAATAAGCCTCTAAACTACCAAAAAAGTTTATTATCCAACAAGTGAAAATCATTAACAGGAGTTACACAACCATGTAAAAAGTGGCATTCTGGCCTAAAACTAGCAGCTAATATGATAATTTATATTTGTTATGTAATATTTTAGAGTATCTCAGCCTCATAGGTTTGACAGAATTCACAGAATTTGCATCTGTCCTTCTGTGTTTTCTCACTACAATACCCAGCATGCATTATGCCAGTGGTTTTTAAACCAGTCTACTGGGATCCCCAGACAGCCCAGATTTTTGCTCCAACCAACCTGCAACACACAGTTATATATAGCAAAAATGTGGACCATCTGGTGGTCCCTGAGGACCTGTTTGAGGACCACTACATTATGAAAATACATCATACAACTCCAACAACCCACCCTGAAGCAGTTTTCCCAACAGTTCCTCACCAGGATACAATGATATTCTGGTGTTACCAAAGGATGTGAGTAGCCATGTACACATGTAACAGATGGTTAAACGTTTAATTTTGGTCAGAAATACAGACATTGGGAGTTTGTGAATGTGGGATGAGAATAGTTATCTGTAATCACAGTATGTCACAATTCAATTACAGTACATCACAACATTTTCACAGACGGAAAAAAACCCCACACACATCAAGTTTTGAAAATGTACATATGTATATTAATATCATCTTTTCACAAAGTCTGAAACTGACGGACTGTGACACTGCATGAAGTGTTTAACTGGAGGCTGTTCTAATTTATCAGGCTTTAAATGAAGGTAGCGTTAACTGTATATAACTGCAGCTCATTCACTCCTTTATGAGGAGGAGCAACAAAGACTACTGACATACAAATACACCAGACGAATCACTCGTTCAGCTTCAGCTCCTGTAAGAAGCCGTGAACTCCTGATTCTGTATAAAGGGATGGACCCAGATTATGTACTGTTTAGCTGCAGTGCTGAAATGAACAAAAAGTTTCAGTGTGTTTAGACAAAAAGGCTCGGATTTGATGCGATAGTATCACTACATTAAAAATTGCATCTGTTTTTTTTGTCTGTTCTAAACGAGTGCTGAAGTAAGGGGTTGTGTGCTAGAGCTGGTACCTGGAAGCCGTGTTTTCCTCTCCACCAGGTGGTCTCCTCTTTGGGTGGCATATCAATCACAGACAAAATATCACCAACCTTCAGAAACAACAAAAAACAGCCAGATGATAATCAATAGAGTGGCATCATTAGCTCTGTGTATTTGTATTGTCTAGCCGTGCTTTTGTTAAGGTCAGCTTTAAAGCAAGTTCGACATTCGACTGTCAATACATATGACTCGGGAGGCTGGATGGACTTTCGGTCTCAGGGAACCTAAATCTGTGTTTTGTTCTAATTAAGTTAATCTAGTTTCTTTAGGCCACAATATACATGTACAAAGTCTCATGAAAGTCATGTACAATGTCTTCTGAATATCCTGCAAAAGTCTAATAAACATCTGCTGTATTTCACCATATTGCTCTCCTCTCTCTGCTCTCTGCTCTCCTCTAAAATGGGCGGTCCTAATCTTGAGTAAGTCTTGCATACACATTTCCTAACCAATCACAAGGATGATGTCTCTTGCCCCGCCCACACAAGCCAGTTTCAGAATCACAGAAACTTAACAATCTTAAGACACCGCCGCATAACCAAAAGACCACCTGTCTATATTGGCCTGACCCACACATTTGTTTATTCATACAACAACATTACTCGCTCATTCGCTTCTTCATTAATGCGCTGCTTCGATTGTCCATCCGTCCATCTGCACATCTGTTCGTCTAAGATTTAGCATCACATGAGAGCTTGTTAACGATTTTCTGTAGGACGGCCGGAACTGGCCAAGAGTGTCTTCTTTAAAGCTTTGCTGGATGTTTAATATAATGCTCAAAGACAAACAGGTCTTAGCTTTAAACACAAGTTAATGTAAACAAGGGTCATTCTAAGTAGCTATGGAGCATTTTACCCAACGGTAAGAACAGCTGTCACGTTCAAATGATGTAGAACAGTAGGAATCCACACAAACAGAGATACAGTGCTGACTCCTCTAACTGGCAAGTAACTGACAGGTACCTCAATGGAGATCTCGTCGCTGGCTTGGGCAGTGTATCGCTTGATGACATGAGCTGCCGCAATAGCAGGGACATTTAAAGATGCCTCTTCTTTCAGCAGAAACTGGTTTCCATCACTGTCAATCTGAAAGACGCAACAAATGACATGTTACATGATAGGAAATGATAGGAAGAAAGGAAGTAAGAAAGGAAGGAAGTGGTTCCACTTCTGTCATACATGTCGAGTCATTTTACTCCATATTATTTTCTATATACACACAAGCTATGTTCCAAAAGCTCATCACAGCTGAGAAAGGTGGATCCTCAGGAGCCGATCTATGACCACCCACCTTTCTTGTGGTATTACGTATATATATTACATATACATGCCCTTTGTCTTACAGCAGGGGTGTCCGGTCTTACTTGTAGTGGGTCAGTGTAGCTGCAGGTTGTCATTCTGAATGAGCAGGAGCTCACCTGATTCTACCTGATTAATCAACTGCTCAGTCTTCAGACGGCTGATCAGATGGTGACATTTCATGGTTAAAGCTCTCATGCTCTACATTTTTCTAGTATTCTGTTTTTTTCTGCTGAGGTCCACATGTGACATATGGCACATGCATCTCTAGCTTGGTTGGTGAGCGATTCTACTGAACTACGGAGGCGCACATCAGACAGGATTACTAGAAGCACTAGCCCAGCTAGCGTCCTGCAATGCTAGATAACTAGACTAAATCAATGCTAAAGACTAGAAAACCTGGACTAATATTAATGCAGACTGTCAGGGATTACACAGTGGCAGATGAGTGATTACTGAAAGACACCTGACTCAGACATTCAGGTAAGGATGAACATGTTTTCCCCACTAAATACTGGCGTGAGCATCTTTACTGCTGCTTAAAGCCCTTATAAACAATATAATAATAATAATAATATTGTAATAAATAATTTTCATCTGTAATCGAAAAATCATTCAGACTGGTGCAGCCCACCTGGAGCAAAGCCTAGCTTCTACCATACAGCTATTATGTGTGGCTCATTATATACAGGCATACGGTTCCTCTCACCTCCATCCAGGTGAGCACAGGCGCACAGTTCAGCTCACTGTCCACAATCATGGAGAGACGGTTCAGGTACTCTGAAAGCATGGAGGTGAAGATCTGAGAGAGAGAGAGAGAGAGAGAGAGAGAGAGAGAGAGAGAGAGACAGAGTTTGTGTCAGTTTCAGTCAGTAAAGCTGGTCACTTCAAATCTGTATATACAGGTGAATAATTACAAGCTCTAGATTCTATTACAGCTTGTTACATGTTAAACTGAACCGTGCCATCATTAGTGCTCACATGTGAACAGAACGACATCGTCTCATTCTTAATAACAAGAGGGAGTCAGCCTACATAACCAGCCACTAATAATATATAACCTGGCCTATATAAGTGGACACTGACCTTCATACTGCATAACTGAGATGTTATGTGTTAGCATTAAGCAGAATCCATACAGGTGGAGTTAGGGGGATAAAAAGGGGCCAACCTGAAGCACATCCGTTCCCCACTCACCTCCACTTTGTCCCCGATCTCGGGGAGTGTGGGCAGAGGCAGTAGTTGGGAGTAACGATGGTCGTGGATGTACTGGTGCAAGTGAGCATCCAGTGTCTGGAAATCTTCAAACGAGCGGCGCACCATCCACGTCTTACCCTTCATACCCAAGAGAGAGAGAGAGAGAGAGAGAGAGAGAGAGAGAGAGAGAGAGAGAGAGAGAGACAGACAGACAGACAGACAGACAGACAGAGACAGACAGAGATATGAGATACATTAGATATCATTAGATACATACGCCTACATTAACAGGACCATGTGTCAAAGTTATTAATACATATTCATAAGAAGAAATAAGCATAAAAATACAGTAAAGTTTATCATTTTGACTCATAAAAGGGTTCCTTCTTCTGCTCTCCACATTTTGACATACTAATGACAACAAAGACTATTAAATAACACGTATGGAATTATTAAGGGTGTAATGATTTTAATACAGTACAGAAAATACAATCTACAATAACAGTACAGTGACTCATCAGGAGTCAGGAGACAGAAACAGAGCTTTATTATATGTTATACTATATTAAATTATATTAAAACTGTATTGACTGCAGATGGGTGTGGGTTGGTTGGTGGGTTGGTTGATATTCTAAAATGGTTCTAGATCAAATCCAAAGTTTTTATCTTGAGGAGAAATTACAATATTCCTTTGGTTCAAGAACCACAAAGAACAAACTGGTAAAGATGGTAAACTCAAACTGAGCTTTTAAAAAGTGACTTCATAACAACATTACACTTCAGAAACACAATGTAAAAGGACAATAAGAATTCAGTTATGCAGCACAATGCAAATACACCCCTGATCATTTTACATGTTCATAAGATCATCATATAAAACATGTCCTGTGCTGAAGTTGGGGGTCAGAGGGGGTTTCCACTCACCTGGCAGGAAACCTGCACGAGGAAGACCAGGTCTTTGGCACTGGCTGAGCTCCAGTTAGCATCGCTCTGCTCACTAGCAAACTGCAGCTGAAGACACAAAACCACACACATGCACGTTATCAGACTCAACCATCTCAGACCATCCAATTCAGAGTGCTGACCACCTGCTTTACTCTTAGTGATGTATGTAGATGCAGTGTAGGATTACAGACAATACAAGCAAACAACAACAACAACAACAACACCAGTTCACTGAACAGACTGAATAATACCGAATATACTGAATTAAAAACACATTTCATATCATTTCATATAGTCGGTTTTCTTGATCCAGATAGTCCAGTCTTCCTCTTGTTACAGTAGTTGTACACTCGTACACACTGTCTGTGCAGTAGATGGATCTACCAAAGAGGCCGGACTGTACCGTTATGTCAGCGGAACCATAATAACAGCGATAATACACAAGTTCAGGAGGTTAAAACACTGCTTAGTGCTCCGTTTGCAGTTTAGCTGCTTTACTGAACGGACAGTCGAGTTCAGGTTGAACTACACAGAACTCGGAGACTTGACCGATCATGTCTCAGCTCTCTCTCAGCTCCGCGGCTAAAGGAGCGACTGAGCATGCGCACAGCTTCTTCACCTCGGAGTCGGACCACAGTCCAAAACTGCAGCCGATCATATGAACACTTCCATCTGAGTAAACAAATATCCTGAAAGTGTTCAGTAATACTATCTGAACTATATGAACCTAAAATTAAGAAACACAACCGTCCGAAGAAAACATGCGGCTTTGTACAGTGAAGCGCGGCTGTGTTCGGTCTTTAGCTAACCTTACCCGAGTGTACCACGACCCGGTTTCATGGGCCAAGGTCACGTCCATGTTGCCCAACTTCCTGTGGCTACAAGTATAATAAAAAATTTAGCTGAAAAGCGTGATAAATGAAATAAAGTCTACACAGTCTCTAGAGCTGTCGGTAGTGCTGGAGGTTGAGAATGTTTTGTGCTGGTTCTAGGATACAGAGATTCCGAATCTGATGACTGAATAAAGAACAGAACGAACTCATTATTAGTAAACAATGGGCTTCAGGACACTTACCGGGTATATAACTCTCACCCAGTCAGATCCAGTCAGAGTGGATGTAGCTCAGTTTAAACCTCAGTCTACAGCTAATTCTATCATGACAGACTGAATTTAATTTGTCAATAACAGTAAAATTAAATTGTGTTTGAGGCTGTAATGTGAAATATACCAGAGTATGTGATGGACTTACTGACGTTATTCCCGTTTTCCAGCTCTCTAAAGCAGGTAGAGCTGCTGTGTTAGCACTGAGGATCCTCTGTGTTTGCTAACGCTAGCAGCTGAAGCTAAACAGTTACTACAATCACTACTATACACCAATAAGAGCTCCTGAATGTAAACTAGGACGGTATGATGATGTGTTGATCAATATTTCTAGATTTATTACTTTGTTTAATATGGCAAGCTGTTTTAGCCTAAAATCACACCAGCGATACAAATCATAACTCAGTTATTACTAGTAAAAACACAATTTTGAACAGTCAAATTATAATTCTAGTAAGAATAAGAATTAGATATCTGTAATTTACTTTTAACTGGTGAAATGTATATTTTTACTAGAATAAACTGTATTATTACTAGTAAAAACTGAATTACAGATCTCTTTAATGTAATTACAGATATCAACACAGACCTTTTTACTAGTATCAATAAATATCACATATACCAATATCAAATTAGAGTTCTGACTAGTTATATATTCAGTTTCAGATATCTAGAACTTCTTTCAGATATCTGACTTCTTACTAGTCAGAACTCATATGCTAATTTGAAGGAGACAACACGCCTCTTTTCTCTGTCACATCCTCAGTGTAGATTCCTCAGACTTCATTTCAAAAGTCCCTCCTGCTGTAGGCCTGTTTCCTACCATTAAGTTAAATGAAAGTTAAACTAAATGAAATCATAACCAGTTACTCAATGTGTAGCTTTAAAACAGCATTATCTCACATACAGGAGTCTATCTTTATACTCAGTAATGCTGACATTAGCACAATGCAGACTGGTGGATGAGGCAAATCTCTTGCCAAAGTTTACCCACATTTGACAGACATTTATTTTTGGCTTCAACGTTCATCTAATAATTGATATAATATATTTTTCATGGTTTGCAAAATTATATGGAGTATATTTGGTTAAACTTTAGTTCACCTTTTAGTTCACTATTTTTTAATTCGTTGCTCCACACTCATGTGTCCATATTCAGTACTTTAAAACTGACTTGTTGCACACATACCATCTTCTTCTCCACCCAATGTCTCTCATAAATATGCATGATGTTATAATTTTTAAGTATTTAAGAAACCATTGAAGAGATCTGTAAAGCTTGTATGACTATTATTAACTTTCATTTTAGATCTCTTATTTTAATTATTACTTGTTCTAATATCCTACTAGTCAAAATGTAATAACAGATATCTGTATGTTACATATACAGTGATAAAATACCATTATTACTAGTCAAACCTGCATTCTGACTAGTTATAAGTTTACATTTAGATATCAGTGATGTTATTCTTCCTAGTCAAAAGAGAATTCTAGATATCCAGAACCGTATTTTAGACATCTGAATCTGTATATATCTCTAATGCATATTATAACTGATTATTTTATTATTAACTGATTATTTTATTAACTAGTGAAAATTAAATTGTAGAATTTATTAGAATTTATTATTATTAGAATTTCTACTAGTACAAATATAATTGCCGATCTCTTCAATTGGATCTTTTAGTGGTAAAACTGAATTATAATAAGAGAGAATGAAATACCATGGTAACATATTACTGGTTAAAATGACATCATGGATATGCCATCCTGGCAATATGGCTGGTCGAAATACATATATGGATATGCATACTTGGTACTATTACTAGTAAAAATGGAATAGCAGATATCTGGAGTTATGACTTGTATCGCTGGTGTGACATTAGGCTAAAACAGCTTGCCATAGGTATGTGTCACCTCCTGTCTTGTCTTGCCCCTGTTTGTCTCTGGATTTCTCTGTTTCTCTTGTTACTTCCATGTGCTTTTTGCAAGTCCAAAGTTCAAATATAAACCAATAACTACAAACAGAAAAAAAATCTAGAATTATAAGAAACAAAACACTACTAAAAACAAGAAACACAGTAACAGAACAACCGACCGCAAGACAAAACACCAAACAAGCACAAAGGGAACAAGAAGGGAGTCTAAATACAGAAGGGCTAACCAGGAATACCTGGGAAGGGGTGGAGCTACAAACTAAGGGCATGACAAGGGGCCGGAACAACAAAAGGCACATGGGAGTAACAAGAGAAAACCAGAGACAAACAGGGGCAAGACAAGACAAGACAGGATGTGACTGTGTGTCCGGAGATGGAGATGATAGCAGCTGCTGTTCCAGCTCTGTGGTTTCTCTATGCAGTTTGACCCAGTGGACCGCAGTGGTCTCTTCCTGTTTTAGAGCCTAAAAATATCCCTTTTTGATGATGTATCTGAAAGGTCATTTTGAGGTGGACAACCAAAGACATGTTTTTGTTAACTGGTTTATTCGTCCACTGAATTACTGCTTTAACAAATAACAACATTTAGCATCCAACTGACGCTACTGCTGTATCACTAATGAATCAGAATCAGAATCAGAATCAGAATCAGGCTTTATTTGCCAAGTATGTTCACACATACAAGGAATTTGTCTTTGGTTACGGTAGCTCCCAGTGCACAGAGAGTAACAACATAACACACAGTACACACACACACACACATCCTAACACATACACAGACCCACACACAATACCTTACATACCGGTAAACCTTACACTATGTGTAGCTGTATATGTATATTAAAGTGCGGAGTGCAGCAGACTGGATGTAGAGGCAGATTAGGGCTTAAAAAGTGCAGTACTGGAAGAAACACCAGACTGAGACAGTCAGTACAGCGTATGGAGTGGTGTGTGATACTTTTTATAAACAGATAAATAAGATAAATTAAAAGTGCAGTAAAGCAGAACAGGAAGTGAGAAGAGTGTCCCGAAAGTGGAGGGTAGTGTACAATGTAATGTTCAGCTGTTCATGAGAGTGATGGCATGTGGGAAGAAGCTTCTCTGTAGCCTGGTTGTCTTGATCCTCATCTGGCTAAAGCGCCGGCCTGAGGGAAGACGCTGGAACAGGTGATGGCCAGGGTGTGTTGGGTCAGTGATGATCTTCTCTGCACGCTTTCTGGTTCTGGAAGTGTGCAGATCCATCAGAGTGGGTAGTTTCACTCCAGTGGTCTTCTCTGCAGACCTGATGATGCGCTGCACTCTGTGGGTGTCCTGTTTGGTGGCGGAGCTGCCCCACACTGTGATGGACGAGGTGATAACAGGTTCTATGGTGGCAGTGTAGAACTGTACCATCAGCTCCTGGGAAAGGTTGAACTTCCTCAGCTGACGCAGGAAGTACATCCTCTGTTGGGCTCTCTTGATGATGGAGCTGATGTTGCAGTCCCACTTCAGGTCCTTAGTGATTGTCGTACCCAGGAACCTGTGAGACTCCACAGCCATCACAGTTCTGTCCAGGATGGTGAGTGCTGGAAGGACTGGGGGGCTTCTCCTGAAGTCTACTGTCATCTCCACTGTTTTCGCTGTGTTCAGCTCCAGGTTGTTTTGGTTGCTCCAGAGGACTATCTGATCAACCGTCCGTCTGTAGGCAGACTCGTCATCGTCCCGGATGAGACCAATGACTGTTGTGTCATCTGCAAACTTCAGGATTTTGACGGAGGGGTCCGCGGAGGAACAGTCGTTTGTAATGTCAGCTAGCACAATAGGTGTACTTATAATCACAAATACTGGGGACCCTCACAATTCGGGACAAAGGTGATCACTAGTCAATACAGTGAATGCCTTTGTGGAGATGTTGTCAGATGTACTGTGTGGAGAACACAGACCTGCAAACAAAGTTATATCCATCCATCCATCACACCAGAGACCAGCCTTCATTTACTTCCCAGATAGCAAAATTGTTCCAGCCCAAATCCAGCCCACATACCTCATTCTCATCTTGGCCACTTGCCCCACTGATTGATGGTTCTTGTGTGGACCACTCCTGGTTGCAAGATGTGGGCAACATACACACCACCTTAGGGCTATTTGTCAGCCACAAGTAGGCAGCTCTGCTGTATCCCTGCCAGAAGTGAACTGGATCTGTTTTTATATGTGTGGGTCGCTTTTGGTTCATGTGCAGTTTGCCAGGAAGTAGCACTGCTGTGTCTGTGCCAGAAACGGACCAGATTTGTTGTGGGACAGTTGGGCCAACTGCAGGTTTTAAATATGTGGCCTGCGTCCTGGGAACCAGCACCAGCTCTGGCACAAGCACTGGCACTTAGTTGGATGAAAAGATGTAACTAGACTAGCAACAAGGCCTAGATTATCCAATGGGTTATAGGTGCGTGGTCAGGGGCCCGAGTCATCAGGGGGGCCCCTACGAGCAATAATGGCAAAATCTAAACAGCTCTTTCAGGTGGATGTGTGGTAGAACCTTTTCTAGCTGCGAGCAGCACAGTGCATTGCTTTGCCATTCCACCTTAAAATGGAGGAAGAGCCACTTTCCTATGACATGGAGAACACATGGATCTTTATGACCCTTTATGACTACTGGAGAACTCCCCCTCAGCAGTGAGGATGGAAATGTCAAGTTAAGTCAAGTCAAGTTTATTTATAGAGCGCTTTTTACAACAGATGTTGTCACAAAGCAGCTTTACAGAAAATCCGGGTCCAAGCCCCCAATGAGCAACTCAAGGGCGACAATGGCAAGGAAAAACTCCCTCAGAGCAAGAGGAAGAAACCTCGAGAGGAACCAAGACTCTTCTGGTCGACCCGAGATAGTAACAAACCCAAAAAGCATTGGAGTTTATAAATATATGCAATATTGAAGGGAGTAACTGTTAGTAGCTGTTAGATGGAAGACTACGATGATAGTCTATTATAAAGAACAGGAGAAGTGTTAAGTGCTTTTGAGGCAGAGGAAGAAATGTCCGATTTGCCTGTGATCAAATAGCATGATCGTCAGATGGGTGCGCGGAATGCAGATGAGGCCCCCTCACAGTACAAGACAAAGAGAAGCTTCATGGTAGGCAAACTGGTCAGCAGGAAGGCAGTGGCACCCAGCCAAGGCAGGTGAAGCAACGGCATCAGAGTGCACAGGATGGGCAGTAGCTCCGCGTTAGACTACAGAGTTTTGGCAGTAGCTCAGCTCCGACAAATAAACCTGAAACTTGATGATTGGGGCTGTGTCTGAGTCCTGAACACTAACTGGAAGGTTATTCCAAAGCTGTGGGGCTTTGTATGAAAAGGCTCTGCCTCCTCATGTAACTTTATTAATTCTAGGTACTAATAGTGAGCCTGCACCTTGTGATCTGAGTTCACATGTTGGTTCATAGTACGAGATAAGTTCCCTGTGGTACAGAGGAACAAGGTCGTTCCTTATACATATTGCGTAATTTAACTGGCAAACAGTGCAAGGTAGATAAGATTGGGCTGATGATCAAATATGATCAAATTTCCTAATTCTCGGACTCTGGCTGCAGCGCTCTGGACTAACTGGAGCTTAGTAAGGCTTTTGCTGGAACAACCAGAAAGCAGGGCAATGCAAGGCGTGAACTAGCTTTTCTGCAACCTGCAGGGAGAGTGCATTTCTTAGTTTAGCATATAGATGTAAGAAAACTATTCTGGTAATATTAGTAATATGTTCTTTGAAGGCCAGAGCAGAATCGATCATGACACCAAGGCTTTTTAAAGATGTACCCGCTGTGAAAATTATTTAAATGTGCAAACTCAGGTAAGATCTGAGCCATGAAAGAGCTTTTCCTGTAACTCCTACAAGGTTTTCCAGCCTATCTAGTAGGATAGAGTGGTCTATTGTGTCAAATGCTGCACTAAGATCAAGCAGAACCAGTAAGAATCTTTCCTTTGTCAGCTGATACTAAAGATCATTTACAACTTCACTAGTGCTGTCTCTGGATCAGGATCACAGGCCTGCTCATCAGTCATCATCTCTAATGAGTCTAAATGAACATGCTGGGATCCAATATTCTGTGGGATCATGGACATAACAGTAAGAGAGCTTTTGCACCAGAATACATGATTTAAACAGGGCAGCTGTGTGGACCTTACAGTTCAGCCTAACTGTATGCAGGTTCCACTACTAGACAGATCCAGAGCCAGTCTCAGTCAGTGGTGGTAACTGATTATGTTTTATAGTTGAACAGTGATCATCTTATACGTCTTATACGTATATATTCCAGACTTTTTTTCAGTGCTCTGGTCAGAAGTGTTGTGGCAGTCCATAGACTCATTACTCTTCATGGACTTGCTGTGAACAGGTGTAGATGGTCATTCTGTACAGTCTACAGTTAGTCAGTCAGTCAGTCAGCCTCTGTCCTATGAGGAACAGAGAGATAATAAAACATACAGGTGAGGTTCAAATAGCTAGACCTGACACGAAGAGACTAGTTTAATGCACTGTCAGTGTCCTGCTGCTTCTTGGCCTTGCATAAAGACGGCTCACTTGGTGTTTCCCCTAGTTGCCTAACTCAGAAGTTGAAGTAACTCAGTCACTGCCAAAACAAATCTTGGTATCTCCAAAACAGTAACTCTCTAGACCTAAGAATCAGGGCTCACAATGTCTACAACACTATAGATTTTATTTACTGCATTATTTACTATCCAAAACCACCACTGAACCTACACGTGCCTTCTGAGGTTTTATTGATGTAGTGTGAAATAATATATATATATATATATATATATACATATATAGTGTTAAAAATGTTTAGGGACTTTTTTCTGCACAGGCTGCATGTAGTCCTCATGTAGACCTTAGACATTTACAAGCATTATGTGTTGATCTATTTTAACTCAAGCCATTAGCTGACATAGTTACACTGTAAGCCAAATGTAGACAGACTATCAGTTGTCCTCCTGCCTCTGAGAACTACATTTCCCAGAATGCACTCTCTCATGACGTCAGCACCACACCTCTTTGTTAGTCATTCAAAGACTGCCTTGGACAGACTACTTGTCTGCCTTGTTTGATGAAAAAGGAGACTTGTATTCTTACTTCACCTTCATGACTATATACAGCTTTCCTATTGTTCATAAGGAATTTGACTCTGTTATGAATCTATTCTGAAGTCTTATTCATCTTATGGAAAGTCACACGTTATATGGAAATGTTATGAAGGACGAGTACCAGTTCGTAGTGGAAGTGTTAATATTCGTGACTTGAAATGTAGTAATAAACTAATAAGGAATGAATTTCACTCAAGGAATCGGATGACCCCCAGAGGAAAACTCTTTTGGAATGCGTTAATCACAGAGATTCGTTGGAAAAAGGATTGGCTTCTCCCAAATTCTGCATCCCCAATAAAGCTGGAGTAGAATAACAACACCTGGGACTTTAGTTCTACCTCCTGTAAAGCAGAATGTGAATCTGTATATCTTTTTGTTGCCCTTTTGTCTCATTTCTGGTCAGAATTCTCTGATTTCTTCGAGTGAATACTATCTGTAAGTTGAACTTACGTGATGTAATATGATATTTATCATGTAGTACAAATCCTGAGGTGGAATATACTGCAAATGTTATGGTTATAATGGGTAAACGCTATATTCACAAATGCACATTTTTAATAACACTCCTTTGATCTCTTCTTATGGGACTTTACCTCACTATTAAAGACTCTTAGAGTGTTAAACAGCAGGAATTATTAAAAATGATTAGAATTTATGATGATATTTTTGGTCCCCTTAATGAATTTCTTTTCGTTTGGTCTTCTACCCTTTTGTATTTTAGTTCAACTATATTACAGAATGTATCTCTTTTAGATCTGTGAGCGTCTGGTCTGTCACCCCACCGTTACAAATATACAAATACTGATGATTGTCCACAAAAATGCTTTTCCTACAACAGAGTTGCAGTCTGTAGGCGGGGCCTTATTTTAGCCACACCCTTGCATTTCAGAGCAGGGACTGACGACCACATGGTGAGCAGTTAGATCCCACTGTTCTGCAGTAAATGTGTAATGTTAAAACTAAAAATTAAAAGATGTAACATTAAAACTCCCCCCAGGGAAACACATTTCTTCTGCAGTTCTTTTTCTGTGTTTAATGAATATTATGATGGTTTTGTATGTGTAAAACTGTTCAAAGCTGTGTTTGCTAGTCATGTACTCTCTAGCACTTTTGAGTTCTGCTTAAAATTATTATCGTTTTGGTAACGACAGTAATGTTTTGCCAGTGTTGTGATTGTTTTGTTAGTGACAAAATGTCGTGTTTAGTCTTTTATTTTAATGAAGTAAACATGATTAAGATATTGGGTCACTCAGAGCTAAAGGATTGTAGTTGAACGTTCATCTGACGTGTTTCAATCATTCATAATTTGTCCATATAGTCTGTATAAAGTCATCGTGACTGATAAAAGCCTACAGCTAAATAAAGGGCACGGATCAGTTTAACACGTCTACATAACCATAACATTGTTATTATTGTTTTGTTACTGACAAATTGAAATAGCGTAATTACAGTATAGGGTCACTCAAGGCAAATGGATTTCAGTCTAGGTAACTCTGTAACTCTGAATTCTGTAGAACACATTCTACACTGAAAAACAGGTATTGTAGTTTTCTGGATCATTTAAGCTCAGCAGCTGTCCTTTATATACTGTACATAATCTCACCTTACAAACGGTGATTCACCTCTGTGATGTTCTGGGGGTGTTTTAATTATTTACATTTACGGCATTTAGCTGACGCTCTTATCCAGAGCGACTTACAAGGTTAATCATATTACAGGTAGGCCAATGTAGTGTTAGGAGTCTTGCCCAAGGACTCCTATTGGTGTAGCACAGCATAGTCACCCAGACTGGGAATCGAACCCCAGTCTCCCACATGTGGTGGGGGCTCCCTGGTGGGTAGTGGTGTTACCCGTTGAGCTACACCAACCACCTTTTATGGGGTCCTTTGGTTGAGGTGGCAGTAAATTTGAACCACAATGCCTACAGTGAGTTACTGGCAACCAGGACAACCAGGATTTGCCTCTTGCTCATCATTTCATCAAGGAACATAACATTCCCACCCCTGTATTCCAAGCTGCAAGAAGAAGATGCTGAAGTATCTAAATGGGATAACAACAGTGTTGCAGCATCACACAATCACTAATAATAATATGGCTACAGGGAAATTAGAAATTATTCTAATATGCTAGTACTAATATAATAGAACTTCACAGGTTTCCAATGATTAGTAGAAAGCTAGGAAAACTATTTTTAAGTGTCCAGAATGATTATTACAAACAGATTATTTATTATTATAAAATGACATGTAGCCATAAAAAAAAAATGTAGCCATAAAACGTGATTCTGAGTGAAAGTAGGGTAAAAGAACAGCACCACACATGCAACCATATAGAACAATAAACATATAACATGCTCTATTTATTGAGGTTAATGGATGTAAACAGCTTCAGATGAGGCCTCCTCC
>CM067497.1:18982924-19011290 GCA_034552555.1 Semaprochilodus insignis
AGACAGACAGACAGAGACAGACAGAGATATGAGATACATTAGATATCATTAGATACATACGCCTACATTAACAGGACCATGTGTCAAAGTTATTAATACATATTCATAAGAAGAAATAAGCATAAAAATACAGTAAAGTTTATCATTTTGACTCATAAAAGGGTTCCTTCTTCTGCTCTCCACATTTTGACATACTAATGACAACAAAGACTATTAAATAACACGTATGGAATTATTAAGGGTGTAATGATTTTAATACAGTACAGAAAATACAATCTACAATAACAGTACAGTGACTCATCAGGAGTCAGGAGACAGAAACAGAGCTTTATTATATGTTATACTATATTAAATTATATTAAAACTGTATTGACTGCAGATGGGTGTGGGTTGGTTGGTGGGTTGGTTGATATTCTAAAATGGTTCTAGATCAAATCCAAAGTTTTTATCTTGAGGAGAAATTACAATATTCCTTTGGTTCAAGAACCACAAAGAACAAACTGGTAAAGATGGTAAACTCAAACTGAGCTTTTAAAAAGTGACTTCATAACAACATTACACTTCAGAAACACAATGTAAAAGGACAATAAGAATTCAGTTATGCAGCACAATGCAAATACACCCCTGATCATTTTACATGTTCATAAGATCATCATATAAAACATGTCCTGTGCTGAAGTTGGGGGTCAGAGGGGGTT
This sequence comes from Semaprochilodus insignis, assembly GCA_034552555.1. Classification (NCBI taxonomy): domain Eukaryota; kingdom Metazoa; phylum Chordata; class Actinopteri; order Characiformes; family Prochilodontidae; genus Semaprochilodus; species Semaprochilodus insignis. Next base: position 18,983,623 of record CM067497.1, read on the forward strand.
TCCACTCACCTGGCAGGAAACCTGCACGAGGAAGACCAGGTCTTTGGCACTGGCTGAGCTCCAGTTAGCATCGCTCTGCTCACTAGCAAACTGCAGCTGAAGACACAAAACCACACACATGCACGTTATCAGACTCAACCATCTCAGACCATCCAATTCAGAGTGCTGACCACCTGCTTTACTCTTAGTGAAGTATGTAAATGCAGTGTAGGATTACAGACAATACAAGTAAACAAAAACAGCAACACCACCAAAAACACCAGTTCACTGAACAGACTGAATAATAAAAAAAAAAAGCTGTATTATATAAATTGATCTATAAAGTCAGAGCCAGTGAGTGAAGGTAAAAATTCATATTTGCATATTCAGCATTTTTTAATTTCTTATTTAGCATTTTACAGGCTTCAAACACTTGTATTATTATTATTATTATTATTATTAGTAGTAGTAGTAGTAGTAGTAGTAGTACCATGAAACGCCTCTGTGTTAGGTCTGTAGCTAACCTTATGTAAATGTAACACAAGCCGGGCCATGGGTGCTCTGATTGGTGAGTTTGCCAACTATGTTCTGACTGTATAATCACCAGAGCACATTCTGTTACAAATCCCGCCTCCATACCCAAACAATGAGTTTAAGATAGAGTCCGACTCTGAAGGCCCAGTAAAACAAGTTGCTAGATCCACCTTAGGACAGACTGGAGCAGGACGTTCCAGAGTGGTCAGTTTTTACTGTTTTGGCTCTCTGGCGTTGTGTGAGGATGTACCAAGCTTGCTGGTAGGCGGGCAATAAAGATTGTGTTACAAAATGATGTCATCTTGTAACAGAGAAAAGGGCTGGAACTGCAACAAGGCGTTTCAGGCAGCTGGGAAAAGTACTTTTTTGTGGTAGAGAGTTTCTCCCTCTGGCGTGTACTTTGGGCTTGTTTGTAACAGTTTGTAACAGTTGCTGTAACACGCACACTAAAGGAAAGGGGAAAACCGGAAAATCATAATAGGTCCCTTTTAAATGTATTGAACTTTGCTGGAACAATCAAAGAAGTTTCATGATTTTGTGAGTTGTTTCCTAAAAATCTATGTCGTTGTGAGTTCGGAGATTTCCACCTTTATTCATCACAGGTAAAAGCACACTGAAAGTCGGTTTGAGGAAACTGGAAAGACCCCAGTAAACAATAACATTGGCAACTACTGTGTTTCACATCCATGTGAAGCTCAGCAGCTTCCTCTCTTTAATTATCCAACCCTCTGAATCACCCATTTGGGGCTGTTCATGTGGGTTGTATTAATTGGAGCTACATAAATGATTAAATAACTTCTTTTTGTATGTTGCCATTTATCTCTGGAAGGCAGTGTATGGTGTTCTTCACTGGTTTCTGGGTCCAAAACAGCTCAATAAAACTTTCTCTGTACACAACACTGCTAAAATGACACCCATGCAGAATGTGAAAATAACTGAGTGTAGTTCTGGACTGTGTGGAATTCCCCCAAGAGCGGAATTAGAGCTGTAGTGTCTGTAACACTGATATTTAAACAGTGCCTTCTCTGAGCATCAGCCAGTCTGGAGTAGGCCACACAGAGGGTACAAAAGCTCACCATCAAGAGTTCCCCCACCATCCCCGCTGTCTGCGGGGTTGAGCGAGAGAGAGAGAGAGAGAGGAGGGGGCTGCGGAGTGGGCACTGAGACTGAGAGGATTAAACAGAGGCATTTTAATCTGAAGTGCAACAGACAGTGGCATGAACTCATGTGATCCTGCAGACATACATTTGCTTTGGTGGGTTGGGGGGGTTGGGTGGGGTAAATCTTGGGACGATCAAACTGAATTATGACTCTTAAGGAAACGGTTTGAAACTGAACCTGGTTAGAAACTGATTAGTTTATGATCATAGCCTGCAGCACAGCTTGTGTTGGTAATCCTCCAGCCCTTCATCAATGGTCAGTTTCTGAACTCTGCTGTCATGCCACCAATGCCACACACACTATGTCAGTGCCACTGTTATGCCGAGAATGAACCACCATTCAAATAATATCTGGTCAGCAGCAATCCTGCGGTCAGATATGACCAATGATGTATGGGGTACAGTTGTGCATGACAACACATGAGCTACAACCTGTAGTACTATACCTGTGCTGTGGTATTATAAAGGAGCTCAGTAAGCAACAAATATACAACACACCATGAGGAGTACATGTGCAGTGCAGAGCGGCACGATTTCCTTCAGCGCAAGTAGCAGCTTTCAGAAAGTATGAGCAGCTGAGGAGACGGAGTATTTACATGCGTATATTCTTAAGATGTGGATAGAGATGCGCTGTGCTAGAGAAACTGAATGAGTGGTGGTGACATGAACCAGACGTCTGAAGTGTTTAAAGCTTTCAAAAGCCCTCACAGTAAGCTATTACAGGAAATTGTTCCGGATACCCCGTCTTGTGCATGAGACCCTTTTTTTAATGCAATTTCGTCTTCCTAAAATACATTCATGGTGGTGAAGTGCATGCATGGCATTGTAAGGCATTGTGAGTCATTCAATTTCCCTAAATTGCACAATTTCACAACAAGAACTCCTTACATCTCAACCTGCATATGCAGAAATACAAATATGGTGGAATTCCCTGTAAGATTTTACAGTACTGTTTAAACATGATCTCATCGATTTATTGGTCTATATAATTCCTTCATCTTCCTGTGATGAAAGGAACGAGTTCTGAAGAGTGATCTCTGTATGTGAATACTGGAACCTGAACGGTTAAGTGAGTACACCATACATGGTGACACAGCAGCACCATGGCAGGTCTGGGTTATAGGGCAATGTAATTAGATATCGTCAATGATAGCAAGTAACTCTGATGTGTAAAAGGCCATAAACAGCCTATCTACAGTCTATATGATAAACCATCATGACTTATTTCAACTGTAAATTATCAGGCTAATGACTTAAGATATAGACTAGGTCTAGTTCGCACTGTGAAACAGCACAGCGGTCCTGTACTGTAAATTTCTCCAACTACACAAAGAGGCTAGAACGAATAGTGTAGGAATGAGTCACGTGGAGTGGAGAGGACATGGAGTGGGTTTTGTCTGTGATGTGTGAGTGAGCAGTGAGTGAGGAGCAAGAAACAGAAAACCTGTTGTGGTTGGAATGTCTGACACCAGGCTTTTTTGGGCTGATGTTTACATTTGAAAATAGCCTGCAAATTTGATTTCTGCCCATAACATGGGCGCACACACGTTATAGAATACTATCATAATTTAATTTAGGCCATCATTACAACATCCATGCAGCTACATCAGATCAATGCATTTTTACAGACCCTTTTGGGAAAGGAGGACAGAGGAGGAGATGTAGAGTCAAAGGAGGAGTTTAGAGAGCTTTCGTGTGCTGTTTATTCAGCTTTCTGCTTCACAGAGCAGCACTGACACTAAAGACGGAAGGATCTTTTATTGCTCTCCTTTCGTTAGAGTTTAAACACTAATGAGAAAGACTCGCAGTGCATCATGGGAACACTGAGTCCTGGCTGCTTCAGGTGCTCCAACACACACACACACACACACACACACACACACACACACACACACACACACAGTAAGTAAATGATGTACAATACTAATTACTGTACATCATATTTTTGCAGTTATGTGGGTGTGTGTGTGTGTGTGTGTGTGTGTGTGTGTGTGTGTGTGTGTGTGTGTGTGTGTGTGTGGGAGCACCTGATTACTTTGAATCAGAGTCCCACCCTAAATGTCTGCGAGAACAAGTTGGTAGATCCACCTTCACAAGACAGACTGAGGCACTACTTTTTTTTTTTAACTACTTTTGTGCATCCTACAGTTCTGACTGAAGCGGAAATGTAAAACGTGGTGGCCAGAGGTGCCAGTCAAAAGGCCATGTCGACACCTACACACAGACAGACAGACAGACAGACAAAGACGCATACTCACACAAACCACATCACAGCCACAAAACCCCCGCAGGCACATGCACACACAGTTTACACAACACAGCCACTGCCAACAGCAGGAGAAGCACACAACAAGCAACAAAGCAAAGGGGATGTAGACGCTCTGTAAAGACTTTACATCAGAGTCATTACTGGAAATCAACCATCTAAACTAGTTCCAATGACGCGTGCTGATGTTTTGGCACAGCAGGTCTGCTGAGTAAGTTATAGAGTTATTATAAACACTAGAGGATTTTAGAACGCATGTGCTGGGAGAATGGGATGACAGTCACTACAGACAGACAGACCAACCACTAAAGTGTACACAGAACATCAAAGAGCATCTGACATCATAGGAGCACGTTAAAAGCTCAGAGCAAGAAAATCCATTCGACTCAAAGAGAAAAAGAGCCGGGCCGCTGCTCTTCCACTTCAGTGCACATGTCTGAACAAAATGAATGTGTGTCTAAGTGCAAGTTTGTTTTCATACATTCTCAGGACAAAAAAAATCAAACAAACAGGAGTAACGTACAAACAGAACAGCCCCGACTTTAAAGAACAAAACCCTTTACTTTGGATTCTGATGTGAGGTTAGAGAAGTCTTATTACAACGGTTACATATATGTAAAATACACATGGTGCGTATTACATACAGGTGTTACTATATAATACAGTACCGCACTAATGTGTTGGGCACCTTGTTTTTAAATTATTGTTTTTAAATTATTTTAGCTTCATGCATTATTAGAACGGATTAAAAACAGTTACATTAATTTTCTTTTCTCATTTACAAGTACTTGATATCTTGTGAGATAGCTTAAAAACCAGAATTTGGTTCCAGATTTCTCCAAAACACCCCCATCTCATAGACTTAACTGCAGCACACTTGATTTAACAAAAGTAAGTAGTGGTTAGCCAAAATTCCGTTGTGTAAGACATCCACAATTAACTCTCACATTGGCAACTTTAAAGGAGAGGGCAACTTTTTTTACTTTCAATGTAAGATGAAGAGTTTTTAGTTCAAGCAGTTTTGAACCATTTCCATTAATCCAGTCATCATGAAATCTTCACAGGACAGTCGCCCTGTTCATTATTCACATTTATTCAAAAAGCAAGTGTTTTTCTCAGCAAATAAACTGACTAATAAAATAAACTGTCTAAACTGTCTAATAAACGGTCTTAAGACTTTGTTGGTTCTGTAGCCTACACAAATGTAAAAGCTTCTTTAGCTTAGATCTTCTTTACTTTAGATCATCGTCTTTAGTTTAAAACTTTGTCTTCAGCTTAGATCTTCATCTTCTTAATTTTTAGCCTACAACTTCATCATTAGCTTCTTTAGCTTAGATCTTCCTTAACTTAGAACATCATATTTAGCTTAGATCTTTGCTTTTAGATCTTTGTCTTTAATTTAGAACCTTTCAGACCTCTAAATGTTAGGGTTCCCACCATGCCCGTGTTCTGAGAAACCAACTACTCCATGACAATGCGCAGTACACACTGTACACATCTTTACAAACATCACTAAAGCTGATTACTAACGTTAGTCAGTGAAATACTCCAAGTCGTTTATGTGTCTGGTTCTTAGAATTATTTAGGAGCAACTTCTAAAAACAACTGAACATTTGGCAGACTATCCTGTGAAAGAGTTATATAGATAACCATCACTTAATTCACTCAATCATATTGAAGACTGCCAGAGTTTTTTTTTTTTTTTTTTTTTTTTTTTAACAGATTTGCCAGAACTTACCTCAATGGAACCAAAGTCCACATTCTCATAGTGAAAGTGGGCACAGTCTACAAGCTTTGGGAAGTGGCCTTTGACAACAGACAGCCTGCAAACAAAACCAGACAACAAATGGTTATTATGGTTTGAGCATAAAGACCACACATTATAGAGACATGCAACACTCCACATAGTCAGCCCTTTGGAGATCCCAGACATTTATATAAAACAAAATTTTTTTCTGACCTCCCGAAAACTGATTTACCTTTTTCATTTTAGCCCAGTCTATTCAGGTTGAAATTTTGGTGGTATTTCTGTCTGGCCTGCTTACTGAATAAGGTGTATTACAGGACAGCCAATCAGAAAAAAAACAGTGCGCTTAATAATTCAAAGGGTTAAAGAAAGGTTGGAAAACGGTCATGTAAAAATAAAAATCAAGAGTGTTTTGGATACCGAAAACTGCAGCGACATCACAAGAGGAACAAGGAAAAAGAAAAAATTGCGGAATGTTGACCCTGAAAACAAAAACAAGTAATGAGCAGAAACTAAAACTGCAAAGATTTTTTAGTTCACTTAATAAGAAAAGCTTTTTGGAGGTTACAGCTTGTTATTCTGATGCTGAAGGGTAGGTTTGGATGCAGACCAACAATTTGCTAAAATGCAATTAAGTCTCAACACAGCTGTAATTTATAAATTTGCATGTATTGAACAAACAAAATATTTGTTCATAATTGTTCATACGTTTTCGTATGTTTTCACATGTACTGTTTGCTGATAGACCAATGCTATTTAAACCCATTCAAGCAGTATCAGCCTTTAATCTGAATCATTAACTCTTACAGATAACCAAATACCAAAACTAGTCAAAATGCATATTTGCATTTAATAAAACTGATACAACAGCTGGCCAACCATATATCAGTCGAGCCCTTCTATACAAACCTAAAGCCTTTTCGTCTTACCACCTTATAATAAGCATTGAATGTATTAGTTGCTGTGAGTATGGATGGGAAATGAGATGTGACAATCCTGGAAAATTAAGAGGTCAAAAACAATAATACACATTAAAATCCTCCAACATTTTTTTATAAGCACTACAGTTTACATATATATAAAATGATACATTTTTTCCTGTAGTTATGCAAACGTGTTTTGCTAGTGTGTACTATTTACCTAGCAGTAAGCTTTTTATGTTCGCTCTGGATTTAAAATGACATTACACAAACCTTTAAACACTTATGGTACTCATTTTAACTATGTTGATTTAAATCACATTTTGGGGTTTTCAACTGACTTGGACTTTTGGGCAAAGGGCATAGGTTTAGTTTGGTCGCAACAGGGGTAGGTAAACCAACCCCTCAACTGCTCCCCCGCCCCCTGCAAACAACCACAAGACCAACAGTCTTACAGTTGTAAGATCTTTCACTTTTGCTGTATTGTGCTTTTCTGTTGTTCTGGTGTTGCTTGGCGTGGATTTCTGTTCACTATGTGAGCCTGAGGCCTTGATCTGTAGATCAGACCAAAGGTAACACACATTCTTGCTACATTCACGTATATAACTCCATTACAAATATCAAAACTAACTTAATCAGCTCAAAGACCTGTGACTTCCTTAATACAAAACCGCAATTCAGGAACAAAAAAAAAAAGAAAACATGACTGCTCTGTCTCAGGGATGTCAGTGCCAAAATTAACAGTTTGATGTCACGCGTCACACGTCCAATCTGCAGGAACTGTGTGAGAATATTCAAGCTGCATAGGATGGATTATCACAGGACTCCATTAGGAACCTCTACAACTCCATGCCGAGACGTCTGGCATGTTGCGTTAGGAAACACGGTGGCCCAATACCATACTGAGAGATACTACTTCTGTATGTGTAGCTCAATAAATATTACCTATAACAGTCTCAATTTATCATCATTTATGCCAGAGGTAACCTTTATCTTCCTTCCCAATAGCACTGCAATCCCACACTGCAGCTATTCTTTATACGTTAAAACTATATACTTTATATACGTTAAAAATGTACATGTCACTGCATTTCATTCCAAGCTCTGGTGCCGCAACATCCCTCCACCAGCTTTTCAAATTGCTCAGAGCTGTGTGTGAAGAACTGTGGGAGACTGAAGGTCTGGAAAGATACGTCGGCAACGTTCTTTGATTTTTCAGAAACGAAGGACGCATTTCTCAGCCTCATTCACAGGACTCTACAAAACGGAACAGCCTTCAGTGATGTAACGGCTGAAAAATGCAGCCTTCCTCGTCTGCAGCCTTAGCTCTGAGATATAGCTTTTGTGTATCTGTAGTGACATGGGCTGTACTCGAAATGCTATATTGCATACTGCCTCCTGTGTGTAGTATGCAGTAGAGTAACAATGTCTGACATACAACGTAGCATACTAATACAGTCACATGACCAGTTACCTCACATTTACCTCAGAGCTGTTATTACTGTGTCCACTGTTTAGAGCTAGCTGCTGCTAACGCTGCTCAGTTCACCTGAAATACGTTTAGCCTAGCTGTTAGCTACCCTTGGCTATTTCACTCTAAAACTGAACCTCTAAAGCGAGTTCATCTTTTATTAATCTTCAGACCTGTATATTTTAACTTTCTGAGGCTCATTCTGATAAAAATATACCCCACTACAATCACTATACTCACATTTACCTCAGAGCTGTTATTACTGTATCCACTGTTTAGAGCTAGCCGCTGCTAATGCTGCTCAGTTCACTGTAAATACGTTTAGCCTAGCTGTTAGCTACCTTTGGCTATTTCATTCTAAAACTGAACCTGTAATGCGAGTTCATCTTTTATTAAACATCAGACCTGTATATTTTCACTTTCCGAGGCTCATTCTGTTGAAGCTACCCTCGGCTATTTGGCTCTATAACTGTGTAACAGGTGTAAGTTTAGGGGTTATGGTTTGGGACAGACACCTCAAGACCATCCAAGAAAAATGACCCCATAAAAAAATTGCATGGCTGCATCATTATGACCATAACATAATCCTTGTAAATAAGTTTATATACCTGTCGTTCTTTACTGTGGGACTGTAATCATTCAGGTATGAGCGGTCCATACACAGCTCTTGGCCAGAACACAAATAGCTTCCAAAAATAAGGCCATGCCCTTTTCAGACGAATCATACGGGCTTTCAGTGTCGGTCATGGACATGGATTTGAATACTGAATGTTTACAGATATCGTGCAACATTACTGGGATGGTTGGGAAATTTGCATGCCGTGGCTAGGTGTGCGGCCTGTGCAGGCCTTTCAGCATGGAGATGCGTGCAAGACAAGAACAGCGTTGTGACACATGTGAGGAATATTTGCATCTCACTATCAGTTTTGTAAAAGGAAGTGAAACTGAAATGCTTCCTATTTTAGAATTCAGTGTAACTCATGAGGATCCTAGATGTGCAGAACTTATCGGAACACTTGCCAGTGGCCTGATACTTGATCACACTTAAACCGGGCCTTAGTTTAGTCGATGTGAAATGAAGCAGCTACCAATTTAGCATGAAGCATGATGAAGGCAGTGGAAATAAAAATGTCAAGTTTAATCTTAGATGTTTTCAAATCACAACATGCAGATGAACCACATTCCTGATTTCTGAGCTCAATGTGAAGGTAGTCGAGCAATGGTGGTCACTTAGGGGTGACCTGCTACCTGCTAAGTGTAGGCCTCTCACAATTAGCAAATAATAACATGATCCTAATTACTGAACACATTCACAGTTACAAAGACTGTATACTGTAACACCTTTAGAGGGCAGCAGTGAGCAATGTTTGTTTACTTGAGCTAATCAGCCAATTTGATCACTTCAGACAATAATACAATTATACTGCTAGTTTAAATTATTGACAAGTAATAGGCCAATTTGTTGGCCAGTATGACAATATGCATAGTCTATCACAATAAATTAGGTCACTATATGCTTTCCTAAGCACATCGCAGGTATCAGCACTTCTACAACACTGGCTAACTGTGTAAACCCATCACAGTCACATTAACCCTTTCGCAAGTAATGCCCCACCAGTAGGATCTGCCATGGCTAGTCCCTAGATAGAACGGCCCGAGCCCTATTTCCAGTGGTGTCTGATGGCTAGCACAAGTGTTCCCCACATTGGCTTCATCTTTGAATTTCAAATTCCACCTTAAATGGTGCAGCATTTGTACAGGTGCTAGAAAATTTAGTCTTGTAGAAATTCAAACGATATTGATCAGGTTTATCTATATCCTGTTTGTTTTGTTTGTTCTGCTTTGTACTATAAAAAATAAGTTTTTCAGTGCTTGATAAAATGGTTCTGTGAATACACATGTTCTTTCCAAAATATGGATCATAAAACAATATACGCTCTGTGAATCAACCTGTCTCTGTGAGTCCACTTCTGTTCAGTTGTCAAATCTACAATTTGCCCAGCATGTTACTCCCAGCACATTTAAAAAAAAAAAAACAGATCAGACTGAAATAAATATATATATTTGAAGTTAGATGTTGAAGTTGAAATTCTGCACTGAAAATGTATCATATCGTGATGCAAAAGTTATAGGAATTGTATCATAAAATCTATGCCCTGTCAACATCAAAATATTGATCAGGAACCATAAATGGTCAAGATACCCAGAGAACACTAGGGCTACACAATAAACTGTATTTGTATCACTATCACATATATTATCAAGTTTCTGTGATCGTTCAGATAAGAGCTGGGGCAGTAATAGCTGCAATGAGAGAACAGATTACTTCATACGCTCAGCGCCAGAGAGACATCATTACATTGCCACCACAAACTGTTAAGCCGATTTCACACGAGATATGTCACAATTCATAGCAGCTGTAACTGAAACACAGCTGGCAACTGAAAAGACATAATTAATTAATACACTGCAATACAGCATGTTTGATTATGCTGAAGCCTGTATGAAGAGTTAAATCAACAAGAACTGCATCAGGTTAGCTAACAGGATGGTATGAACATTTCAGTTAGCGGAAAACTAATCCTGAATGGACCAACAGAAATGGCCCAAAATAGCTTGGGGGGAAAGTCTGGTTCCATTGACTTACATCAAGTTAAATTAGGTTTTGCTCCTCTCCTGTAAAGTTGCCATTTTGGAGATACTTGTTTGTTTTTGGACGGTAATGCCATGTTTTCTGGTTTCACTAATGTTCCCGTGCACTGCATCGATTTTGACAATGGTCCCTGGCTAGTAGCTAACTGCTCTTCGGGACCCCCATAATTTAATAACAGTTTATCGCTGCTCATGTCGTCATTGTGGCATGCAAAAGCTTTTTTGAAGAGCGCGTTTTATGGAGCACATACTGTGGTTGGTTGGCAGGCTCCAGGAGGCTGCACAGTTCTGAGATATCAGGTTCTTAAACCCACTGCAGCACTATGTCTTGTGCAGCCATATCACCTCCCAATGGGTAACTGCAGAAGATTCAGTGATATGACTCAGGTTGGATGCAAAGCAAAAGAACTGGGGGTAGGCAGTGTCTCACCTCTTGCTCATCTTCCCCTTCAAGTTGGCAGTGGTGCCAACTGAGCGGGTGGCGGGCTCCCCGGAACTGTCCAGATTATCTGTGCTCCGAGCCTGAGGAGAGGAAGAGGATGCATAAACGTTGAGGAACATCAGACAGGAGGACTTTTACCTTTGAGCATGGTCAACTTCAAATAGCATGCCAGTTCACAAACACAATCTGACCCAATCGTCCACAAACTTCCTCTTCAACACTGTCAGTTAAGGGGAAACGCAGTTAATTACGCTTCAATGTCAGGCGACTTCTGCCAAACTTTGAGAGGGAACGGACTACAACTCCCGTTTCATCAGGAGCGATCTAACTGGAATTGCTCTCCTGGGAGGTGTAGGCTATTTTATTACCTCTCTTTCAAGTGGGCCACTCCAGCACACATTTGGATGCTCTCTATTGGATCATACTGAGACAGGGCCAAACAGCTAGCAGGACATTGAATTAAGCAAGAAAGACAGACGTCAGCAGGGACTGTGGTCAGACAAGAGCTTTGTTAATAATTAGAGCACTTTAGGACACGGCAAGAGTGGGCAATGCTGGCATCAGGAAATCCACCAATATTTTCAATTATTTTCTGCACAATCTGGCATGAAGATGTAAGCAGCAGTCATTGAGAGTGGTTTGATTTAAAGTGGTTTATCACAGTGTGTACACACACACACACACACACACACACACACACACACACACACACACACACACACACACACACACACACACACACACACACAGCGCTAAAGGCCATAGCATGAAGGAAGTAGCTGAATCTGCAGGTGTATGGAAGCGTACAGTCATACAGGTCTACCAGCAGTGGTACAATTCAGAGGAGAATTTCCTGTAGACTGGGATTTTAGTCACTGCTGGTAGACTGCTCAATTCTTTGATGCAAGAGTGTCTGAACATTGATGTGGCCTACATCCAGAAACTTGTCCAGTACATGCCAAAACCAATCAGAGCTGTTATTGGTCCTTGTGGCGGTATTACACACAATTAGGCACGTTTCAGTCACAGGTGACTCATTTGTCCAGTGAGCTTATATAGGTTTTGTATGCGATTTTGACTGTAAAATAGGCAAATTAGTAGAAAAACACAGTTCTTTTTGGGATATCTTGCACATATACATCTCTGACATTAATAGCAAAAACTTCTACAGAATCATCTTCTACAGAAAACCCATCTATTGTTTATTTACTGAATTTACCACAGTGGGGGAATCTGTACTATACAGCATATAGAGTAAAAATACTCTACACTATAGAGTATTTTAAAGTCATAATCATACACATATTAGTGAGTACAGAAATCTGTTTTACTCTGTTGCATTTTATCCATTAATATTTAGTTCTTAAATCAACTTCATTATGTTTTGTTGGTGACAACATCTGTACTGCTTTGTGATCGGTCACTCTTCTGTATTTTATACCAAAAGAACCCCCCAAAAAAAGAGAAGAATGGAGCCCAACGTGCCATATTTAGTTCCTATACTGACAGATGCTGGATATACTTGTTGTCTGGAAAGATACTTTTACTTCAGTCATTATTTTAATCAAGCATTAATACTTGTGCTGGAGTACTAACTCATGCATCTCAGGTTATGGGATTTTTTTATTCAGTTATTTTTTATTTTTTTTAAGTTAAACTCAGCAAATAGAAATCATGCACTAAAGTTTCATGTAACTTCACTGTGGAGGATGTCTTAGTGTTTTTACTGTCATTCAGGAGTACTAAACTTCTGCAGATGACTGTACATATATTTATTTAGCGTAACAATTTCCGTGAGGCGGCTTCAGGAGGGACTTCAGACGTCTGGTTCCCATCACCACCACTGTGAACAATGCCAGTTCTGTAAGTTCCTGTATAATGCACCACATCACATCCAACGACTCAGGATGACTTTTGCCTTAATGATTTATTTGTGCAGATTTTATTGAGCAGTTGATAGATTTTCCTGTACTCAGGTATTCAGTGCTCTCGTAGGTGAGAAACCTAATTTACACAACTCTTCCCTTAACTCAAATGCAGGCAAATCAGCCATGAGGCGTTTGGTGTCTGAAGATTAGCTTTGTGCTTCTTTAGTTTTTGCACTGGAGCTATGAGGCTAATGTAGCTAACAAGTCATGGAAGCTTGTACTTCAATTAGCATCTTGTGAACTGCACCGTCCACTTACCTCAAACCACATTGAGGTACATCATCATCATCTCAGACAGACTCATTTATGTGGTTTCTGAAGCTGCATGCTGTTATTTATAAAACTGAACCGGTGAAACAGTTTCAGCTATGCTGCATACTCTACTCTATAGATAACTGCATGTCATGCAGGGTCATAAACTACATCAGCAAGTCTATTTAAGACTGTTTAACAACTCGACACGGTTTGAGGTGACTTTGTGATAAATTAACCATATGGTTTGCACAATGGCAGGTGCACTCACGGTCCCAGGAATGTACATTCCCTTAGGCTTTAAGGTAAAATAATTGCAATCATAATTAATATAACGTTTATAATGTTTTAAGTTGGCAATAACCAAAGAATCAAGCATCATAGCATGCCTCACAGGGTTAAGCAAGATTTTACTTGATGATTCAAAATGAATGCTCAGTTTGAGATCAGCACAGACAGCACAGTTGCAGCTTTAGAGAGACGAGGTTAGAACACAGCTTGCTGGGCCTTGCTCAACCCACCAGCAGAGCACTCATCTATTTCTGACCAAGGAAATGCATCAGCGTTGAGAATGACTTCAACAGCATTTGCTCTGCTAACACTAGTTAGAACTGACTTCTACAGGTTTCGCCCACATGACACACAGTTTCAGAGTAAACGCTTCCCAACACGTTTCAGGATGCACAAAGCAAGTTCTTCTTGGTTTCCCTCAGGGTACCAGCAGCTCCTTGCTGCAATCCTGCTGCGTTGCAGCCCACTCACATGACACTTCCAACAGAAAGCCAGACCATCAGGTTTGCGGTTTTGCTCAGCTTTAATCAACACAGTGAGATTAATAAGGGTCAGTTCATGAAAAGCTGATTGGAGAAGCTCTGCCAAAACACAAGACCGAAAAATACAACAACAACAACAAGAAAGTGGAAGTAATACCTGTCAAACTTACCGGCAAGGCCAACTGCATCACGTTGGGTAAGGTGAAACCTTTTGGAGATGGTCAACAGTAAGCATATGTTTTATATTAAGGGGATTTTTGACACTTAGCACAGCAAGCGAGACACCACTCCTTCGGTTTGTGTACACAAATCACATAAAGCTTCATGTCAACATCATTCCAAGCTGTTTCTAGTTTTTCCAGCTTTGCTAAACTGCGAATCTGCATATGTTAGCAATCAGAATACATCTAAAGGAAATGGGATTAAAGCTGTTGATGCATGCAGCCCAACAAAACCTGCTTACTAGCTTTCCATTACAAGCTAAAGCCTTGGGAAGGCTTGGGAATTCCTGAGCAGTTCAACTGCCTTCAGGATTTGCATGCTGTTCCTCTCACTATGACGTAAGCAGAGCAAGGATCCCAACTCTCCTCTCTCAAAGGGGAACTGCATATTTAGTTCAGTCACTGAGATGTAAACAAAGTCATTCATTGTAGAGAGACTTACTGACGGTGGTGGTGATGGGAACCAGGGGTCGGAATATCTACAACACAATAAAGCCATTTTATTTACTATTCAGAACCACCAGTGAACCTAGACTTAGATTTATATGCAATGTTGGTGATGGTAAATTTGTTCTAAAAATATAAATAATGCAATAAATAACATTTATAAATTTATATATTTATAAATAATAAAAGGCTTTATTAATAAGGGACTATTTTGCCTCACAACACCCTGCATGCACTTCCGCCATGAATGTATTTTAGACCACATATTACTGTATAACATCGTCTCTGGGATCAGGCAGCAGACGTATGAGGGAGCTTTTAGAGGCATTCAGACATCTGGTTCCCATCACCACCACTGTGAACCTCTGGGTAATTTCCTCCAAACCACATCAAACAGCTCTGAACGTCTTCATTTACATTTGAACCATTTATCAATTCCCGACAACATTCCTGAAGATCTCCAATATGGTCAATGGCTACTGGCCCTTATATATAAAACACCCTCTCAGTCTTCTTCTCCAGGCGATTACCTTCCCCAATCTAATGCAACCCATCATTGTGGTGTGGCACAATGGGTAACAACACTACCTCATGTGGGAAATGGGGGTTCGATTCCCGGTCTGGGTGACTATGCTGTGCTACACCAATAAGAGTCCTTGGGCAAGACTCCTAACACTACACTGGCCTATTCGTAATATGAATAACCTTGTAAGCCGCTCTGGAGAAGAGAGTCAGCTAAATGGCGTACACGTAAATGTAACCTAATCTCTACCTGCCATGAGGGTTTTGACTGGTCTGTTACCACTGACATCAAATGCTTCACTACACTATAAGTGTGCTTTGAGTCAAGTGTTCTATTCTCATGTAAGTGTTGGAAAAAGTCATCAAAGCTATTGTTTATGGTAACTGATAGTATGCTACAGATGCAGCAGATAACCAAAGGTTGAAAACATGGGACTATTCCTTTAAATGTGTCCCTAAAGCCAATCATATTCTTCTGATTTAGACGGAAGGCCTGCCTACAGCCGAGATAACAGCATTCATAGGAGACACAAGACAGCAAATCGTTTTCAGTGGGGCATTAATCCAGAATCTATAAAATGGTCCAGAAATACTACACTTACACTAAGTGATGTCGTATGGTGAATCCAGGGTTACCAAAGCTCAATCGAACACACATACACCTTTGGCAAGAGTTCTAGGAAAAGTCTAGATAAAGTCCAGATCAGGGAAAATTTCAACCAACGTTCAGTATACATACAGTACTGTGCGCAACTCAGAGACCACCCTTTTATTCACATAGTATTCAGTCAAAACCATCAGTATTTAATTTGTCTACTCTTTACTTTTGTGCTCCCTACGGCCACTTGACCGTACCATCTTCCCAATCTTAAAGGGCCCACATCACGGAAAACAGAATTTTCTTTGCCTGAAGAAAAAAAATCTGGCTTAGTATGTAAGCAATACTAAAGCTTCCAAACATATCGTTCATTCCCAAGTCCATATGGTCCATTTAAATTCAAACTTACTTCACCTCTTCTGCCTACAGCAGTTTCGCCCGGTCTAATCAATTCACGCTGAAGTCATAAGAAATGCTTTAGTCTAGACCACTTTTCAAATGAAACACAATGCAGGGCCAGTTGGCCAATCAGAACTGAGTTCATTAACATATGAGTTTTAAATGCACAATAACAGCCTGTGGAAACACACCAGTTTAAATCTAAGGTATAAAGAAAGGCCAAAGATTGTGCTGTAAAAATGAACTATGGGTATGTTTGGGTACATGAAACCATACAAACATTTTACTTCAATGACTCCAATGAGGAAAAACAAAAAGACATGAGAAATGCAGAATATGGGCCCTTTAAAGCCAACCAGTTACAGCTCTGTCCTCCAAGCAAAAGCTGTTCACGGAAGAGACTTTATGTTCTCTTTTAAAGCAATTACCCAAACCCAAACACCAATTTCCTTTACATGCATCTAAAACGGCTAGCGGAGAAACGAGATTCTGCTTGCATTAGGAAGAACAAAGTTGAAGCACAAGAAAACAAATTGAGAAAACAGGCTTCCTAACAACCACCTGCAAGACCACCAAACCTGCCCCCCAGCAGATAAACAGCTCATCTCTGAGACAGAGGAGAACATCAAGCTGAACTCTTGCATCAGATCTAAACACATCCAGAGGTGCTTCTGCCCATCCTTCCTCTGTAAGAAGACAGCACAGCGGTATGCGTCTGAAGGGATGTGTAGCTGTCAAGAAGACCTCACTGACAATAGGAGTCTAGAACACCGAAACTGATCATCTGACACGTGGAGTAAGGTTTTATGTACTGAAGAGTATCAAGTTGTAATTTGGATTAATTTGGATTTGCAGAAAACGCAACCAACTTTGGAGGTGTGGAAATATATCCCTGCAGGTTTCGTTGGAAAACTGAAAGTGAGTTGTTTCTGTAAATTGCACTGATCCACATGAAGCTGCAGTCAGCCTACTGTTCTACAGCTTCCACCTTAAATGGTGCAGCAGCTGCATTCTGACACCTCAAGGGTCATCATAATAACTGCTGCACCATTTAATGTGGAATTGGAAACCTTGCACAAGAAGCTTGCAAACAGGACGCTGACTTCAGCCTTGTGTGATCACTTGCTTCTCTTTTCTTTAGCTTTCGTCAGTCTGTATAAAGATTGCTCTGAATTCTTGCCGAATCTACGTGTCTATGTCAGTGTCAATCGCACACCACTGTGTTTTCACTGCATTCACACTGATAGCTGATGCCACCACTCAGTTAGTCTTTCTCCCACCAACTGTCACATCACATTCATACCCTCTAAAGAAACTGTGCAGTAATATTTGCAGAATAATGACACATGCAATTTTACCTACAGAGGACGTGTTAACTTGCACTCATCATCAAAAGAATAGCTGCCCAAATAGCTGCACCCAGAAGGAATCAACCAACAGGAATGACACTTGGTGGGTAGATTTAACATTGTGAGACATGCAAATGATTCAAGTTTCACACTCAGCCTTGCATGTGACATAAGCATGGAGGACTCAACAGCCACAATTGCGCACATTCAGTGAGTAATGATGCCCTCCATGAGTCATCCTGTTAGTACCAGCACCATTGGCAAACGGCTGCACAACACAGGACTACATGTTTGCGGTTATGACGACTGCCCTCAACACCACACCAACGTCACCAAAGACTGCAATGGTGTTGTGCCGGACTGTCATGGAGAGACTCAGAATGTCAGCGGGTCATCTTCAGTGATGAGTCCCACTTTTGTCTTGGTGTAGACGACCAACGAATCCATGTGTGGAGGCACCGTGGTCAGCGCCAAGATGAACGGTTTGTTGTCACGCGTCACACGTCCAGAAGGCCTGAGGTCACTCCACCTCCACCCCTACTGCAAATCTACAGGACCTGTGAGAGAATATTCAAGCTGCATGGGACGGATTATCCCAGTAGACCATTAGGAACCTATACAACTCCATACCGAGACGTCTGGCATGTTGCGTTTTTTCAACATTTATTGTTCCTGGTAACCTTTATCTTCCTTCCCAATAGCACTGCAATCCAACACTTGTGTCGACACAATGCGACAACTGCGTGCAGCTATTCTTTTGATGATGAGTGTATATTCACTTAGAAACCCGAGAAAGCATGTCATTTGACTGGGAGGTGTTCAAACTTCTGCATATGACTGTGTTTTTCCAGCCAATTACATACTATTAAAGGTGGTCTCTAATTTTTGCACAGTGCTGTACATACACGCATTCAAATCTACTACTACTAATAATCATCTCATTTATCAAGAGTCAATTACTACTTACCAACCCGCTCCTCTGCCTAGCCTCTCCGTTTTAAATAAGACCCACACAAAGTCCTACACGAAAGAGACGGCACTCAAAAATGTCCATCTGCTAGGCAACAAGTGCTCTGACACCATTACCATATACAGGACAAAGTCGGATTGGGAATGAGTTTCCAGTTCAGCTCTTTTGTCTCCCGTGCTTTATTGATGTCAACAGCCATGGGAATCTTTCTGCCAAAGGCTGCTCCCTCGATTAACTGCCCAGCAATGAGCCTGGAATATCCCTCATCTGTGGCTTCGGACAGGGGCCGACTCCTAGTCTCCATCGTTCAAGCGGAGCGACCGTAGCCCAACAGGCCCCGCAACAGTTATAACACACCCAGCCAGAACCCAGCAACCCTCACCAAAACACACAGGGCTGAGTAGTGATATTATGCAAACAGGCACCTAGCTGACAATGGCGGAGCAAATTTACTGCAAACAATACCTCCCGCCCGAGTGATCTAGCACCTGCCCACCCACCATGGAGACAACAGTCACCGGGGATTACCTGAGTTAAAGGAACAGACTGCTCAAAAACAAGAATGATGGCAGTGAATAAAAGCCACCAGCTGGTATTATGTAAATCACGGCATGCTGATTGGTGGCTTCTGTTTGTTATAAGCCACATCAGCATGAGTTTTATCATCACTACATTTGCTGTTAACATGCTTACTTGCATCCTACCACCATCCCAAAGCCTGAGATTTTACTGGTTTAAAGACTAGAAAAGTCCCCTTCTGATGATGCATCCTGGACGTGGGAGGAGCTTTTAAAACTGCTATGGGTTTTTCATAGCGATCTACATATCCATATACATCCATATAAGTATACAGCCTATTACTTCATGGTTCACCAGAAACTCTGTCATACTCTTTAATATACTCTTATTAATAAAACGGGACAAATGTATGTCCCATAGCTAAAAAATCAGGCCTAGTAGTCTAGTCATTTTAGCTACATTAGACTTGCAGCTCTAGATTTGCAGAATTTAAGCCAACTTTGGACATGAGACATGTCTTGCTGTTCAAGTACGCTTGAGAGTAGAAGAAGACTGTGTGAACTAGCATGCTACCTTTTCCACAGAGCTACTAGGACTAGCCTAACCTCAGTGTGAGCAAGAATCAAGCAGACCAGAGACAAGACACCCCAGAGAAGCTGCTGGTCCATCCCATAGCTCGTCCGGTAACCTCACACCCGTTCTCCTCGTCTAGCTCGAGTTTCTCCAACGGGCATTACGCCACAATGAGCCAGCCAAACGTGCATTCACCTGACAGCTGCTTCAGAGATGCCAGCAACAATACAAAACTCAGGCTTTCAGCACTTTAGACCAGAGCCTTGGAATGAAGTCACATCTGATCTATACACTTAATATCAGATCCGGTTTATATCACAAATGTCACAGTATATACACAATATAGTATATACACGTTCTTTACATTGGAATAGATGGTATTTAGTCCACATCTGACAGGAGATCCTCATCAAGAAACCAAAACAATTCTACATTACACAGCTCATGTTCATATCTGTGTGAATTTTAGGCCATAATATTAGTCTTACAATAATAATTCAATAGTTGACTACCTGGATAATCCAATATCACTATAAACACAATTATTCAAATACTTAAAATAGCTTCAAATCAATGATCTGAATGAATCAATGATGGAATCAGTATTGTCAAGAACATAAAACTAATGTGCCCAGAGATGCATCCCGAAAACTGTACAATGAGATATATCTCATTACCGATTAAACATTTCAATATTCAATGGGATTAAGCCAATTCTAGCAGCTAATTAACCCTAATTGTACCAAGTGAACAACCGCATAACATGATATACAGTATATTTGTAAATAATGTAAGGTTTGGAGGATACAACACCCCAATACCTGATACGCATCACAATACCCATCTTTTCTAAGACTTGCTTACAGTTTGGAACAGACAAAATACCAATAAAACACCAAAAAAAATACAGTATAACAAATGACATATGATTAGCTACATTTTACTAATTTATGTAGTTCCTATTCACCATTTCACTGGCTCTAGTTCTCTGTTTTAAGATCATTATGATGCAGTTGTTCAGTATTCTAGAAATTCCCATGATACAATCAGAAACATGTTCTGTGGCGTGTATTTTTCCATGATAACAATAATATACTATCATATGGCCCATTCCTAACAGCACAATACTGTCACGAAATATTAATAAGGATCAAACAATTACAACATACAGCAGCACTGAACACTGGCCAAACCCTACTAGCCAATTCAAGATAATTATCTCCCTGGAAAACAGTACAGTGTAATATGTCAGCATGATACTGGCTACAAATCCTAGTAGTTAAATCAAGTTAAAGGAGAACGGGTTAAGATATAAACAGAGTCATTCCAAGTGGTTTGGTGTGAAACGCACTCTTCTAGAGAGATTCACAGAGTCAGAATTCTTCACAGTGGTGGTGATGGGAACCACGCGTCTGGTTATAATACCCTACCTGTGTGTAGATATTCCAGCCCTTGGTTCCCATCCCCACCACTGTTAAGATGTCCGAGTCAGTATGCTTCTCTATAATGCACCATTTTCCATTAAGCAACTTTGAATGACTCCGTTCACATCTCAACGATACAGACATGTTGATAAAGTGGTGGAATTCTGCCTTTCAGGACACAACATTCCAGTACCTTCCGCATCCCCATTTTCCAGAACATGTTTGTCCCATCTGAAGACCATCTACTGGGGGTGCTGGCAGAAGTCAGACGTACAGTGTCCAGGGCATTTACAGTGCTGTCCACCTGCTGATGTCGTCACCCGTCTCTGCCATCGTTACTCCGGTACGCCGACGCTGGCTTTCTATAATCACCTGTAGCTCACATTCCAGGAGCTTACACATCTACCCTAGCACAGACAGCTGCTCTCTTTTTCACATAAACTTATTCTGTTTGCCTTTTCTCTCTGCACCCGTTTCTCTCTGGTGCATGTCGAGGCACCTGTTGAATATTTCATGGTGTGAAGGATGATCTGGACTCTGGGTCAATGCCACGATTCGGGCTCCTCAGCTGTTCTGGGCAGAATGAGGTGGAGTTGCTCATATGACACTGATGCCTTTCCCTCTGGCTCTCCTGCTCCACAACTGAACGATACCACACTTGCTAATAGGGGTGGGCGATACGATAAACTAGCATCATTATGATGACACTATGTGCCTTTTTGTTTATATAATGGATATCACTGACTATTATCAAAACCCTATCATCATCATCATCATCATCATCATCATCATCATCATCAACATCAACAACAACAACAACAACAACATCATCAATATCGACAACAACAACACAGTCACAACAACATCAACAACAACATAATCATCACCAACATAATCATCATCATGCATAAACGGCATAATAATTAGTAACTTTCCCAGAGCAGGACGGGGTCCAAAGCAAGTGAAGTTACAAAATGCGATTCTGCACACTGCGTGTAATTACACACTCTCACCAGAGAGGTCTCCAAATCCCCAAAAACATACATAGTATAGTGTTACTTTTTGCGTAGTCTTTAAATACAGCACCATTGTTTTGATGCATTTGTCTGTTCCAACTTTAAACACTGCATTACATATTTTCTATTGTGAACATTTGCAATACAGCATTTTTCCCCTAACCTGAATATATTACACATTTGACCACTCAGACAGAACACACTGCAGGACGAATCACCGCTTCATATTTAAAGCAGTGCACAAAGTCATACCATTTGTTTAGCTTCATAGCACAAATGCCAGAAGCTACCTTCCCTGCATAGTCTGGATGTCCACGCTCTAGTCAAACTGCTCTACTGGCCACCCTACTGCCCAGAACTGCAGTACACAGACACCTCTGTCTACACGAGAAGCTAGGGCACACTTCCTGCTAAATATACACAAAGGCAAATCCTCTGAACGAGACCAAATGGTAACCGCTAGTAATGTGAATGAAGAACAACAACTGTACATTCCAAAGGGATCAGACAACACACCGCAGGAGCACAAACACCAACACTCAAGACGACACTGCATACAAACATGCACATAACAACAGACATGCACGCACATACATCATCACAGGGCTGGGCGATATGGAAAAACATTGTATTATAAAACTTCCATATTAAACAATGCTGATAATTATTCACCATCATTACATTAATTTATTAATAGGCACACACGGAATTAGAGTCAGCCAAGACTGGCCAAGTTTTAGTTGCAACCAGAACCAATTTCTGTGTTGCAGTTTTACAATTTAAATACATTGAGGCAGGCAAGTGTGTTTGTATTTAAATGCTCCTGCTACACGTCCACCAAAATGTATGCATGACTTATTGGACCAAATGGCAAGTTATCTTCTACTTTCGATGTAGTCTGTAGTTCTTAGTTCCTGTTTCCTCAGCAGAATCGTGCTTGTATTTAAAAAGTTTTAGACTGAAACAAAAGGGTTACAGCCTTGAAATGGCCAGTGGAAAACTGGTCAATCGGGAACTGTTTTCCTCCATGATATCCACGCAGATATAACCAAGCGAGCTCTCCTATTGGTTACAGCTTTAGGAGCTGAACCGAAGGTCTAATGCGTTACATTAATCATCAACACAAAGTGACAGAAGAATCAACCAATCATGTTTTGATTTCCAATGGCCGAGATCAATATCATGATAACGTAAATGTCGGCAACAGCTTAAATCAATGGGTTTGTAAGTGTCACTGTTAAACAGTTCCAAGGTAGATACACTGCCATACAGTGTTCAGCCTCACTCACAAGATAACACCTCACAACTTATCCAGGTGTGGGCGTTCCCAAGCAGTTCAATGAGGTAACACCACTTCATAATCAATATAGAAACTAATATACAATGACTTTTGGTATGTCAGTGTATATGCTAACGTAAGTACAAAGCCAAGTAAAACATAGAATGTCTTTTAAAAGTTGCAAATATCTGTGTTTAATCTTGAACGACCAAAAAAAAAAAAAAAAAAAAAAAAAAATTATTTACCAGCATAAATCTAGTGGTATCAAACTCAGAGAATGACAGAGACACTAGCAAAAGTTAACATTATGAGCATTATCGTAAAGGTGGGTTTTCATGTTGACATGTTTGCCATTTACAGGCCTAAGTGAAGGCCTAGCCTCAACAGTCACAGTTCTCCAATGGGATTATTTAATAAATCAACTTATCTTTTGTTAGGAATTACTGGAAATATGCTAGCATGCGTTGTGTGTATATGTAGCCAAATCTATCTTCAGAGACAACTTTTTGCGCTAAAGAAATTTCTGTAGCTTAATGCTCAATTTTAAGGTTGAACAGCTTTCCAAACCCTAAAAAAATACCCAAAAGGCTTATTATTAATTTCAGACCTTCGGAGAAGGTCTGGCCGTTTGACTACAAGGCTATTGATTATCATCAAGATAATAACATTATTTTAACTCCTCCTAAAACACATCATCAATATGACTGATTTCAATAATTATCATTATCGTTTTATCGCCCAGGCCTACATCACACACTACCACAAACATATGTAGACAACAAGCAGACCAACAGGCGACAGGCAGAGCTGGGTTCAAGTCCAGTCATTCAGCAAGTGAACCTGAATCAATATCTGACTCAATACAAAGCTGTTTCCACTTCACTAGCAATCTGTCTTTACACCCAACACCAATAACCAGAAGGTTAAAGGGGCTGGTGGTCGATATGTGAAGCCAATACATTCCAGACAATGTATTTAGAGAGGTTTGATGGACTGGGTTATATCTCTATATTGTTCTATTGGCCCCCGACATAAGCGGGTTTAACTGCGTACATTTAAAAAAAGTATCCGTTTAATAGTACCTTATTGATCGACACTGCATCAGTTGACAGGTCAGTCCACAGTGCTCCCAATAAAGGTGATTCAATTTGGTAAAACAATTCGCTTATACAAATTGGGTTATCAATATTGAGTGATATTATCAGTATCGGTCCACAGTAAATTATCGATACACTTGTCAGGCCCTATAATGGGCTCTATGGGTGTTCGGTTCAGTTGCTGATGATTGTGAAAGCTCACGCGGAGAGAATTGAGCCCCAGCCTGCTGTTATGGAGAGCAGGTGAAGAGGGAAGACAACTTACCAGACATGTCTGTCAGGCTCATTGCTCGCATAAACATGGTGCATTTCCGAACCCAGTGGGGTCCTGACACTTGGCACAAAAAAGGGAGAATAAAAGCCATTTTAATGGCAGATCTGAATTCAAGCATAAAGACAAAAAGCCAACAGCAGGAGCTCCCGCTCCTCCAAACAGACGGTTAATAGAGGCAGGAATGAATTTGGGAGCTGGAAACATAGTGAACTTACTGGGAACGAGGTGGTCCCTGCGGATTACATTAATGATTGAGCAACCTACCAATCATTGATGACTTAAAGGAATGGGTTAGAATTCACACAACTGTTCCCTTACCCTCAACCAAAGTCAAATGGACATGACTGGTGTTCTAAATTTGCTACTTTTAGGTTTGATGAGGAACCATGTTACCTAAAAACTTTATGCACCATCGATTCCAATTGTGTTTCCGACAAATTAGCATTGTGACCCCAGGACGAAACAAAAGAAGCAAACTTTGGACACCAGTGGAGGGTCCCTTCATACTCCTGTATGTGATGCAGAGGAGGATGTAACAGTAGGTAAAACATTACAGCAGGCATTTAAAACATGTAAATTGTTCACTAGGGCTGCACAATACATCGTTTCAGCAACGGCATCGCAATGTGCGCATGTGCAGTACTCATCGCAGGATGTGTAGTGTTAAATAAGAGAAATTAAATGAAACATGACATGCTACAACTTTCTTGGTGCTGGATACAAAGGAGAAACTTGCCCAGGTAAAAACTTACTAGAATTGTACCTTAATACCAGCAAGTACATTTCAAGCACACACAAGTGCAAAATGTATATTATTACAAGTGTAATAATTACATGTACATTTTACCCTAGTTGTACACACATACATATACATATACATATATATATATATATATACACACACACTAGAAGTGTACCTAAGTATCTCTAAATAAATCTAAGAGGTGTCTCAAAATAGTACAGTGAAGTATAATTAATTCTATTTAAGTATATATTTAATAGCACTACTGATACATATTTAGCATACTAAGTACATCGTCAGTCACACTATCAGTACATTAATCATAAGTTCAAGAAAGTATACTAAGTTTAAATTAAGTATACTTCAGTGTTTTGTCTCCTGGGTGCATGGTTTCTTGACTCTGATTTAAGTCTCTCGGATACACAGAAAAGAGTAGTCACAACACTCACCTGCCTTCGTGTTTGGAACACCGACACCGATTGTTGTGAGTGAGTGTTAAAAAGTCATTTCTCAGCTTCCGACAATGAATAATGTTTCTAAATACTGATGCTCAAGTCATCTGGCCAGAATTGTTTTTTTTTTTATCACAATGAACACTGCAGGGAGTCGAGTCAGTGAACCGTGTGGATTGCCTGCTGGTTTTTGAGTGGCGATTGTGTTGTACGTTTTGATGCTTTCGCATAATGAAACATGTAAAACATGTTTGGGTGTCGTGTCCCCTCACTAGTCTTCCCTGGGATCGATTTTAAAAACTTGCCTTTACTGCATTATTATGATTGTTTGTTGTTATTAATGGTCCTTCCTTTTCTCATCACCATATTTATCATAAGCTATTTTGCAAAGAAATAGGGTTTGTACATCCGACAGGAATACGAAACAAAATCTTTATACTAAATATTTATATTTACATAATAGTATTTTGTGATATATATTATGTAATTTTTTTTACTTCAAATATTTGGGTTTTTTTGCATTTTAGGCAAAATACTAAGCATGAAAAATCAATATGCTCTACATTCGAGAAACTGTAGATAGCCAGTGCTGGCTGTCCTCATTAACTGCTATGATATCCTTGTAGTCATAGTTCAAAGTCATACAAATAATTCCATAAGAAAAGCTTGTGGCCTCACAGAAACTAAAATCTGCTCAATCAAACGTTTTGCATGGGAAATCTAGGTAAAACACCTTAATAAGGATGTAAAAATAAACAAGTCTTCTCTTGTTCATTCTTGTTCATATAGATAGCCAATGTTGTAATGCTGTTCCTCCTACAATGTAAAAAGGGGTCCACAGTGTCTTGGCTGGTGGACTACAGGGCAAAAAAATGTGTATATTGTCTCAGTAAACCAACCCTTTAAATGGACAATAACAAACCATGCGCACTTTCTTTCCCTACTGGGAACCGGCGATCATCTCGCATTATACAACAACAGCACTGAACGAGATATGAATCACTCAGTATGTGTCAGATGTTGAGTGAAACTGCATCATGAGGAAGAAGTTAAGAGGAAAATGTTCACACACATGCAAACAGGGCTGAAAATATCACATTACTGATAAGAGACCCCAAACAAACAAGACAGTTAGGTACTAAAAGAGAGTCTGTGTCTCGCAGAAAAGAAGTTCATTTCAGAGATCAGCAATAGTGACTGATATAATCTATATCAAGTGAGACTGATTTGGTCCGTATATGGGAAATGCTTGGACCCCTATGACTGCCACTTGCAATGTGATCTGTAGATATTAACCAAGTTCTAATAACAGTTACAGCACAGTTATCAACTCAATTCATTTAGTGTCTCGGCTGCAAACAATGATCACTGAACTTCAGCGCTCATGAATTTTTGCATTTCAGTAATATTATCTCAGTGCTGATTGGTCTATTAAAATGAAACACTGTACTATGTGGACAGCTGAATTATGACCAGGAGCTGCTGCTCTGCTGTGTTTAGCAGTAGAGGAGGAATTGTCTGTCAGAACTCCATGCAGTCAGACCCCAAACAACTTCCTAAATTCAAAAACACCAGGGCTAGTTTCACTTCTGAGAGTCTGTGCATGTATTTTCCTGTTATGATTGTGAAAGTTTAGCTGATGGCCAATTGTCATAGAAAAAA
>CM067497.1:19011790-19024941 GCA_034552555.1 Semaprochilodus insignis
TGACCTCATAGGTTGATACTGCTGTCTGGCTGCTGTGGGCCTTCAAATGGAGGCCGATAGCCTCATCATGTAACAAAAGGAGAAAGCATATGATTTGTGATGGGCATTGTTTAACAGAACCATGAATTCATTTAGATTCGATATTGAAATGTAGAATATTGTTTTTATGGCTTTATTTTATATTTTATGATGTAAGTTAAAGGAGCTGAACTTTTACAGTGGTATTGTGAAAGCTGTGATGACTCTGGCCATTCAGACATATGAAATGGTGTTAGCAACTGCTGTGTCAGCTGCTATTTTGGCTTGAGGCTTGTTAGCGTTGCGCCAGTTAATCACCTTTGGCTTTGCTGTCATGGTGAACTTTGACAGCAGCACTTGTGCTTTTTTCCATGACAGCAATGCAAGAAGCCCATCAAACAAAACTGATTTCCCTTTCATATGTGGTATTAGGTTCTTGGGATAGACTTTGCTTGAACCTGCAATCCTAGCACTGAGAGGCAGCCACAGTGCAGACCAGTTATGCTGCTTTTGTAGCTGGCTGCAGTCATCAGACATTACATTCATTTATTAGACTGATTAATGCCATACCATTGCTTTATCTGCATAACTATGTAGTAGAACTGTATTGGTGAAAGGGGTTATATTTGGCTTTTATCTATGAAGGTTTGCGTCCATGTTCAATGCAAAACCAAAGCTTTTTTAATAGCTGAGTGGTAGAACTGTATCTATGACTGGCTATATGATGCTGGCTCATTCATCAGGGATGTGTGGGAGGGCGTGGCCATTGCTTTACCAGATGAACCATTTTACATCAAACCAATCTGAATGACTCTGTTTGCATGTCGAGGACGGGGTTATTCAGAAACTTGGTGGAAGTCTTCTTTAAGAGATCTGACGGCCTGAAGTTGTTTCTGAGGTTGGTGGTGTGTTCGGAAATGTTTGCCAGAGGAAAGATGGAGGAACAGGGCATGAGCTGGATTGGGGGTATTGAAGATGATGCATAGTTATGGGGAACGCATAAGTGTCCTGAAGTCGCACCCAGATGAAAACATTAGTGCCACTTAGACAGAATATATAGAAACTACAGGCAGGTCACATGGATACATTTATTAGGGAGGGGTGGTTGGGGTGGAGACAGGATAGAATGAGTCAGGCTGGGGAAAGAGACAAAACAGAATGTGGTGGGAAATGCTCATAAGTGTAGCTGAGGAAAAGCAGATTTAGATTTTTTTTCCAAATAAAGGCAGCTCTGTAATGTTGTGGGCTGATGTATTGTTCTGCTTTCAGCAGGTCCTTGCCCACTGCCCTTGGATATAAATGGGTTCTGAGGGCGTGCATTTCAGTTTTGTGAAGCACGTAACAGAGCTCTTGTTTAGACTGGTCGAGACGGGATCACAGTGGTGATTCAACAATGTGGTCATTTTAGAGGCTATTTTGTGACTGTTATTATTGCCTTATGACTTTGGCTTATCACTTGTGCTGCAGTTTTTTGTTTGGGGTATGTTGGTCTCCTTGACACATTAGATGTTGAATCTAATGTTGCACTGATTCCTTATGATGATATCGGTATTGGCACCAAAACTGGCACTCAAACACAGTATTGGTATCGGTGGTATTAATGTCTTTGACTCACACCACAAAGCAAATTATGACATGTACACATGCTGATGCCAGTAGTGAACAATGGTGATACTAACCTTGGAGCAGAGTCTGAAGCTCAGACATGTAGCGCAAGTGAACAAGACACACGTGTGAGACATATGAAACAGCACTCGGTACCGTTTTTACCGAGCCGTGCACTTACATGTACTTACATGCACACATCACAGCTTTATCTATATATTGTTCGCTTCTGTTAACTGTTTTGCTCATGGTTGCGTAGTTCTGTACAAACACACACACACACACACACACACACACACACACACATACAGCTCTGGAAATAAATAAGAGACCACTCCAGTTTCTTCTTAAATCAGCATCTCCACATGTACAGCAGGTTCTTAGTGAGGAACAGAAGGTTCGGTTCTAGCTTTACTGGCAGATACAGTGAGCGTCTGGTTCATAAGAACAAAGTCAAGCAGCAAACACACGGGACAACACAGCTACAGATTGGCAGAGGGCGAAAACCACTCTCTACTGACCGTGATGAGCGCCACCTCATTCGAATGTCACTTAACCACCATAAGATGACCTCAAGTGACCTACTGAAAGACTGGCGAGTGGTGGCTGGGGTTAAATGCACAGCGAGCATGGTTCAAAAAACAGGCTTCTGGAGGCGTCATTAGTCATTTTCTAAATAAACGAATCTAAAATACAATATCTGATCTGGAATTTGGGAGACATGTTTCCAGGAGTGTATAGAATAAAACAACACTGCTCATTTTGGTCAAACACAAAGCCATAAACTGTAAAACTACAGAAACTGATCATTTTGAGGTGGTCCCTTGATTTTTTCCAGAGCTGTATATCAGCTCTACTTACAATATAGATGCACTTTGTAGTTCTTCAAATATAGACTGTAGTTCATCTGTTTCTGTGCACACTTTATTAGTTCCCTTTTACGCTGTGCTTCAATGGTCAGGACCCCCTCAGAACGGGTATTATGTGGGTGGTGGATCATTCTCAGCACTGCAGTGACACTGTTGTAGTGGTGCTGTGTTAGAGTGTGTACAATGCAATGCAATACAATGGGTTATAATATGGTACAGTACTAAACGCTGTATTGTAACACCACTAACACAACTTTCTGAGGTATGTGTAATTATACCTGATGTAAATTAGATTTTTCATTGAACTATTCCTTGTCCAAACTTTGCAGAATGGGTTTGCACTTGATGACTGCACTTGATGAGTGATGATTAACTGTGTACATAAAGCAAACATGTGGTTCAAAATGCAAACATGTGGCTCAGAATATACGTAAACATGTAGTTCAGACAGCCAGCTCTTCATTGGCTGGGAGAGGTTCAGTTCAGGGGAATTAAATTTGTGATAATACATATACATGAAGCTTTCCAAGTAATTGATAAGGTAATGAAAGTAGGGGTTTTCAATATGATGATAGGGTTATGATGATGTCACATCTTGCTGTACTGGGCATATTGTGGATATCATCAATACTTCAAGAACTCTAAACAACTGTATCGTTCATTCATTGTACCACAGTGTGTGAAGTGTTAAAAGAACATTACTGTATGCATTATTATAGAAACAAATTTACCGTCTATTGTGAAAATGTCATCAAGTATCATGATATTGTATTTTTGGCCATGGCACTCTAATATTTTTTTGCCCTAAATGACAGTGTACAGTACGATACAATAGAAACAGACTCCTGAGTAGTGAAATAAGTGCATCAGAATGAAAGACAGAATAAATAATATAAGATATTGTATAAGATACTGTAGTTGTACAAATTACAGCTAGTTACAACATCCATACAGCAGCCACACATTACTTATTCAGCAACATGCTATCATTTGTTTTTGTTTTTTCCACAGAAATCAAGATGTTTCAGGATGAGACACATCTTATCTGGGATAATGGTATTAATCCTAGGTAACCTTTTCAAATATGCTATGCATGTTGTTCTGTCCAGTGTGGACCGCTAGCTAGGTCTCCCCTATCGCGTGGTGCTATCAAGCTGGAAGGGTGAAGACCAAAACGGCTGATTTGTAATTCTTATCTGGAACACGTGAGAATAGGGTGCACAGATATTTGCATGGACATTTGCCAACATACTTACAGGTAACGTAAACATCTACACTAGAGGGCAGTGTTCATGTACAGAACATGTAGATGCAGGTCGTGTGTTTTTTTCTCTCTCTCATTAAGAATGCTCAGTTTACTGTTTTTGTTATCTTGTTACTGTAAAAGTTGTGTTAACTCAAAAAAGCTGGTGTTCTGCCTTGAATTTCAAATTATATGCAAACAGAGCTTATTTCTTATGTTTTTATGCCCAGAAGAATAGTTCAAATATCCCAAAATATTAAGGTAGCCCAGACACAAGCTTTTTAAGCTAAACGACTTTGTTTTTATACAGTGCTGAAGATCTTCAGAAAATTCTAGCTGAAGGCTTCTAGCAGTGCAATACTGGCTGTGTTCCTATTGGGTGTGAAGGGTAGCTTAGTTCCTTACTCCTTCGGACTGGCCATTTGAAAACCTCTGAGGGATTGCAGACACATGTTAAGCGTTTGGATATTCCAGAGTCATTCCTTCATAGCTATGAATGAAGCATGTGTTATCCTCACCCTTGCAGCTTGATCCTTGGTCAGTAGGAACTCAGCACTGCTAACACTGAAATGAATGAAATTAAATGAAATCGAATGAAATTATATTGAATTAAACAGTTTTTCTGTTTTGTACTCCTTCAATGAAATCACATGTCACTTATTTAAATACAGTGCTGCTTGAAAGTTTGTGAACCCTTTGTCATTTCGTGCATTTATACATAACTGTGACCAGATATGATCAGATCTTTATTTAACTTGAAACCCAAGAGACCCAAAGAAGCCAATACAAGGAATAAAACCGACAGTTATACAGTTTTTCAGCCAATTTCTGAGTGAACTGAAGTAGAGTCTTCTCTGTCAAAGTCTGGCCCCCACCACACATATTTGTTAGTGCATGCCATGTCTCAGTCAACAAGATTACTAAGGAACATTTGCCAGTGCTCATTAGGCTGGAAGAGATTCCAGAACTTTCTTAATAAGTTCAGACTTAACTTTCAGATAAGTTCAGACTTCACAGATCCACTGTCAGGCAGATGGTATACAACTGTAGCACATTCATCACCTTTGTTACCCTTCCCAGGAGTGGTCAAAACAAAACGACCGAGAACGTAGAATAATCTTGGATCTGTAGGCCTCTTTTACACTGGCTAATATCAGTGTTCAGAAGTCCACAATCAGGCAAACACTGAACAAGGATAGTGCATGTGGAATGATATCATGGAGAACGCCACTACTAAAGCCACAACTGTGTTTGTATTCCTCTACCAAATAAAGACAAAGCTTTAAAGTTATTGTCTTAGAAGTGTTTTCACATGTTGCTATTTTATTCTCACAGCAGTTAGAAGAGTGACGCCTCCAATGTCTCCAGCAGCTGTCGGTGCACCTGGCAGTAATGCAACCCTGGAGTTCTCATTCTCTCCAAGCAAAAGCCTTAATCTAACCAACCTCATCATAAACTGGCAGCATGAAGAGACTGTGGTCCACAGCTTCTATCTTGGCCAAGACCAGCTAGACAGGCAGGGACCTGCTTACAGAGGGCGTACACATCTGTTTAAGGACAAGTTACTGGAGGGAAATGCTTCGCTGAGGTTAATCAATGTGCAGCCAGGCGACCAGGGAGAGTACACATGCTATGTCAGTGATGAACAGGGTAGTACAAAGGGAAAGGTACTGGTCATATTGGCTGGTGAGTATGCTGAGGTCCACTGGTGAATATCAACTTGATGTCAGGTCCTGTGATTCCTGGGGTCTCCTTTATCAATGTTGGGCAGATTTGTGCATAAATCCTACTTGCACAATTTTTATGTATAGAATGAGATTTTATTCCTTCTGCTTGAGAATGTTTGAATATTTAGAAGTACTCCTGACCGTGCAGGTGCAGAAATACCTAGTGGTAGGAAGGTGTAATTGCTGGTAAACTGATTAGGAGACACACAAACGCCCTAAAAATCAGCATACAAAAGATGAAGATAATGTGATAACTGACATTTTAATAAAAACCTTGATTGAACCTTGATCATTTAATTGCAAAGTAAAAAAACATAAGCAGCAAATTCATTAATGCAAATCTTAAAATCAAATTAAATCGGCAGACAGGTGACAAAGCTGGCACCAAATTTAAACTCATAGTAAAGTTAAATAAAGTCATATGGAAGGAACATCTACAGTTTGATTATGATGGTGTAGACAGTACATGCATCCATACCTGAAGCTTTGGTATGTTTGAGTTGTGTTAGGTATTTTTAGTTCAGAATTTCAGAGTTAACATGCAAAATATTATCAGTAAAATAATCTGAATTGTAAATTTTGCATGTTCAAATATAATTTTCACGAATTCAGTTTTTAAATGTTGATATTTTATCCTTAAATGGTAAACAGAAAGTTTACACACAAAAAGTTTAAACTTAAGTTGCTTCCCAGACTACTGGGGACTTTTATATTATATTTTTTTGTTACCATTTATAGCAGTTTGTGGCCATTTCTGTATGTAAATGAGCCTAGTTGTGCATAGTCAGCAGTGAAGTATAGGCTTTATTATTATTCATTGTATACAGTGGTAATGTCCATGTCCAATATGTGTTTTCCTACTGTTCCTTAATTAGAAAGCACAGAAACAGTCATTATTCCCTGAACATACTGCATGCAGTTCCATAAAATGGTCTTCATGGTGATACCACCACCACTTCTCAACACATTATAAACAATGATTGGTATTTGGAACAGTCATCAGAGCTGGTCAGCTTTGCTTGTGTGTCATTTTATCAGAGGCAGGGCATCCACTATTCGTGTCAGTCCCTGCTTAGGTCAGCCCCCGGGCATGACTCCTAGTGCTACATTCCATTTTTTTAGATCATTTGTGAGATAAGTCTCACTGACTCACTTTTATGGTTGAATGGAGTCCAGCAGAAAGGTTCCAACATATAATGGGAGGTCTTACCAGAAGAGCCATTGGTAACTATTTATGATGAGAAGAGCAGATCATTTGCTATTCACTGTACCATGACACTGCTAAGGAACAGAGCAAACACTACATATACTGTCCTTGTTCACTGCCTGCTCATTTGTTGAGGAAACTATGAAAAGAGATGAGGAGGGGAAAAAAGGTTTTGGGGGATGAACTATGTGTAGGAATACAAGTTAATCATGAAAATGATCATAAAAGTAATCATAAAATTGATTTATATTTTAGAGCGAAATGTCATCAGGTTTTTAAAATGTATTTCGGAATGTCATTCTGAGTGGTTTGGTGTACAACCTTTACAGACTCTTTTTTTTTTTTTTAGGACAAAATGTCTAATATAGGCAAATATGTACATTTTATGTGCTATATAACATGACCAGAGAATTTGCACGTTTGCTGAGTCTTGTATGTAATATTAATAATGGTAAAATAGTGATAAATCTGAAAAATTATACATATTTGGTCACTTCAGGCACGAGGCAATGTGTTTGCGAGTAGTCCATGTGATAACCTTCTGCAAATTTCTAGCAGCAGGTCGTAGCGGAAAAAAACAACTTTTGTCGATTAAAATTGAAGAATCAAATTTTCACAATCTATATCTACCATTCCTGTACCTTTTTCCCCTTCCCTCTTATTTAACATAATTACATATTATGGTTTGTGATTGAACTCAAATGGGTGATCTGATCTTTATGAGGACCTATTTCTCAGATTTTCAGTGTCAGCAGAAAATTGTAGTATTAAAATAGTTTTCCTGTGGGCCACTAAGCTTTAGTGTAATAAACAGATGGGCCTCGGGTTGGAAAAGGTTGAGAACCCCTGTTCTAAAGACATTCAACTTGTCAGATGTCTGCTTCCTATCTCTACCACTAGGTACATTTTGACTCTCATACAGAGCATTTCACACCAAACCCCTCAGAATTACTTCTTTGAACGAATTCTCCACCAATTTCTCCTTTTCTGTGTTTTTTTCCAGCACACTTTGATGAGCCCGTCCTGTATTTGCAGTCTACATGTGACAGCTTCAATATCACTGTCACTCTGTCCAATGGTTTTCCCCAGCCTGAACTGAGATGGCATGACTCCTCTGGTAGAGACATACATCAGACATCTTCGGTTCACCAGGACGCCAGCGGGTTGTATACGGTGTCTAGCGCTATCAACTTCAGGCCAAATGCCATAGAGAAAGTCACCGTAGAAGTGAAGCTAGAAGTTTTGAATCAGAGCTTTACCCGTTCGCTGCTCTTACACCCTCTGCCAGACCCTTGCAAAGGTAAGTTGATATGAGACATGATGAGTATAGGCTCTCCTGATTTATTGGTTTGTTAAGGTTGGCCAATGTTAAGGTTTCACGAATCAGTATGTATGAAAATTCTGATAATGATAAAGCAACTTTATTTGGTTGATATTACAAAGTACACAACTGCTTGTCTTTATTCAGTGTTCATACTTTTTACTAGAATTTACATACTTCATATGTTCCAGAAACGCATTAGTTTTCTCATACGTCAGTATTCACTCATACCTGTGTCTTTAAGCCCCGCCTCCAGACGAGACCACTGTGCTCTGATTGGGCAACTCACACACTCTGTTCTGGGTAGTCAACCTACAGAGACGTTATAGCGGTAGCGTCATCCTGCCACAAGTTCACCCCTACAGGTCACCTATAAGAACTGTGCTACAAGATGACATCCATGTAGCAGAGGAATTTCAATGTGGCATTTCTGGCAGCTGAGAAAAGTGGTTTCTGTGAGAGAGAGTTTCTCCCTCTGCTGTGTACTTTCAATGCTATAACTCTGAAACACACTAATACGCTAAAAACAATATAGGATGAATTGGTAAAGTTAAATGCAAAACACTGTTATGGTTAAACATAACCTGTAAATGGCCATGAGCCCCTGTTGGGTACCAACTTATATACCACCACTTAAGAACAGCATGGGCAGTTTGCATGGTGGTACAGGTGTACAGGTCTCAAAGCTGCAGTTTATGATGCTGGAGATTATTGATATTTGAACTTTAGAAGCTCTGCCCCCCCAAATTCATGGGTTTGCTGAAATTAGCAAAAAGTGTACTGGACTGAAATCGTATACTGCGCCTTTAAGCCTGGGATTTTAAGATGTTATAATAAAAAAGATAAAAATGCTTCCATCTCGGGTACAGGAAGGCAAAACAATAGCATAACAAGAGCAATATGAATCAAAAATAACACATTGACAGTGAATGTGCAGAGTACTGGATTGCACAAAAGATATTAGATGATCACAGATGACAGAAGTATTTATGTTATTTATTTTAACTAATGATAGCCAATGAAATGGACATTAGATTAACCGAAGATAACTGATGACTACTTTTATAGGCCTATTAGAGTGACAATGAGCAATAGATCTATGCAAACCAGTGATTCCTTTAATTCAGTTCAATTCAATTAAACTTTATTGTCATACCAATACAGGACAGTACAGTACTGAACACTGTCAGGCTATTTCTCCATTGCAGTGAAATAGTAAGTAATTGTGCAAAGACAAAAAGACAAGAGACACAATACAGTATTTGCATAGAAGACAAGTGTGCATTGGCCGGAAATCGATCCTGGGCCTGCTATAAATGCTAGAATGCTAGAAAACTATTAGAATTAATGTAAAAATGAAACCCCCTTACTGTTCAGTTATTAAAAAATACACTGATATTAAGTGTTCGGTTTAGATATGCAGTACATGTTTGAGAATATATACCAATCAAAAAAAAAAATCAGTCACTGCATTCCATTGATTCCTAAAAATTTCAGTAGCTGAGATGTCCCTTAGTGATCTGATGTGAAATGTTAGCAGAGAGCAAACTGAGTGTAGGATGATGGGAATTTCATTAACTATCCAAAACCATCAGTAAGCCTACTGATTTTTGTACGCGCTGCTGATGATGGTAAAATAGTGGTAAATTTGGATTTGGGAATTGGGCTCTGTTTGACCCTGCATGTGACTCTCATTTTAGGCCAAAAACTTTTTCCTCAGTTTTTCTAAAATGAATTTGAAATCATTGCCCCCCGTGTTATCAATTAACAGAATTTTTAAAACCCATAAACTGGTATCAGTACTCATGACAATGTTTTCATACCGGTTGGATGGCAGATGAGTACAGCACATAAAGCTACACCATGACCGTAAAAACGCTGTTTAAAAAGCAAACACTGTTTCTTACACTGCAGTTAATCTTCAGTAAGGACACTCTGTATCACACCACTGAAAGTCTTTTCAGTTTCAGTTTTGCTAATCCTGAACTCACATTTGCTTATCCTATACTGACCGTAACTGTTTGAGTTGCACAGTCACTTGACGTAGGGCCTTACATGATTGTCAGCTGGCAATGTATTAGAATAACATTTGCAGAAGCTCACAAGAAGAGTGATTTCCTAGGCATCCACCACCTCCACGCATACATCACGAGATCAAGGTCAAAAAGGGCGTTTATTAAAAATCATAGTGTGTCCAAAACAATGAAGAAACACGAAGCTGAGAAATTTCAATGCTTTCCTTTCCAGAATGCTGTCAGATGCCCTCCACTTCTCGGAACAGGATCCCCATGGCAGCAGTGTTTATTCTCTTCTTAATTCTCCTGGTGTTCGTGGTGAAGAAATGGAAATCGTCAGGTCAGCAGTAGTAGACTATCTGACTGAGTTCAGTAAGCACCCTGCTATATCAGCCACGCCATCGACCTCGGGTCAGGCTCAGATTGGGCTGCAAACCTCTAACAACACTTGAATGCTAAGTAGCATTTTAAAATGTGTAATAAAACATGTTAGTAGGTCATTTGAGAGGAGACACTGAGATCTCTAGAGAGAGGAAAGAAAATAGGAGTGTAAGAAAATATTGATGCACTTGAGTATTTCAATATTTTGATACTGAATATATATATATATTCTTTATACTTTGGTATCCCCCTTTTACCCTGTTCTTTAATAGTCAGGACCCCCACAGGACACAACACGCACTAACACACCACCACGTAGGTGGTGAGAATGATCCATCACCCACATAATACCTGCTCTGTGGGGGTCCTGACTATTAAAGAACAGGGTGAAAGGGGGCTAACAAAGTATACAGAGAATACCTAAGTGGTAAGTGGAGCTGATAAAATGCATAAAGAGTGTAGATACATTGAGGTGATCTTAATGTTATGGCTAATTTGTGTATGTATATATAAATAAAACTTTGCATTTCTACATTAGAAAAACATTTAAAAGCACTTCAATAAATGTGCATAACAGTATTTTTGTTGCACATTGTGTGTACTCTATTTGAATTCCCCTAACTGAAGATTTGAACAATGTTCAGCAGAGAGTAAAAATAGTGCAGGGACCGAAACTTAAGAATAAAATCATTTCCAGTTTTCCAGTTTTTAAAAAATATTCAGCACTGATTGGTCTTAGAAACAAGGTTTGATGTGAAATCCACTCCATTTACTAACTCAGTGGTAATGGAAACCAGGAGCCATGTTATAGACAAATATAGACATTGATAAGACTGGTCAGCATATCTTCCGCTTAAAGCAAACATAAAAAATATATTTTCTTTGGGTGCAATATTTTGACAGCACCCTGTACTGTACCCCTTCCACCGTGCATTTGGAAAAAAATATTTTTAGGCCAAAAAAATAGACCTAATTTTAAAACTATCATTAATCCATGTTTCAGACGTCAGACAACGTGTGTGTTGTTGTTATTCTGTAACTACTTTCTGAGAGGTAGCTTTTAGATGTCTAAAAGGCTAGGTTCCTATCATCACCACTGAGACTCTAGAAGGGAGCATTTCACATCAGACCTCTCTGAGTGACTTTGAAACCACCTCTGAATTTCGGATCATTTCTGCCGGACCATTCATCATGAAGTATACACAGTGTAAAGAACAGCTGCTATTCTTTCATGGGACAGCAATGATGAATAAGCATTGCAAGGCTGTGCATATATAGCTTGTGAGAACTTGCTTATTGCATGCATTTCTCAACATTCAGTAATGTATTTACCTTTATTCCACTTGTCAACACTGGTACATTACACAGGGAAGAAAAAAATGACAGAATGATGTTTTATTCAGCAAGGGGAGTTTTGCCTCAGCAGCCTGTAACCCGATACTGAAAGTTCAGCAG
Source organism: Semaprochilodus insignis (assembly GCA_034552555.1). Classification (NCBI taxonomy): domain Eukaryota; kingdom Metazoa; phylum Chordata; class Actinopteri; order Characiformes; family Prochilodontidae; genus Semaprochilodus; species Semaprochilodus insignis. The sequence continues at coordinate 19,023,632 of CM067497.1, forward strand.
CAGTACATCCATCTTAATCGTGTGCTGTTTACTCCTCAGTTGGAGTGTGCCCAGCTGGAAAATATCCAGATCGTTGATGGGCAAAGCCTTGTTCAAGCTGGTTTAGTTTTATTCCTATCAGGGGAGGTGCTGCAATTTCAGCCATTACTGACAAGATCTGTTATTTTAAGGCATGTGTCCGTATTCTGATAAGTAGAAATTCTGGACCAAGTTACTTTCCATAATTACCTCCGTAATAGTAGTCCTGCACGAATTGACATTGCAGTAATATCAGAACTGGGTAATAGAAAATGGTGCCAGGGTTGCCAGATTTCCTTTATAGTATCCGTACAAGATTTAAAATAATACAGCAATTAACCTACTAGGCAATAATTGAGTTTTGAGTATGTAAGCACTGATGCCTCGCTGTTAAAATTTTGTGCATCCAAATTTTGTCCACCTGCTGGAACGGTTGTTCTGCTGCCAAATCCAACCAAAATCTGCCTGTTTTGCTGGGAACCCACACAATCTGGCAACACTGAATAATGCCTCCATTTTTTTTTCTTGTTTTGTGACCTGAAGGAAAGGCTTACACGTGAAATGCAGCTTAGTTTGACCCAGTGTCTTTCTTATCGGTTCAAGTTCAAGAAGACACTACTGCAATGCACAACATTTGTAGTGATGGCCGAATTACAAGGAAGGACAATAACCTATCCTGAAAGTACCTCTGGCAAGGCAGTACGATTTATCTTGTTAGCCAGCATTTGGTAAGGTTCTCTTTCATGCCACGGTCACCAAAAGGAGCTTTAAGCACATTTGTGACACATACCATTAAGCAATGAGATGTGAAATGTCTCCTCCATCGTCTAGTGTCACATTTAGTGTTTTTCCTCTTTTAGTCTTGTGTTGTTATTGATTGGAAGTGTGAGCCAGTCACATGTTATGTGATGTTGTTTTGATCCGGGCTATTTGTGGCTATATTTGGGAAAATTGAGCATTGCCCTGGTGTATCACAAAATTAAAGGTGTGGAGACAGCTGTCAAGGGCCCCCAAAAGCTGCCCGACATGATTGACGCGGTGGGCAGAGCTGTCGGCACTCAGACTGTGACTTCTAGCCGCATCATGGAGAACATCTCGGAGAAGCAAACGGCTTTGCAAGGGATTGTGGAGAAAATTGAGACCATGATGGACAATAGAGAGGGAACGCGCTAAAATGTTAGCGGTCTCTCGCCCAAACAACCAGTTTAATCTGTTTTCGGCTCCCGCCTTATCAGCACTCGGCCTTGTGGATGATAAGGAACATTCCTCCAAAGAACACTGTGACTTGAATC
>CM067497.1:19029519-19071757 GCA_034552555.1 Semaprochilodus insignis
TTACAGACTGTAGTCCATCTGTTTCTCGGCATACCCTGTTCTTTAGTGGTCAGGACCCCCACAGAGCAGGTATTATTTGAGTGGTGGATCATTCTCAGCACCTGCAGTGGCACTGACATGGTGACGTCCACTCACTATCTACGCTATTAGCCACTCCTACTTTGCTGGTCCACCTTGTAGATGTAAACTCAGAGACGATAGCTCATCTGCTGCTCTGTGGTGGTCCTGTGGGGGTCCTGAGCTTTGAAGAACAGGGTAACAAAGTATACAGAGAAACAGATGAACTACAGTCTGTAACTGTAGAACTACAAGGTGCTCCTACGTGGTAAGTGGAGCTGATAATATGGATAAAGAGTGCAGATACATTGAGGTGGTCATAATGTTATGCCGGATTGGTGTCTGTTACAACATGTTTCATTGAACATGTATCTTATATTTACATTTTGGAATATACCAACAACATAACACTTTATTTTATTTCCTAAGGGCATCCTGAGTTGGGTGCGTATATGTCACCTGCTTCAGGATGTAACAACATGCAAAACATTCACAACTCGTTCAGGATGTCTTTCCATGCAAATGATATCCAAACGAGTTGTTTGTCTGAATACATTTTTTGGACGATACTTGGATGAAAAATTGCATGTTGCTGAAAGTTTAAAAACAATCAATCTGAAATGAAATGTATGCATTTAAAATACTAATTTAAAAAATATTTTTTTAAAGTCCAGATTCAGGATCAAAACAGCAAAACAGCATCCACAAACTTTCACTATCCCAACGGAATGAATACCACATGAATAAGAGTCTTATATACTAATGAGTGAGAGAACCAACAGGAAGGCAAAATCTGACGTACCTTCACTCTTTAGATCTTTCTAAAAGGTGTTTAAAAGGTGTCTAAACTGACTTTGACTTATGGCCTAAGGCTAAAGGGAGGTATAAGTAAATAGCCACATGTCAACATTTTGATGCCCGTCCCAATACACACACCAAGTTATCCAAATCTTTCCCGTCTCTGTATATTTGCCCTGCTGGAATTTCTCCGTTACCCAAAGTTAGTCATTTCACTCAGGCAGAACTGAGAGCCGCTGTCTGTTAGTAAGTATTTGTTTAACTGGTGATATGAAACTCCGCCTGTTGGATATTTGTTCTATTGCTGCTCACTGTCCTCACATACATGTACATAGTCATGATTGTGTAATTAGGAATAGGGATGTGACATTCATTAGATCCTGTTTCTGACAAGGGCTTGAGCAAACATATGATAATTGGCTCATCTCCAGTGCTATTTAAACTTCCCACTAATCAGAAGCATCACCCATTCCAGGTTGCAGGTAGGTACAGTACTTCACGTTGTCAGTGAGAATATCGCTATTTTGATATGACATTTTAAAATATATTAATATCCATCTTGAAATGAATAGATAAAAAAATGTATTTACAGAAATGGGGACTCAAGCTCTGCTCTGGTTTGGCATTCTGGCAATAACAGGTAAGCTGAGATCTTTTTTGTTTGGACGTTTGTGTTGGAGATGCTCTATTAATGTTATACGTTTACAGCTAATAATGCATGTTTAGTGTCCAAATTATGGATTATGACAGTACAATTTAACAAATATGTTTTGAGGAGAGGCAGAGAGGCAATTGTCCGATCTCCAAATTAGTCGTTCCTATTTAAATTCTACAGTAAATGATTCAATTTGTCATAGTTCCATGTGAAATGTATATTTGATGACAATTTAATTTATTAATAAATTATTATAATTATTATTATTATTATTATTATTATTAAATGTATTTATTATTAAATTATCCTGGTATGATTTTTTTAGTACTCTGAATCCATAACCATGACTGGACACAACTACTGTTTGCAAAACAGTCACAAGCCTAATCCTTCCATTTTAGAGTCTTTATTTTGGATAAAAATGTTCTTCAAACAACATCAGTGCAGATGAATCACCAACTTTAGAATGATTTGTCATATTGCATTGATGCATTTTTAGATTTATAAAAGCATCTATATTTACATCTCTTCAGTGAGAAGATAACGAGTTCCAATACTAACTCACTGAGTACTTCATTAGGTACACCTACCTACACTCCAGCTACACTCATTGTCCAGCACATCACTGACAGTTCTGTATAGTTACATACCGACAGGCCACTCCATTAGGTTCACCTCCTTGTGTCTACACTCATTGTCTATTTTCTTTTAGCTCCTCATAGAGGCACACATTGTAGTTCTACAATTACAGACTGTAGTCCATCTGTTTCTCGGCATACCCTGTTCTTTAGTGGTCAGGACCCCCACAGAGCAGGTATTATTTGAGTGGTGGATCATTCTCAGCACCTGCAGTGGCACTGACATGGTGAAGTCCACTCACTGTCTACGCTATTAGCCACTCCTACCTTGCTGGTCCACCTTGTAGATGTAAAATCAGAGATGATAGCTGATCTGCTGCTGCAGAGTTAATGTTGGTCATTCTCTAGTCCTTCATCAGTGCCCACAGGACGCTGTCCACAGGACGCTGCCCACAGGACGCTGCCCACAGGACGCTGTAGGCTGTGTAGGTTTTATTGGTGGACTATTCTCAGTCCAACAGTGACAGTGAGGTGTTTAAACACTCCAGCAGCACTGCTGTGTCTGATCCACTCACACCAGCACAACGCACAATGACACACCACCACCATGTCAGTGTCACTGCAGTGCTAAGAATGACCCACCACCCACATAATACAAATGCTCTGTGGTGGTCCTGTGGGGGTTCCAACTCCATATAATATGCAGTAGATGCATTACAGTGTTGTAAATGGTAAATTTGTGCATTGTTCAAGTACTGCGATTCATTATGTTCAAGAGCTGGTGCAGGTCCAAACTTTTATCTGCTTGTGGGTCAATTGTTTAAATGCTAATTAGCCAGTAATTGCTAAAAGCTTGGAGGACAGTCCAACTTCTGCCATGACTTTAATCAGCTAGCATCATCAGAAAAAGATTCTAGTTACCCCTACATTCACATTTCAGCCCGCTATCATCTGTCAAAAAAAATAGCAGGGAGATAGATAAAAGTTTTGTTTACTTATAGCTTATACCAATCAGGTTTTCAAGAACTGAAAAAATAATAATTTTTAATTGTATCTTGTATACTGTGTAATTGGTGCTGAAGCTTTCTTTGGGCAGGAAAAATTATTTCTGATTTCCCAATTGTTGACAATGACTGATGAATCATTTAGCTCTGGTGTATTGTTCTTTAATATGTACACAATTTTGATAACCCCTGTGCTACAGCCATTCACAAATGAAGCTAACATTCTTTTTTTCTCCAGCAGTCAGTGGCTGTCCAATCGGCCGGGAATTCATCACGGCTTTCATGCCTAATCACATAGCCAACGATGGTAACGCCAATCCCACACTTGCTATCACAGCCCAGGTATCTGTAGCTAATGTAGTAGTGGAGGTCAGGGGTCTGAAATTCAAACAAAATGTGAGGATCGAGAAAGGTGCTACCAAGTATGTCAACCTCCCACCGAAAGCTGAGATCGACCAAGATGGATTCTCACTCAAAACAGTGCTAATTACATCTGACACAGACATCACAATAGTGGCTTCTCACATCAAACCGTACACTGGGGACAGCAGTGTCATTCTCCCCGTAACCCAAATGGGCAAGAGCCATGTAGTCTTCACCCCAGACGGAGGACCCATGCAAAAGATTGTGGCCATCGTCAATGGCAAGGATGCCAACACAATTGACATCCTTCCATATTCAGACCTGCTGCTTCAAAGCTTGAAACACCTGAAGCGAGGGGTCACAACAACCATTAACCTGGCCCCCTATGAGGTTTATCTGCTTCGGAGTGAGAAGACCCTGTCAGGAACTAGGATTGACTCAAAGCTCCCTCTGGCTGTCCTTGTAGGTCACGAATGTTTAGCAATTGAAGGCACCTGTGAGCATGTCTATGAGCAGCTGGTGCCAATAAAGGCCCTCTCCGATGAGTACCTGGTCCCTGCCATGCACTTGCTTATTGGCAAGGACACAGCCCATGTGGTCGCAGTTGAAAACAACACCGATGTGACTGTCTTCCATGGGCCCTTTACCCAGAACAAGAAGCTCTATGCCGGAGATCTTCTGAACGTTGTGGTTCAATTGCCGACTGTAATCAGAAGCAACAAAAAGATCATGGTCATGTACACAAGCAGCAACTTTCCATATGACGAGTTCCTGACTAACATCGTTCCCATATCAGGGATGTCCAAATCGTGGACAATTCACTCACAAGATGGTTACCAGAACTTTGCAGTTGTGGTCTCAGAGACCGAGACCACCAAGTCTCTTTTTGGGTTGCTGAAGTGGAACGTTTTCCCTGGAAACAAGAAATATTCATGGGCAATTAAACCAATCGGATCTCAGAGAGGGCCTATGACCATGTCTGGGGACCTACTTCAAGCCGTCTATGTTTTTGGTGGTAAGATACGGCACGGCTACAGCACAACAGGAGTCTGCAACACACGTAAGTGTTGTGATTTTTATCTTTGAATGTAAATTAGCTTAAGAAATGCCAGCAGTTACTCACTGTTTCATTGTTGTTTTCCCAGCTCCTGTACAGCCCACAGTTTCATCTGATCCCTGTGAAGCCATTAAATGCCGTGAAAAAGAGCAATGCCAGGAGGGCGTGTGCGTCCCAATTGATTCAGCAACGTGTTCGGCTGTTGGGGACCCCCATTACAAAACTTTTGACGGGAAGCGATTTGATTTCCAGGGCACCTGCTCCTACACCTTGTCCACCCTTACAAAGGCTGTACGCAACCTGGTCCCCTTCAGTATTGTGGCAAAGAATAACCACAGAGGGAGCAACAAGGTGTCCTTTGTGAGGACAGTATCTGTCAGCGTGTATGGCCAAACAGTGGTCGCCAGCAAGCAAAAGGGTGTGGTTGAGGTAAGGGAAATGTACAAATGCATTGGCTGTGAAGAGGATTTCCCCTGATTTGTAAAACTTTAATACTGAGACATTTCTGCTTTTTATTGTACTCTTCTAATTGAATAACATGAGTTGCTTTGATATTGAAATATAAGGAAAATGACAAAACCAAGTTGCTTGTGTCCCAAACTAGCATTTTCAACATGTGAAGGTTTGGTATACTGTAGATATGAAACATAATACTGATCACCTGTTAAAATGTAATTGGCAACCTAATCTAAAAGATACAAGATATACACCGATCAGCCATAACATTATGACCACCTCAATGTATCTACACTGTTTATCCACCACTGACGTGATGGTGATGTGTTAGTGTGTGTTGTGCTGGTGTGAGTGGATCAGACAAAGCAGTGCTGCTGGAGTGTTTAAACACTGTGTCCACTCACTGTCCACTCTATTAGACACTCCTACATTGCTGCTCCACATTGTAGATGTACAGTCAGAGTTGATAGCTCATCTGCTGCTTCACAGTTTGTGTTGGTCATCCTCTAGTCCTTCATCAGTGGTCACAGGACGCTGCCCACAGGACCCTGCCCACAGGACGCTGTTGGCTGGATAGTTTTGGTTGGTGGACCATTCTCAGTCCAGCAGTAACACTGAGGTGTTTAAAAACTCACACACTAACACACACTGATACAACACCACCACGTCAGTGTCACTGCAGTGCTGAGAATGATCCACCACCCACATAATACCTGCTCTGTGGTGGTCCTGTGGGTGTGATGGGGGATAATAAAGTATACAGGGAAACAGTCTGTAACTGTAGAACTACAAGGTGCACCTATGTGGCAAGTGGAGTTGATAAAGAATGTAGATACACTGAGGTGGTTTTAATGTTATGGCTAATATTACTAGTATATTAAATATACTACAATATTGCTGCTGTCAGAACAAAACCTTGGTTCTCCAAAATGATAACGAATCAAAATGATGTAAAAGGCATCAGGCGTTTTCAGATTATGTCAAAAACTGAAAAATGAAGATACAAAGTTTTGATATTTCTTTCTTTTTTTTAAAAAAATTAAATATGTATTTAGTATATTACTATATTAAAGGAGCATGATCTCATTTACTTGCTTTTGGGGTGTCCTTTAAAGTTACAAAGTAAAAAATGAATATCATGATCCATAATCAGCATTATGTTTTTATGAAACTAAATACATATCTATCTATCTATCTATCTATCTATCTAGTACACAGCAGTAGTAGTAGTATACAATATATATTGTATACTTTGTTTAATTTTTTCCAATATGTTAATGCATAATTGATTGCCCACTATACTTCAGAGTAGTGGTTCGCAATCAATGCTCAGTGCCCCCAAACTGTCCACATTTTTCTTCTGGGTTGGGTGGGTTGTTGTGGGTTGAGTGGAGCACAAATGTTGACCGTCTAGGAGGCTCTGAGGACCAGGCTGGGAAACACTGCTATAGAAAAAAGGTCACAAAGACTGGAGAACCTGCAAATGTTTTGCTTCTGTGCCTTTTCCAGGTGAATGGCGAAATCACCTATCTGCCTACAACTCTAGCATCAGGAAAATTACAAGTGGTGCAGAGGGGCCGGCACGTGTTCATAACAACAGACTTTGGCCTGGAGGTCAAGTATGACTGGAACATGATGCTTTACATCACAGTGCCCAGCGCCTACTACGGGGCCCTAGGTGGTCTCTGTGGAAACTACAATGGTGACCGGAAAGACGAGCTTTCAGATCCCAAGGGAACAGTACTGTCCACTGTCCTGGACTTTGCCAAGACCTGGAAAGTGTCTGACAACGATACGTTCTGCCAAGATGAGTGCGTGGGGAAGTGCTCGAACTGCCCTGCTGAACTTCAAGAAAAGTACTCAGAAGAGAAGCACTGTGGTCTTATGGCAAAAGCAAATGGATCATTTGCTAGCTGCCGTAAGGTTGTAGATCCTGATATGTACTTAGATAACTGTGTATATGATGTGTGCATTAATAAAGGCATCAGAACCTTCCTCTGTGACAACTTTCGGAGCTATGTTGATGCTTGCATGGAAGCCGGGGTGAAGATCGATGCAAACTGGAGGACGCTGTCGGATTGCCGTAAGTGATTCTCTGGAACAGTTTGATGATGCAAATGGCTGTACATTTTTGGTGATGTAAACAAATACAATAGCGTGCCGATGTAATATGCAGCATCTCTTGAATGTTTGCTTATGTAAATGTCTTTCCTGATATTAACAGCGATGCAGTGCCCCGAAAACAGTCATTATGAAGCCTGTGGAACAGCTTGTGCTGCCTCCTGCGCCGATCGAGATGCGCCATCCAAATGTAAACAGTCTTGCGTGGAGGGCTGCCAGTGCAATGCTGGTTTTGTCCTGAGTGGAGACAAATGTGTACCGCTGAAGGAGTGCGGCTGCATCTACGAGGGCCGTTATTACCCACCCACCGATTCGTTCTGGGGTGACAAGACATGCACCAAGAAATGCTCCTGCAGTTCACAAACCGGAAAAGTCACATGCACGACCACAAAGTGCAAGGCATCACAAGTGTGTGACATTAAAAATGGTGTCAGAGATTGCTTCCCTCTGGCCTATGGCCATTGCCGGGGCAGTGGGGACCCCCACTATCGATCCTTCGATGGGAAACGCTTTAATTTCCAGGGCACTTGCACCTATTACCTCTCCAAACTGGTTGACACAAGTGACCCCTCACTGGTGCCCTTCGAGGTTCTTGTCAAGAATGAAAACAGGGGCATGAACAAGGCTGTTTCCTTCGCCAAGACTGTAGAGATAAACGTTTATGGATACACCATTGTCCTGAGTAAAGACAACTATGGTAAAGTGATGGTAGGTGATTTTTCCCAGTAGAATGTCAACACAGCATGGTATCTTTATCATTTATCAGCTAAACGTAAAAATAAAATGTCAAAAATAAAATCTGGTTGTCTTTTTCTTCAAAGGTTAACAACCTGTTTGTGAATTTACCCTTCGAAAAAGAAGACGGGCAACTGTCTGTTTTCCTCAACGGGCTCTTTGCAACAGTCCATACAGATTTTGGCATGAAGGTAAAATTCAACTGGGCACACCATGTCTCAATTACTCTCCCCAGCACCTACAACAACATGGTAGGAGGGCTCTGTGGAAACTGGAATAACAATCAAAACGACGACTTGGCCATGCCTAACAAAACCATCACAACAAACCCTACTGCGTTTGGAACCAGCTGGAAAGCCAGAAATGACCCTGGTTGCTCAGAGGATTGCCAGGGCAAGAGCTGCCCCAAGTGTGACGCTGTTGAGCAGAAGAGAGACGTCTTTACAATGCCCTGCAGCCTTATCACAGACAAAAGTGGTCCATTTAAAGGATGTCATGCCAAAGTAGATCCCACCCTGTTCTATAATGATTGTGTGTTTGATATGTGTATGTATGGTGGTCACGCTACGGCCCTCTGCAATTCGCTTTCAACCTACACAGCTTCATGCCAAACTGCACTCACCGTTGTGGAGAGCTGGAGGAATGAAAGCTTCTGCCGTAAGTGCTTACATCATAGTATGATACAACATGCGAAGAACTTTGTGTATTAAGAATATTAATTCACTCTCTTAATACATTGTTTAAATAGAACTTTCATATCTACCCTTGCATACCTCCTTTGAAAAGTTAGGAATCATTTGCAATATACAATAATGATATCAAAATATATTATATGATATATTAATTTCACATACAACAACAATATTGTACATTGTAAATGTAAGCATTATAAAAACTAACAGTTGTTTTATTCAATATTGCTAATGAAACATGTGAACAGCAAGAAGTTATGAATGATAAACAACATGCTGTAACTATATTTTATTATTTACAACATTTTTCTGTCAAGTTATCCTGATCACCACTTGTTGAAATACTTTGCTTGACGTCCATTTCGTTATGTTCATTCCTCCTGCTATACAGTTTTCTGCTTTACAGCTTTCTGTGATTTTAAAATCATCTCAAGCACCATTCTGCATTCTGAATATATCTACAGCTTCCAGCTTCCTGCTAGTTCCTTTTTAGTCTGTTAGATCAGCTAACAAACACCCATATTGGCTATCATCACAGTGAGTGATGGGTTAGAGATGGAGGGTGCTAATAATAATAATAATAATAATAATAATACTGATAATAATGTTTATTTACATATATTTATATTTTAACTTAACGCTCAATACGTACGTAGAGATACGTTTTTTAAATGTGTCTTAATTGTGAGCACTGAGCTCGACTGTCTAATAGGAGGTAGAATTGAGTTTCACAGTTTCTTCGATGGCGTAAGTAGGTGCTAGATTATTTAGAGCTTTACAGACCAGCAGCAGAACTATATAGCAGATCTATTCTAATACATACAGGTAGTCAGTGCAGCTCTTTTAGAACAGGAGTGAAATGAGCTCTATTTAGTGTCTGTTAGGATCTGAGCTGCTGCGTTCTGCACGAGTTGCAGGGGATAGATGGTTTTCCTAGGAACCCCAGTAAGGAGGGCATTACAGTAATCAATTCTGTTTGTAACAAACGCTTGAATGAGTTTCTCTGAGACAGAAAAGGCTGAACTTTAGCAATATTTCTTAAATGATAAAAAGCTATTTTAGTGACTGCTGAACTCAGAGTCTAAGATCCCTAAAGGCCCAGGTTTTGTACTTCAGGTTAAATATTAGTAGCTAAAGAACCTAGTCTGTCATAAAGCATTGTTCTTTGAATTTTAGTACTGAGAATCGGTATTTCAGTTTTTACTTCATTTAGTTCATTTAGAAAAAATAAAACTAAATGAAGAACATCCTCTCCTAGAGTCCCTGCCAAAGAAGGCTGTGATGAGGCCAAAGCTTAGAAGGATGCTCCAGTTGGGAGCCCCTGTTAATTTTTGCTAACTTGCACAGGACTGGCATAATAGAGTCATTTTGCAGGTCTGTTCACAACCAAATTGATCTCTGTTAGAGAAAACACTGATTCCAAACTTTTGAACACTGATGAGACCCCCCTGTACATCTAAATAACCTGTCTGTGATACTGTCTCCCCACAGCTGCTGCTTGCAAAGTTAACAGCCACTATGATGTGTGTGCTGCTGGATGTCCCCAAACTTGCAAAGGCCTCTCTGAGCCTGAGGCCTGTGAGGTTGACCCTTGCGTGGAGGGTTGTGTATGTGACGACGGCTTTGTCCTAAGTAATGGCGAGTGTGTGGCTATAGAGCAATGCGGTTGCACCTATGAAGGTCTGTACTACCATCTGGGCCAGACCTTTTACCCCCAAAACCAATGCAATCCCAAGTGCACCTGTGGTGACCAAGGACAAGTCACATGTGATGACAACTTCTCTTGTGGTCCTTACGAACTGTGCGAGATCCGCAATGGGGTTCAGGCTTGCCACCCTGATGGCAAAGGATCTTGCTTAGTATCTGGCTCTGGTACCTACTTCTCATTTGATGGCAGCAGTGTCAGCGTGTCTGGAAACTGTGCCTACACAATGGTGGAAGCAGTCCAAAGTGAACAGAAGAGGATGCCTTTCAGTGTGTCAGTGCAGCAGCTATCTTCTCTTGGAGGAGCTGTAATCGCAAGGAAAATCAACATAGGAGTCGCCGGATATGAGATTGAACTGATTCCTGGTCTTCTGTGGGAAATAAGGGTAATGTTTTAACTAATTCAGTTACATTTGGATTTAGTTTAGCAAGAAACCTTACCAAGGTATCCAGATCCCAACTACAGGGACAGTATCCATAGAGAAGCCTGAGGTTAAAGGTCTTTCTCAAAGGGACAAGGGAACAGGACGAGGCAGACATTGAGCCTATGGCATCTTTGTAGATTGATTGCTAGGCTGCCGTGGATTCGTTGTTTAGTCTGAGCAAATTGAAACTGTAAACCTGCTATGTTCTTTCTTGTTAGGTGGACGAGTTCAAAGCAATTCTCCCTCTTAGACTTGATGAAGGCCTGGTGAAAGTCTACCAAAGTGGCGCCTTCATTATTTTGGAAACTAGCTTTGGACTGAAGGTGACGTACGACACCGTGTCCACAGCCACCGTTGAAATCCCAGCCACGTACAAAAAGGCAGTCCAAGGTCTCTGTGGCGACTATAACAACAAAAAGGAAGACGACCTCCTCTTGCCAAATGGTAAACAGGCTGCCACAGCTGAGGAATTTGCGGAAGGGTGGATGTTGGATGAGAAGCAAGAAATCTGTCAAACAGGGTGTAGTTCCAAATGCCCCCAACCTTCCAAAGAAAATCAAACAAAAGCTGAGAATGCTTGTAAGATCCTAACTTTAGACAAGGGCCCTTTCTCTAATTGCTATTCCAAAATTTCACCCAAAACACTGTATGATGCTTGTACAAAGGATGTCGCATCATATCCCGAAGATAAGAGCCTGGTTTGCCGCTACATCCAGAAGTATGTGTCTGACTGCCAGCAAGCTGGCATCACCATCAGCCTTTGGAGAAATGCAACCTTTTGCCGTAAGTAGCTGTGTGCTCCTAAATGATAACATTTTTATTGCTTTGCTTTTGCGTGTACCCAGGACTACTTTACGAGGAGGTTCATTAACACTAGCGTAATGATCAATAATGTTTTATATAAAGTTGTATTGCCAATATGCCCCTATGTCTCATCAGATGGTCTCTCCTTTATCTTGTTTGGTGGAAGACTTGAGCAACCATCAAATCTAGGCATCTGAGTACTTTAGGAGTGCAACCTGTCAGAGTAATGTAGGCATGGAGCTCAGTTAAATGGGTTATGCTTTTTTGGGATTTTGGGGGTTTTATAGCAGACATGGGAAAACCTTAATTTTCTGAGCCAAAGCAATCCATGTGATATATAATCAGAGCTCTATAGAATGATTTTGAACTTTTTTAACATATAAATATAAAAAGCTGTACACTAATCTTTCACTGGGCTGCCTTAGCTTTGATTACGCCACACATTCACTGTGACACAACCATATGCAACGTTACAGCATGTACTTCTGTCCAGAGTTGCATAAATTTTTGTCCAAGATCTTTTATGGACGATGGGAGAGTTGAACCACTCAGAAATATCGCCACACAAAGTTTCTGAGCCTTGACCTGATCAACCGAATCACCCCCAGATCATAACGCTGCCTCCAGAGGCTTGTATAGTGGCGGCTATTCATGAAGGGTACATTGATCCATGAGTGTCCTTACACCTTACACCCCCATCGTTCTTGAATAGTGTCAATCTGGATTTACCAGACCACATGACCTTTATCCACTGCTGTAGTGCCCACTATGTATGCTCCCTAACAAAGTCATAAGTGAGTTCTCATTGTGTGGAAATGCTTTTACGTTCTCTTTACGATCTTCAGTGAAGTTTATGGTTCACCACTATGCTTCCGGGATGGACAACCCTTAACCTGGGGTTAGGGGTTAGGGTTCAAGGCATTTCAGATCCTTCTTAGTTCTTTTCTTTGCTCAATGCATGGCAGCAATTTGACCATTGATGTGTGGCATATATATATATATATATATATGATGTATAATACACTGTTAGAAAGAAAAAGGTGCTGTGCAGGTACATTATTGTCCATTAAGGTTCAAATGATGTAAAAAAGCAGAGTCATTAGACCATGATGTAGTTCCTAGGTCAGAATCCAAAATGAAAATGACTAAGAAAACAAAGAAAAACAAAGGAAAACAAAGGAACAACAGTGAAACTAAGAGCTAAAACACAAACACACGAAAGTGAACAAATGCTAAAGACCAGAAGCAGGAACAAACAAGGATTCTTAACTGCAGGCAGAACAGCCAACCTGGAACAGGGCTGGGAACAAACACAAGAACAACATTAAATATTAACAAACACAGCAGCTACAGGGACAGTTACAAGGCACGACAAATACAAGACTGAAAGCTGGAGGTATATAAGGGCACACAGGGAACTAGGCACAGCGGGAGCTCATGACGAAGGGGATGAGCAATGAACAGATGTCAGGCAAAGGGTGTACGTAAAGGTGGAGCAGGGAGGAGCTAACAACCAAAGCAAGAGCACATGGCAGGAAATACAAAGGCACATGGCAAGAAGACGAGAACACATAATTACAAAGAAATATGGTACAATTATGTTCCCAACTAAAGTCGATAACTACACTGAGGGTACCGCCCTAGAGACAAAAGTTTCAAAAAGCTTCACTTTCATACCTTGTTTCTAAGAGCGCAGGGAGTCACCCAGGAGAAATAAAGTCTACTGAATTATGCTAAATTTAAGTATACTTGGTATTCTTTCTTGTACGCATGATGATCAATGTATCTCTTATTTTCGATATACTAGCTATGTACTTAGTATGCTGAATATGATCATTAGTAGTGTTAAAATATACTTAAATAGAACTAATTGTACTTAACTGTACTATTGTGATACACCACTAAGATTCACTTATATATAGTTAAGTAGATATTAAAGTTTCTAGTACATTAAAATCCTTAAATGCATATTAATATTAAGTACACAGAAGTACTACATAGGTAAAATGTAATTATTAAATTTGTTAGTGTCCCATGAATTGTCTCACCCTTTTCCTCTCTTTATCCTCTTCCAGCAATGACATGTCCCACCAGAAGTCACTATGAGCTATGTGCGGACACATGCTCATCCACTTGTGCCAGCCTTACCGTGTCATATGCCTGTCCAGTGTGTCTGGAGGGATGCCAGTGTGACGAGGGATATGTGTTTGATGGAGGCGAGTGCAAGCTTGTAAATGACTGTGGTTGTCTGGTAGACGGCAAGTTCTACAAGGTAAAACCTTTTTTAGTGTGTGTTGGATGGATCTTACTTCCTTGCAGTGAAAGAGTTAAAGATGTCTCATGTTTTGGCAGTCTGGAGAGACGGCAGTGGTGGGAGACTGTGCAGAGATGTGCGCCTGCAAGGCCGGACAGTTCACGTGCCAGCCCATGCAATGTGATGAAGATGAGGTCTGCCGCAAGAGGGATGGCATTCCTACATGTGTGCATGGTAGGTGTAGTCCTTCTCTCATTTGTGGCCATAATAAGAATTAATTAATTAACACTATAGGCTATGTGTGTATGCGTGTATGTATGTATATATATATATATATATATATATATATATATATATTTAGGCTCATCATGACAACTGAAATAACATGGGCCTACATAGATATTTGTGCACACCAGTAGGTGTCATTTGTCATAAAGGTTGATGTTAAATTGACATAACGTCTATCCCGGAGAAACATAAGTATAGTTAAGTATGCTTAATTCAAGTATATTATATTGAAAGTGTGCTATTTTTGATATACTGACTATGTACTTAGTAGGCTAAATATAATCAATCGTGTTATTAAATATATACTTATATTGTACTTGTACTTAACTGTACTGTTTTGAGACACCACTAAGATTCACTTAGATATACGTACGTACATATTGAAGTACCCCTCTAGTACATTACAATATACTTTTTACCTGGAGTGTAAACTAGTGTACTTAATAAAATAGATGCTACTGGGGGAAAATGCACTTGTAATTATTACATTTGTACCATAATATATATATCACACACAAAACAATAATGTGCTATAAATCTACTTGCTGATGTACAGCACATTTCTAGTACATTAAAATAAACGTACTTTTTACCTGGGATGTCAAACACTCAAAAATGTGTTTTCAAATAGTTTATATAGAATTACTTTTTTGAAAATACATGCTTACTCATCATCATCATCAACATCAGACAAAAAACCTTTGTGGGGCGCAGTTTTGTAACACAAATGAGCTTGAACCCATCAGCTAATGAAAAAATTGATAACAGGAAACTTGCCTAAAGATGCAGCACTGACATCACTTGCGTAAGGTTTGAACTGTGCAGTAAGCAGTTAAAATAATGATGCTAGTGTTTAAAATGACGCAGTGTCAAACTTATATTCCACATCTACCTGAACACTGTCAAATATGGCATTAAGAGCGTTATGGCATTCTACTGCAGTAGCTTAGCACTGAAGCGTCATTCATGCAAGTGTAGACTTAAAGACTTAAATTCGAAAGAGTAAAATTGTGTATTAAGCTCTGACCAAAAACACATGGCGCCGCTCCCTGCTCTGCTCCCTGCTCCGTTCCCACTCCGCACCACTTGCATTCTCTGGGCTATAACATAGACAGGTTGCAGGGAGTGGAGGGAAAGGGGTCATAGATCTTTGCATTCTGAACAAGTGCTAAGGCTACGTCATTTGTAGTAGTTTCTTGGGTGTTACAGTAATAGATAACATATTTGTAAATGGATTATTCAGCATAGATCATTTTTTGTGCTTTACATTATTATTTGAGCTACGTCACGTTATCAGCATTATCATGACACAACCCAGTCAGGGTCACCTGACATACACTATCAGTCAAAAGTTTAGACCCACCCAACTAAATGGATGTTGTTGGTGATCTCAAAGACTCTTCAGACTTACACTTAACAGTTACAACTGATGAGATGTCTGAACAATACATATCTTGATATACCACGTATACCGGTAATGTATCACTATATTATACTTTGTGGCATATTGCCACCTCTAATATATATTTTGTTGCGCAAAAAACTTGTATCTCTTTTTGTTTTGCTCAGTTTAAAAGCTCTAGTGGCTCTAGTTGCCAATTTAGTGACTATTCACGATGGACAGACCATTAGAATTGGTCCAAAATTGCTTAGAAATAAATCTTGTTACATCAGCCTCCACTACAGGTTAAGAAAGCTGTTTCATGCTCCTGTAAAGTTCCATTTTGGAGGTTTTTAAGGTGGGCTGCATAATGAGTGCTATTTTATAGTTCGATGTCTTGACTTTTATTCTAAAGTAAAGCATTAAGATAAACATTAGGAGAACCTTCTATGAGTAGCTGTGTCTAAACTTTTGACTGGTACTGTAGGTGTTGACAAAAGCAGCCTTTATGACAGACATCACTTATACCAATAGTACATTAAGGTAGGGTTGCATCAGCTGTCATGATGAGGTGTCATGTAGCAGTGTCCTACAGTAAAGTGTTACCCAAGACTAAACTAATGTCCTACACTGTTCCAGATCCATGCAAGAACAAAATGTGTCGCGAGAAAGAGGAATGTGTTGAGAAGAACAGTCAGGCGGCATGCGTGCCCAAGTCTAGGGTCTCATGCCTAGCTGTTGGAGACCCTCACTACGAGACATTCGATGGCAGAATGTTTTCTTTCCAGGGCACCTGCTCCTACACATTGGTTAAGACAACAGGTGTAGACAAAACCCTGCCACATTTCAGCATCACCAACAAGAACCAGCTTGCCCTGAGAGCACGTGGTTCTTACATGAAGTCAGCCATTATAAAGCTCCCACGTCACAATATCGTCATCACTTATGGTGAACGGGACAAACTGATAGTGAGTATAATGCTGCCTTGTATCTCACAAAAACACACTCGTTGAATAAAAGCAATATGCTTTACAAAACAAAATACACTCACCATCAATAGAATAGTTGCACCCAGAAGGAAGTGTGGGATTGCAGTGCTATTGGGAAGGAAGGTAAAGGTTACCAGGAACAATAAATGATGATACATTTAGATTGATATGGGTAATATTTATTGACCTACACATACAGAAGTAGTGTCTCTCAGTATGGCGTCGGGCTACGCAACATGCCAGACGTCTCGGCATGGAGTTGTAGAGGTTCCTAATGGTGTCCTGTGATAATCCATCCCATGCAGCTTGAATATTCTCACACAGTTCCTGCAGATTGTGCGGTAGGGCTGGAGGTGTGGTGACACCAGGCCTTCTGGAGGTGTGACGCGTGACAACACACAGTTCATCTTGGCGCTGACCACGGTGCCTCCACACACAGATTTGTTGACTGTCTCCACTAACTCCATAACAGTCTGGCACAACACCATTGCAGTCTTTGGTGACATTGACACCATGTGTAAGGGTCTGCGTGCATGTAGTCCTGCGTTGTGAAGTCATCTGCCAGTGGTGCTGTCACTAACAGGATGACTCATTGAGGCTATCACTGCTCCCTGAATGTACGCAATCATGGCTGTTGGGTTAGTCGGGTACAGCAAAACTTCTCATCACATGCACGGTCGAGTGTGAAACTTGAATCATTTGCATGTCTCATGATGTCAAACCTACACACTAAGTTTCATTCCTTCTAGATGCAATTTGCTATATACAGATTGCTATTTGTGCAACTATTCTTTTGATTATGAGTGTACATTACTTGATAACAGTGGTCAGAAACCCTGGTCCTGCAGCTGTACATCCGCGTGTAATGTGCAGTTTCAACCACAATCCGCCACATCTGCTCCAGCCGGTTCACTTCTTCGAAAGTTCTCAATTGGCTGGATCAGATGCGTTAGTGATAGGTACGGGGGGATTCAACACAGTAGATGCTAAACTAAAGAAAAAATGGTTGGTGACCATTACTTAATAATTACATATCAGCATAGTCCTTATCAACATAGCGTTTAAATAAAACAGTACAGAGCTTACACATTGTCATGTTAATGAATAATAATAATAATAATAATAATAATAATAATAATAATAATCTTGTAAACATTACAGCATGAATGGATTATAGTGCTTCAAGAGTTTGGTAAGATGTGCTGGAGATAGGCCAGTAAGGGCTTACGATCAGTGTGGAACTTAACAGAAACCATTAGTCCCTTCTTCTGTGCTCTCTAGATCGATGGAAAAATATCCAGTCCCCCTGTGAGTCTGGACTCTGGCAACTTAACAATAACTCAGTCAGGCATCAGGGCAACCCTGAAGACAGACTTTGGCTTGGAGGTCGTCTTCGACTGGGGTGAGTACTTCAAGGTGACAGTCCCCAGCAGCTACTACAACAACCTGGCGGGCATGTGCGGGAGCTATAACGAAGAACCCGACGATGACTTTAGCACGCCAGAGGGTAATCTTGTGCAGGACGTCGTAGAGTGGGCTGCATCCTGGAGTGTTCCTGACAACGACCTCTCGTGCTGGCACTTCCCCCCCTGCACAGACGAACAGAAGAAGCTCTACCGTGGCCCCAAGTACTGCGGTGTGCTTGTAGACAACACAGGGCCCTTCTCTAACTGCAATGAGACGATCATAGATTACCAGTTTGCATACGACTGTCTCTTCTATGCATGTCTCACTCACGGGAGCCTAGAGACCTACTGCAAAAGCCTGACCAGTTATGTAAACTCCTGCACGCTGGCTAAAACGGAAGTCTCACCGGACTGGAAGCTGATTACTAAATGTCGTAAGTAACAATCAGCATACTAAATCTCTGTGCGCTGATTAAGGTGTACACGTCAAAGGAAAAAGACATCTTTTTGGCCAAAGTAAATGTGGTGGTTTGAGGCTGTATGATGCAGTGTGCCCCAGCCTCTAGAGAGAACTCCTCTCTGTTCTACAACTGTGTTCGGTCCACATGTCCCATAGTTGCCTGTTGTCAACGACATCTAGCAGTGTTAAGTGTCAGTTTAAGGGTATTGACAACAGCGGGCCAGCGTTAGTTTTACAGCTGCCAGCTTTAGTTCGTAAAGGCCTAGTTACGCTAACTTCTTTATAAGAACTACACGCCAATGACTTCTTGTGTTCCGATGAAAATCACTTTCACAGATTTGTTGAACATTGACACATGAATTTGCATCGTCAACTTCTTAATATAGCAGGTCTGAGAAGTCAATATGGAGGTGCTTCTGTATTTCTATACACTACCTTTCAAAGGTTTGGAATCACCATCATCATGTAGATTGAAATATAAAAAATATTTGTAAATTGCTGAATATAGCTGTAAAAATGGTACAAAATCCGAAAGCAGGGGCGGCAGACAAAAAAAGGTTAAAAGTGTGTTCTTTTTTTCAATAATGGTCATCACAACATGTCTGGGAAGGCAGCACAAGCCCCAAAGAGAAATAGACTACACCACCTACTGCTTCTAATCTAGAAGATGGATTTTAAGCAGAAGGCTTCACACACTTCACGTAGTGCCAATAGAGTTTAAACGCCACTAAGACTAGCACAACACATGGACAGCAGGCCCAACTACTCTGCGGCAAGTATTCACTTTGTCTGCCTGGCGGCATCTAAAAGGGACGGAGCAGGCAGTCAGCCACTTATAATCCATACCCCTGCACCTGTACGTTTTTAGAGAATGAAAGGAAACGGAGGAAAGCGAGAGCGAGAAAGAGAGAGAGAGAGAGAGAGAGAGAACACACATAGAAATAATAATAATAATATTACACTGTAAAAAGTGTAACCTAAAAAAAATACCTCAGCTTGTTTGAAGCAATATAGAATTTTGCGATATAGTTTTACTCAACTCAAAAAATTACTTTGATTGAAAGAATCGTTCGATCAAAGCCCTTTTTTAGGTTGAATGAAACTTATTCCTTTGCTTGTAACAAATTGAAGTCATCTTTTTAGGTTGGACCAAGGAAACACTTTTTACAGTGTAATATGTTTCTGGCTGAAAAAATCTGTAAAAATTACTGTCAATTAATTTTCTTTCTAGAAATATACTGCCTTTTACTGTAATTAACCTTTGCAACCATTCTGTTACTGTAAATTAACCGTAGCTGTGTAAATTTACATATATTTACCTTGTTTTTAAGAAAAAGATGTTTAAAGTATAAAACATCTAGAGTATTATTATAGAGTATTAAATTTGACATTAATTTGACTGTGAAAATACAATGCAGAAACCGATGGTTTATATGCAGCTCATAGTATAACCAGTAATCGCAAAATAATTAAATAATAAACTTTAATAATATCCTTCTAGTAATTTCTTGTTATGACATTGCTATGAATAGCTATTTGATCAGCAAGATTTGGTGACTGCTTTTAAAATAATGAGAATTATTATGTGGATATTAATTATATATCAAGTTCACTATGATATACAGCTTTCTCAATTATTATAGAATCATTCACTGCGCAACATTTCTGTTTCATAGCTTCATACCAGTTATTTGCAACCTATAGCAGCATGTTGCAGTTATGTTTTATATATTTTTACAACAGTATGCTAAGCCTGCACAATCATCTATATCATTATTAATACTTTGATTCTATTTTCTTCTTTTCTTTTCTATCCCACAGCTTGAATAAGATGTTCCTCAGACTCTTTCTCCCACGTAAACGGTAAGAAGTGGTTTCTTAAATAGTGAATAAATAATTCACATGTGGAATATGATCGTTTGTGAATATTCCTACTCTGTGTTTACTGTTTTGCAGATCTGATCAAACAAATTGAGGAGGAGGGAGTCCTAATGTCAATCAACTCTGATGAAAGAAGACACATTTGATTTGCATATTAATCATTTATCTTTGGGAAGTTTGACTGATGATCTCAGCATGTGCAATTCATCTAAATGTTTCGCTACAGGGTTAATCTGCTACTTGTTTTCTTTTTCTTGCTGTTAAAAGCTAGCAGCAACAATAAATTTTACTGTGTAATTTTCTTCATCCGTGCAATTCCCTTTGTTATTGTCTTCCATTGATGCATAGATGTGTTCATGTTTGTGAGTTTCTAACATCAGTATAAATATCAATAGCAACAACATTTAAATCCACATACATAAATATCAGTTAACGAACTGCAACTGCTACACGGTCCAGATGAAACGCTAATACAATAAACAAATGTTCCTGAATGGCACAATGACTTCTTATTTCTGTACTTTTTGCAAAAAGACCTTGTTTAAGGACCTTGTTTGAGTAGACATGTTCACACTGTAATAAGAAGAGACAGTATCTCAGAGGAGACAATGTTCAAATGCTTGTCAAGCTAAGAAACATTTGTTTGATTTATGGATATTGATGCAGTTTACAGTAAGAGGTGGGAATTTTTCATACATTGATAGTTCAGTGCTGTTCATGAATATATCCATTCAGACTAGATCAAGTGTGCTCAGTGGCAACATTATACATTTTCATTATTTGAGGACTTTTATTCTCAAAACTTGTCATGTGCTTTTGCATTACTAGTAGATCATTCTTTGTTTCTAACAAAGATAGAATCGACATTATAAAAGCTTTTCATTTGACTTGGAGGAAATAGAATGTTGGTGGTGTACACAATGAGTACATTCAGTTTGAATTTTTGATGATGCTGGTCAAATTACATGTTTTGCTGAAATGATAAGAAGCACCAAGCACAAGGTATACTTTAATGTACTTTAATAACAGCAAGTACATATCAAGCACATTATTGTTATTGTTTTGTTTGCTAAATACAAGTGCAATATATATATTACAAATGTAATATTTACATGTACATTTTACCTCAGTAGTACTTCAGTGTACTTAATGTAAGTATACTAAGTATATAAGCATATAAGTATACTTCAATATTAAAATGTACTTGAAATGTACTAAGATATATATTAAGTGAATCTTACTGGTGTCTCATCTACACTGAACACAAGTACACAAATGCACAAGTACTGATCATATACTGAATTAGCAATTTAGGAAAAAATAAGACATAAGGCCTGTGCAAATTTTATGTTTTAGTGTTGGGGTTTTATTTCAATTTGTTGAACTATAATTAGAAACTGTCACCCTGGCTCCGCCGCTCCTCCGGACTCCACTTCCCAGAGGGCATCACCCGGTGACGTCACACCCACATCTCCCCAGTCTCCCAATCATTCCCGCTCTAGGTCTCCCGAGTACTAGCACAGCTGTTATCAATCACCAGTCTGCATATAACACACACAGACAGGCACACACAGATAGACAGACAGAGTGATGTTTTGCCAAACCCTGTTTTCAATACTGAGTGTTTCTTCTGTGTTTTCTCGAATCTGGCTTTGACTCCTTTTGTTTATGGACTTCTTCCTTATCCCTGTCGGCTTTCTCGTTTTGATCTACTCTCTGGCCTTCAACCTCCTTTCGTTCCTCTGACTACTCACCCATAACTGGGGAGCTGCAAAACATTGATCTTTCATAGACTAGCAGCTATAACTATGCCAGGGAACCCAAAGAGGTTATTCACACACTAAGCCTTCCAGTCAAAATATGTTTAAGAATATTAAACATACATATTCAGTAAGATGTGTCTCTTTTGACTAGTGGTGTATGCTCATGCACATCAAGTTCAGCAACCACAGTTGTAAGAATATGGCGCATGTTCATCTCCACAGACAGTCCAAGTAATGCTTCTCTGGCTGCATGTCCAGTGAGACTCCTCCAGCGTGGAAATCCATTGACTCTGATCTGCGAGAGCAGCGCTAACCCGCTGGTGGAAACATGCTCCTTGTTTCCAATGAATAGAACAGATGTGTTTCAGACAGGATGGGGTCATAATTATATCATCCCAGCCGTCAGTCCTGGGAGAGTGGACAGTACTTCTGCCTGTCTGAAAACGCTCTGGGATTACAAAACTAGGCCTGCATTTGAATTTACACTTCAATTCTTCACTCTGATAACTACATAACTCATATGTTTATATAGTAGTTACTGAATAATAAGTCATAAGTGAATAATTTCGAATTTTGAGCTTTGAACTGTCTGAGTGGAAATGAAATAAATGTAGTCTCTGACTTCTGCACAGTACTGTCAGTCCTCAATAGCTGTTGTGGTTCTGAAAAAGAGATTACACAAATGCGTTCCAGGAGGACTAACCAGCCTTTTTGACAGTTAGACCACCAACGGCCATAGTACGCCAAGGCCCCAATAAGACTCACACTTTTATTTCCTTTTCAGGAAGCAACAGTCTTCGTAAAGTGTCTACTACTCAGCTGCCAAACACAAACTGCACTCCAGGACTGGAATCCAGCCAATGCACTTGATCTCTACTTAACCTACGAGTCTTCCTACTTTAGATTATCAGCCCTTGACACCATCTGATCATTTTACAGCATAATACCTATCCATGCAGACTAAAACGTAAGATGAATTTACCATACAGCATTACCCAACTGTGAACCTGCACGTTGGTGGAAGAATGAGAAATACTGACATCTGGTGTAGAGCAGAAGGTACTGCACATGGGAAAAATCCAATAACAATAGAGAACATCATATTAAAGTTCATGAGCTTTAAACTAAATTCTAATATTGTAATTTTCGTGATAATATGTTTTTGTGGTAATGTTTGAGAATAAATTAGTCAGTTCTCAGATATATAAACATTATAGTACACACATATAAACAAATTATTAGCACAGGTGATCATTACTGTTAACAGTAGGGTGGCGGGTCAGAGGCCCATAGATGGGTGCCAAAAAAGGGGTGAAGTACTGGTTTATGTTATTTTCAAGGTAACCGTGTCATTATGGTGATCCACAAGCTGCACCATGTCAGATAGTGGTTTACAAATGCCCAACAGGGGATGATTTGACCAAATACAAGATTTTCATTGGTTTACTTAAAATCCATATTGTAATATTCCTTTGAAAACTGAGTAAAACTGGTTTGTTGTCCTTTGTTGTTGTTGATATATTTCAAGTAGAAATAGGCAACAAAGCCATATGCACTACACATTACAGCAGAGGTATCATTTCCAGGCATGGAGGGCCAGCACACTAATTAATTACAAAACCTTCTAATGAACAGAGTTGAATCTGCTGGCAAATCACCAAACTGTGCCAGACACCATCTTTTCAGGGTTGGTGATACATGTGTTGGCTCAAAGTATATCAGCAAATGAGTGTGTAAAGGGGCATGCAGCGCCATCTGCCACCAGCAGGAGGCGACGCAGGCCCAAGAGCTCCCAGGGTAATCAGCAATGATGCACCTGCCGGGTGCTCTATTTAAGACAGTGCCAAACAGCGCTCTTTGTCGCGCCGTTTACAGGGGTGAACGGTGTGATACAGCTGTAAGAGAAGAGCGCAAGCAAGCAAAAAAAAAAAACCACAACGCTGCCTTTAAAGAGGAAAAGAGAGAAAAAAATAATTTCTGAGCTGGAATGGAAAAATAAATCCAGTTCTGAAAAATAAAATAACAAAATAAAACTTCGAACTGTGAAAGAGTAAAGGGTATTTTGCTGTTTTAAGAGAATTGTTTGTTTTCTGTTGTATGAAGACCCTCCTTTGTTTGAGCCATACCTACGTGGTGTCTCTTTTTGTTTGCCATTTTCCCGCCTTTATTTTCATCCTTTGTTGTAAGGGTGTAATTCCGTTTGTTGCCTGTGCTCCCGGGTGGCGCTGTGGTAGAGCACAGGTTTCTCACACTACAGGTCAGGGGTTCAGCTAAGATACGCAGAGCTAGATAGGTTAGTCTACGGTAGTAATAAAAAACATCTCTTGTCTAATAAATTATTTAAAATTTGAAAAGACTCAGATCAAATCAAGGGTTTTGAAGGTCACTGTTTGCAGGCCCTCCTGGACAAGGAAAGAGGACGTCTCTGTGGTCTACAGAACACATAATCTATCAACACACAAGACTGAATAACTTTCTAGGACACTCCCAAGTTTATACACAAAAAGGTTTTAATGTCAAATTGACCACATAACCACACGTAAATATATAAATTTCACACAGACCACAATGTTTTGTAAAATATGTTACAGTGCTTAAAAAAGAACAGCAAAATATGTATGTACAAAAATATACAGTGCAATCTGAAGCCAGAATCATACAAACGTGTTTGTACATCCACTTGTAAGTCAAGTTGCTAATAACAATCTGCCATTAGCCAGAAATTAATAATTAAAAACAAAAACAACAAATTTCAAATACAGACATGTTCTCCAGTAGCTAAAGCAATGATTGGTTAATTTTTTTACATAACTGCAATAAAACATTCAAGATTTGTTGCTGTTAATAAAATAAATCATACATTAAATTTACAATAAATTAGCACTAATAATGCATGTGTAGTAGTATACTCCCATAATAGCTGCTTCCACTGTACACTATGCTGAAGTTCATAAAGCCTAATTGTAGTCTAGAAAAATTACATGCAGTATGTACAGCATGTCAAAGAAAAGCAGCGTAATGCATGGCCTCTGAACTAGCGTCAAACCCCTCCCCTAAATACAGATCGCCCAATTGCAGCTTAGAAAATAGAACTGGGTCTAGCCATCCCTGACAAGCTTTCAGATCTTAAATATCATCACACCAAACAAAAATGACACTGAACACGTATGCTTTCAAGGTACGTGGCTTAGTAAGCTAGCTAGCAAAGGTGAATTAAGCTGAATCATATGTAGCCAAGACAAATAATGAAAATAAATTAATACTTGGCAAACCTAGAGAACGGTGATAGCCCATTCACTGATTGCTAACAATGCATATAATTAACAATGGGGCATGCACTATAAATGTTGTCTTTAAAATTGACATTGTCATAAATGTATCTACCCTGTACGTATATGTAGATGAAACATGTATATTTGACAATAATCTATAAGCTTTAGCCTCCGTCTTTATAGATTTAGTGCAATTTTCCTGCTGAGAAATCACAGTGTTATGCATGTAGCTTTTATATGCATAGCGGGGGCTGTTCTATGCCACACTTGCTAATATTTTGGATGCATTTTCATCTAATAACTGCTAAGAATTTCACAGATTAATAGTCTGCCCTTGCAAGTCAACTTCACAGCTGACACGTCTAATTTAAACGCTTGTCAAACTAAGCAAGGGGGCAGGGCTTAGTGAAGGGTCAGTTATATTCTGCATAGATTGCTTTAACACTGAACAATATTATTAATTAGGTACTGTAGAAACAGTTAGCTGCTTTTTAGACTTTAGCCTTTCAATGGCTTACTTATCTGCAGCAGCAGTGTGTATTTCAGGGCTTGGAATTACATGCATCTGTGGTTAACAACATAGCCGTCTCTGTCTCAAGATTATGTGCTACTATACAGACAAATACCTCCTAGTTTCTTGAGCTACACCTTAGCATCAGTTGTCCAGGAATCTATGTTCCTGGAGCCATTATTTTTCTTTGGTTCGAGTTGGGTTTCTTAGAAATACAACCAAGTTAGAGCTTTAGAGTCGTGCTTCGTCGGGTGAGTCACCATTGGCTGGGGATTTCCTGAAAGGAGAGAATATGATGATTACTCAGACTGAAAAATGAATGGGTAATGGCAATATCATGTTCTGACCATATAAAAAATGCTATAAAGAACGCCAACATAACATCGCTGTCATAAGAAAACCCTGTATTTCCAAAAAGAGGTCTGTACAGGAAACATTAATGTAACAACATTTGTATTTTGTATATTTGGACATCTTCTGCTGGTCCATCAGTCAAGGAATATTCACAATACAAAGGGCAGCTATAGAGTTATGAGGTTTTGACATGACAGCAATGGCATGTTTGTGACATGTTACAGACAGTTCTGATACAATCAAATCACGTCCACAGTTGACGGGGAACAAAAAATGAAATGAAAACATGAAGACGGGGAACAAAAAATGGCTGGAAGAGTTGCTAAGACCCTAACGGGTTTCATCCTGAGTGCCATTTTTCGTGGATGGCAGTTTTTTGTCCGCATCCACCCCTCTGAAAAGTGCACCTACTCGAATTTGGTGAGGGGAGCTTTGTCACACGTGACCTCCGAATGTACCCCGTTCGTCGCCCCCTTTTGTGCCTGTAGTTTTGGGATGCTACCCCTCGGTTTCTCTAGACCATTCATGTCTCTGTATCAAAGCATACACAGACACCAAGACTCAGCCGAGGTGGGCCACAGGATCACAGTAGTAGGTCACACTTATTGCATGACCTTCATAAACACGTTCTGTATTCTATATCTTCCCCATAATCCAACAGGCCTTTTTTATGGAGGGCATGGAGAGAGCAGTCATTTCAGCAAACAAAGAACAAACATATGCCACAATGTGGTATTCATTAAAACTCAGAGCACAATCTTGTAACACCTGTTCACGACAGAAATGCAGTGTTTCCTGACGTGCTGAAATTCGAACAGAATGAAAGGAAAAGGTTGCTTACACAGCAGCATTGTTGATCACACCCCCTTCCTCCACACTCTTAGTGTCAGATGCCTTGTGGCCAAACAGTTTTCTTGCCAGGAAATTGAGCAGGCCGCAGTGGTTCGTATAGCAGCAGAACGCGTCCACTGCCACCAACAGCACCAGGAAGATTACTATGACGATTCCAGCTACACCACCTTTACCCAAGCTGGGCTTATTCACAGCTGCAAGAGAGTTGAGTACATGTTTGTTAAAGTTATACTTAATACAAAAATGCTAAATATGGCCACGCATGGCAATAAAAGCCATTAAAATGAAAAGCAAAATGCAAGTGAGTAAGGATGCCCTATGATATCGGAATCACATGGATGTTAAAAAAATATTGGGTAATGACGTCGGTCCACAATTCCAAAGCCGTCCATATCATGAATTATGTGTCATACGAGCCAATGAATTATCAGTGAGTACATGTTTATGATTGCGGTAGTCTAGTGAACCTTACCTTGGGGAATGGAAAAATTGAGTGCGGCTGGGGAAGAAGAGCCATTAATGTTAAATGCCAAGACCTCCATCTGGTAATCTGAGTTGTACTGAAGATTTTGTAGCTGAATCTTAGTGATGTTGGCAGCGATTTCCTTTTCTTTCCAATCCTCGCCCTCTTTGTCCTGTCAAAGTGAAACAGATGGTGTTAATTCTAAAACAGTTTTGCTCTTTGCTTGTTTACCAAAAAATAGTCTGAGAAAATCCCTCAAGAAGCAGAAACTTGACTATTGGGCTTGAGGTCCTGCAGCTCATGATCCTGGCCACCAGGGGGCGTAATAGCAAATGAAGTAACTAAAGCTGCAGACTGCTGTATGCCTACATTGATTGAGGTTTGTCCTAGATTATGTGTGGAATTTCGTTGTACTGTTTCTAAGGTTACTTTGATTATATACATGCAATTACAGATATAGCCAGAAAAAAATCTGAAAGCATGTGTTATGTGATTAAAGATAATATACTAATGTAATATTTAAATTAATAAATATAAAAAGGTTTGAAAAGTCTTAAGTTGTTGTATTCTTATTGGTTAGTGGGCTTAGTGGGAAAGATGTTGAGTGGCAGAGACCCCCAAGTAGACCAAAAAATCTCTAAGCCACTGATGCATGATTCTGACAAAACAATAGAGGTAGCCTAGATAAAGGGAGAAATATTTTTTATGACAATTCACAAAAATATAAAACTTTTGAGAACTGACCATCCTGTAGCGCACTACATAACGCTGAATGGGAAATCCTCCATCTTCAGTCAGTTTGAATGGAATAGAGTAGGAGTTTCCTTCTATCTTGCCATCAGAGGCAGACAGCTCAGGACTGTCTGGCTCTCCTATAGAAAGTGGAGAAGCAGAAGGAAAGACAAACAATAGGATGATTTAATAACTCCAAGAATTAGGCTACCCAAAAACGGATATGCAAGTTGTGACAAAATACATGTTGTACTTCACAATGGCTTATAGCTGCCCAGTACCTAGTGTATGTTAGATCTATTTTATGAATTGACAAGCCTACTGATTTACCCTCTGTGATGGCGAGAACGTCAACAGAACAGGTTCACAATGCAGGGTGAAGGGTCATCAGCATGGTCATGGGTCAGTTAGATGAATGATGGATGGAAGAGGCAAATTATGGAGACAAGGGATGAGCAATGAGATATGTACACATGACAAATATGTAAAAACATCATATTCTGTATAAAATGCAAATTCTTAAAAGTAAGTATGAATGTAGAAGTAAAAAGGTCAAAGGAATTTTTAGTGTTAAAGCCAACATCAATTAAAAAAACTAAGCACAGAACAAAACTACCACAAAACCAGGATAAAAAGATAAGATGAGTGTTGGAAGATAAGATGGAATGAAAGGATGAAGGCAAGAAGTTTCGGTGACACTCACGTTTGGCCAGAGTGTGGATCTTCTTCTCCTCAGACCAGCCACCAGTGAAGTATTTATTTTGGGCCGCAAAGCGCACAAAGTACCGAGTGTATGGAGCCAGAGATGTGACTACCAGACGATCTAGGATTCCAAATACAATCTGTTAAAGCCTCATCATCTCAGTGCCCACATACAAACATGAATTAAAAGAGAGTAATGTGCTTGTTTACTTGCTAGTGCTGTCTCAAGCAGGTTGGTGCCTTTATGTAGGCCAAAGAACTTAAGAGTTATTGTAGCTAAACTATCGTAACTAATGCTAAATATTAGGCCAAGACTGATTAAATTACCAGAAGGAGGGATGGCGGTCTGAGTCCACTCATCTTGTGCTTGTTTTCTCCACTGGATGACAATTTTGGTGATGGGAGAGCCTCCATCTGGCACAGGAGCATGCAGGGTGATGTGGGCTGAGGTGGGTCCAGGTGAAACAGTAAAATACTTTGGCACGCTTGGTGAAGCTGAAGATAAGGACACATTTTGAGAGAAATTAATTATTTGGATTTAAATTTGCTTTATGAAACACTAATTATCATTTTGTGGTTAATTAGCATTAACAATCTCCTTTAAATGATTTACGTTATAGCATGCTAACTGCAGGGTATTGTGTAACTTAAGTACAGTAGTCTCCAACTCTTACTTATTAGCCTGAAGTCCTTTGTGGTGCTGCCTGCTGGGTTTTCAGCTTTGCAGGAATAGATACCACCATCAGAAGGCTTCACATTCTCGATATGGAGCTCTGATCCTTCGATTGTCTGCAGAACAGCAACAGAAACACAATAAGAAATAAGAATTGAGTCCTGATGAAAAATATTGGAATGAAGGACTGGGGTGATACGGCATCTGCTGTTTTTGTGCCTCACTAAACCCACTATGCTTTCTGCACACTTTTATAGAGGCACAATGCATAAATATAATGAAGGTAATCTCTGTTGCTGCTAGATACTGTATATAACACTCAGTATTATAGAAATATAGAAATAATAGAATAATAATAATAATAGAAATAATAATTATTTGTAGCCCTGCAGGAAAGTTGGTCCTGCAACAAAAGTGACTTTTAAACAAAAAGCATTATATCCCACCTTGCCCTCATGGTTGAGCCACTCAATGCTGGGTGAAGGGTGTCCTGTGGCATTGCAGGAGACAGACACAGACTCTCCAGGATTCACTGCCTTCTCTTCCTGGCTTAAGATCACAGATGGATGTTCTGAAAACGATCAGAAACCCCCATACCAAAATTAATATACTGCATTAACATCTATCATGCTCCCTAAACAAGGCAGAACACTGACCAATTTTGTGATCCCTTAAACCCAAGATAAACAGTGAAAGCATTTCACAAACATTAACCCTCTTGGATAAAAGGTTCTCTGAGGACCTATTTAACAATTTGACTTCATCAAAGAAGCTTTTACAGAAAATCCAGAAACTGCTCCAATCCATTAAAAAGGTTTCTGGTAAGTTTGAATGGAAATGGTTGCTTACACTGCACCAAATTTTCCATGACATCTGTTTATCGTTGCAGTAAACTTTAGACATAAGAATTGATTTGCCAGTTGTCGAAAAAAAAGGAAGTAGGCACAAAGCCCAAGAGAGGCTGCTTACCAGAAGCTGTGGTATGCTTTCTGAGAGTTTTAGAAGCTTACAGCCACTGTTCTTTTATCCTCAATCCAGTTTCCATAGCTAAACAATTTCTCACCTGAGACATCCAGTATGAAGGCAGCACTGTCCTCTCCAAGCTTATTGGAAGCTGTGCAGACGTACTCTCCAAAGTCACTTCTGGCCACAGCTGGGATGATGAGCTCACTCTTGTCTGAGTTGTATATGGGGCGAGAGGAATCTGAGGTAGAAGGCCTGAGACGGAAGACAGACGCAAGTTTAAAGAAAAGCTCATAAACGGACAACACATAAATTCTACCTGATTAATGCTAGTCTGAATCACGCTGACTGGTAACCAAGCTTGTGAAAAGTCAGAGACCACCTTTCGATTATTTAAATTCCTTTCAAAACAAGTTATTCAGTTTCAGGAGATGAGAGAATTCTCTTGCGTAAGATGCACAAGAAAGGAGAAACATGAAGGCAAGTAAGTAACAAGTTCAATAAATGGTTAAAAGATACAGAGAAAATGAGAGCCAACCATCAGAAACCATAAAACAGGAGAAGTCAAGCACCACTCTTGCTCCAGATCTGAAAGAACACACATGTGTATCTATCCTGCCCTCCATTATGGGAACTCATGGAACTGCTGATGTTTTTAGAACAATGGACTGTCCACCCCAGATCCCAGCCCTCAATTTCACTGCATGTGTTTGAGATTACTTGAAAAATGAGAAGCTGAAAGTACAACCACTGATGTGGAAACATTATCCTGCAAATGTATTTGAAAAACTGAAGCAGTTTGAAAAAGGCCAAAAGAATGAAAGCTGTAATAAAACCAAAAAGTGGACACTATATTTGGATATAAAAATGGGATATTATATTTAATTCTCCTAGCAGTCATTTTCTTTTGTCATGATGCTAAGTAAGTTGTATGTAATGGTCGGTTTGACTGGAACTAAAAGAAATGTGGGAAGGCCTCTGAGTTTTGCCAAGTAGCATATGTGCTATTCCACATACTTGCTATTCCAGTAATACTTACACTATCCAGCTAATGGTTGGTTTTGGTACTCCTGCAACCAGGCAGATTATGGTCACATTTGTGTCTGGTCCAGCATGGACATTTGTGTGCTCACTGCGAACCTTCACAGTCGGTGGAACTACAGGAGTGAAGAAAATTGAGGAAACATTCAATAGGACAAATCTTTGCATCACTTGCCTGTTACAAAATCCTGACATAATCAGTGTAGCTCCCCAGTAAATACTCTCACACCTCACCGTTTACAACAACAGAGATGTCCAGCCTCTTGAATATTGCAGGTCGATCTTTTATGTTTGCCTGACAGGTGTAGGTTCCATAATCACTCTTACGAATATTCGCTATTTGCAGATTCCTGTCCGGCAGAACTGTGAGATGACTTCTGCCTGTGGAAAGAAGCGGGGGGATTATCACCGCAGACCACTACATAGTGCTTGTTCTTTTTTCTTTACAATGACATGAAGGCTTATAAAGCACATGCACTCCTTAGGTTGTCAATGGTGGCGTATTCTTGAAATGGGGCAGTGCAGTTTTCTCGGAGTTAGTATTCTCTCACTCTAATTGTTAGACAGGTGAGAAACTGGGTCAAATTTTTAGTTAGTATTGTATAGTAATGAGGGTTAGACGGATGAGAGATTTGACCAAATGGACAACTGTGAAGATGTTGTCTAGCCGCTGGCCAGAAACATCCCTCAATTTGGCAACAAATTGGGTTGTGATAGGAGCTGGTACGACTTCCCGCCCCATAACCATTGTCGTCCACCATCGCCACCCCTCCGCTCTGCCAGCTGCAGGCATCACAGAGAATGAGGAAGGCGAGGAGACTCCCGTACCACATGGATAGCCTGTACCGAGGGTCCTACCGTCATTGCTCACAAGATGACCGTCCCGAAACCAGTTGATCTCCACATCAGATTTTCCAGTGACCACGCAGGGAACATGCACTGTCTGGTTCTCCAGAAACTCATGGTATGTCTTTGTCTCACCAAAGTTTGGTTCCTCTGACAATAAAAAAGAAAGCAAACATGAACCAGAGGGCTGCAAACAATCACTTATTCACTTATTAATGTGCATGCTTGGAACTGTACTAAAGTTTTTATCCAGAGCAAAGTTTATGTCTAGACTCAGTCATCTAAGCAGTTAGCTATTATTTAAATAGACAATTAACATTTGAATAAACACTGATACAATAAATTATTATTGTATTATTATTAAAAAAATAAATTAATTAATTGATAATAAACATGCTTTTGACACAGTATGTGGAGAAAATTGAAAATCGAGTCAATATTTCAAGAAAATTAATACAGTATACAGTATGAATATCAGATATCAGATAAACAAGATGTCTTACCGTAGACAAATATTTTGATGACTGAATTGTCAGTGTGAGTCTCGTATTCGCAAATGCATTTGTACATTCCGCTGTCTTTTAGGTCAACCTTCTTCAAGTGCAGTTTACTTGAAGTTTCATCCACTTTCTCCACCAAATGGCGGTCCTCGTCAATGTCCTCCCCATCTTTCTGCCATGTAATGTCAGCCTCTTTACCAGCTAGATGTGACGAGGATGAAGCAAATAGCACAGATGAAGCAATAGCAAGGAAAGAAAGACACATTTTTGGTTTTGTTTTATTTTGTTTCATACAGAACAGCTTCCTCTAAATCCCTTTTAAATATAACTTACATTTCTTACTAAGCAATGCTAAAGGTATATTCTGGAAATGTTGGTAGGCTGGCTTGGAGGTGAGGTTTATTTAGGACTTGGATATTTAAAAAAAGTTAAAAATATTTGTTCTACAATTTGTTCAATTTTTTTCCACAGATATTTATAAATGTCCACATAATTAAACGGTTAAGAAGTGTGCTTTTAATTAGAAATCTTCAGAACTGTTCACAGTGGCGGTAATGGGAACCAG
This sequence comes from Semaprochilodus insignis, assembly GCA_034552555.1. Lineage (NCBI taxonomy): Eukaryota > Metazoa > Chordata > Actinopteri > Characiformes > Prochilodontidae > Semaprochilodus > Semaprochilodus insignis. Next base: position 19,062,865 of record CM067497.1, read on the forward strand.
ACATCTGAAGAGTTTAATGCCTCTAAATGCTCTCTGACAAAAAGTTATTACATTAAATGAGCCGATGTTTTTAAACTGCTTTTATGGTGGAGGTGTACATGCAGGACATTGTAAGACAGATATGAATATATTATTTCCAGATTTATCACCATTTTACCATTTTTGACCCAACATATAAAAATTGACATATGAAGACACTGGTAGTTTGGGGTAGTAAATAAAATGATCTTTGCGTTGTAGACCCCGGGTTCCTGTCTTTCACATCAAATCACTCCACGTGGCTTTGTTTACACCTCAACAGATACTCAGAAATAAAAATGACAGAAGAAAAATGACAGAATTCCCTTTTAAAGAACCACTTTAAGCTTCTTTATAGAACCAAACATGTTCCATCTATGGCATCACTCCAAATAACCCTTTTTGTCAGAGTATATCATTGCTGTCCCAAGAAAAACAAACACCACCGCAATGAATACGGCTTTACTTTTAATGTTTATGTAAAGGAGATTTCAATTCCAAGTAAGTTTGAAGCACTTGTGTTGGCCCATTTATTACAGGTCCAGCTCCCTTGTTCATATGATGCTGAAAAATAACAAATGCCAAAGACAGAGATACAATGATGGTAGAGAAAACCAAGAGAACAGCACACTAACCTTTACACAGTAAAAGCTGCTCTTTTCCAACCTTGATGTCCACATCACTGGTGATGATCTCTACTCTAGCATCTGGAAAACAAAGAGTAATTTATTATTAGCAACTCGGTAGGAACAATGAGACTGAGAGGAAAGAATGAAAGGCATATTAGAGTGGGCATGTCTTTATAACAGTTACTATGCTTAAGCACTGGTACACTTTCTATTGTTAAGAGAGAGACAGGCTAAGGCCAGAAATAGGTCCAATAGACTAAAAGTAGATTAAAGACAGGCGACCAGGAAAAGAGTCAATGAGTATCGGCAGTAGTGGATTTCCTTTACAACACACTATTTCTTCCTGTATAGTAGCTCAGACCTCCTGACGGCTAGGGAAATATACAGTGAAACCAATGTAATGTGAAATACAATACAAGCATAATAGCCAGATAAGATCTAAGCAAAGATTTGCAGCTCTTAATAAAGACATCCTTGTAATCTGTTTATACAACCAAAATGTTTTCTGTCAGAAATAAAAGCTACAACAAACAAGTCTTTAATATTAGTGATATAACATTATGTTGTTGTTGTTGTTATTATTATTATTATTATTATGGAAACCCTTCAAATAATGTTCTTTTAATGTATATACTGTTTTGGCCATATAATAGATTCAGAAAGCAGTCATTCTTACCTGCTAGTCTTAAATACAGAAAGAAGAGGCCAAAGAGTCTCAGTCTTGAGAGAGATGTATCCATCGCTGCAATACTCTTCCACAGCTGTTATACTCTGAACACCTGCTGCATGAAAGCGCACGATAGCTAGTGTCAGCTGCGGTGGGCCGTAGGTTTTATATGCTACGAGGAGGCTGAAGACAGAGACAGACAGGAACCTGGTTATCAGTGAAATCTGTGCTGTTGTTCCCCAGCCAACACTCCCACCTCCTGATCTTTTATTCAAATTATCCACCGACGAGAGGGCTCCCAAAAGCTGCCCTGCCCTCACAGGCGCCAAATCCCCCCCCCAAACCCCCCACACTCCTCTCTAGAACACCGGATGGAAGGAGGTCGACTGTCTCTTGAGAGTTGATAGAAAAAGATAATTTATCTCAATCGTCACCAGCTTTATTAAGGGGCTCATCTCCAAAAGCATCATTAGAAATGTTAAGACAGGCTGCTTGATCACTGTTACTTTGTGCATTTCTTCCCAAAATTCATTAGCCCAGTTTATTTCTCTAGCATTTGGGGGTTACTTAAGGTTAGTACAGCAGTGCTTTCTAAACCTGGCCCTGCAGTGACCTCTGTACTTCACATTTTACAGTTTTCCGTGCTCCCAGCACACCTGATCTAACTGATCTGCTCATAAACAAGCCCTCTCTGAGCTGAAGTCATGGAGGTAGAGCAGAACAGTGCAAAACTGTGCAGGACAGCGGGTACTCCAGGACAACAGTTGGGAATGTGCTGTAGAGGATGTGTTAACTTATTTCCACTTATAAAAGCAACAAAGCGTGTCATTTCATTTTCAAAATGAGACTTTCCATCATATGATCTCTTTAAAGGAGAAGTTAAACTGAATATGATTTAAGATGTTGAGCAGTGGGTATGGTATTTTGTTGGTCTGTAAGTTATGTGTTTGTGGAGCATCGATTTTTTTTTTTTTTTTTTTTTTTTTTCAGTTTTTCAGCATGAATAACAATATATGGTGCTTATATATAATTTGGATGTACTAACATACAAATAAATGGACAAGTGTACTATATAAATGGCACACTAACAAATAATACATGGTTATCTGTAATTCTAAAAAAAGATATGATTTTTTTTTTCATTGTATGAGACCGTTAAAGGAGAAGTAACTCAGTTAGACTAAGTATAATTTAGGAAGTGGCACAGTCGGGTGTGATGTTTTGTGGGTCCGTATCTCACGTGTGGATAAATTTTCAGCCTCAGCAACTGAAAGGAATAATCCTTCCTAAAAAAATTATAGTGTTTGGTTTGCAATATGGGCCATGACACAAGTGTGTGTGTGTGTGTGTGTGTGTGTAAAATTGGCATCAATTTATTTCATCCAGATTCATCTGATTTGATTTAGACATTTCATATTAACCTGCAAATATTAATTATTAAGGCTGTGCTGATACATTTCTGACCAAAGTCAATGGATCGGATGTCGGGAAAAAACAAGCATAATTCAGCACGATTCATTACCTCAAACTATCACATAAATGCTTAACAAAACTTTTGCTGAAAGCTGCATTTTGCTTTTGATTTTAAATGTTTAATGGTGCTGACCAGTCAAAATTGCTGCAATTTACATGAGTGAAAAAGGTTAAATAAAAGGAAGCAGCAGTACTGCATAACTGAGTCCTGTTGTGGCCTTGGTATTTCTTCATTAAGGGGACTAGAATGTTTGTTCCACAGTTACGGCATGATGTTATCTAGATGGCTGGTTAAGCAAAGTCCATCCAGACAGATGGATTACTAACAGCTTAGTTGTTTAAAAGAGGGGAAAAGGTGGTATGGGGTTGTTATTGGCATATACTCAGGTTTGTGGTGGCAGTAGCGGTACTGGACATAACATATTGAGCCACTACATTGGTTAATAAAAGACACTCCAAGTTTGTGAATGGCAGTAATGAAATGAGTACTGTTGGTGTAACTATACAAATTGCAATTACTTTTAGTCTCTTTGGGCTTTATCTTCCTCATCCTACTAAATGTAGTTGAATGGGTTTATATGCCATCCATATACATTCATGTCTTGGTACACATGGTAATATAAACGCATTTATCATATCAAATCTAAAACCACTAAAAAAAAAACATTTAATGTGATTGTGAAGTATAGTCTGAAAATGAAATGTAGGCAAAATCATTTTATAGCTACTGTGAGATGTTCCTCAATAATGTAACCATACAAAATTGCATCACATTGCATCACAGAAATCAGAAAATGTTCTGCCACATTTTTTCTTGTTATACTAAATGTTGTTGTTGGATATGAGTGGGTTATTGTATTACCCAGATATGACCTGATATCACGCTGTTTTGTAGTAGAAGTAATAGTAGTAGTTTATTGTACTGTTTGAATAGGATGTGCCTCTGCCTCCTCTAAGGCCGTCGTGACATTGTGCGTCAGCTCCGCAGCAGAAGGAGCCGTATGTCTGGACAATGGGGGAACACTCCACTACGTGTCGTCTACTGTATACGTGAACACTTGCCACAAGCATACGTGATAATGCAGTCACGCATTGTAGTAAGCGGCAGGATAGGATTTTAATAAACAGGCAGCAGGATATTTTTAGGATTTCCAATTGTTTCTCTCACCTGCTCTGGCAGAGGACACACACGGCTTGTTGCGTGCAGAAGTACAATGCATAATTGTGCCGGACGCATCCTCATGGGACATGACCAAGCATCTGCCTGCACGGCTAGACTGTCGTCTATGAGCCCTGCTGAAGAAAAATGAAGAGAAACTATTAAAAGTTTCTGCTGGTTTCTGGTGGTGTCCAATAGCCACTTAAAGTATTTTGTGTTTTAGCGATTTGTATAACATAGTGTAATAGATTCTGATGGGTTAACAGGTGTTCTGGGACCAACTGCAGATCCATTTAATGGTTTTGATATGTCCTACAGGAAACTGGTAGCCTGTAATGGTAACCATTACGTCAATGCCCATTGGAAGGAAATGCCCCCCCGTGTGTAGTATGCAGTACAGTAACAAGTTTTGACATACAGTGTAGTATATTAATACAGTCACATGACCAGTTAACTCACATTTACCTCTAAAGTGAGCTCATCATTTATTAAACTTCAGATCTGTATATTTGAACTTTCTGAGGCTCATTCTGATGAAAACATAGCCCACTACAATCACTACACCCACATTTATACTCAAAGTATAAAGTATAAAGGCTGCGTTATGCTCCCCAGTGTTACCCGCTGCCATTTTCTGTGGCTGAAGCAGGCTGAGAGCTGGTGTGCCTGATGGGAAGCAGTACACCATGAAGATAGCTCCCCCTGTATACTAGAAACTCTGACTGGAGTAGTTCAGTGCCCTACAGATTTACAGTTTGGTCGTATACTGCATACTACATACTACTTTTAGGTAGATTTAATACGTAGTATGCCATTTCGAATACAGCCCGAGATTGTTTGCCACTACTGCAACCGAGTGCTAATTGGCAGGCTTCAAAAATGTACATGAGCCATCATCCTGTAACTGCAATTCACAAGCACCCAAAATTATAAATGGTTTAAATGTTTTGTGGTTTTCCCATTCTGTGTTCAGGAATTTAACATATTCCTCTATTTAGAAGTGTTTAATCATTTACAAACTTTGATTTTGCTCCATATTAACCCCTTCATTTTGGACCTATTAGGGAGCCCCCTCTATCGTCTGACAAAGCCATAAGACATTATTGAAAGGCAAAAATCTCCTCTTTACAGATTCTCTGGCAGGGCCTTGCATGAAAACTAGAATGCAGCATGCAATCAAAACAATTAGACAGCATACTTAATTGGCATTAAGCTTACCAACCAACCTAGAAATAGCCAGCGCAAAAGCAACTGAACACTATCTCAACCAGCCTGTTAACGCAGCATACCACAAATACCATTAAAATGTATAAACTGCTCACTATAAGACACAAGAAATCTAGAAAAATGACCTGTCGGTATAATCAGACCTGTGCCACCGGAGCTGAAAGGTCACAACAAGAAATGTAGAAATGAATTCTAATGTAGTATTGAAAAGTTGACTGCAAAATGCCAGTGGGCACCTGCAAGCAATTCTTTAATGAATGGGGTGAATGGAGCTGAACGGCAAAAAATAAAAGTTAAAACTGTTTCTAATAATTCTAATAATAGGTTCTTTAATTTGGAAAGCATTTTTAAAAAAAATCAAAGCTTTAAAAAATACAACAGCAATGTTGAAATGTTTTATGCTATACTGTGTTCAGAAAATTAATAAATTTGCATTCTTCTGTATAAAAATGCTTCTGCGTCCACAACCTTAGGTTTTGCCATTTTGGCATTGCTTGAGAGCGCCCTCTATCATCTGACAGACCCGGAAGACATTACCGAGTGGCAGTTCTCCTCTACACAGATTCTCTTGTACAACCAGACATGGTGATGTTAAGATACTATAGCATGCAGTTATAAAACACTGGTCAAATTAAAGCTTTTTGTCCTTTTTAAACATGAATCGTCTGTTTAACATTTTATTTTTTGACATGTTATCTCAAATTGATTTTAAATTAATGCCTTAACTGCATTAGCAGTCTATGGCTGTATTCAAAATGGCTCACTACTATACTGCACATTGCATACTACAGTAGTATGTACTACATACTGCCCCCTGTGTGTAGTATGTAGTAAAGTAACAACTTTTGAACAGCTCTGAGGTAAATGTGAGGTAACTGGTCATGTGACTCTATTGGTATGCTACACTGTATATCAAAACCCGTTACTGTACTACATACTACACACAAGAGGCAGTATGCAGTACATACTACTGCAATATGCAGTATGGAGTATAGTAGGGTGCCATTTCAAATACAGCTTATGTTTACCAAACCTGGAGCCAGAAGCTTTTGATTGGTGGAAATGTGGCCAATCATTTTAGAGCAGTGTGTAAATTTGGCCTAGCTTTGGCCACAGCCACTTGATTGGTCAGCTTTGTTTACCTGTATTATACATATATATACACATTTCGATATGGATCTCAGAGGTGGGTAGTATCTGATTCCATATACTCAAAAACATGCACTGAAGTAAAATATAGATGGATTTGTACTCTCCTGAGTATTGTCAAACTTCTTCTCAAGTACATTAGTGAGAAAATAAATTATGTTTTTACTTAGTTACATTTAACTCATTCTTTTTTAGCCATTCATTTTTGTTCATGTTTAATTGAATTATGTTAATAATTAATTAACATAATTAACACTGTTTCACTTTGTGATTGGACATTGACTTTACTATTTTATATTACATCAAATAATTCACAGAAAGAGAAGAACAGAGCCTTCAGTTCTAGGCTGATAGATTCTAGATTTATGTTCTACTGCAGTTCTATAAGTTACTCAGTTCTTAGGTAGTTTTTTGTACTTCATGTTGTTTTCTGGGAAGGTGGCTGCTTTTACTGTACTTTAACCATATTCACTATTGTACCGCATTAGTAATATTTTTTTACATAATTATTTCTTCAAGCTGGTCTTGGGAGTCCATATATGGGAGGCAATGTAAAGAAAGCACTTTCTTATGTAGAATCTTCTGAATAACCTAAAATATTATAAATACATATATCATAATTTACTCCTCAAACTGCAAGGGTCCATGTAGCTTCAATATCTCTTAATATCTCAATATGTTCATGATAATCTAATTCACAGATTAGCTACAGTTATTCACACATCTTAACAAATCAGCCAGCCAAAAGTAAGAATTACACTTACTAAGGTTAAAGCAAGACACAACATATTTACATCCTTCTTCTTCTTCTTCTTCTTCTTCTTCCTCCTCCTCTTTTTTGATTTTTTGTCCACTAACTAGTCCTGCAGTCTGATCATGAATGGTGTCATTTAAGCTGCACAGCCGTTCCTTCAGGAAATGCACTTTTCTACATTAGGCTGCTTTGTAGTTAATGGGATTTATACATTTTACGCCAGGTTAACATGATTGGTTGAGCTGTTCCCTTAATAATAAAATAAAGCTGCGGGGTTTAAATGGGATACAATGGCCAATACTTGGGTGAATAAGTAAAAACATAAATCAATCACACATATGATTTTTTTTACATATTAAAAAAAGCTGGATGTCCTTAAATGTTGAATGCTGTCCTTAAATGATGTTAAAAACTGCATAACGAGTTGACCAATAGAAATGCTCCACAATTACCTGGAATGCAACATTTTTGAATTTGAACTTTTTCCTGTAAATTTACCATTTTGGACATACAAGGTTTTGTCCAGACGGCAAAGATACGTAACTGTAAAGTTATGTAATGGATGATGCACAGACCTCAAAACAAAGGAAGAACTAATGCCGGCCTGTGATTACTTAGCAGAACGAGTGAAAATGATTTCATTTTTGGCATTGGGCCAATACAGTCTCTTAACCCACCTCGACTTGCGAGGGACGGTCGCCTAGCTCAGATCGGTGTCACATTCCATTTTCTGAATGATGTCTGAAAGTGAGGTCAAAACAACGCCAGCCTGCCTTAACTTAATGGCTCCGACTGCAGCTTCCCACTTCCTCTGCCTCACACTGATGTAATAATGAAGTCATTTCAGTCGTTGCAAGCTGGAATGTGCTGCAGGCGTTTTAGGAGATTCATTATCATATAATGCAGGGCAATCAGGCAGAATGCTGTGTGCCACTGAAGAGCACGTCCGCAAAAGTCCCTTTACTGTAGAAACCAGGAACAGGGCCAAGTCATCCATCAAAGTCAGTACGTGAGCTAAATAAGTGTAAGACTTGTGAAAAAAAAAAAAAACGTAATGTGTTTTTTTCCGGTGGTAATGATTTGTTTAATTGAGGACATAAAATAAAAAGCATGTCGCTTCGATCTATGTTTGGATCAGAACTGTCATGCATGAAGCCCCCCCTTGATTCAGATCCTTAACTTCAAAGAAAAAAAAGGTGGAGAAAAGTAGAGTAAATAAGATACATTACTAGAGTGGACTTCCAAGCATTCATCAAAAGCTAACTACTGCCAGTCTCATCATGCTCTGATTGGGGAGATCCTGAAAACCAGGGCACAATTTACTGTAAACTGGGAAAACTAATTTGGGCCCAAATTAAGTAATTCAAGTCAAAATAGGACCAGGACCAAATAGGACAGATCACAACCTGTTTTTTAACCCTTACACAAGATAAACAGTTATTTTTGTATGTTAAATCCTGCTCATTTGATGACCAAGCATTTTGTTACACACAAACACACTATAACTGCACCTCACAGGCCGTCATATATTTTACCATCCACTTGTTTTGGCCCCACTTAGAAGTCAGACAGATGTGTGTCAACTTAACCTGTGCATAATTTTACAAAAACTATACAATGTGCCTGACCTTTTCTGTGCATTCTCTGACACTTGGCACCAAGGTGGACTCTACGAAGTAGTAGCAGTGTAGTCTACAACTGATTAGAGGTGGACTCTACAAAGCAATAGCAGTGTAGTCTACAACTGATTAGAGGTGGACTCTACAAAGCAATAGCAGTGTAGTCTACAACTGATTAGAGGTGGACTCTACAAAGCA
>CM067497.1:19081319-19110356 GCA_034552555.1 Semaprochilodus insignis
GAGTCCTATTCCATTTGCTTGTAACAAATTAAAGATGTTTTTTTTTAGGTTGGACCAACAAAACACGTTTTACAGCGTATTTTCTCCTCACTCTGGTAAACAAGACACTTTGACGATGTTTTCACAAAAGAGGTGACATAGTGGTATTAGCAATGTTGGCACTCTGACAGCATTTGATCTACTCTTTACCCATCAATGTTGTACTCAACGGAGAAACTTCACCATTTCAAACAACTTGGCCATTCAAGGTAGAATAATCAAACCAGTTCTTTCCAGTTTGAGAGCTGTGCAGTGGAGTTTGCTGTAGGCAGTGAGGAATGCTGACCTTTATTGCAGTTTTATTTTATCATTAGCTAGTCGTTTCAGGTGTTTTGTTACAGAACATAATTAGAAGGAAGAAATGAAAGGAAAAAATGAAGAAGATAAATTAGTTTCATAAGAGTTAACAACCTTTTTTTCTGCTCAGTCCAGTGTTTAAATGTTAGCTGCTAACAATTATTAGAAATGAAAGAAAGTGAATAGAATTTGGTCTAAATGTAAGTAGTATTTCATCAAACCGCTCACTTCAAAGAAAGCACTCAATTATGCCTACGTGACTCAGTGGACGCCTGCATTGGTCAGTACCTCACTTACTGTATGTCAACAGGGAGAGAGATTCTCTGGCATTCATCCCATGCAGAGGACCATTGACCCCACTGGGATTTCTGCTGATGTTGCAGTAGACCTCACGGTTGCACTCCAGAAGCAGGACTATAGTTGGATGAGGCAACCAGGAGTTACTTGCGAACTGACAATTTGTTTTTATGTTTATGATTCTAAGGCCTGTTTCTATAGTTTATATAGTCAAGTGTCAGGAAGAGAACTGTGTTCTCCTAAAAAAAAAAAAACCTTTACGCATTAACCAGAAAAGGTCTTCCACCTCTTTCTATATTGGGACAAATGTACTTAACTTTTGATGCCCTTCAGAAAGCCTTGTATTAGGTTCAAGCAGGTTAAATTACCAAAATAAACTGCTTATAAAACCCTAAATGAGTGATAACCAAATTAATTTATTTTAAATGTGAATGTGAATCCATAATCAATTTATATGTGAATCAGCTGATGTGAAATACCAGCCATCTAGTTTGTAAAATAAAACATACAATATAAATATACCATCATATCTGAATGTTACTTTTAGCTTTAAAAGATTATTTACATACACTTATCTCTTTATCAAACATGGTTCTTCAGGGAGACAAAAGGGAGCTATTATTGGATTTGCCTCAAACCCCGTGTGAACTTCTTTAAATGAGTGTATATTAATCGTTGAAAGTACTTGGGCAACTGACACTTTACTCTTTCTTTACCTTAGGCCAATGCCACAGTGGGTAAGGCATTACACAAAATCAAGGAAAGTAGTTTGTTCAGAGTTGGTGCCAAAAAAGAGTAGACTCCTGGACAAGAACTTTCAATTACCCGTCAAAACTTTAAAGCCCATCTAGCTGCTGTCTGGGCTGCACTCTGCGGTTACTCTGGATATTAGCTTTTAAGCTGATATTAGCTTATAAGCTCATAGAAATGTGGCTCGACAAGGTAAAGTCCTTAGAAGGACCTGAGGCATTGCTGTGTAAAACTCCCCCAGAAGCTTGCAAGCCACATCACCACCACAAACATCTTTTTAAGATACATGCTAACCCAGGGATTAGTGGCAGGAGTTGGTTATGGGACCTGAACCATACTACCAGGTGATTGTAGGTTGTCTGATTTGTATAGGCTTACAATCTACTTGAAGGTATCTACCATGCCATCTACAAACAGTGCATCATTTTTAAACTGCATCACTTTTTCAGCCATCCATATATGACACATGGTATATGTTGATAGCAGCCATCTCTGTCTCTCGAGAACTGGAGCAAGAGATGTCAAGGGCCTGGCTATATTGGGCTATAACCATGCTCAGTCTTCTGTAACCACAGGCCTCTTTTTACTGACAATATATTTAATATGAATTATGGGTTCATGCAACTGCTCAATCGTTTGTGGTAAACATATCCTTGTCGGCCTTCACCGTATTTTTGGTACAACAGTTACTTTGGTCAAAATACATAAAAAACAGAACTGTACCCACCTTTTTAATTTTTAGTAGACAAAAATATCGATATTTCATTGATATATTGACTGCCAACCTGGAAATGTCCCCAGTTTCCATTTCAGAAATCTGTCACCTCACTGTAAAACTATTAGCCTCCTTTACACTGTGACATCAACCCATCAAAAAAAAACACAAAACACCATTAGTAACTATTGAAAACCACCAGAAACCACCAGAAACTTTCAATGGTTTCGATTAATTTTTCAGCGGGAGAGCACTGAATATGGAGGTGTAGAGTGGCCTGTTTAGCTTGCCATCATACTTCACCTAAGGCCACACTTGGTTGTCCTTGTGCAGAGCATAGTAGTCCCTTTACAGCACAATGTATTTTAGTGATTTGGTGTATTAAAGCTAGGGACTGTGACGTCATGACGCAGTGTCTGATGGGAGATCCGTCATTGTGGCAGAATGTTCCCATGATACAATGCAATGACAACAATATCAATTCTCTTAATTCACTTATGGAGTTTCCAGCCAATCAAATGTAAAGTTTTTTAATGATTAATATCAAATTAACATGTTTTTGTTATCACCATGTTTTAGCCATCTCTATCAGTCCTTTCAAAATAATTCATCTGTTTATCTGAACCTGACATCTTTACAATGATTCATAAAGCTAGCCTGCAAAAAGCTTATCCTCAGGACTTAACTGACCTGGAAAACTCAACAACTACTTTAACACAGAGATTAATTACACACATTCAACAGAAGTCAAGTTTATTGTCATTCTCTCATTACACCAGGACGCAATGCTGACACAGAACAGTAGCATGTATTATCATCATTCCACAAAGATAATACTTTTTAGTCAGAAACCCTATTTGCTATGAAAACAACATTATGCGGGCTAACTTTCACTGGAGCTTATCTTTTCCCTTTGCAGCTCAATCTCATCTTGACACAAGCCGCCTCGCTCTTTCAGGAGCACAGGAGTGCTTTAATCAGTCCTGCCACCCAGTTTGAGCCCCACGTCGCTTCAGCCTTCTCCAAAGCACCGCCACACCTCTGACCCTATCAGTAGTGGCGGCTGCTGGCAGGCGGCCCTCCCCAACACTTCCATACCGATAGCGTATCAATTGCAGCGGCCCTGCACGGTCTCCTGCAATGGTCCGCCTGGTCACTGGGGATGCAGTCCACCCATTGAGGCCCTCATATCACAGTGATTATCAGCTCACTCATTTTCTCTCATTATGGGGGAGCGTGCACTTCCAGCTTGCCTATGGGAGAGGCCTCCATGGTAGATTTTGTTTTTTTGTTTTTTGTTTTTGTTTTTATGCTAGGAATTGTCCAGTCTGACTTGTGTCTTTCATGGACATTTGCACAGTGATTTGAGTACCTGTGTGGTACGCCTTTGACTGCACATACAGCAGTGGTGGAAGAAATGGTTTTGCCCATTATCCAAAATGTAGTCAGTTGGCTTCTTTATTTGTGCACTAGAGCTCTGAGGGTAATGTGGCTAGCAAGCAGTGAAAGCTTTTACTCTACCAAATAGCATGATGCAAACTTCATGCCTAAATGATCACAAACTAGCTTTAAACTATATTGAGTCATTTAAGATTATCTGAACAAGTGTATCACATAACACTGTAAAAATAAATCTGTAAAAAAACTGTCTGCCAACAGGGGTGCCAGAAAAAACTCATTAATTAAAATAAAAATGTGTCAATATCAGTGATGATAATAGTCAGTAAAATTACAGGTTTTTTTAAATACCGTAATTCAAAGGTTTCACTAGTTCAGCAAGTTATTTTGTCTTACAATTTTTTTTACTATAATAACAAAAGTAATAAGAGTAAATGGTCTTGACTGACTTTTGTCTATTTGGCAAAATGTTGCTTCAGAGACCACACTTTTATATAATTTCCTGTCAAAACTGCATTAAGTTAATCATTTTTCACTGTCAGCAAATATATATTTTAACCGGAAATTACACAGGAGACTCAAAAACTAAATAGAATACAGTCTAAATAGAATAGTTCTTCAACGAGGTTTGCAAGGATATTTTTTCACACCTCTAACTTTTAGTCTTAGAAGTTGGTTGCATATTCTGCTTTTTACTGCCCATGCAATCCTAAGCATATTTTGTGTTGAGATCTGGCAGGGTTGGTATTCACCACCATTTTGACCGTGATAATAATAATAATAATAATAATAATAATAATAATAATAATAATAATAATGCAGAGAAAGGATAAAAAATCCTATTAATGCAGATTGTATTTAAAAACAGCTTTGTTGTTTCCTAACCGTGGTCATGGACGCCCACTGGGCAGAAGCCCATTTTACTGTTTTCCCTGCTCCAACACATCCGATTCAATTTATCAGCTCATTAACAAGACCAACTAAGTATAAGCGGGCATGCTAAAGGAAGGAAAACATTAAAATGTGCAGGACAGTGAGCCTGTAGGGCCAAGGTTGAGAAACACTGGACTACACCATGGTTTGGAGACATTTTAAAATAAATAAAATAATTCTAAGATCAATTCTAAAACATGTGGTCAGCCAGTGAAGGAATTTATGGGTGGGTGTTATGTTATTACTTAGATAGAAGAAAGGTTATTTTGAGCATAAGTACAAAAACAAAGCATTTCAATATATACATCAATTAGTACTCACTCACTTAAGTGCTTTACAAAGAGATGTGTCTTTAGCCTGCGTTTGAAGAACGTGAAGAGTCTGCTGTTCGGACAGCCAGCGGAAGGTCATTTCACCACCTGGGAGCCAGGACAGAGAAGAGTCTGGACCCTGGTCTAGCATTCCTAACAAGAAAATGCATTAAATAAACAATGTAGGGCCCAGAATTGAACCTTGTGGAACACCGCAAGGAACTGTATGATGCTTAAATAATTCTAAAACCAATTCTAAAAGATGTGGTCAGCCAGTGAAGGAATTTATGGGTGGGTATAATGTTATTTCTAATTCTAGAAGGCATAACCCAGTAAACAATGGGCGTCCATGGACGTCTAAAATGTGTTTAAATATAGTCAGATATATGATTTCAACGTTGTTTCAACGGTTCAAACGTTTCAAATGTTTACTGGGAAGGATTGTGGCAGCAGCATTCTGAACTCAAAACAAAATAGTGATAGAGCTCTAGGATAGGCCAGATAAGAGAATGTTACATTCCTGTCAAGTTCATACATGGCACTCACTGTCAATGCAGTGAAGGTGGTAGTATACTGCATAGTGTGAAACTGAGATCTTTGTCAGAAATTAGTCTAGATTCACAAACACCGGGGCACATTCACCAATAACTTCCTAAGACTTTTACTTAAATATGTTCTTAATATTTAATATGTTCTTAAATATGTTCAATATGTCCTAAACATGTCCTAAGCAAATGTCTACATCAGATTCATTGAATGTGCTAAACTGTCACAACTTTGTGCTCCTGATTGTGTATAGATTCTGTTCCTACTTAAGAACAAATCCCAAATTGGTTAATGCCAGTGTCTTTGTGAAAGCTGCATAAGCGAGTTTAAAGAAGAAATTTCTCCTTAAGAACGGTTGGTGGACGAGGTTCAGGGAGTCAACATTAACAAGCATTCATTTTGTGAGGCCTCAATTTCAGCAACAACGTCTTCTGTCCTACCCTTATTCAATTGCAGGGAATTCTGAAACTAATGTTGTCTAAGCAGTTGAACAAGGAACTAATACATTTGATGGCATCACATGTCAACAACAGGTATAGCGTAGCATATGTAATAGCTTTCTGTGAGGTACATTAAACAGTTTAGGTGTCTGGTTCCTATCACCACTGCTGTGAACAAATTGTAACTCAAATATAAAACAGAAAAATTGCTTTTATATTTGTTTACATTTACATTTACATTTATGGCATTTAGCAGACCCACTTATCCAGAGCAGCTTACATACTTTGTGTTCCATCAGAGAATGTTTTCCAGCTAGTACAAGAAGGTTAGAGTCTAAAACTCACCTTGAGCTCAGACAAGGGCCAGTTCTGATACCTAGAAAGAAGAATATAGAGTTAAATACAGCAGCAGTGCACTACCTAGCAACCTCAAGCCAGCATTCATACCTAGATAGAAATGAGGTTAGGATCAGTATAAGTCAGAAAACAAAGCATTTCAATATATACATCTACCAGTTCTTTACAAAGAGACGGGTCTTTAGTCTGTGTTTGAAGATGATGAGAGAGTCTGCTGTTCGGACAGCCAGTGGAAGTTCATGCCACCATCTGGGAGCCAGGACAGAGAAGAGTCTGGACACTTGTCTAGCATTTCCTAACAAGAAAATGCATAAAATAAATAATGTAGGGCCCAGAATCGTACCCTGTGGAACACCGCAAGGAAGTGTATGATGCTTAAATGCTTAGCGCAACATGGTCACTTAGGAGATTTCTGAACAAGTCTGTATGAAAACTAAGATCTTAAAGAAACCGAAACAGACAGCTTGTCCCGGTTGACTCTCAAATCATTTAAAACTGTGACAAGTGCTGTTTCTGTGCTATAGGAAGCCCTCAAAAACAGACTGTGATTATTTTATATTATTTGGATTTATTAATGTATTATTTGTGTATAGATGACAATTTAACAAAATATTTCAGTTATGTTACCAAGAAATGGGATGTTGGAGTTTGACTAAGCAGTCGGAATTTTGTTTCTTCAGGAGAGGCCTGACAGCTGCTAAATTAGTGTGATAAACAATAATAAAAGGTAAAACTGCAGTGTAACTGTGAATTAAACTGCAATTATGTTGTAATTAATACATTTAACTATTATTAGAATTGGGGTTCTACGTCTACTGTAATTTTTGGGCTCTCCCACTTTAAGATGCTAGTAGACTACCAAAACATGACATCAATTTGTAAAGCGAGGGGTTTCTCAGAAGCATCTAAGCATCACTGAATCATCACTGTTAAAAATACTCTAATTTGTTGATTTTCTTTTTTCGACATCAGTGGAACGCAGCAGCTGTCCTTTACATTGTGGGAAGATTTCATTATGAGTGGACCAATAGAATGGCTCTCAAATCACTTAAAATAAAACCTCTTTATTGTGAGCTTTCATTAAAAGCTATGAAAGCTTTTGCCTTCTCTTGTAAAGTTGCTATTTTGGAGATTTCGGTTTTTGTTTGAAGGACAGTGATGCTTTAACACCACCTGCTTTGTTCAACTTTTTAGACCATTTACTAGACACAATGAACCAGGACTGTGAGGAAACAGTTAAAATGACCATGATTTTCCTCCTTGGAAATCTTGCCAAAAACCTAAAACTGGAAACAAAGGTCTTAAAATACATAAAGGCTTTTATGTCTGCTGTAAGTCGCGTAGTTTTTTCTGTATTTCTGGAAGACGCTGGTTATGCTGCTTCGGTGCTGAGCTCAAAGAGCCATTATCTCTCTCCCAAAAAAGTCTCTCTGGCTGACCTTGACAGAAAGCGTAAGCCGCACTCCCCAAAACAATGACCCCACACCCTTCACATTTTGGATGCCACTTGACGCCAGCTCCCAAAAAGTATCGTCGAGCGGCGGTTCCCGGCTTTGTCCTCTTTTTATTTCAGTAAACAAACAATAGTCCCTTAGACAATGGGGTAATGTCTTGGAGCCAGGAACGTAGTCCTTTCTAATAAACACACACTGATAACAGACGCACGCACACACACTCACAGACACACTCCTCCGCGCCTGAGACAGCCGCTTCAGGAAAAGGGGAAAGACAGATTAGAGGTAAAAGCGTTACTGACGTAAATCATCCTGCACCTTCACATGTGCAGCCGGTATCGTAGTTAAGATGATTCACTATTGTGTCTTTTTACACATTTTTGCAGGTTTTTGTATTTGGATTTTTCGTTTTTGTATTTGAATTTTAAGACATTTTTCGCATGCTTATACTATTTTATACTACAGTATAGTGTGTAGACATTTGGGTGACGTGGTTTAAATTACACTTTTAGTAATTACAGTACTGTGCAAAAATCAGTAACCAACCTCCATTTATTTTATTACACCCAAAACTAAGTACACGTTATTAATTTAATAAGAATTAAATAAAAGTTATTAATGTAATATTAATTAAATAAAAGTTATTAATTTTTGTGTCAGAAAAAGTTTTTAGATCTCCAAATACATATAGCAGAAATGCTAAGTACAATTGAATTATTGTAATAAGTGTCCACCCTTTATGTTTATTATGGTTGCGCATTGCAAAGCAATGCGCAACTATACTGTTATTCGATTTATATTATTCTTCTTCTTCTTATTTTTCTCCCGTTTCATCGCCGACTAACTCGTCCCGCAGCTTTCGAGATATCGACTCCGTTCCAACTCCAGTTTGTCCGGTATGATGCGGTGATGTGGGCTTGTATACAGCTTTTTGATCGGATGCACGGATTCCGGATAGGAAGGAATTTTTCCGGAATTTTTTCCCATAGACAATGAATAGGATTGAAAAACGCGTGCCTATCTACCCTACTTCCGCTCGACCTAGAGACACCAAATCGGATACACTGGCTCGGGGCGCAGCCCCGAGCAGGAATTCAGTGTTGGATTGACCCGCACTCGTTCGTTTCTCTTTCTTTTCGCATCCCTTTTTCCTCCCATAGAGAATGAATAGGGTCAAGAAAACGCGTGCCCGTCTAACCTCCTTCCGCTCGACCTAGAGACACCAAATCGGATACACTAGCTCATTCAGTGTTTGATTGACCCGCACTCGTTCGTTTCTCTCTTTTTTTTCGCATCCCTCGTTCCCCCCATAGAGTCCCAGTCATTTTTGACCCACCTAAAGCCGGCTGCTTCCTTCGCCCGAGAGGCACGAAACTTCACATACACACTAAGGGCAGGTCCCAAAGCACGAATCCACAGCCATACTGACCCGCACTCCTCTATCTGTCGTTTATTCATCCCTCGTTCCTCCCATAGAGTCCCAGTCATTTTTGGACACACCTAAAGCCGGCTGTTTCCTTCGCCCGAGAGGCACGAAACTTCACAGACACACTAAGGGCAGGTCCCAAAGCACTAATACAAAGCCATACTGACCCACCCTCGTCTATCTGTCGTTTATTCATCCCTCGTTCCTCCCATAGAGTCCCAGTCACTTTCGACCCAAACCAAGCAGTAATGCTTTCGTTCGCCCGAGACCCACCAAACTTCACGTACTCCTTAAGGGCAGTCCCCCAGATGCTAAACCACAGTCATACCGACCCGCACTCATTTACTCATCCCTCGTTCCTCACTGGGTAAGCTGCGCAACCATCCCGCGTTTCCTTCAGGAAATGCACTTTTCTAGTTAGAACTTCCATTCTTTTCAGGAAACTTGATTTTAAATAAATCTACAGGGATATTTTTCCACACATCCAAAGTTCAGTCTTAGAAATCGGTTGTATTTTCTGCTTCTCATGATCCGAATGATTCCAATCACGTTCTGTGATATTGAGGTCTAGAGTCTGGGGCTGTCAGTCCATTGTTCTGAGAACACCAGCAGATTCTTTGTTTGATTTACAAGTGCAAATTTATCTCCTTTTCTCAGTGACAGCTTTCTGACAGCTTCACATCATTTTAGACCCGTCGCAATGAGTTGTCTACTCATGGACAGAAACACCTTGGGATGTTTTCAGATCTGGAGCAAGAGTGGAGCTTTATTTTTTTCCTTCCTCTCAAAGATGAAAGCTTTAAGTGGTGTTTATCTGATGGGGACAGTTTTGGTGGCCTGTTAGGTCTTCAGGGCGGTTGTTGGGAGATTCATTTTGTCTGTGTCTTTTAATCATTTTTTGAACTCCAGTTTTGGAAACCTCTGTTTCTCCACTTGCCTTTCCTCTTCCTTATACAAGTGGATTATGTTATTTTGTGCTTAATGACTGTTGTGACTGGAAATTAAATGAACGGTGGAACAGTGGTCTCTGACTTTTGCACAGTACTGTAAAAAATTGGACAGATATTTTTGTCAGTTTGTTGTGTTGCCTAAAATGAACCATAATGTAAAAGCAGGTGAAATACAAGTATATGACACTAAGTGCAGAGCGTGAGTTTCAAAAGCAGCTTCCCACAAATACTCAGCTTCATCACAATCTGGGTTTTATATCTTCTGAATTCATGTGAATGCATGTTGAGCTATAATAGGATGGACTACGGAGTATAATAGTCCTACATTATTAAAATAGGATGAACCAATGAATTCTTAGACGGTGGGATGTATTGTGGTAGGGTATATTGGATACCATACCATGGCATGAAAATGTAGATTTTGTTATTTTAATTTTTTTATGTTTTATGATGTTTTTATTTATTTTAGCTTATTTTTATTGTTTCAGTTCTACATGTTGTTCTTAAAAATCAAGAAAGCTTGGAACGCCCGTCTTTGTAGACATGGGTGGATTGTTTTTACTCCTCAATTTTCACCTCTCATTACTCGCTACGGTTCAATGCAATGTTGCAAATAGAGAGAGCAAATGGTGTCCTGGCTAATCTGATAACAAAATCAAGGGAAGCATATTTTATTTGATTATGTACAATCAAAAATATCCGAGTTTGTTTCCGTAATGGCTGCTAGGGGGCTTGCAGAAGGAAACTATTTGGCAAACACTTCCATTCACTGTGAGAGTAAGTAGCCTAAGGCTAAAAAACAAGTGGCCAAACAGGTCATTAACTTTTGAAATCATCACAATATCTGGACAGAAATGGAAATGACTGTGGTGATGTTTAATGAGAAAAGAATAACATTTTTAAAATAGAAGTGGTCCTAATGATACTTTGAGCAGATGGTCATGTGCAGGAATACTTCAGCGTTTTGAGTCTAATCTCTATCTGCCACATCTGTAGCTCACGGTCGATTACCATGCACAATCATTTAGACACATTTCCCTGTACTTAGTGCAGAACAAACTGCCCATCGGCTTCTATTATGACTATGTTCGGAATCATCATGTTTACTGTTCTTGTCCAAGTACAGGAAAAAGTGTTGTCCATGGTAATAGAGCATATGCTACAGATGTGGCAGATACAGAATGAAAAAATGCTGGAGTATTCAACTAAATAACCATCCAGTAAAAGGTTATCTAGATGGTTCTTCCATTATATCACTCCAAACTCACCCCAAAATCCTGAAACTCTACAGTCAGGTTCGTAAATAATTGTTTTTTTGTAAATAAAAGTTCTACTACAACATATTGGAGTGAAAATTAAATAATGGATATGAACTTTCATTTTAAGGTGTTAACAATGGTAATGGCACTCAAAAACAATTGAGCAAATGAACAATTCTATATTAAATAATTATTTTTATACGTGGTTGAAAATCTTTTGCAGTTTTGCAACTCATAGACATGACCAGATATAGGATCCCCCGTTCCCTGGTGATGCTCTACCAGGCCTTTACCACAGCTGTTTGCAATTTATGCATGTTTTTACTTGAGGGGAGTATTGGGCGTTTTACCTTGAGTTTTGACTTTAGTTAGTGAAATGCATGCTTGATTGGACTGAGGTCAGGGAACTGACATATTGTCATGTTATTGTCATAGCAGAGCATTCTACTTCTTTACCTTAAAAAAGTCTTTTGCAGCATGCTTTAATATGATTGTCCAGTGAGTTTTGGAACATTTGACTAAATCTGAGCAGGTAATAAAGCCATACACACTTTCTAATTAAGCCTTCTGCTTTTGCCACCAGTCACATCCTCAATAAATGCAAGGTAGTCAGTTCCATTGGCAGTCATACATGCTCACACAATAACACTACCTCCGCCATGCTTCACAGATGAGGTGTTATGCTATGGGTTATGAGCAGTTGCTTCACATCTTCATGCTATTCTTGTCCCATAGTTTTGGTACAGTTGTTTGATCTTTGTCTTACCTGTACAGATATGGTGCTCCAGAACTGTACATGCTTTTTGCATTGCTGGCAAACTCTAATATCTCCTTACTGTGTTTAAGAACTACCAAGGCTTTACATCTTGTGGTGAACCCTCTGGATTTACTCTGACGAGGTCTTCTCTTGATTACTGACATTGTCAGTAATCAATGTATGAAGCTGCTGAATTAGCCAGACTAATATTTTTGCCATCTGTGTTTGTTTAGATTTTTTAGCCTAATGATCGCTTGTTTCACCGGGACTGAAGCTGTTCACTGTTGGACTTATATGAAATATCTTACAGAAAATAATATACTTAAAGTTAATTTTATAAATTAAACTTAAGTAAAGTAGAAGTATATATCCCAAGTACAGTTTATGTGGCAAATAAACTAATGTCAGTGTACGAGTAGAAAACTTGTGTACTATTCCAGTACTTCCTCGGACTAAACTGGCCCACTTTTTAGTTTATGAACAACGTACACTTTCAGTATACTTTAGGCGTAAGAGTAGTAAACTTTTAGTACACGACTAATTTGCATCACAACATTTTAAGTTGTATTTTGTACTGCAACTATAATAAAAGTAAACTTATATGTGTACTGTTAGTTTACTAGTTCATTCATATGAGTTCTAAGCAGCTTATTACACAGACCTACAGTACCAGTCAAAAGTTTAGACATGGCTACTCATAGAAGGTTCTCCCTATTTGTAGCTTAATGCTTTAATTTAGAATAAAGGAGAAGACATCAAACTGTAAAATAGTTCTAATTGAATTACGCAGTCTACCTTAAAAACCTCCAAAATGGAACTTTGCAGGAGGATAAAGCAACTTTCTTAACCTGCAGTGGAGGCTGATATAACAAGATTTTTTCCGAAGCAGTTTTGGACTAATTCTACTGGTCTGTCTGTTATGAATATTACTAAACTGAAAAGGGAACTAGAGCTTTCAAACTGTGCAGGAAAGGGCTGAAAGTTTTTTGCATAACTAAATATATATTAGAGGTGGAGATATGGAGAAATATAATACTGTGGTACATCAGGAGTATATGTGGTGTATCAGGATATGTATTGTTTCAGACATCTCATCAGTTGGAACTGTTAAGCATAAGCCTGAAGAATCTTTAAAATAACCCGAAACATCCATTTAGTTGGTTGTGTCTAAACTTTTGACTAGTAGTGTACACATTCACACGCTCACACCTAGGGGGAAATTAGTATCACCTGCCTGGCTGCATGTCACACAGACCCTGGGAGAACTTCCAAACTGCACACAGAAAGGACCCTGGTCACCCTGACTGGGAATCGAACCCAGGCGCTTGCTGTAAGGTGACAGGCGTACATATAGTCTCAGTAAGCTACTAGTTTAGTAGTTATAAAACTGCAAGTATACTTTTTTTTTAATAAACTTAACATAATGCTTACAGTTTACTACTTATATATTATTTTTGCACTTTAAAGTATATGACTTAATGTTGATTTAGGTATTCTTAAAATACTACTTATATTAAAATACTACTTATACTACTTAAATATATCTTTAACTGTGCTTTGGGTAGACTTACCAGTTGATTACACATAAAATAAACAAGACATACTCAGGATTAAAAAAATATTTGTGTTCTTTATAAATCAAAGTTTTCAAACAAACCTTGCTCAATGTTTTTATGTACAGTGCAAGAATACTTAAAGACAACTTTACATTCTTAAGTATATCTTAAGAATAGGCCAGATATACTTAGACTTTTCTGTATAT
Source organism: Semaprochilodus insignis (assembly GCA_034552555.1). Lineage (NCBI taxonomy): Eukaryota > Metazoa > Chordata > Actinopteri > Characiformes > Prochilodontidae > Semaprochilodus > Semaprochilodus insignis. Next base: position 19,095,011 of record CM067497.1, read on the forward strand.
TTCCATTATATGCCAAGTATTAGTATAATTAATAATAAGTATTATTGTGTTTAGTATGTAACAGCTCAAGAATACACTGAAGGCTTATTTGCTTATTTTTAGTTTTAAAGAAATTTACTTATAGCACACTTGAATAAACTGCTTTTCTTGTAAGGAATTAAGAACGAACAGCAACAGATTCCAAATACAAATGCCACATATGGTTATTTGTAAGTGACATAATGAGAGAATAACACACGCCTGGCCATGGAACATATATATGTAGATAATTAGATATTATTTTGAAATACACAATCTTTGCCAGCTGATTACTGATATTTTCACTATTCAATTTCAAGCTGTCCCAAAACCTTTTTAATATTTAGGCATGAAATTTAGGCTTTATTGTTGCATACTTGTATCTAATCATTACATGATGCTTGAGTTGTCTCTACAGAAAGGATTTCACAGGACAGATTTGCTGGAATTTCATAGTTTTATTGTTTAATCTTGATATCCTATGAACAATATACATTCATTGTCAACAAAACAGTTGCATCCAGAATGTGAGAAGTGTGAGATTGCAGTGCTATTGGGAAGGAAGATAAAGCTTACCAGAAACAATAAATGATGATAAATTCAGACTAATATGGGCAATATTTATTGAGCTACACACACAGAAGTAGTGTCACCATGCAACATGCCACATGTGTCAGCATGGAGTTGTAGAGGTTAATGGTGTCCTGTGATGATCCATGCCATGTAGCTTGAATATTCTCACACAGTTCCTGCAGATTGTGTGGTAGAGGTGGAGGTGGAGTGACACCAGGACTTCTGGACGCGTGACAATAAACCCTTCATCTTGGCACTGACCACAGTGCCTCCACACACGGATTCGTTGGTCGTCTCCACCAAGACAAAAGCAGGACTCGTCACCGAAGATGACCTGCTGCCATTCTGAGCCACTCCATGACAGTCTGGCACGACACCATTGCAGTCTTTGGTGATGTTGACGTGGTGTTAAGGGCAGTTGTCGTAACAGTCTGCGTACATGTAGTCCTGCATCATGCAGCTGCCTGCCAATGGTGCTGGCACAAACAGGTTTACTTATGGAGGGCATCACTGCTCACTGAATGTCCACAATCATGACTGTTGGGTCAGTCAGGTAAAGAAATAAACAAATTCATGAGCGTAGGCTTGCATACAGATGTAGGGACAGGTCTCTACCAATATCTGGGTCATGATGTACAAATATTGTATGTATTTGTACATCATGTATTTCTTTGTTGTCTGCACTACTGGACACTCCACTTTACTTTACTTAAATACCAGTATAAGCACATGTTTATTATGTTTATTATGTTTATTCAGTCATCATCTGCTGATAACTGCACCCCTGCACATTCATGGACATTTATTTATTACTATTGCACTGTCTTTCTACAGGTCTACAGTTATATTTGTATTTCTTGTATATATTTCTTGCTTCCTTGCGAAGTGAGATATTTATATATTTATCCTCGTGACCTGTACTATGTATAGTTTATAGTTTATAGTGTATAGTTAACAGGTAATAATACTGCTGCCGGTACCTACCCATTTAGGTTTTTTTCATACTGCACAACACTTTTAATCTGTAATTGTATTTGTTTGATGTTTTACTGTGCTGTTTTCTTGTGAAACCGCTACTGGCTGCTAAATTTCCTTCGGGATCAATAAAGTATCTATCTATCTATCTATCTGCTCAGCACACATAATTTTTTTTTGTCCATGTCATCATGTCTTGTGCTTTGTCATGCTGACAAGAGAAGAGACATCAGAAGCATTTTTCCCCACTCTAGTTTACATAATAGGCAGTAAACTGACCAGCCAGTAGACACTTGAAAACCTTCTATCAAACGTCACCAGCCTTTCTACTGTGAAAAATAATGTAAACTGAGGTTAGTTAACATCAGTTCAGTAACCTTTGCTCTTGGCCATATTTGTACATATTTTACAGTTAGACTCAACAGGAAGCCAGATTTTCAGTGAAGTGACGCTGTTGGGGAAAAACTGTTTTTCTTTGTTTTTGTGAAACTAAGACAGAAGAAATGGTTCCAGCTCCATATCATCCCCATCACATGTTTATTGTGTTATTTTGTCTCTGATTTTGTTCTTGGCAGGGTTATTTAGTTCTTACTATGGATGCTTCAGTACTGATACCAGTTTAGGTAATACCTAGGTGTTATACTTATAGACATTCACCAACACACACATTCTGGTACCTATGTGACATAAGTCGAGTGTTTTCTGCCATGCTAATGAACAAACAACTCGAGCTGGCAGTGAAGGAGGGTCTCCTCACATAGACAGCTTCTGACACTGTGAGAGTGAGTCACTTTAAACATTCTGATTCGCTGTATTAAATCACACAGGAATACACTTCTTAAAAACATACAGTTATAACCACAGTCGCAGCCACTCACGCAATACAGACGGAGACATGGAGGCAAAAAAGTTGTTAGATTTGCTATTAAAGTCTGTGCAGCAGCTGTGCTCTGCTTAGCTGAATTGTGAAGTATATACGTTAATACACAGACAGTTTGATTTTTTTTTTCAAACTGTCTGTGTAAAACATGCTGTAGAGACCATACTGTCCTACTGTTTCTGTCTTCAGTGTGGTCAGCTGAGCTGCTCAGTACTCGGGGTGCAGTGTGTTATTTTGAAAGAAAGAGCTTTGCTTGAAACTGTCTGCAGTCAGAGCTGCCTGCAGGGGATTTCTAAAATTGGAGTGTATGTCTGGCTTTAAAGGACATTTGACTTCAGCTTAACCTGCCAGTTAAAAAGACAGCTCGAAACCTGAGTTCTCTGGATGCTTTAGCCTTGGATGTGATTCCTGCTGTCACTGTGTTGCAGAATTTACAATACCAAACTTCATTTCAGTAATTCAGTAAGGTATCAGAAATGGTATCAGCGAGTTCTAAAAACCATGTACTTGCACTCTGTCTGAAAAAATATGGTTTAGCTGCATCCCTGTTTCTTGCCATGTTTCTGTTTGTGCTTTGTTAGTTCTACTGATGTTTGACTTTTACCTGCCTTTGTATTACATGGCATGCCCAGTAAACATTTGAACCATTTGAACCGTTGAAACAAAGTTGAAGTCACGGACGACATTGTTTACTGAGGTTGCTTATGTGCTCATCTTGTGCTCCTCAAAATTTATTCAGTAAATCTAAGCTCACTGGACAAAAGTCCAGTGACTGAAACCTGTGACTGAAACGTGCCTAATAGTGTGTAACAATTCACAAGCACCAATAACAGCCGTGATTGGATTTGGCATGTACTGGACAAGTTTCTGGATGTAGGCCACATCAATGTTCAGACACTCCTGCATCAAAGAATTGTGCAGTTCAGCCACATTTGGTGGATGCCTTCCCTGGCACAATTCCGAGGAGATTTCCCTGTAGACTGGGATTTTAGCCACTGCTGGTAGACCCGTATGACCGCACGCTTCCATACACCTGCAGATTCAGGTGAATAGTGACTCCATTCTTATTGTCCAGTGGGTTTATTAATAAGATTTCAATAACATGTTTGCAAATTTTGTTAATTAGTTAAATTGAAAGTAAATATGTTAAATGAAATGATACATAGTATTGCTAAGTTGTAAGCAGAATGAAGAGCCACTTGAGAGCCAATATAACCGAGGCAACTCTTCAGCTGAGCAAATTGATGTGACTCTCTGAAAGAAGCCAGACTGGCTATCACTAGTGGGTGGAGCTAAACCCTCTTTAAAGTTGCTAACTTTGGTAAAATACAGTTAGATGCAAAAAAAACCAAAAAAACAAATTGAATTCTGTACTCTAACCCACACCAGCTTTATTCTGTTCTCTATTCAAAAAGCTAAACTGAATAAACTTGGACCACTGATACAACTGGAACTTCAAACAGTCACTAAAGGAAAAGAGAACCTCATTGGAAAGCGTTATGGTTACTGTTTTCCCGTACATCTAAGAAGCAAGCTTTGGTCTAAGTGTTATCCTGACTCCAAGGCGAGACAGCGTGGGCATGTATCCTGCCCACTTAACCAGCTTTGTGTTTTTGTTTTAGCATCAGTTTGTAGTCTAAACAAAGGTGGAGGCTTAGGATAGAAGATCTGATATAGTAAGAGGAATATCTGATCACATAGGTGAAGAAAAGCAACAACAACAATAGAAGGAAGAGTCCAGCATTCCGACACTAGTGTGCACATGTAAATACTCCAGTCTTAATGGGGGAAAGATCTAACGAACAGAGTAAGTGGCTAATTTTAGCACTGAGCCATAATAATCCATCTACGTCAGTGCACTCACCAAAATACCTTTCCTAGTAGTACAGCATGGATGTCGAACCTGACAATCTGTCAATCATGCAGAGGTTCCACCCAAAAAATATACTACTTCACTGAACATCACCTCAGAACCCAGCAAAGTTTGGAACAAAAACCTTGTGTCTCTATTTTTGTCATTTTGTTGTATATATACATATATATGATGAATTTATGATGAAATTTATGATGAAATTTGTATATACATGCATGTATTTACACACACACACACTTCCAATGTTCTCCTTTTATGATGAAATATATGTATGTATGTATATATATATATATATATGAAAGTGAAAATAAGTGTGCATTAAAATGTGCAGAAGTTAACTTATTTCCAGAAATCAACACAAATTCCTCATACAACAGTATATGTACAAATCAGGGAGAAATCTTTCACTTATTTACTCCTCAGACAATATGATCATTAATTACAAGTTACTATATTTCAGTGATGGCGACTAAGCAGAAAATATATATTTTTCCAAAGCATTACAAAGAAGCGTCCAACACTGGTCCCCTCTTCACATTACTAATGACAGAGCTGCTAAAAGAGTCCAAATGCAGTTCCAGAAATATGAGCCAGACCAAAAAGAAAAAATGCAGAATATTTCTGCAGTAATTGCTAATCTTTTAATATCCTTAAAAGTTGTTCTCAGTCTCAGTTCTGGGAAGCCCATGCTGTGCTCATGTTTTATGTTTCTCCTAATCAAACACATCTCGGTAATTATCAAGCCTTTCATGAACCGGGTATGTCACCGCAGGGAAAACTCACAAATGTGCTGATGTTCTGATTCACTGTCACAAGGGACTGTATCCAGATTCTGAAGATGTAATGTAAAATACAGCTTTTGTTCATGCAACCTATTTTTTTCTTTTTTTTGGCTCTATGCTGTTTCTATGTAAGTATTTATTTGGATTGAATAAAACCTGTTAAACTGCTTGATGTTGCCATATTAAGAATTTCTTCTTAGATTTCAGTGGAAAAACACACTGTAATGCAGTGTATTCCGGAAATCCAGTCATAACATTTGGAAAGCTTCATATGCCTGACATTTTTTAGAACCACTGCAAGAAAGCCTTGACAAGCACATATGAGACCAAGTATTTAAAACTATTTTGTTTAGAGAAAACAGCTGAATAAATAAAGAACTAAAGTGTGATCAAGATCAAAAAGAACCCAACCATATACTCATATACACAATGTAAAAATGACTTGTCCATACAATCTAATACAATTATGTAGTAACAAGCCATAGAACATGTTTTATTCAACATTAATAAATACTTTGAATGCAGTGATAAAAGATTACATTAACAAAGCAATATTTTAAATCAGTTCAAACTTTAAAAGCACTTCAGGTCAACTTCTGCCCTGTTCCACTTTTTACAGTGTAGTGGAAAGAAACAACAGTCTTTCAAAGCCTCGCTTCCAACAGTCCCACAGTAAACATAACACAGTACAACAATGCTGAACAAGTTAACAGTCAAAAAGTTGATTTAAAAGTTAGTTGAAAAAGGTTAAGAAGTTGATTTTAAGTGTTTTTGAGGTTTAAACTGTAAAATGTTGTTTATCTGAACTGAAAATTTAATTTTGTTCAATGTATTATTTAAAGATTCTATGAGCTGGGATGAAATATAGTTAAACTGTCTTTTACCACATTTTAATAGGTATTTAAGTATATTTAGTATTTCATTTTTTGTACTGATCACTGGCCTACTTAATCAAATAGTGTGCTGTCACTGTATTACGGCCAATCAAAGTCATTCTGCTCTCTGTCCTCCAATCACTGCTTTGCGACTGTTGCTATCTGGTATTGCCTCAAGCCTTTTAGAAAGATCCTGTCCCCTATAAAGCCCCTATTGTTTCATANTTACGGCCAATCAAAGTCATTCTGCTCTCTGTCCTCCAATCACTGCCTTGCGACTGTTGCTATCTGGTATTGCCTCAAGCCTTTTAGAAAGATCCTGTCCCCTATAAAGCCTCTATTGTTTCATACCCATTGAAAGATAAAAACAAATGACAAAGTGTTGTGAATTTTGTAATCACAATGCTTTTCATACAAAAGCTAAAATGGGCTGTATCAAAATGTCAAAGCAAGCTACTTCAGTCATCAAAGGTAAGGCATAAATGCTCTTCTTTTTCTTCATCTTTGTACATCCCAATTGTTTGATTTGAACTCAGTCATGTTGTCTTTATTGGCTAAAAGTTATGTCTGAGGTGCATGTTTTATAGTGAAGCATGCTATTGGTTAATGAAGTGAAGTATTGGTTGGGTTGAAAAACCACACAATCTGGCACAAAAGTGCACAGCACTGGATCTAAACTAAAGTTTTGCTTTGCATTGTTTCATTTAAAATACTTTTTGTTGAATAAAACCAAGTAGTCAAATTAAACCGAGTGTCTTGTCAGTAATCTATTCTAAGAAATTTGGCAATGGCTCCAAACTACTCTGAATGACTCTGTTTCAGTAAAACCACACGGAATGTTTACATCTTAACAATTCAATTGTGCAGAAATGTTGAAATGACTGGAATCAAGTAAACACCTAAAAGTTAACATGCAAAAACAGACATATATTTTGAAGCTGTATTGTGTAAACGCACGTGTGGAGGAATATCTTGTAATTTGGGTTGTGTTTCAGACCTTTCCCTAGTGGATGAATCTAATAATTGCAGTCATATTAAAGGAATATTCAAAGAGAACTCGGTCAAAACTTGCTGAAGGACGTGCCTTGTAAGGATGTGAATTTATTATCTACTGTGATCATCATATGTGTATTAGTATAATGTTGATTTTGTCTTTTTAGACCAAAACATCGTGCCTGACCTACTTTTTGAATGTGTGCACGTGATGTTAACGCACATGACGTATGAGTGGTCCGAAAAACTCCAAAATATGACATGAATCCTCTGATTTTTCCATTTTTGTTTAATTATTACTCTTTTATTTTAAATGTCTGAAGTTGTTTTGAGATATACAGTGTTGTCAAAGCAATTAAATGTTTGTTTGTTTTTTTCGGTGAACCCAACAACAATATTGTTAAACCAAATGCTGTTTTTTTGGTCTTAGTAGAGCTGTTGGTCCTTAGAGAATGCTCTGAGAATGGCCAAGGAAAAAAAATAAACACATGAGGAGTCAGGAAATGGCAGAAATCACACGGCAACCTAGAAAACCACAGGGCAGACCCAGAAATCACGTCTCTTTTCCTCTGTGTTTGTGAGTATTTATTTATCTTACTCTTTATTTTGGACGTAAAATGTCCTTTGAGTTTGTAGCACTTTCCCTGACCTCCATTTTTACAGAGAGGTTAAAGTAAGCAACAATTCATGGATGTCTAAAGAGACAACATATCCTAAGAGATTGGGTATAATTAGAAACCAAACAGTTTTCTACTCACTTTCCCTTTTTAACAGCACTGCTGTGCCAAAATGGATGTGCAGCAGGATTTTGGATGAGGTGATGAACTTTGACTGAAAGGATGTTGAACTCTGTGGGTTTGCTGCTGCTGTTCCTCTTAAATTCAAGGGACTATCTCATAGAAAACAGACTTTTCCTCACTATTCTGCAATTAAACAGTTTGATATAGTACGTAAACAGTGTTAAAGTTTCAAATACATACCGTTCACTTCTCCTGTCCATACAATCCCTATATAGAAGCTAATGCCTGGCCCACACTACAGTATAATTGGCATGGGTTTTATTTGCTCCTTCCGAAAACCGCTAAAAGTCTCCCAATATAAGGGTAATCTTAAATGATGCGCTTCCCAGGTTACCCTGCAGTCTGGGGTGTCTACAATCCAGTCTTTACCCTTCCGATCTAGTCCAGTCCGTCTGGGGCCACCCCGATTGTTGTAAATATTAAACATGTAAAATATTAAACTCAGTATCCTGTAGTTTGGAGTGGACATCGATTCTCAGTGTTGACATCATGCCAGCTGAACGCATTGTGTAAGTCTGGGCAGAGGTTGTAAGCATGGCGGCTAAATCATTTAGTGTGTGGACCTTAATGACCAACAGCAATCAAGGACAAAAGAAATAGTGAAAAACGTCCTGTAGTTTGGGTCAGGCCTAATCTTCAAACACAGCCCGTTTTAAATGTGTTGTTGTTAAAACAGGTGTTTCCAAAACTGGAAGTCAGAAAATGATTAAAAGATACGGAGGAAATAGGACTTTTAACAACCACCTTCAACACTTGGTAGACCACCAAAACGGTCCCAATCAGATAAACAGCACTTAAAGCTTTCAGGAAATCAATCTCAACTTTTGCTTCAGCTCCACTCAGAGAAGTGCTATGGGTCTGAAAGGATGTCAAGAAGCTGTTAATGAAAAAATGAAACAAACCAGAAAGAATAAAATGTGCCAGACAAATAAGCTGCTGCTGTTCCCAGAACAAAGGACTGTCCACCCCAGACCCAAGACCTCAGCATAACTGAAAGCGTTTGAGAGCACCAGGGGTCGTATTTGCACTAGGCAATGGCTGGCAGCCGCCCACATGAGCCAAAGGCCACATAAAAATACAAATTAGATATAGATATATGTATGTGTGGATGTTAAATCACAAATACATAAATGTGTATACATTTTAAATATAACTGTTATATTATATATTATATATTAAAACTGCATTATGTACACTATGTGTATGATACATATACATGTAGACTTAAGGATGCTTGAGTTGATATATATTTTTCCTACTGTCCTTTTTCTGCTTTCTTTACATATTACTATTTATTAGTATTTATATGGTACCGAGTAGTAACTTGCAAACCGGGAGGTAGTGTAGAAAAATTCGTTGTGGTTCCATTCAGTAATTTCAATGCCCACTCACCTCACAGTCGTGGTTATGATGGAGTATTCCATGTTTTATGTGATGACGACTGGAGCCATGTAGAGAGAGAGTCACGTCAACTCCGTTCCTCCCAGAGGCCCTTTTTTTACTGCAGTGGTGGATCGTGAACCTCTTAACAGTTATCAAAAGATAGCAGCAAATAACAGCAGCACAGTACAGGTGCAGCAGAATAGAGTGTTTGTGATGCACTTTCAATACTCAGACTGTATATTATCAGCACATCTAAATCAGGTTAACATGTGCATTAAAGTATGTTAGTGGATTCTCCCCCACTAAATTGGTAAATTTAGAAAACAGTTAACAGCTAACAGATTGGACTGGAATGCTGACTAAGGTTAGCCCCACACAGCGTTAACCACTTCAACCACGTTAAATGTGAATCTCCTTTTCTTAATGCCATTTTATCCAACACTGTGGAGAGACCCAGTCATCTAAATGTGCTTTTTTGCAGAGGAAGTTAAATACTAAATACAACACGGTGTGTGATACTAGAGTGGTGGGTGGATGAGATGAAACATGGATATGCATTTTGGAGTATGAGCTAATGTTATAATAAGAGAGATTGCTATTTTTCTAATACATGGCTATTAAAATGAATTTAAAGCGTATTTCAGACTTCCAAACAGTAAACAAAAGCATAACTTGGACTGATTGTAGGATGTAAATAAATTAATTATTCATTATTAATTACCAGAAATCGCTGTTCTCTCTTTAGGTTTACCCGCTCAAATTACCCACCCATAACTTCCTGGAATTATCTGCAGTCTACATGAATCACGTGACCATGAAGCATTTTGAACGTCCCTTGACACGACTCTCTCTCTCGAAGTCACTATTTTGAAAATGTGCATTCAAGGAGTCCTATTCATGTCTTTGGCCTAGAGCCCCAGAACACCCTAAATCTGTCCCTGGTGAGCAGCAGAAAATAAGCTGAAACTCATAAGCAGGTCTCTGTAAAAGAATGGAAACTGCTGTCGGTACAAAGCCAAGTACCTTCAAAATGATACATTTACAGGAAGTCACTGTGATACTACATGTGAGTAGGGATGCACCGAAATGCAAATTTTTGGCCAAAGTCGAAAACGAACAAAATGAAACATTTGGCCGAATGCCGAATACCGTACGTGTTTTTTCACAGTGTTTCATTCATTTTGCCACTTTTTCACCACTGCATAAATTAAATAGGCTAAATCCCAGAGAGCAAACGGATATGGGACACATCTATCAAAGACATGGCACTGTTGGCCCACTGTCAGCACCGGCAATCTGTTGTGAGCCAAAGGTGGGTGTCCCGAAACATATCTGGTCCACTTCCGGCACAGATAGCAGCCTACTTTTCCTGATGCCTGTTGCCTACTTTTGGCTGAGGTGTGGCCCTAATCTGGGGACATGTTCACTGCATTCACAAAGAGCGCCTCACGCCACGCTGGCTGTGACTGTATCACGTTGTTGTAAAACTGAAAAGTAAGACTTTATCGCGTTGCTTGTGTTTCTTTAAGGAGGATGCGGGCACGCGGACCAAGAGAGAAAAAGCACTGTCTGTCTGCCTTGCTGTAATGCTTGTTAAAGCTAACGGCTCTTCTTTACTCTGTCTGGAGTTCCGTTTGGCTCAAATGTTTGAAACTGGGAAACGTCAGCGTGCTCTGGTGTGACTCTCAGTGGAAAAATAAGGCACCATCGATCGGTATAAATTATTCTGTCTTTTCACTTATTCCCACTGAAAGTGTTTTTTTTTTTTTTTTGCCATTTTCAGCCGAGTAATTTCAGTTGCCAAACATTCAGTGCGTCCCTACTTATTATGTAAGTTAATGAAACCAGAATTTTTGGAACCAGGGACATTTCTTTTGGTTCACTGTTCACCATGAAAGGTACACCCAATGTAAAGGGCACCAGGAATTTTCACATTATGCCAAAAAATGAAACCGCAGTAATGGAGAGGTTTTGTTCCAACAGCAGAGATATACTATACAAAACATAACTTGATTGGGGGTGTCCAAACTTTTTGCACACAACTGTTCAACTTGCACATGTGAGTTTTATCAAGGTGATGTTTCGATGCAGTAACATCAGTGCAGATAAAAAGGAATTACACAGCTGCTTTTGCACTGTAATTATCAGGGTGTCACTTTAGTGTAATCCCACTGATCATCATCAGCAGTCGGTGACTAATGTGGCTGACCTGCATCTTCATAAGGCAGTTCAGTGAAAGGCCCAAGCCCAGACAAATGAAGGGAAAAAACAGATGTAGGGAACGCTATGTCTCTGCAAGTTCATGCATGTCTGATCCACCCTCTCCCTCCTCTTTTTCTATCTCTCTTTTTCCCATGGGCTCAGACACTGGGGCATTTAAAAGCTGACCCCTGGATCCGGAGGGAGCAGAGAGAGAGACGCTGTCGCCCACACCCAAGGACACCCACAGCGGTGTGTTTCCGCTGGGATGGTAGGAGTCTCTTTGATTTGCAGTCCCCTCCGCAGCCTGTCCGTCGCGGTCAGATTTCTGCCTGATTGCCGCTTCTGCCCATGCGGAGGCTTATCGTGCTCCTGCCATCCGCTGGCATGTGAGCAGAGAACATAGGCCTCAGAAGCCCTCGTCCTTTGTCGTCAGTCTGTTGATCTCAGCTGATGTGCTCCGACCACGAGGGTGCATGTGGGACCTATAAAAGCGGGATGTTATAACAAGTCTCCATGGTACACTTGGGCTGACCCTTGGAGTTGAAGAATTGACCCCTCCCTTTCCCAACTCAGTGCTGCTGTCTTTAACCCCTTAAGAGAATTGCATGGCAAAACAATTGCATATTTTTCCCCTTATCCTAGGACGTGTCTGAAGTAGCGCTGGCGATACGAGGCTAATGTGACTAACAAATAATGGAAGCTTATACAGATAAAATGAGCTCGTCTAGATCATCACACACTTGATCCATAGATTTCATAGATTTTTCAAACAAAACCATATGTATAATTAAACGGTTAGAAATTATGTCATTAAGTCATTAAGTCATTTCATTTGTGAAATGCAGCATTCTATAGAAGGATGTCAAGCTAGAACAACAGGAATAAGACATCTGAATCTTTTAATGCCTCTAAAACAGTGGTCACCAACCCTGGAGATCTACTTTCCCTCAGAGTTTAATACCAATACCCCCAACTAATCCTGCAGATCAAGAACTTTGAAGAAGATAATTAGCTGGAAAAGATGCATCAGATGTGGCTGAAACCAGACTGTGCAGGAAGGTAGACCAGGGTCACAGAAAGACTTTAGTTCTGAGAAGAATTAGGCCCAAAACATCTTTTTTATACATACATGGTGGTATATGTAGGGCACTGTAAGGCTTAGTTTCCAAAGAGTCACGCACATTTACAGTTTTTTTGTAAAACTTGAAACATGTAGATTCACTGGTGCTTTTGGATAGTAAATAAACTGGCTATATTTGCATTGTGACATTGTGACCCCTGGTTTCCATCACCACCACCACAAATGTCCTCTCTATGGTGAATCATTATACATAAAACCTCTGTGATTATGACTTTGTTTACATCCCAACAATAAAGCAGACATTCCCCATTAAGTAACCTCAAACTGACTTGCTTATATGGCTACATCATATGACATTGACACTATATGACATGCTGTTATTTATACTCATAAAGCACTATATTAGGAATACCTTCTTGTACCATCACTCATTGCTTTTGCCTAGCTCTACTTACCATATAGGTGCACTTTGTAGTTTGACAATTACAGACTGTAGTCCATCTGATTCTCTGTATACTTTATTATTCTGTTCTAATGGTCAGGACCCCCACAGGACCACCAAAGAGCAGGTATTATGTGGTTGGTGGATCATTTTCAGGACTAGAGGATGACTAACACAAACTCTGCAGTAGCACATGAGCTATCGTCTCTGACTGTACATCTACAAGGTGGACCAGCAAGGTAGGAGTGTCTAATAGAGTGGACAGTGAGTGGACACAGTGTTTCTTTCTCAAATGATTCACAACATTAATAATACCTGCTCTGTGGTGGTCCTATGGGGGTCCTGACCACTGAGTAAAATGAGGTTAACGAAGTATACAGAGAAACAGATGGACCACAGTCTGTAGTTGTGGAACTACAAAGCGCACCTATATGATAAGTGGAGCTGATAGAGCGAGTGTAGATGCAAGAAGGTGTTCCTGATAAAGTTGCTTGGTGAGTGTATAATAAATGTATACAATTACAGACCAAAAGTCTTGAGAATAGTAGCCACAGTTTAAGAAGGGACCTTTATAATGATTTAGGCATGCAGTTTTCACAGCGCTAAGACCAGCAGAGACTAAGCATCCATTGTTAGCTAAGCCTCATAGCTCCAGTGCAAATCTAAGAAGCAAAGTTTAGACACCAATCAGCATCATCACTTACTGGTTAATACGTCCTAATATTAGTAACTGACAATTTGCCTGGAGTTTGAGGGGTTAACGTCACATCCCTCAATTAATCAAAGCACATGCACAGTGTTGCGGATGCGTGAGTGCCGGCTGTCCACGAGGGATGCCTACGCTCGCTCTCTCACAGCACACACACACATGCACAAACACACGTGCCCCACCCTAAGGGTCTCGTCCTTGGCCGTCGGCAATTAGAGGTAATCACAGGAAATGAATTAGCGTTATCAGTGGACAGAGAGGCTGCAGCTGGTGCTGCTGAACCCCACCACAGTCACGTAGAGTAGAGACCCTCGGGTGACATGCCCTCCAAGAAAAATATGTATGCTTTACCGACCTTCCATACACCAACAAGCACGTACACACACGAGCCTGACATTCACTCACACTGACCCACTTTCAGCAAATGTTCCCATTTGGTTTGGGCAGTAGGCTCAATTACTGTTACGCACATCCCTATTTCCTGTTTTCGTGGGCATGTGTGGCTTTAAAATGATTTCTTTTACTTTTTAAGACTATTTTAACTCTTTCATACCAAGAACAAGAGAACAAGAGTTTGGGATAAAAGAAGTCCGATTATCATTCAAATAAGTAAGTGTGACTAACCAACGTGTGAAGAGATGGACTGCGCAAAAGTGCTGACTAACAAAAGTCCTAACAATCAAAGGATAACTGTAACACTGGCGTGCACAGAGCCCCTATAGGAAAAGAGCACTTCCTGCATTAGCAGGCGAGTTGTATGGCCACTTTCCAAAAATAGAGATTCAGCAATTATATATTAAGCAACAGGATATTCACGCGACTTCCTTGCCCACTAATAGTCTCAGCAACAACAGGCCCACCTACAGACACAAGCCGGCTAACATAACATGACATTTATGTGACCAGTAGCATTTAAAAATAAATATATAAATAAATCATAAAAATAAATAAATAAATAAATAAATAAATAAATAAATAAATAAATAAATAAGCCAGCTATAGGTGGAATAAGCGATTGCCTATGCCTTCCGCATTGCTAGGGGCTCTGTGACATGCTCTGAATCACCAAAAAGATGATACCTCGTACCACCAGCCCACATACTGTGAAATATAACAACACAGTGTTTTTTGTGGCTGGCTAGATCAAAAAACATGGGACTCGAGAAGCCGAGAATTTGGCTTCCCTTCCTACATTAAGTGTGGACTTATTAGAATAATACTGCCCCCTATCAACTGCTGTTAACTGCTGCATTGTTTAAGATGGAACAGGGAAATTTGATTAAAAGAAACTGACCTCAGCCTTGTGTATCTGCCTGGGTCAGTGCCACGCAGCACCGGCAACAAAACCTTTAGTAAAAGAGGAATCAACACCAACTGTCACCAATGAGAGAAATGTAAGTGTAATTTATAGCTAACACTAACAGCTGAGGTAATAAATTAACTGAGACATCATTTCCTAGAAAGTTATTTGCTGCAGGATACTCAATAACATTAATGCTATTAATTTGCTGCATGCCCTTGGATGGGAAATTGAGGATGGGTAGTTGAATGTCAGTAAGATGAACCTCATCTGATCAACATGTGTATAAGGAGCGTGTGAGTAAAATAAGAGAATAGATCTCTCCAGAGTCTTGCTATAGTAGCGCGAAGCTGTACTCATGTTGGCACACCCTGTGGTAGAGGAGGATGAGCAGTGGCACTCACTGGCTGTTTAGACAGGGTGAGGTGGGTGTGGTGGTGCTTCATCCTTGTGGTAAGGC
>CM067497.1:19114435-19248243 GCA_034552555.1 Semaprochilodus insignis
ATAGACATGAGAGGCACAAACTAGCTGCATATCTGAATTCAATATCCCTAAAGTCTAAAGAGCTAGCCCGTAATCTTGGTGTGCTAATAGACTCTGAGCTCAGTTTTAGCAGTCACGTTAAACCTGTCATCAGATCAGCTTTCTACCACCTTAAGAACATTAACAAGATCAGAGATTTTCTGTCTAAACCAGACCTGGAGAAACCCATCCATGCCTTTATCTCCAGCAGGATTGATTACTGTAATAGTCTTCTAACAGGTCTTCCAAAAAAGACAATCAGACAGCTTCAGCTGATTCAGAATGCAGCTGCCAGAGTTCTCACCAAGAGTAAAAGAAAGGAACTCCCATTCTTAAATCACTACTCTGGATACCAGTCTGCTACAGAATAGATTTTAAAGTACTATTACTGGTCTATAAATGTCTCAATGGCTCAGGAGCAGCATATTTATCTGATATGATGCAGCAGTATGAGCCGAGCAGAGCTCCCAGATCATTAGGAACAGGTCAGTTAGTCCTGCCTAAGGTAAAGACTAAACATGGAGAGGCAGCGTTTAGCTACTATGCTGCTGTTAAATGGAATCAGCTGCTAGAGATTATTAGAAAAGCCCCGACAGTAGATACTTGTAAATCCAGGCTGAAAACATTCCTGTTTGATCAGGCTTTCAGCTCAGTTTAAAACACTGTTATTCTCCTGCAACGGCACTCATTCTTATGCTTCCTTTTATTTCTTTTAAAATGTCATTTTATTATATTTTTATTTTGTTTTTATGTCTTTTGTATTTTCTCCCTTTTATGTAAAGCACTTTGAACTGCACTTTTGTATGAAAGGTGCTATACAAACACACTTGCCTATATCTTGGGCCAATAAGTTATGCTGATCTCATTAAGTAGTCAGTGGAATATGATATATTAATAATAAGTGTCAGAGTGACACTACTTTTATGTTCTTCTTATTATTAACATATTATATCACAGAGTCACTTTAAAAGTAAACACACACGTATGTATATATACACCGATCAGGCTTAACATTTTGACAACCTCAGTGTATCTACACTTCTTATCCACTTTATCAGCTCCACTTACCACATAGGTGCACCTTGTAGTTCTACAGTTACAGACTGTAGTTCATCTGTTTCTCTGTGTACTTTGTTACCCTGTTCTTCTATGGTCAGGACCCCCAGAGGACCACCACAGAGCAGGTAACAGGTGAGTGGTGGATCATTCTAAGCACTGCAGTGACACTGACTGATGGTGGTGGTGTGTTAGTTGTGTATTGTGCTGGTGTGAGTGGATCAGACACAGCAGTGCTGCTGGAGTGTTTAAACACTGTGTCCACTCACTGTCCACTCTATTAGACACGCCTACCTTGCTGGTCCATCTTGTCGATGTGCAGTCAGAGACGATAGCTCATCTGCTGCTGCACTTTTGTGTTGGTCTAGTCCTTCAACAGTGGTCACAGGATGCTGCCCACAGGATGCTGCCCACGGGACACGGCCCACAGGACGCTGTTCTCTGGATAGTTTTGGTCAGCGGACTAAGTCTAAGTTCTAAGTTCAGCAGTGACATTGAGGTGTTAAAACACTCCAGCAGCACTGCTGTGTCTGATCCACTCACACCAGCACAACACACACTAACACACCACCACCATGTCACTGTCACTGTAATGCTGAGAACAATCCACCACCCACATAATACCTGCTCTGTGGTGGTCCTATCGGGGTCCTGACCATTGAAAAAAACGGTGATGGAGGGAAAATAAAGTATACAGAGAAACAGATAGACTACAGTCTGTAATTGTAGAACTAAAGGTGCACCTATGTAGTAAGTGGAACTGATAAAATGGATAAAGAGTGTAGTTACATTGAGGTGATATGTGTGTGTGTGTGTGTGTTGGACTTGAAACAGTGATGGCGAATAGGAAGACTGTAAGTGAATATTATGAATAGATCATTCTGAGAGGATGATTTTTTTTGCTCTTTTGTTTCCTGATGGAATTAAAATAGATGTAGCTCAAAAGTATGAAACATGTAACCCTATTCCCAACAGTCAAGAAGAGCATGGGCGTATGCTTCCAAAATGTTTTAAATGTATTTGAATCTTCTTCTTGTGTGAGCATCAAGGCTCCAGGTCAAGCCTGTAGCACAAGTGGGCGGGTTGGAAGAGGGTATGTGTTATCGCCAAGAAAAATGTTTCCACAAGGACCAATTTATGTTTCTATGACATGGTTTGGAAGAGATACTGCACAGCTGTAGGTGATTTTGCTTCCCAAGTTCCCATAAAGTCCCGTATTAGATAAACAAGTCCTTTTAAATGTGTTCATATATGCAGCTGGTAGAACTCAATAGAACAACCTGTAGAATGCATTTACACACTTTATATGGTTTTTGGATAAACTTTCACCAGCGAAATGAACGTTGCTAATTAAAAATTACAATATAATGGAATACGTGATACTGGATCCCTACACTGGTTTAATTACTATTAGCATATACATTGCTTCTCTCAGAGCAAAACTTTATATTTCCATTTTTGATAAGTTTTTGATTCAATTTGAATGTTCATGTTTCCCTTTACATTGGGTGTAAATTTTGCAATGAATGGACTTATAGAAATGGCCCATAATTACTTGGAAAAAGTCTGGGTCCACTGAATTACATCTTGTACAGTTTTAATTTTGGAGGTTTTGCTCAGACAGAAGCAGCATTAATATTTCAAAACCACAGATTTGATACAGAGATTAAGGTTAGACTAGGGTTAGAATTAAACTCTGAACACATCCAGAAGGTTTTGCTTTCTATATGGTGAATCTTATAGTGTATGATTATGCTGTCTGGGCATGCTTGTGTTTCAGTGGTGTTGGTGGTCTATGTTACACAGATCAGTTCTTGTAATCTTCACCTTGAGCAACAGTTAGCATAGTGTGTGAATGGTTTCAGCAGGTACTACTTTTGCAATAAACAGACAAAGGGGCCACGCTCAGCAGCAATTTTTGTGCAACTTAAAATGACCGTTGACGCAAACCTCATAACCTTATAATGTTATAGTTCCTCTCAGTTGCTTGGACGGCTTTGTTCATTCCAAGGTCATGTACTCTCAAAACAGTTCACACAAGCGACACAAAACTGAGGTTTGCTGACTAAAAGCACATTTGTTTGTATGCCAAATGGTTTACACAACCATAAAAGCAAAAGAAGCACAAAAGCAAACAAAAGCAACCAAAAGCAATCAGGTAAATACACTGTTAGAAGTGTAACCTAAAAAATACTTCAATTTGTAACAAGCAATTTAATAATTTTTACTCATCTTGATTGAAAGAATTGTTCGTCCAAAGTCCTTTTTTTTAGGTTGAATGAACATAATTCAATTGCTTGTTAAAGTCATTTTTTTAGATTAGCCCAACTAAATACTTTTTACAGTGTAAATTCATTCAAAGGACTAAACTACCCAAAACATTATATATATATATATATATATATATATATAGATTAATATAATGTTCCACGCAATGCCAAACCCTACACCACAGTAGCACTGAGCAATGTACAGAAAATATCTCATTCTTAAGTGAATATTTCATTTCATTGTTGGGGGGAACAACAATCAGAATTCTGAAGAGCAATTCCTGAAGGTGATGCCAAAGGGAGGGGTTGGTATGTAGTAAATCTATGCTTTGGGGATGGCAGGCAGCAGACCAAAGCACTGTAAGACAATATTTAAAAAAAAAATGAATTGTTTTGCATCTATTAGTTATTTCATTTATTCATTCATCCGTTCAAGTTTTAGGCCGCTTGACTTTCTGGGTTGCGGGGGATGCCGGAGCATATGCCAGCTCCCTTTGGGCAGAAGGCATGGAAACACCCTAGACAAACCACTGGTTTATTGCAGGCCAGACACATACACATTCACTCATGCACTCACACCTAGGAGCAATTTAGCATCTCCAGTTCACCTGACAGCATGTTTTTGGACTGTGGAAGGAAACCCACATAGACACAGGGAGAACATGCAAACTCCACACAGAAAGCACCCCGAATGCCCCGAGCGGGAATCAAACCCAGTCCTTTTCGCCGTGAGGTGACAGCCCTACCCATTGCACTACCAGATGTAAATATGAGTTTATTACCAGCCCAATACTGGCTTAAAGTGGGTGTGTTAACGCAAGAAAAGCACTACAACGTGCAGGACAGAGGGCCTTCAGAAGCAGACTGGGGAAACAATGGACTACAGTATACACCGTTATTGAGCTGAATTTGCACAATAGGAATATTCAGTGCACATCAGCTAACACAACTGTCTTCTTATTAACGAAAATAGAATGGCATGGCGGTAGACCCCGACCATGTTCACAGTACACAAATCTAGTACATTCAGCCAAGCTAGCAGTAGCAGCAATCGAACTTGATTGGCATAGTATATATTTTTTGCTAGCATAGTGTTTCTGTGCTTCATAGAATTCATATGAGAAGCCAGTGCTTTGCAACCCATTACCCAAGTCTGTTTAGCAAGTTCACATCATGCATCATAAAAAATGGATGGTTTCAGCCAGCCACAATATTTGTCAACCTCCATCCACTTCTCATTGAATTTTCATTTTCATTGCTTGCTTGCAGCCTTGTGTTCTTGTTATTTCCTCCTTTTCTTGTCATGTTTTTGTTGGGGTTTTTTGGCAAGTTGTATTATAAACAGGTTATTCTCCAGTTTAAAAGAATTAGAATTTAGAATTCAGAACCATCTGCCATTTGTGCTTGCATACAGAGGACTTTGATCTGCATTTAACCCACCTGTGTTAAACACCCACATACATACACACTAAATAAACACACTCATTCATCCCTCCCCTCCTACAAATGCTGACATCTGAATTCATTTTGGACCTTTAATATCAAAAATGAAATATTAAGATTTTTGACACATTTTAAGACTTTTTTCAAGGATCTGCGGGGACCCTGTAAAATGTGCACCAGTGGGTTCTCTGTAGAAGATGGCTTAGCTTATTGTTGCTTCAAAAATCAACAAAACATGTAATTTCACCAGATGTGCCCAAAGTTTACTATAGCACCACATGAATGACATTTACACAATAACAGCATTGTTTTGGAGGAGTGATGTAGTAGTGGATCCGGTGGTGGTATCTTTTGTAGAATTTATTGTCTGAATGTTTCACCATTTCAAAAGCTATCATATCAAAATCAGTCACTGTGTAAGCCAATTGTACATATCTATTATGTATACCTATTGTGTAAGCTAGTTTGATATACCTATTATATATTCCTTATCTTATATCTTATAGATACTTGTATACAGTCTCCTTTACTCATGCTTACAGTCAGCAACTGATGACAGCCTATTTTAAGTTAAGAACTGTGTGCACTATGTAGTTCATTCGGGTGCTGAAGGTAACTATTAAGAGCATTTCCTATTAAATGTTCTACCTTCTTTAATCAGTTATCCATATAAATTCTGTGTTTTTATATATATATATATATATATATATATATATATGGTTACAGTTAATTAAATGGTCATTAAAGGTCTTCTTTTACTCTTCATCCCAAGGGAACTTAATTCCACTACCCTCCATTTCTGCTTGAATGGCTGCATTGAATTTGGCCTCCAACTCAGGGCTGAAGTGATTCTTCCAGTCTCCAGAAATTCCTTACAAAGAACACAAGACAGGAATAAGACTCGGGATCTACCTCTAACAGCTTCAGGGATATGTTTTTATTTTTTTCCATTTGCCTACCTTTTCTGAGGAAAGGTGACTTGCTGCTGTCCATGATGTCCTGCGGCACCAGCGAGTAGTTGGACATTTTGTTGTGTTTCATGTTTTTGAAAACACAGTGCTCTGTGACACGATTCAGAGCTTCTTCACTCATCTGCCGGCCAAGAAAGTGTAGCATGCGCTCAATAACCCCACGAAGGTCCTGCAAGTTAGGAAAGAGGTCATGAAAATATATGTTGTCGCTATTATTCCATTAATCACAAGACAAATTATTACTCTGGGCAGATTTGAATAATGTTCATGGGTCCCAGTGGCCCACTGCTTTGCACATTTGAGGATTTTTTTTTCCCCTGCATACACCAAACATGATCCATCAGTTAAGCTCACTGTAATCTCCTTACTGAGCTGAAGTGTTGAGCTGAAAGCAGAGAAAGCACTAACATGTAAAAGGCTCCAGGCCTGGATCAGGGTTGAGAAACACTGAAATTAGAAACTTTACTTAAAATGTAGAACTTTATTGGTGATACAGCTCTTCGGTAGGTTCTCGTTTGTCATCTTTCATAGATCACCACATGGCACCACTGTAGGGGGTTGTGGCTCATGTTAGGCCTACCCCATGTTTAAATTACTAGTCTTTTTGTAATAAGAATTGGTCACTTGACGTGTTTAAGGTGGTAGTAACTTCAGGCTCTTGCAGATGGCGCTGCACCAGGATGATGGGGCTATAAATCACTGTGGGGTGTGAGTGACGGGATTCATAAATTAGGAAGAGGTGCTACAGTGCAGTGAATGTCTCGTTCCATGTGTGGAAAATGAGTCCAACGCAGATGTTAATGATTGGCAGAAAGGAGTAATTGGCATGATAACCACTGAAAATCTGTGGGACTACTTGGAACAACGAAGGTAAAACAGCAGGGAAGCCATCCTCCAAATCTGGCTCAACTGCGCCCAGTTGGTGCATGAGTGTCTGAACATTGATGTGGCCTATATCTAGAAACTTGTCCAGTCCATGTCAAATCCAGTTGCAGCTGTTATTGGTGCTTGTGGAGGAATTGCACGCTATTAAGTACATTTCAGTCACAGGGGACTCTTTTTTTTGTCCAGTGAGCTTATTTATAATCTTGTTAAAACATTTTAACATACAAAATATTAAATAGCAAACTGAATCTTGATTTCTGGATATAACTCTGTATCAATTCTGAAAATATGTGAATTGTTATGCCAACGATATGCATGCGTGCAACACTTTTCATATCACTTTCTAAGCTAGGGCAAAAGCTGCATGTAGCAAATGATCCACTTTAACCCCTTAAATGTCCAGGACCCACCAGTCTGTCCAGGCTAACATTGGTCACTCCTATAACTTCAGAATAGTTCCAGAGTATTCAAGCCCCGCCTCCCGATGAGCACAGTGTGCTCTGATTGGTCAGCTCACCCACTCTGTTTTGAGAATGGCATTCTGTTACTAGTTCCACAACCCAACAGCGCTGTGGTTGTTCTTACAATGGCGTCAGTTCTGCTGTTTCAGTTTAAGACCCGAAATTGGTAGACCCAATCCTTCGCAAGCTAGACCGGAGCAGGACATTTCAGAGTAGTCAGTTTTACTGTTTTAGTTCTTTGTGCTTTTTGTAAGAGAGTGCCAAGCTTGCCAGTAGACATGCACTAAGGATGATGTTACGAGATGTTGTCACCTTGTAACAGAGAAAAGGGCTGGAATTCCAACAAGGGGTTTCAGGCAGCTGAGAAAAGTGGCGTGTACTTTGACCTTAACTTTGCAGAACGTTTACATGCACAAAAAGCTACACACTAAGGTAAAGACAAAAACCAAAACTTGGTGTGAATGCTTCTGAACTTCTTGGTGTGAATGCTTCTTTTTTTTTAACTGTAACCATATAATTGTTGTGAATTCACCCATATACCCCACCAATACCAACTACAAGACACACATAACTGGATAACTGGAAATGGAAACACATTACCTGAATGAGCTCCTCATAAGTGATGTAGAGAATCCGGTCTCCTAGATCTGTGTTTCTCCAGCTCTTCACATGGTCAGTCCACTTTCCAAAAAGAACTGGACAACAAAATTAGGTCAAATGATATATCGTGCAAAGATATATTCCCTACAAGCGTTAAAAGCACCTTCGTATGCCTCTCACCCTGCCCTGTGAGGAACTTGTCCATAAATTCTTCAAACGTTCCTGGATCCTCCAGAAAACTGGCCATTTGGTGGAAATAAAAGGAAGAAACCAAGACATCTTTGGGGTTCCTAGCAATATAAATGACCTAGGGATGAATGTAAAAACACAAGACATGTAAGAATGATCAATTTAAAAGTTGTTTCAGAACATGCATGAGGAGAAAACAGGAGGAAAACTCAATGCCCTAAAGGGGTCAACATTTTTGTGGAGAAGAAACAAAACAGGTGAAGAATGTCCCTGGAGGCGAAACTGAACGCTATCTTGGAATAATCTTTCTGAGTAGCTAAGATTAAATACCTGAGCTACTCTTCTTATCACCAGTAGATCAGTGGCTTGTTGTTTTTCTTACCTTAGCCTTGGAAGAAAAGAAGGTGGAAGGCATCAGATGGTAGGGCATGTGGGTGACCATGGCTCTTGGAGCGCTCAGCTTGTCCATGACCAGGGCAGCCCGTGTCTCCTCGAGCCAGGGCATCCTGTCCCAGTTTGGGATGCTCTCCACTGGAGTAAGGTCTCCACCATTGAGGAGCGAGGGAATAATTTCTTGCATCCATGTTGTACCTGGAAATAAATGTGTGCCAGTGATTAATCATATCACACGTTTACTTCAGAAGATGTTTTCAAGCATTTGGTCCAAAATACTGCAAAATGTCTAGCAGAAGGGAAGAAAACATATATACTTTCTTCAGTACAAGCAATCATTCTATTTAGAACCATGAGTTCTATACAGAACTTGCATGTTGCATTAGCCTGACATCATACTGAGCAAAAATTCTTTTGATGATGAGCGTATGTAAGTGATTACAATATTGGAGCGATAAGTTTACTGGGGAAAACTGTACAATTGAAAGCAGGCTTTAGTATCCTGTTGGACTGTACCTGGATACAAGATGAGATACGGTTAGGCATATAGGCATACATGTTCCGTACAGCATCCTGCAGCACATTTGCCCAAAAATGGGCTCCCCATATCATCAGCCCAGCTATCAGGGCTGTGTGTCGCTCCACAGCAAAGGCAGGATTGAAGCGCTAACCATGAAGCCTCCAAACTTAAACCAAATCATTGTAGCCGTATCCCAAACAGAACCTGGATTTGTTGCTAAAGACGGTATGGTTTCAGTCCATAGCAGTCCAGGTTTCTTGTTCACGACACCACTGCAAACTAAGGCGATGGTGGTTGGCTGTTGATTGCAGGACACACAATGAATGCTGTAACACCACATTCTCTGCTGCTAAGAGCCTGGAAATGGTCCGGGCAGAGACAAACGATCCTCTCTACTGGTGGTCTGTCTGGGTCGTCCAGAGCCTATTTGCAGCGTGTGCATGCGCTCACATAACCTGATTTAATCATTTACGTATCTGCCTGAGACGTAACTGCTTGCCGAGTTTTGCAGCAATCCGACATTTCTATCCGGGTGCAAGTCACCTACGCCACTAATGACCCCACTATCCTCCCGGATGCTGGATTTTGAACTGTGCACTGATAAGACGGGTGGCCCCTTTCCTCTTTAGCCCAGGGGACGGGGCGTCCATAGTTTGCAAAAAGGACTTTAAGTTATCTTAGTTTGTCTGACCACAGGACACTTTTCCACTTTACCTTAGTCCATCTTAAATGAGTTTGGGCCCGGAGAAGGTGTTTCTGGATCTGTTTATATCTGGTTTCTTCTTGGCATGGTAGAGTTGTATCTTGCATTTGTGGATAAAGTGACAATGGTTTGAGGACAATGGTTTTGGGAAGTGTTCCTGAGCCCATACAGTGATTCCCACTACAGAATTGTGTCTGTATTAATGCAGTGCTGCCTGAGGGCCCACAGTTCCTACCATACAGAGTTATCTTCAAACTCTCTGAATATTTTAATGATATTATGTACTGTGGATGATGAAATCCACAAGTTATTTGCTATTTTATGTTGAGAAGCATAAATTTGCTGTTATTTGTCCATGCAGTCTTTCACAGAGTGGTGAAATGCTCCAAACCTTTACTTCTGAAAGACTCCGCCTTTCTGGGATGCTCTTTTATACCCTATCATGTTATGGATCTGTTGCCAATTAACCTACTTAGTTTTGAAAAGTTCCACCACAACTTGTTGACTCTATCCCAACTTTTTTTTAGACATGTTTCTGGATCATTTTTCGGATGCATCGATATCTGATACAGATACCAAGACCTGATCCATAAATATAGGCTGATAGAGAGTACCAATACAGATACTAGCATCAGGTAAGCATGTCCCATTAGTGTGTGTTAGTGTTACAGATTAGTGTTACAGATTTACCCATGGGCATTTTTACTGCTGTCTGTCATCCCACACTGCCAGCACGTGGTAAAGCTCTCTTTACAAGCATGCATCCACATGTTGGCGCATGTCAAAGTGCTTGATGGCGTTGGTAATAGGTATCGGTATTCCCATCTGCAATACCAATAATGCATTCAGGTGCCAGTATTGGTGATGATACCGATATGGTAGTTTTGGTTGGTGTCCAGCAGTGACAATGAGGTGTTCAAAAGCTCCAGCATCACTGCTGTGTCTGATCCAGTCACACCAGCACAACACACACTAACACACCACTATGATTCCTGTTGGAATAAGACCATTAGGATTAAAACATGACGGTTTTTCTTTCTAAAAGGAATTGGCTTAATGGTGACCATTAGTGACCACTAGTTTCCTGTTGGACACTTTTAGATCCCATCAGGATGCATTTGGAATCAGTCCCAGGACACCTGTAAAGTCATTGGAATCCTTTACACTGTAAAATCCATATCAAATCCAAAATTATATTAGTGACCATTTGCACCATTAGCGACTACTGGACACCAGCAGAAACTGTGTCACTGCAGTACTGAGAATGATGCACTAATTACAGCAGAACCATTTAAGTGTGAACTGGAAACTGGGTTACTGGGTTACCTATATGACCTTTGAAAAACCATCTTTGTTAAAGGGGAATTCCGCCAACTTTTCAAACGTTTCTGAATGATTCCGTCCATAAGATGTAAACCGAGTCAGTCGGGGCAGTTTGGTGTGAAATCTTTTGTTACACAGAAACTTACAGACTAACAGATTTCTTTACAGTGGTGGTGATGGGAACCAGACGTCACAATGTCTGCAACATAAATGTAGCCATTTTATTTACTATGCAAAACTACCTGTGAACTTAGACGTGCCCTCTGAGCTTTTATATGTAATGTTGATGATGCTAAAATAGTCATGAATCTATATAAATAAATAAATAATTTCTTTGGGAACTGTTTTGCCTTACAACGACCTGCGTGTATCCATCCGCCATGAATGGATTAAAATAAACGGGACTAAAATAAATTTTAAACTGAAAACTTTATCACAAAACTACCATAATACAGTGTGTCGGACATCAGTCTGAGTTCCATTCGCCACCACTGCGAACGGTTTTGACTTGCCACTTTCTGTAGAACACAGCATTTCATACCAAACCACTATGCATGACTTTGTTTACATCCTAATTATTAACTATGCAGAACCTTTGGGAAAGCTTCCCCTTTAAGTGCGCAGGTATTTTACAAACTGGTCTTACCAGATTTCGGGTAAGAGATGCAGATGACATCTAGATCGTCGACCTGGAAGTTCTCGAAATACTTAAGGCTGTCAAGGCTGTGGCTTTCCTTAGGGCACCTCAGCCCATGGTATATAAGATAGTTGTTGTTATTCTCCATGACCAATATGCTATAGTACTTGGATTCAGATTCCAGGACAAAGCTGTCTCCGACGCAAATGTGCAACAATTAGTGACTGCTCAAACGAAGATAAAGCTGGTCTGAGGATCAATGTGCAATTTCCCCCAGTGCAAGAGCAGCGTTTCACCAACTTCTGTGTCATGCAGTGTCACTAATCTGAATGCGAGAGGGAGACAAACCGATTGGCTTCCTCCAATTGTTAAGCAACCTGGCAACCTTCACTCTGGAGGGGAGGGAAAAAACGAAGGGGGAAACATGAGGCCACTCACCAGACTTGGGATATGTCACTGCAAATATGTCTTCATCTTGAACTTTAAACGTCCGAAAGTAGTCCAGGCTCTCATCCGAGTGAGCGATCTTGGGCATAGGAAGTTCGTGATAATAGCAGTACAGAGCCTCGCTGGCCATAATGACTCCACACGGCGCGCGCTGAGGTAGAACTGAGCAAACCGGCCCTCGCGACTCTGTACACATTAGCTTTCCCCCCCCGGATGCCCTCATGATGTAGATAAGAAGGGGCCTGCATAACTGAACAGCTGATACTTGAACCCTGGCAGAGGTAGAACTGGGTTTATGCCGCCTAAATGGCTTCATTCATCCCTCCTCGGTGCCGTGTTCCTTCTCTTTTGAGGTAAACTAAAGATTAATTCTCGCTGGGATTTAGTAAACTGGTAACAGGATCCATGTGGGATAAAAACCCGAACACAAGCGTGAGAGGCAGTGACAGGTCTCCAGTGTTTTCAGACAGGCTCGTAAAGGGGAATTCCACCACGTTTTCCAAAGTCCATGGATAATCCAATGTCGTTAAGACGTAAACAAAAGTCATTCAGGGTGCTTTGATATGAAACTCGCAGGAACGTACCCAGTCAGAACTGTTTACAGCGGTCCTTATAGCAACCAGACGTCCCAAAGGATTCAGTACTCAAAAGCAAAACAAGCACACCCCGGCCCTCCGTGCTCCTCTCGAAGCTCCGCACCCAGGTGCCATTGCGAACGACACTGGGCTACCAAACATGCTTGTTTATAGCTTTGTGCTGTACATACACATACCCTGATATAACGTTAGAGCGAACACACAGCAAGTGGTGTGTTGCCCGCTTTTCCAGCAGAAAGAGAGCAGCCTCCTTATCCCTTTTCATGCCTTTCAGCTCTCCATGAAGATGAAGCATCAAGTCATTTTCTTTTTCGCTAGTTTCTTGTTCAGCTATTTCCATTCCACCTTAAATGGGGCAGCAGTTACTGTACATTCCAGCACCTTAGCGTCTTCTTCGAGTTTTCCCATTCCACCTTAAATGGGGCAGCAGTTACTGTACATTCCAGCACCTTAGCTTCTTGTTAGAGTCTTCTCCTTCCACCTTAAATTGACCAGTAGTTACACTGCAGCGTCTCATGGTCTTGTTCAAATTTTCCCTATTCCCTATTAAGGTGTTAAGTGGTGCAGCTGTTGTATTTCAGCGCCTCAGGTTCTTATTTGAGTTTTCCCATTCCACCTTAAATAGTGTAGTAGTTACATTCGAGCGTTCATCATCTAGTTCAATTTTTCCTACTCCACCTTAAATGGGGCAAAAGTTACATTCCAGTGCCTAAGCTTCGTGTTAGGGTTTTCCTGTTCCACCTAAACTGGGCAGCAGTTACACTACTTTTTGACACCTGAACTGCTTTTTCAATTTTCCCATTCCACCTTAAATAGGTATTGCAGTTTCATTCTGCTGCCTTTCCTTTTCCACCTTAAATGGTGGAGCAGTTACATTCGGGCACTTTAACTTCTTGTCCAAGGTTTCCCGGTCCGCCTTAAATGAGGCAGCAGATAGGCTATTTTTGATGCTGAAGCTTCTTGTTTGAATTTTTCCATTCCACCTTAAACAGTGCAGCTGTTAGGCTAAGCTACATTATAGCGCCTTAGCTCATCTGTTGCTGCACAGTTTGTGTTGGTCGTCCTCTAGTCTTACATCACTGGTCACAGTGTGCTGCTCACAGGACGCTGTTGGCTGGTTAGTTTTGGCTGGTGAACTATTCTCAGCAACACCCCGTTTACTACCGAACACTGTTTCTTGCTGAGAGCAGGCGGTGGTGGTTGCTCGCCAGGAGCTTCAGCCAATGCTTACTGCTCTTTTCATTGGTGTCCTGTCCTTGATCTAAGTGGGATCAGGACCTTCACCATGATTGAGAAGAAGTTAGAATACACTGTTAGAGCAGCAGTACTGCTACTTCATGCCCTCATGTTGGACTGATGGCAGACTTGACGCCACGGTTGCTCACTGTCACCTTTCGAGGCAAGAAGTGGTATTATGAGACAGGATGTGCCGGGGCTAGCTGGTTAGCATGCTAATTATAGTTAATACCTCTGGAACTTGATACACAGATATCTTTGACACCCCTTGAAAATGGTTATTTCTTCACATTTTGTTGATAATTTTAGATGATTATTTTTAGATACATTTTAATTTTGGAATATTTTAAACTGACATATTTACACATCCTTTAAAACAGATGATGAAACACACTGGCCAATGCTGCAATCACAAGATTAATTTTAGCTTTTAATAGCTCCCCACACCAGTGCATTTTTGGAGGGCAGTTTTTTGACCTGCCTACCCAACTCCAATAAATCTTAACGTGCTACTTCAACAGTTCTCTGCTCAACCCACAAAAACAGGAGACCAAGGCCACAATTATGTGTATTGTTGTCACCGTGGGGGTGAGCTGGGCACATCAGATAATGCTGAGAAAATAAAAATAGTACTAGCACATTAGCTACAATTTTGTGCAGTGTCCAACATGAAAATGTAACAAGCAATATCTTTGTAGCCTGTCATACACAGACAGCTCCCCCTAACCATTACAGGAGAACCTAAACACTAATAAACCGTCAACTTCTACAAATAATAATCCATACAGCTCTTCAGTGTTGCACAAAGGACGTGCTTGTGCATGAACAAGAATACAATTGCAACAACATGGCTACAAAGACGCTCAGTTCCAATTTAATGACCAAATGGCCAACAAAGTGACTAAATCAAAAATGTTGCAAAAGCCAATTAGTCAGGTCGTTCCTGAATCCATAAATAAAGAAGAAAAACAAACTTTTCTGTACAATTTTAATTTAATTTGACAGACAAATAAAACAAAAGACAGTATTAACAGTCTAGCTGGCCCCTTTTGTTAAGACAAAATGTCCTATGTGGTACTGTCGGTATTTTCTTCCAAAATACCTGAAATGGTAGCAATATGAGAGAGTCCTCAGTTGCTGTGAACCAGTGTGATGAAGAGGAAGAGAGAACAGAGGGAGATGGCACCAGTGAGCACTGCCTTCACCAACAAAGCCGTCCAGCTTCCCAGGAGGAACACATGAACAAACAGTCTACAGACAGACAGAAGAAAACACAATCAATGGATGTAGTTTCTGGATTATTCCAAACAGTACATACATGGTTGACCACCAGCTGTGTAGCATGTGTAGTTTGTGCAACTAAATGCAATTATTACAATTACATGGTAATTATTAACATTGTAAGAATTTTTCTGTCTCCAATAATGTGCTGTGTTTAAGTCAGTATGATATTTGAAAAGTTTTCCACAGTTTTGAACAGCACCCCATGTTTAGTTCTTGGAAAACATTTACATTACAGGCCATATTGCAGTATTGCTGCATCATAGCAGTATTATAATACTTACAAAAAGACAGTTCAACATCTTCAACTCTACTGTAAAACCAATATCTTCAATTTGAATATTTCAGTTTTATTCATTATTTGAAAAATTAAACAGAACTACCCGATCTGTATTTAAACCTGTGAACCATCAGGTTTATACTTAACAGTAACACTTTACATTACTTGTTACCTAACTAAAGGTAATGTAGTTAGTTAGGTAATGCATTAACATCATGGTCACTGATGCATTACTTCATGTTAGTCAGTCAACACTTAATGTAAAGTGTTACCTACCTTACTCTTGGTTATTGGTCAAGTTAGTTAGCATTAACATAGCTAGCTAATGCTGTCTACATGTCTAACACTAGCTGTCTAAGTTTGCATGCTAACTTACCTAGCACAAACAATACCAAAATGAAATATGGGGTAGTCAAAACAAAGTTCACAAAGTATAGCAGTTGTGTCATTACATTACAGAACTAAATGTAGAAGCTTTTACTTTGTAATCCGCTTTCTATCTGATTATTAATATCTGTTTACCACTGCTTCAGTGATATTTCAGGGGTATTTTCAGCTACACGTGGGATTTGCATTTACCATGTTAGCACCAAGCTAAAAGAGCTGTGCATTCGCAAACTGAGTATAATACTATGAAGCTCTTTAGTTAATTTTTTACAATAGTTTATATCACATTGAAAAATACAGTACCATTACCGTAAACATTACAGGACTGCTGTTAGTAAGATTAAGAATATTTTAATAGTGCATATTCAAAATAAGGCTGGGCAAAATGTGAAACAGCGATGAAAATGTCACTGTGCTGCAAAATGTTTTGTTTGCTTACACTAATGAGTTAATGCACAGTGCAATTTTCAATCTATCATTCAACAGATATAAAATAATTCTGAAACTTAATTCCAATAACGCTCTAACAGAAGCACTGTTCTCATGATGTTAGGTAGGCAATATCACAGTATTTTGTCAAAATATTGTTTTCTGAACCCATAATGTCTTAAACAGTGGCACTCAAACAGTGAGTAAATGTTTGGTTTGGTAAATCAATGGATTTAGTGTGTGTGTGTGTGTGTGTGTGTGTGTGTGTGTGTGTGTGTGTGTGTGTGTGTGTGTGTGTGTGTATACTTTATCAAAATGACATGTAATACATTTATATTATTCCTATGGTATATGATTATACTGAAAGGTGAAGTACTCACTCCATTAAGAAGGCTTTGTACACACAAAGTCCCAGCAGGACAGTTACAGGCAGGCGGAAGCTTTTCGGAAGGTCATATCGTGTGAACATCCATACTACTGCTGCCATAGCAATGTAGTGAACCTGTAGACAGACACAGACGTTTCAAGCATCAGATGGAAACTGCAGCACAATTATGGTTGGCTGAATTTCTCTGTAGATGGATTTTAAACCTTCCCATAATGTTTTGTTTATCTAGTTGTTCAGGTCAAAGTAACGCCACCATCCCAGTACATCTGGGCTGCATCCAAATGTTAAACTGAATTTCCTTTCCTGGAATCGGCTTTCCTTGATTTGCAGCTCTACCAATTTATTGAGGCAGTGGGCTACAGATCATGCAAACCTGAGGATGGAACGCTGATGGAAATCAAATTTTATTTAATGATTCTGAAACAGCCTTGGTAGGTTGAAGAGATCATATAAATTAATAAATAAATAATTTAATTATAAAGACCATTTTGTTCAGAAGCCAAACACCAGTTCTATGCAGAAACACTGCCAAGTTCAGTGGGTGATTTGCATATCGTCGCTGTCCAAAGAAAAACAAGTATCTCCAAAATGGCAACTTTACAGGAGAGGGCAAAAACCTAATTTAACTTTAATGTAAGTCAATGAAACCAGATTTTTCTCCAAGCAGTTTTGGGCCATTTCTGTTGGTCCATCCATCATGAAATTTCCCCACAGTGTAAACAGCAGCTGCTGTGTTCAAATGATGCATAAAAGTAAAAATCGACAAAAATGGAGATACATGTTTTTCATTGGACAGCGACGATATGTGTGAAGGTAGTATTGAGGCAGCGGTGTATACTGGGATTTTAGAGACACATACTGGCATCAAGACAATATCTTTTCATGGCAAGTCCATGATTATTTCAGCAAGGCAATGCCAGACCTCTTTCTGCATGTGCTACAACAGCATGACATCACAGGCACAAGTGTGTGTGTGCTTGACTGGCCTGCCTGCAGTCCATTTGGAAATGTATGGTGCATCAAAAACAATGATAGAGGAGAATCAGACAACGACAACCTTGAAGTCTTGGTTTAAGCAAGAATGGGCAAAAATCCCTCTTCAGTTCCCAAATGATTAGAAAGGAAATGTGATGAAACATATAGATCTGCCTCCGACCCGACTTCTTTTGAGTGGGTGACAGCCATTAAACTCCACCGAGGTTGTGTTTACTTTATCAAAAATCAACAAAATGTAGTTTGGCCAAGAGTGCCCAACCTTTAGCATACACCAGAAT
This sequence comes from Semaprochilodus insignis, assembly GCA_034552555.1. Taxonomy (NCBI): domain Eukaryota; kingdom Metazoa; phylum Chordata; class Actinopteri; order Characiformes; family Prochilodontidae; genus Semaprochilodus; species Semaprochilodus insignis. The sequence continues at coordinate 19,132,223 of CM067497.1, forward strand.
TATATCATGCTGTGGGTAGCTGCCTAAATCAATATCTTGTGTTATCTGAGGTCTTTCAAAACCATAAAGCATTACTCTTTTAACAACAGCAAACATGCAGGTCTAATTTACTACTACAAACACAAGCGGCTCTGCTGGCGTCACTTTCACCTGACCCCTCCACACGGGCTCTGACGATCTGAGACAGCTACATGAAATTTAGTTCACTAAAGCCCCTTTTGTGCGATACCATATGTCAGCATGTACTATGTAGTTACTTTTAGCATGTTTCATGGCCAGTAAAGGTAGATTAGAGCTTTTATATGAATGATATAATGACATACAGAAAAGGTAAACTTAAATACTGTTTAGCAATTAATAGCTACTGACGTTATTATGTTTATACTGTTTGAATGGCTTCATGTGTCTAATCCTATTTTGAGCAGAACAACTTGTTGCACAAGGTATGGTGGGAAGGCCTACTGTACAGCAAGTTCTGCTTAGCAAGTTCTAGGCAACGGACAGCTCTTCCAGGAACAGTTAACCTCAAAGTAGTCATTCTCTTGCAATGAGTTTGTCATGTTGTACAGTGGAATACTGGACAGGAACAATACATACGCTCTCCTAAAATTAATTTGGGTCTTCTTTTGAGACGTTTGGCTGGTATATTCATGAAAAATGTATCTATACAAAATTAAGGCATCTTCACTTACCAAACTGATGTTGGAATCAAAGCTCATTTGGATGTATTTCCAGTCAAACTCAATCCCTCGAGCCCCCACCCACAAAGGAATGCACCTGTTGACACAAATTAACACAGTTAATATTGAGTTCAGATAACATATGTTTCACGTTTCTCCACATTTGCGCACATATTTCAGACTACTTAGCTTGTTTTAAAGATCAAACTACCTGTTATAAAAAATTCTTGTCAAACACATCCATTAAAAAAAAAAACACAACTATCAGTACAACATAAAATGATTACATTTTCCTTTCTCTACTGTTCATAGAAAAAATCATTAGAATTTTGAAAAACAGCCTGGGTTAAAAAAAAAAAGTCACTGTTAGATTTAAATAAGTAAATCCTTAAGAGCCCTTAACTGGATAATTACTGAAGTGATTAATATGTTTCAGCTGGCAACAATTCTTTTAACCCTAACTGATGCAGCGAGGTTCTCATTTCTTAAACAACTATTTTAGAAGACATATCCTGTGGTCGTGGAAAAGATGTTACTGCCTTTCAGACAGGTCAAATTACTGGTCTTCATCAGGCAAAGGAAACCACTAAGGAGAAGCTGAAATGACTGGAAATGTGTTAAGAACTATGGAATGCCTTATTAAATTCTGGAGAATTTAATAGAGTGGAGAACAAAGCCACCTTTGACTGGTGACAGGAAAAAAATCTTGAATGACCATGCGTGGAGATCACTTAAACAGTGAAGTCGAATGGTAAAAATCGACAGCAGAACTCACAGCAGAATGTGGGCTGGAGAAGACTTTATGGAGCGGTTCAACTCTCACGTCGTTGGCCAAAAAATATTTCTGTCTAGACTTAAACTTTGTAGTGCTGCATAAGTTTGTCAAAAAACGTCATGGTGAAAGTATGTCATAATCAAGGATGAAGGGGCTAAATATTAAAGTGTGTGGCTTTACTTTTCGGATAAGGCTCGGCTATCCAGGTGGGTGAATAACTTGCAGCGAGAAAGCGGATCAATTTACATAAGATGTATTACAAATAGGTAAAATCTTGTTCTTTTCTTATCAGGTGCATAATGAATTTTATTTCCCCCTGTATCTCAGCTTTCAAAACCAGGTACAGCTGCAATAAGAGGTTGTAATCCAAGGGTGTGATCCTTTGCCTTTAGTAACACAGCAGATGACTTGTTCCGGTGAATGAAAAGTCACCAGCACTTCTACATCACCACCAAGAGCACCAGAATATGGGCTAGAACAGTAGGCTCATGTGTTAATTGGTATGATTTTAGAGAAGCTCTTTACTTTGTAAAGAGCTTGTAAGGTGACGATCTGATCTAGCTTTGCTTACTTCTACAGATGTGGACACTTGTGTGCATGTGTGTGAGACCAGAAGAGTACAGCATATCGGTTTACATCAGTCAGTAGGTGATGCTGGAATGCAATAAAGCAGGATTTCTCAGTTCAGCCAGATAAGTTAAACCCAAACTTGTCCAATAGAAAACGAGCAGGACAGCCCTCAGCTTTGGGCAGTTACCTGGCTAACTGAGAAATCCTGCTTTGTGAAATAACATCTACTCTAATCATGAGATTAAGAGCATCTTGTTTATCAATATTTTTAATACTCGGAAGTATATATATCAGCACACAATCACTGAAAGCTTAATACTCTCAGGATGTAGTAGGTGCTTTGCTGTTGTCAAACAGAACAGAAAGTGTTTGAGCAGTTGCATACCTCGACATAACCAGCTCGGCTGTGGCCCAGCCCATGGCAGCCACCATTATTTTGTATTCTCCTTTCCCAGCGTTTCTGGACATGACAAGGTGAAGACCTAGAAGATCTGCCATGTCCACTGTGGCTTTCATGAATTCCTACGGCATTAAATATAAATTCAGTCATTTCTTTTGCCACTGTCCTGGCAAACTGACTAGCCTGAATCCAGGCCAAGGCTATTACCACCAATATGGTATTATTATACACTCAACACTGAAACAAATAGTTGTACCCAGAAGGAATCAACTGACACGACGCAGGACTACATGCACGCAGACCATTAGGACGACTGCCCTTAACACCATGTCAGCGTTCCAAAGACTGCAATGGTGTCATCCCAGACCGTCATTGAGTGACTCAGAATAGCAGCAGAATAGCTTCAGTGATGAGCCCCGCTTTTGTCTTGGTGGAGACAATAAACGAATCCGTGTGTGGATGCACCGTGGTCAGCACCAAGATGAACAGTTTGTTGTCACACATCCAGAAGGCCTGGTGTCACTCCACCTCCACCCCTACTGCACAATCTACAGGAACTGTGTGATAATATTTAAGTGGCATGGGATGGATTATCACAGGACACCATTAGGAATCTCTACAACTCCATGCTGAGACGTCTGGCATGTTGCGTTAGCAAACGTGGTGGCCTGACGCCGTACTGAGACACTACTTCTGTATGTGTAGCTCAATAAATATTACCCATATCAGTCTAAATTGATCATCATTTATTGTTCCTGGTAAACTTTATCTTCCTTCCCAATAGCACTGCGATCCCACACCTCCTTCTGGGTGCAGCTATTTGTTGACAATGAGTGTATATACCAGGGAGTCAAATGTTATAAAATTAACTGTGTGTCAATGACAGCCTAACTGAAATATGTATGAGAATTATGCAAGCAGTTTACCCCAACAAAGTCATAAACGCCAGCCCCTCCTTCCCAAGTGGGGAAAAATGTGGCAAGAAACAGCATCTGTAGGAGTCAAAACAATAATATCGAACCATTATAAAGACTGGTACACATTTTGTAGCATTGGCAACATTTAGAAAAATGACTACTTACTTTGCAAAGCTGTACAAACAGGTAGGTGGCCCCAGCTTGAACACATCTCCAGAATGCATTATATTCAGATCTGAAACAAAGATGGAAGCACACATTATGGAAATCATAAACATAATCCACTTTCAACGTCACAGTTATGGGACACTGTGAAAGACAACATAGGAATGTACCAATATGGGAATGCAGACGGATTCCAATATCCATGACACATCAATTACATATACATTACAGAGAACTACAACATTTGTTTTTATTGGGCTACAAATCCAGGAAAATTAATACAAACAGATAGCTCAGCACACTAGTTACCTAAATGTACAATGACCACCTTTAATCTACAATGATGTTCAAATGAATGTCCATCAGTTTGGTAATGCACAACTAACACATAATCAAGTATTGGCTGTGTAAATCTTTCTAATGCTGATCTATTTTAACTGCCAAACTCAACGTGATCCTCATATTGCATGCATCCTCAGTCCAAAGTCTTCTAGACATGTGTGATAAATGTGAATGTGTTTGTGCAGAGCAGAGGAACAGGGTACATGAAGAACCTCAGTCTATGACAGACAAGCATCTGTTCAGTCGCATGACAGTAACTCAAACTGATGATCTGGACAACTGCTTTCATTTAATGAGAATGTCATAAGAGGATTATGCTTAAGATCCTCTGCCACACAACAGCAACCGCTATTACTGTCAAAGTAACGTCTTCAGTGGGAATATTACTGACGAGTTTACCACTGAAAACTTAAAAAAAATTACAACTGAACTGAACTGGACTGAAGACATTTCTTTATTCTGTTAAAGCGTTACATTATAAGACACAAGTTACATTGAAAGATTGCAAAAGAGGTACTTACAGCCCGCTGCATTTGTATGTGATGAAGTATGGGAAATACGCCAAGGCAAAACAGTTGCCGAAATGAAAAAGCGTCATGGCTTTAAAGGGGGCGAAATAAAGTCAAATATAATGTACAGCGCCTGGAGATGAGACAGACAGAAAGACAGACAGACAGAGAGATAAATAAAAAAACTGTCAACATAGAAGAAAATTCGAGATAACTAACTAAACACTTCAGCAAAATGTGCTTTTCCTGTTCGCTGCGAATGTCTTCTGTAATGATTTCATACTTTCCACGTAACGTTGCAACGTAAATATGGATTGAAGAATGAAGTTAGCATGTAGCCTAGCCTCAATCATCCATGCACCATGGCTAACAGCGAGCTGTTCATACGGCGAAAACACACTGTAAAGGTATATAAAATGTATCGTTTCGGGAGGTTCTAAAACAGTTCGTAAGATAACCTCTCCACCACTAATGAATAAAAACAGAAATAAACGAATACCGTACCAAATAAAGTTAAGCCTGCTGAATGGCCTTCAAGCAGAGACGCGGTGCGCATCGAAAAGAGTCCGGGCTTCAACACAAAACAGAAACCCTGTTCCGATTTACGCGTCTTCAGGTATGACAGTCAATTCATATATTTGTGATTTTATACAAGTCATTTTATGCTAACTATATAAAAAAGCCGATTCCACCAATTTTTCAAATGTCCGCATCATTGAATCGTTGAGTAACCAAACTCAACTGTCAGAATTGCACACAGAATTATAATCAGAATTGTGCTACCGTGTATGTTTCTGTCCACTGTTGGCTAAGCTGCTGGAGCTCAGTTCCTCAGGTACTCAGTGTGCACTGCATTGTTTCAGGATTTTCATACATTTTGTGTGTAGAGCTTTTCTGGAACAAAACTTTTGCAGCTCACAGATATGTAATATTGCATAATTGTTCTCAATAAATAAATGACCAAGTCCAAAAATTCTAACGGATTCACGTATTTTCAAGCACCACTGTCGCTCCTGAGTCTCCCTACTTATTGTAGCTGAGATCCAGCTGTCTTAGAGATGAGATGAGGTGAATGCATGGCAGTTGTCCATCCTTTAATATCATAACAGTTTGCTAAAAGAGCTTTTACTAATTGCAAACCTTTGGTCTATATATTCTTATTTCCATAATGTAATTTGGCACAAGCAACACAATGACTTTAATACAGTATTACCTTAAGTTCAAATGACAAAGGTTCACACAGACGTCTTCATTAGTGGCTTTCAATAATGGCAAATAGTTAAACATTAAAAGTTAAACATTTTTAATTTTTGATTTCACAACCCGACATTTTTAAGATGGTAAAATTGGGTATTTTGTATATAGTTTTAAAGCTATGAAACAAATATCGTTACATTGAATAGATATTTGCAGATTATTTGCACATACAAACCCAAGTATCTGTTGTGGATTCATCAGGCAGTCACAAAGCAGCTTCACTACACTGTGTTGTAGATGCCAGCACAGAGAAGCTTGCTCCCAAAATCTCACAGATTGTTGATGTTGAGGTTCAGTTCTGTCAAGTGTGAATTAGTGTGAATTTAGTTAAATACAACAGATTAGAAAAAACTATGTATAATTCTATATGTAATTTATTAAGTTGTTTACTGATTGTGCATAATCTTGGTTTAGAATACACTGATGAAAGATTAATTTTGCACAACAACCCTCTGTAATTTAATGTGATGCTATAATGCTGGGCATAAAATAGAACCTTACCTGGCTCTTCTTGAAGTCCTGACAACTGGCAACAACCTCTGATACCCTTCTAGTAATGTGCTGTACATCTTCAAGTCAATTATTTTCATCACATCCTCTGATGTTAGCAGCACATAGGCCAGAGCAGAGCACTGGTCTGTTTTGAACTCTGTCTCTGAATGCCTGCCTGATCTCAAGAAATTAATGAATTTCTTCCACCAAAGAGTTATAATTCAATTCATTCAGACAGTAGAACAGGTTGATGGTCCTTTCTGCAGAGGACTGTTGTCTGGTCTTCTCCTTAATGTAGTCCACTGTTTCCTCTAAGCTGTCCGCACAACCTTCTGACAGCAGTCCTTTTAAAATAACCTGACTGGAATGAAGTGAAAGACCAAGAAGGAAGCGAAGGAAAAGGTCAAAGTGTCCATTCTCACTCTGCAAGGCTCTGTCCACAGCACTCTTGGGAAAATATGACTTCTTTACAGTACTGCAGTACTGCAGTACATCTTTACAGTCAAGTCAAGAGGTTTTTATTGTCATTCCATCCATTTACAAGTACACAGTGGTGTGAAATTACGTTCCTCCAGGAACAAGGTGCAACATGGAAACAAGTCTCGGGGTCTTGTTCATGTGGCTGTTCACGGATTTCAGTTGCACGTACACAGCAGCAAGACACTCCTGAATGCTCAGGTGCACAAAGCAGAAGACCTTCTCCCGGTACAATCCAAACTCTTCCTTGAAGATTTCTGTGCAAATTGCAGAGTACTCGGATGATTGCTCACATCAATACCACATTCTTTAGGGTTATAGGGTTAGGGTTAGGGCTAGGGTTAGGGTTTTCATAGAATATCAAATTTCCCCTCTCCAACTGGAGAAACGCTAGCTGCCTCAGTTTTGTGATCATCTCCTTGTCCGATTCCATCAAGTCTGTCCTGAAGCAGTCCATGGTACTTCTTGTTTTCTCTTCTGTCTTCATGTTTTCTTCTGTCTTATTTGAAAGAGGGGGAAGCAGGTGTACATCACACCGAGCATCTGGTTTATCTAACTATATATCTAACAAACCTTAACATGATGTCCCTATCAAATCCTGGTTCACTGAACCTCTTCTGGAAGTGTTTCTCTTTATTTCTCTTTATTCCTCTGACCTCTGTAACCTGGTTAACATGATCAGGAGGAATCTGACTGGTTGCCGCTGGTTGGGAGGTTATCCAGAGAAGAGTATGTTCTCCTGAATGAGATTTGTTAACAGGACATCCACAGTAGTTTTCTGCTTCAGTTCTTGAAATCAAGAGGAAGTTGACACTTATCTAAACCATTGAAGATAAACACAGTCTTTACTTCCTCACTGTTAATAGTCTGTAGTTCTTTGAGGTCTGGAAAGTACTGATGAACTTTTCAAAGATATTGAATACGATCACACAAGGACACAGAACAACACATTTTCTCCTACCTTTCTCCTGTACGACCCTCTGAGCCAAAGATCTCCAAAGCAAGTACAGGTGCTTCATGGACATCATGAGAACCAAAGCATTCAGGGTCATTTTGACGATGATAATTCATAAACACATTCTTTTCCATGTTGCTCAGTATTTAGTAAAGTAAAGATGCAATGCCACAGTAGTTTCTAGAATGCTTTAGCAGTTTAAAGACTAGGTAAGTTGATCTATCTAGAAAGTGGAAGGGTGCTGGTGCAGATACTTGAGGGAGGGATAAAATGTTCATTTCACGTCTGTGTTGATTAACTTGTAGATCAGCGATTTTTTGTGAACTTTACTTTAAAGCTAGAATGACAAGATGAAGGTAAATTTATTTTTATGCAGCATGCCTTTAAGAGAGGAGTCAAACACACAATAATTCATAACTCATCTTCCACATAAAAAGTAAATGCAAAAACAGAGCTTTGCAGCGTGGTGCTTGCACATTTCAGCTACTGACTAGACCAAGGCTATCATTCAGTATAGTAACTAATGACAGAAAGGAGAAGCTGTGTATTTATTTATCTGTATATTTTATATATCTATATACTGTACGTCTGTACTGTAAGCTGTGTTAGAACATCGAGCTGCTATTCTCACTGCCTGCACTGTACACTATTTTACCTGGCTACCTCAACTTTACTATATGTACACTACACTAAGCTGCATTTTGCATATACTAACTGCTGTTTGCACCTCAGTTCTAGTATTCTAATATGCTGATGTACAGTTATTGCTTCACATTTTGCATGTGTCTTACTTTTTATGCACATATTGTCTATTTGTCTTTTTGTCTTTGCACTATTACTTACTATTTATCTATTTTTAATCACTGTACTGGAGAAGTGGCCTGACAGTGTTTCGTTATACTGTACTGGTATAATGACAATAAAGTTATGAATTGAATTGAATTGAATTGAATTGAATTGAATTGAACTGATATCCTCTGATATCCACTGAATAAGTATATAAAACATATAGCCATGCATGGTCAACATAACATGTTTGAACTACACAATAATGCATGATACTAAGCAGTTGATTTCTTACCCTGGCTCGTGCTGTGTAGCTTTTCTTGTGGCCTCTGTGTTTCAGAGATGCACACTGTTTACAGATCATGGTCTCATCTGTCTTGCAGAATACTTCTATAGGAATGTCGTGCTCTGGGCAGAATCCCTCCTCCTGGTGTCCACTTGGGTCTGGCAGCATGCATCTCTGTGGTGCTGTGGCTAAAGTTATCCAGCTTTCCCCACTCCTCTTTTCTCCTCGGCTAGTCAGTGGGTCCAATGACTTGTTACTCCTCATTGAGATATTGCTCGTAGATGGTGACTGAGATGTTTCTCTGTTTCAGGACTATAACAAGAGTGCACAGAAAGACTTCATCAGTTTCTCAATGACATTAATTTACGTTGATCTCATGCACTTTTCAGCTTTCAAAAAATCTAATGAAAGTATTAAACCATTCAGTAGCCTCTTTCTGCAGGCACCCTAGTGGTCGTGCCACTGGCAAAATGAAATGAAATTGACTTCAGTATTTTAAATTAATATATTTATTTGAAATATCTTTCCCTTAGCTCCGTTATCAGATCCCCTAGAACACTGGCGAGCTGCTAGTGAAATGACAGGACTGAGAAACCCCTGCTGTGAGAAGTCGTACCTCTCTACAAATACAGGTACTTTGAGTATTGAGAAATAAATAACTATAGGAAGAGTCTCTTAGTTAGTAACTATTAAAAACCTGTAAGTAAATTTCATTATTATATTGTTCTTAGGCTTTCACATTGCACACCTTTTTCCAGGGTTCTTTTGTCTTTGACAAAACATTTACTGCCAGTCAGTGGATGCATCATTCTTAACTGACACACAGCTGGGAACAGGTAAAGCTGGTTTTCCTGACTAGAACAGAAACAACAGCTTGTCTGACACATGAAAAATAAGCTTTGCTTGTGGGCAGCTGGACACTGTTCTAAAACGACTGCTATCTGAAAACTAAGTGTTACTATCAAAACACATACTAGAAAGGTAACAGGTATTGCACTTGTCAATGTAGTGGCTGAACTTAGACTAATGTGATAGTAATGTGATAGCCTTCACAAACTGTGCAGTCATTTATGGACACATCTTTGTCTATGCTTGTTAAGATTGTGATGGTTGTTCTTCACTGAGGAACCAGTGCTCCTTGGTATGCTTATCTATTTCTAGTACTTAGGAACTGAGAAAATAAGCACAATCACAAATTTTACTGCAAAACAAAGCAAATACACAAAGATGTTGTTGCTGTTCTCATATTCTAATAAGCAAATACTCAATACTTAGGTATACCATAACAAGTAAGGCAATATTGTTATCATGGGAACATGCCTAATATAATAAATTTGCTACAGCACCACCCTGAGGCAGACCAGTGCTATTCTCCCAGAACCCCGCTATATTTCGCACAAAGTTATCTGTCTAAATTAGGCCAAAAGTCAAAGCTGGGTCATAAGAATACTCTGCACCTCTCCATCTTCTGTCTTAAAATATTTTTCAATCATGGCTCATGGCATCATAGTTAAGGCAATCCATGAGCTATTAGATCAGGGGAAGAAACACGGAATCAAGAGCGAGGGAAGACTGCAGCACTTACCATCTCAACCATTGACTCTGTCGAGGTTCTTCTCAGCCCTTTTGCAAGATCATCTTCAGCTTCCTCTTCTTGCTGTGATTCTTGCCCTTTCATACTTCTCTGTAAGATGAATAAATTCCACCTTTACATGAATGAATGTCTCTTCAGTGTTCTCTCTAAAGCATAAAGCACACAATACCCACAAAACCAATCTAAACCATCAGTAAAGCTCATATCGTCAGAACAGTACTCATTATAGACACTAAATTCCTTTCATTTTCCTCATTTTCATTTTCTGTGTCAAAAAAGGGAAAACACATACGTGTATATATATATATATATATAATGTGTAGTTCACAAACTTGTGCTGAAGTCAGATTCTATGAAATCTTACGACATACTGGCTCATTCAGTGTGATTTGCTGTGAAATGCTCCATTTTATAGAAACTTACCAAGTCAGAATTATTCACAGTGGTGATGATGCAAACCAGACATGTAAAAACTTTCAAAGCCACATTACAGAAAATAACTATACATGAAATGGCTATTAATATACTGCCTGGTGGTGAGCTTGTATTTTGATAGTTTTGAGAAGGTTTTGGCTTAAGCATTGTTTAAGCATTCATGGCGTAGGGGTACATGCAGGACACTGTAAGACAATATAGAACCTAATGAAAACCTGTTTTTCAGATTCATATTTATGTGATCATTATCGACGTATGAAATCTCAGAAAACAAGTGTACGTTTACTGGATAGTAAATAGAACAGTTATTACAGAATTCTGCAGAAATGAAAATGGTGCACAAAACTACCCCTTCTAGCCCCGTGCAGTTGTGTGCTTTTCCAGCTCCACCCTGCCTCCATTCACTCCTTCATTACTCACACCTGCAGTTTATCCTGAACTCTTTACAACTGCTGGCTGCAAAGTTCGTGCTTCATTCCTGAGTACTGAGCTGGTGTTCCTTTTTGTGTGTTTTGGGTCTCGTCTTGTCTTTCTGGTTTTGTGACTATGGATATGCCTCTGGTGTTCCTTGCCTGTGCTGTGTGCTTACACAAAGCATGTTGCCTGTCCGTTGTGATAATAAGGATTGGACCACCCCAAATAAAGCCACGCCCCCAACATTATAGGTGAAATATTTAAACGACTCTCACCTGTATAGTCTCACCTCTAAAGCCAGTGTTTTTTTTGGCCTTCCACAAAGTTGCCTTAGCCCCATGCTCTCAGCAAATGACAGAACATATTAATATACTATATATAACTGTTATATACCAAATACAAAATACAAAATATATGTTTTTAATTTTTTAGTTACAGAATTTAGTTTAGAATGTAATGTAAATGTTACTGTATTGTTAAAACTGTCTACACTCTTTCTGGGTTCTGTTTTACCTTTTTGGCTCTCAGTCCACAGTAAACACTGCACTTTGGCCCTCTCAAGACAAAAGAGTGGTGCACTGCATGATGCATGTTTCCAAAGCTGTCATATACTCGAATATTTGGCAATCTGATGGAATACCAAACACCATACTATAAACTATCATTGGTTGTAATGCTGCATATATGTGTGGACACCAGAGGCATTTTGTAATACTGCAAACTCCAGTTGAGTGTGAAAAACTGGCAATACTACTGAACAATGAGCTGTTTGGGGGCCGAAAGAGCCGACTCTTCTTAGTGAGTGGAGCCAGTTAAAGGGGCCTTATTATGCTTTTCTGTTTTTCTCCTTTTGGTTGGTGTGTTTTGTAGCTTTTTTGTGTGCATGTAAATGGTCTGTAGAGTTATGAAGCCCAAAATGTACACTAGGGGGAAAAACTCTCCCTCCCAGAAACCACTTTTTCCAGCTGCATCTTTGAAATTCCAGCCCTTTTCTCTGTTACAGACAAACGTCACCTCGTAACACAGTCTTTATTCCCTGCCTACCTGCAAGCTTGGCACTTCCTCACACAACGCACAACAATTTCTGGAGGCCTGAAGGCTGTGTAGGGGTGGAACCACTCAGGCGGTTGACCAATGAGAACAGAGTGGGTGAGCTGACCAGTCAGAGCACACTGGGCTCATCAGGAGGCGGGGCTTAAAGACACAGGAGCTCTAACTGAGCATTTCAGACAGAGAGTGAACGCAGACGTAATAAACACTTCAATGTCACTGCTGGACTGAGAATAGTCCACCAACCAAAACTATCCAGCCAACAGCGTCCTGTGGGCAGCGTCCTGTGACCACTGATGAAGGACTAGAGGATGACCGACACAAACTGTGCAGCAGCAGATGAGCTATCATCTCTGACTGTACATCTACAAGGTAGTCCAGCAAGGTAGGAGTGTATATTAGAGTGGACAGTGAGTGGACACAGTGTTTAAACACTCCAGTAGCACTGCTGTGTCTGATCCACTCACACCAGCACAACACACACTAACACACCACCACCACATCACTGCAGTGCTGAGAATGATCCACCATCCACATAATACCTGCTCTGTGGTGGTCCTGTGGGGGTCCTGACCATTGAAGAACAGGGTAATAAAGTATACAGAGAAACAGATGGACTACAGTCTGTACCTGTAAAACTACAAAGTGCTCCTAAATAGTAAGTAGAGCTGATGAAATGGACAGTGAGTGTAGATAGGTATTAATGCTATAGCTGATGGGTGTAGGGCTCTACATGTTTAATTAGGAGTCATTCAGTATATGACTGAATAAAAATGACAGATTAATTCTGTTAGTCATATAATGTGTTATTTAAGTATAGGCACTAGTGCACTAGATATGGAATACGGAGCCATTTGGGATTCTGCCAGTATCTCATGGTGTTGTTTGGTTAAATGAGAGACTGCTGCCATCTAATGTTCAAAATGATTCAAGCCAAACAATAACCGAATAGAACAAGCAGATAGAATGATCCTCCATCATGTTCGATTCGCCACCACGTTTATGTTATCACTATTAATGACATAATAATAATAATAATAATAATAATAATAATAATAATAATAATAATAATAATAATAATAATAATGCCATAGAGAAATCGAGCTTAGAACCAAATAGTTCCAAATATTCTATGAATAATATATTTGTTGTTTGTATAATAATTGTCCTCATATAGTCTGTGTGTATACTGTATGTACTGGGTATAATTTATATTGTCTGGAAATCACATGTTTATAACCTGTATCCTGCGTTCAAAACTAGAGAGACACCGGCTGACAGAAGTCCTTGTATGTCAACATACTTGACTAAGAAATCTGATTTTGATTCTGATATGGGCATAACACAGACTACAGAATGACTTCAGTGACCAATGCACACACAAGAGGGCTGTGGCTGAAATAAGAGAACCTTTTACTGTAAAGAACGTGTTTTTAATGCGGACGTTACATGTGCAGCAGTGTTACTGGTGCTGTTTTCTTAGTGTCTTGTGTCGGACGGTGGGGGTGGGGGGGGGGTCTACCATCAACTGTAAATGTATGGCTAGAAGTGACCTGCATGCTTCCTGGCTTGCTTCCTCTTCTGCTGTGTTCAATATAACAGCATTAGCTCGAGGCGCTGTATTTCCCTTTCTTACTCTACATCAACACCACACCATTAATTGTCAAATTGTTATCATCAGTTTACACCATGCAGCCACTGCTGGCGACGTGCAGACGAACAGAGTGATGAAGAAACGGGCAGACAAAGTAACGTGTGAATGAGGGAACGAATGAATATTGGTGAAGGATGAAGAAATGAACGGGTAAACGACAGCTACAGAAGGGAGGTCTAGCTTGCTAGCTTTTGGTTATGTTGGGGTAGCATTAGCTTGCAAAGTTTCTCAGACTCTGCAACTGGTTTGTGAGGGCGGAGCCAGAGACGTCAGCCTTGTGACTGGTTGGGAAATGCTTACAGAAGTGTTACCCAAGATTAGGACCTCCCAGTTTACATGGAGAGATGAGAAATATGGTGAAATATATCGACCATTTATTGGTCAAGGGAATGATATTCAGAGTTTACTTGGTACATGCTTACTGTTTACATGATTAACTGTATTAGGAGGGAATCAAAGAATTTAGGTTCAATGGCTCTTTAGACAGTTCAGATGTCTAGTTCCTTTAAATTTCTTTAGACCAAATGTTTCACTTTAAACCTCTTGTAATGCCTTTAATCTTAATGAATGAATGATATAAAAGTTTTGGAAAAAAAAGATAATATATGACAGTAAATAGAGATCATTTTAGTGGATAGCCACAGAAAACACTGTTAAGTTTGGTCAATATCCAATACAACGCAGGTTTGTAAACGCTGGTGAAATTAATTGTTGAGTCCACTAGGTGTCGCCAAATGACCATTTACACAAAATCATAGGGAACTTCTGCAGTAGGCCAAAGAAGTAAGCTTTGCCAGATTTCTGGAAATTTAAAATAGAGATGAGCTTTAAGCTTATAGGTAAGACACTTAGTGGTTCTGTCAGTCATCATCTACTCCCTTACTGAACCATCATGGTCTAGAGATGCAGAAGACTCAAAATAACAATAAAACACAAAGTACTATAACACAGAACAATATACAATAAAGAAAGTAGGCTTTAAAGCAAGTTTCAAAATGTGTACAGTATAACATTACACCATATTTTGCTACTTAGTGACTTAAAAAAAAGAAAACAGGAATTTAAACAGCTGTCGTTTGCCACCATTTACTGTTTCGTAGTTTAGCCATGTAACTAAATAGTACATGCAGTAAATAAATGGCAGCCTGTGAATTTTAAGGTAAAATGTCACTGACTACTACATGGATAATTCTGAAACTTCATTAAACAATTTAAACAGTTTAATATTACTCATCGGTGGCACATGGCAAATTCACAACATATATGTAATTTTCTAAGATGAATCTGAAGTGTCCTTTCTACAAATCTAGCGTGAGAGAAGAAAAGGGAAGACATGAAGACATTTATATTTTTCAAACTCTTTATTTTATATTTATTATCTCTTTAATTGTGTTACAATAGCCTTTTTCCTCACTTTTAACCGTCAATTCATAACACCAATATAACATGGTTACATCCAGTATGGTAACATCTACAGCAATGCTTGTGGGGCGACACAGACACAAATACTGTCAAAGTCAAAACCTCCTCCAAGTGGGACTTTTTTTTTTCATAAAGGAAAAAACTAACACTCGCACACAGACTACTACAGAGACTAGCTCGTCTTGTAGAGAGTAGGGTGGGAGGATGCTAGGACGTGTCACTATGGCTTGAGCTATGACATTAAGTGCGTGTAAAAGAAGGAATGATGGTCCCGACTGGGCTTTTCAACGTGTTGGGAAACACATTTACTCCTTGGTGTGCATGTACAGTAAGAGGTCGGCAACACGGTGGCTGTAGCCAAACTCATTGTCATACCTGTGAAAATGAAAAGCGATAAAAACATTACAAACATGTATAATACTTAAAGTTATATGACTATAAGATTATATATGAATATAAGATTTTAAATATTCCAGAGCCATAAGATATTAAATATTCCTGAGCCATTAGAAATAGCTCTGTAATTGACTTACCAGGAGATGAGTTTGACAAAGTTGTCGTTTAGGGAAATACCAGCACCAGCATCAAAGATAGAGGAGTGGGTGTCACCAATGAAGTCAGAAGACACAACCTAAACAAACAAATCCATTAGTGGTCTTCTTCTCATGTTATGGTAATCATGGTTCTTGGGCTGCTGTCGCCTTTATTCTACACTTACTGAGTCCTCTGTGTATCCCAGAACTCCCTTCAGGGGTCCGTGAGAAGCCTTCTTGACTGCCTCCTTGATGTCAGCGTAGCTGGCGGGCTTTGAGAGGCGGCAGGTAAGATCCACCACGGACACGTCGGCCACAGGCACACGGAAGGCCATGCCTGTCAGCTTGCTGTAACACCAAAAAACTTCAGTTAATTTTTGTTCAACTTGAGCAAAGGCATCAATGAAGCATGTATATAACGTGTGCTTCTGCATCTCTTTTGCTCACCCGTTAAGCTCGGGGATGACTTTGCCGACAGCTTTGGCGGCACCAGTGGATGCAGGGATGATGTTCTGGTGGGCACCACGACCATCGCGCCAGGCCTTAGCTGAGGGGCCATCCACTGTCTTCTGGGTAGCGGTGTAAGCATGCACTGTGGTCTGTCAGACAGTGAGGAAAAAAAGCTTACAATTAAAAATACTGATAATCCAATACCTGAAGCAAAAGGTAGAAAGCAGGAAAGGGCTTCTCCCACACACATGCCTCACACCATGCCTCCACTTACCATGAGGGCCTCCTCAATGCCAAAGTTGTCATGGATGACCTTGGCCAAGGGAGCTAAGCAGTTAGTTGTGCAGGATGCATTGCTGTCAGGTACATGAAAAAATATCCAAGTTAGTTATTAGTTGATTATAAATACCAAAAGGACATGCACACATGCCGTTTTTGTAAATGTCCAGTCAGTAATTGTCAAACACGCAACCCAACCGAGTTGATGTTGATGGTTATTCTAAATGGTGCTTGCTTAGAACACTAAACTTACCTGACGATGGTCATGCTGGAAGGGTCATACTTGTCCTCATTGACTCCCATCACAAACATGGGGGCGTCGGGGGATGGGGCAGAAACGACCACGCGCTTAGCTCCACCCTGCAGGTGAGACTTTAGAGAACAAACACAGAGAATTCTAATTAAATTAGAGTTAGTCATTAAGTTTATTTTTGGCTCTGATGTTTGCATATCAGTAGAACTTACAGAAGCCTTCTCAATGCTGAGGAAGACTCCGGTGGATTCAACAACATATTTAGCACCGGCATCACCCCATGGGATCTCAGCAGGCTTCATACTGAGAATAGAAGACACAATAAAGATGGTTTAGTGCCAGGTAGTCTTACAACAATTGGTGGTACCTGGCAGTAGCTCGCTTGTCTGAATATTTTGGTTAAACCATGCGAGATGATGGCTCTTTTGTGTCCTAAAGCCAGCCATGCAGCCCAAGATGCTCTCAGCACATATTTGAAAAATTCTTCAGCAAAAATGCTAACAATGCATTAGTGAGATTAGTTTGCATTATTTGCAGATGCCTTTATCTCCCACTTTGTCTAATCCTCTGCCTGTGTTATTGGTAGGTGGGTGAGCCTGTTCTTCACCGGCGCCAGATCTCAAAGGCCTACAATAACAGACAGGGATTACCACCTTCGAGCCAAATCCTTGCACAGGGCGATAAAGCCACAAAGTGAAGCACTTTTGTGCATCGCAGTTCTGAAGATCAAGAGTACTGCTCAGTTTAAACAAAAACAAGTGCTGTCCTCTCAGGACTACTAGCAAAGAACTCCGGCCTGGTCTATTAACATGCACAGTTCACCAAGAGGTCTGTCATGTCTCTTGGTATGATAAATATCAACAGGTCTATAAAACTCACCACTGGAAAACAGAGATAGCATGGTTATCGACGATCAGCTTGCCGTCCTCTTGGCGTACCTCTCCATTGTAACGTCCATGGGTGGAGTCATATTTGAACATGTAGACCTATCAAATAAATGACAAAGAACGAATTTGTAATATGCTCAGTATGAATCAAACAACAAATGTTTATTACAGAAGCAAGTTTCTGGGGGCTCCCAGCAATGCACAGCATTAACTAACTTTCACATAAACCCTGCCTATAAGTGAACGGAAAACATGAAACAGCTTAGCGGAGAAGGCAATTAGGAAAAGAACAGAACTCTGGCACTAAAGAGGTAGTATAGAATGGTGACAGGTCTGTGAATGAGCCAGAATTTATGGTTCACATGGCCAGAACTTACCATGTATTGCAGATCGATGAAAGGGTCATTAATGGCTGTGACTTTGATTCCCTTCTGTAGGCAGGCCCTCAGGACCAGACGGCCAATGCGGCCAAATCTGACAAGAGACAGATAACATTTTAAATGCATGACAGTTGTTTTGATAGTTTCAAATGATCTTAATAAACTACCCCTGTTCGTGACTGTGATGGTAACTCTCTGATGATTGTCCAATGACAATCTAGTAAAAAGTCCTACTGCGGAGTAACTGATTCTCAGTAACACAACAAGCTTTCAAAACTGACACATATGTACATATACAGCTACTCACCCGTTGATTCCAACGCAAAGGTCTGCCATTATTACAGTTAAGTGGGTTGTGGTTTAGGATCTACAAAAAACACATGGAGAAAATGCTAAACATTAGCCAAACAGAATGTGCAACATAAACAGTATACAAGAAAGTGTGCTATTTTTGTATTCTTAAAAATGAAGAAATAATGATGAAGATGTGTAAACCTTGTCATATCACATCCTATTTTCCATGTAACCACACACACACACACACACACACACATATATATTACATTCCACTCAATCTGTACAACAGTTTGTTTACAGGAGGTAATCTAATTAAAAACATCACATGCTAATCTTCACAAGCACATTCAAATGATTAAACTAGCTTTCAGCCAGTCAAGTGCTCTGCTGAGTGGGTGTGACTTTGGATCTTGTTGCAGGAAAACAGATCTCATTGTTCTGGCCTACATTAGAATGCTGTGCAGGGAGCCAAAACTGCGGCTCACCGGACCCACATACTTTTACTCACTTGGCTCAGAATCAGGCCTATTGTGTTGGCTTTAGCCAAACAGTAGCCAGTAACAAACAGAAACTGTGAACAGCCGAGTGAACCAAGGCTGAGCTACAGAGCTCTAACTTCCCTTTTACGGTTTATGCAACTTTGTGCTTCCTGAGAGACACTCTCTGCTTCCTGATGACTCTTGCTTACTTCTGGCTTCTTTCGAGCACTTTCAGAGGTATGTTAAATATGTTTCAAAGATTTTCATCCAACCACTGTAGCTTTGTGAGGAAACATAATGAAAGCTTATGGAATAAGCAGAAGAAAAGACCACTTCCATAAAAGCACCCTGCTGTGGAAGCAAGTCTCTACATGCAAGGTGTCCTATTTAATCTGTAGAAGTATCCCCCTACTCCCCAGAGGTGTAAACATGGCATACCATTTCAAAGGGAGACAGAATTGGTTATGCAACCCCAGTTCAGTTGGTACAGTTGGGTCAGAGTCAAAGAATCTTCCCGTCTTGCTATATATGGTTTGCTCAGGCAAGAAAAATCATTGGGTGGCTGGGCTTTTGGGGAGAGCAGAGGAAGAGGGAGGAGATTCACCCACAAGGCAGGAAGTATCACACTATGGTGCCTCTAGTTTGTTTAATAAGACACAATCTAATGTAGCAATATTGCTTCATTAATCTAAGAGCAATGCACATGCAAAGTAATGCACGTTGTAACGTTATAAAAAGAAGAAGTTGTTAGGAATTGGTCTAACATTCTTTCAAATGATGCAATCACTCTGTTTCTTTGTGTACTTAAGACACTGCAGCCATCACGGAAGAGAACACATAATTCAGGATAAGTATTACAACATTATTACAGTTCACTGGAACTTCAGAGATGAATGCAGTGGGCTAATGCAGTACTTTAGTCACATTCGTCAGACTAGTGACATCAAGTTTTGCTTTGAGTGCATAGTTACTAGTATAACATAAACATAAGTACTCCCAAATGGTGCAGATGGTTCAATAGCCAGAAGGGTCAAAACAAAGTACATAAAAATCCAAATAAAAACCATTTTAGAAATGTCTCCACAAATTTGAATTACAGGTTATGGTTTATTGCAAGGAATCAATATTTTTCAGTGCAGGGAGTTGTACAGTAATAATAAATTAGAATCTGTCATTAACAGATGGCTATTCACTTGATAAAGGTAGTTTTCATTCTTACATTCTCTCAACACATGTACAACGTACATCTGGTAACTCAGAAATCCACTGGCCTTTGATTCACTTAATTATGACTGGAACGTATCAGAAACAACACCGCACAGTGAATCACAGACGGACACGACAAAGCTGTCTGAGGAGAGAGCTGTCTAATAACTGTCTTGTTAGTCTGTCCACTGGAAGAGTGCTGAAACAATCTATTCCACACTAGAAATGGCTCCAAACCTCACATTAATGAGGGGGAAACACCTTCAGGCTTTTAATGGATTGACCAATCAAAGCCTTTAAACAATCAACTCAAAATGGATCCAAACAGGTTTTCTATTGGATTGCCCATCGAACAGTCAGTTCATGGTCTGGCTCTTTGTGACGGGGCAAAATATCAGTTAAAGCTGACCTGAGCACAGAGTCCCTACTGTGTTAAACGCCCTATATGACCTCTGAATCCAAATGCCAGACCTAGGCAATCCAAGTCTACATGAGCCTACTGCAAATACATACCTTGTAGGAATGAAGACAGTAGGATAGTCAAATTGAGCTTTACCATTTAAAAAAATGAGATGGGCAACTTACTCTACAACTGGGTAATTTAATGCATTCCTCTTCGTAACAAGCAAATTAACCACCTTCAGAAATAACAGCAGCAGATTTGTTTTTCCCAGGATGGCCTACTTCAAGACTGCCCTTGCATCTGCCTGACAGTAACAGAATATATTCTACTAATCTCCTAATCTGTGCTAGCCAAGAGTCTAGTGCACCTAGCCCAGCTGGATAATCCTAATCTCTCTAGTCCCTATGCCTGTGTTGATCTACAGAGTCCCAGAATACAATGCGCTTAGGAGAGCCTGACGACCATATTCAAACGCACATACAGCCATAAGATTCCTGTTGGGCTGCATCATCTGCCAGACTCATCATGTGCTCTTCTATAATGCTTATTAAAAATGGTTTAAGGCTTTATCACGACAAAAAACTGCAGGTGACCTTCAAATAAACATCTGTAATAATGTAGCACTGCTGCTCTTTCAGCCTCTGCATTGAGTGAGGGAGTGGTCTGAAGCTGCTGGGATATCACATGACGCAACCAAGGTCACAGCACATAGTGGGACAGGAAGAATGCTTAATGCTGCATCTTCAGTTTCCCTTCTCATTCCTTCCCAGCTTTGCATATATAACCTACTTTTCCTTCCGAAGAATCTACTCACCAATGTTCATAGTGAACTATAAAAAACGATAAAAAACTGTACTGCGGTGAAGTCTACCAGTATGTAGAGTTAGTGTACAGACCAACAAGCCCTGAAAAGCACCGTTGCTGATGGAAAACTGTGGGCAGGTCAATGGAATTGTTTGCTGGAAAGACAGTCAATACTGGTCCAGTATGATTGCACCAATCAAAATGGCTCTGAGTCAAAACCTCGTGAGGCAAGTGGCTCAAATAACATGGTCTGTTGGCAGTAGGATGGTGACTCTAATTACAATGGAGGAGTATTGAATAACCACTGTGTTTCAGAGGTCCACCTCTGCACTGGCCCAAACTCAATCGCTCCACTGTTCTACACTAATACCACTCGCAGACAGCAGTACATTTACTGCAATTTTAACAAACAAAACAGTTGTAATTGTTTATTTAATTGTTTATTGAACTACATGTACTTAAAAATTATCTTTTTACTCCTGTTGGTCTCTTACCAGGATGACCCAATCACACAGGGCTAGAGCGAGTTGCCCTTGGCTGAGGCATCAGAGTGCCACACCCCCTTTTCATAGCCGGAAGGACAGGGACAAGATCACAGCTGCATCAACCCAGTTAGGGGCCCTTTCCCCCTCTAAAAAAAACACCCATCCACAACAGAATAAGGCAAGAACTAACTAGGTCAACCCCCCATCTCCCCCCTGCACTTCCATTTAAGCAGAAAATGTCCTTTACAATAGCATATTTATAAAAATTGAACCACAAAATGTGAAACAATGAACATGTTGGTTTAATGAAAATAACAAATGATATTTTGAGCTAGTGCACTTTGCTGCTGTCAATTTGGGACATGTTACGGTTCACTAGTTTGTGATAAGGTGATTAATAACTGGAGACAGGTTTACGCTGTGGCTGGCTGGGGGAATCCATTCAAGTCTGCCTGGAAGCCATTTTGAGGAAGTGCTGTGTCATACCGTGGCCATTTACACGCACTGGTGTGGCAGGCACACAAAAGCTGCAGCACTTTCTGCAGATTACTCATGCACATTCCTTCAGTGATGTGCAACTCATTCTATACTCATACTTGTCTACAGTCATAGCGACTCATTTACACACTTTCAAGCTCCTGTGCATAGTGTAACTCTTTCTTGTAATTAGTACTAAATTACATGTGCAGTAAGAGAGGGGAAAAACTAGTAAAATGTGTCACCTCCCACTCCCACTTTTCCACTTCCTAACACCCTTCTTCTTTTGCCCCCTCTGTCTCTGGCTGGCTGTCTCTTTCTCCTTCCTCAGTAATTTTCCATTAGCCACCTCTGAACATGTGGCGGTGAAGAGAGACACATTCTCTTGAGACTCTTGAGTCTTATAAGACACAAATAACATAACACCTAATCTACTTTTAAACATACCTTGTATTATTTCAGCAGTCCAATTAAGATGTCTTTCTTTTGCACTGTTATAAATGATGATGCTATATAATCATTTATATATGGTGGGCTGAAGGTTAATCAGTCTTGAGCTAAAGTATGGAACCGCACACTCAATGTCAACGGGTATGACAGAGCATCCTGTGGTCCCAAGATGCAGTGGGGTCAATAGAGGGAGGGGGATGATGGGGCAGGCCTGCAGTGGACACGCAGTCTGCTCTGTCATCATGCACATCACATCCTTGGTTTGCGGTTGGTCGCTGAATCCATACTGAATTCATTCATATATGCAACATTACATGGATGATCTAAGTGGATGTGGTATGTGATCAACAGGCGTGAATAATTTAGGAATATTTATAGGAACATTCATTCATAACCCAGCTTTAAATTGTCGGTTGCTCATACAAAAGGAAATGTAAAGAGCTAGGTATGTGTCACGGAGGGTATAACCCCGCCTCCAAAGGGGGGCACCTCAATTCCCTTTTCGACGGATCTGACTCAGACTGGTTCTGGTTGCATCAGCATCACCAACCACAAGGATACCTGACACTCGGCACGTAGGCCATTATAGGATGAATGTGCCTCTTCCAAAAGATCAGTACTTAAACGTAATGCTAAGATAACCACTCACAACCGAATACGGTCGAACACATAGGCTCTGTGGTTCTGTCAGAGATGTTTTAAGAGGAGCAAAGATGTAAAACACCGCTCGGTTGACCTTGACAGCGGATACGACCTTCAGAACGAACGAGAACGGCCTACAACTACCTGACGAGAAGCCGCCGCATCCCCGCTCGTTCCGCCAGGAGAAGGGTGGCTGGACGGCGGACACTTTTTGCCCCACTTGTGGCTTGTTTTTGACACTGTATGAGGCGACTGTAACTTACGCCATTAACTCACAAGCTATCCGTAGTCTCTTCCTCTGCTAAGCATCGAGTGATGCAGCGTGCAGTCATGTTAAAAATGATTTTAAGTGCTTTAGAATGCCCATGTGCTGCAATACAGTGTTTATTTAGTTAAAAATGCTAACGAATTAATAATTCAGCTAAACATGCTAACAAACGTCTCCAGTACCCGGATGGCACATTCTGGAACGACGTGACGCAATTGCGCTTCACGGTGAGGCACGGAGCTGAAACACAGCTTTAACCGTTTTTCGATGGATTAAATCCTTATATTCTGATATACTTCGCTGCTTATATTCTCATATAATGCGCTCAAATACAAAAACAAAAGACGTTTTACATCGCAAGTAAAATAATAGTACATTTTTCATCCATATCTGGACGAATGAATGAGGTGCTCGCGCCTCTCGAGATGGAGACATTTTATTGCACAGTTCGAGCTACCTCACCACTAAGCACGATCCCATACGGCTATTTTAGGGCTATAACTGAGCTAAGCATCATTTACGGCGTGTGCTGACCCTGTCCGAGTCGTAAAGACAGCCCAGTGCGCTCCTGTCTGGCTCTTAGGGTCCAGAGGATGGTTATGTAACGTGGCTAGCTAGCTGGCTAAAGCTGCGTCCTCTGCGGCGAGGCCCTGAAGTGAAGCACAGCGGAAGGGCACATCCCACCTTCCCTTCCTCACCCTAAACTCCTCCATTAGAGGCAGATAAATGCTCTTTGATAGCCATGGTCTGGTTATTAACGTAGGAAAAACAGCTCAGATATGGAATTCGGTAATAATTTAGTGTGAAAAATGATGTATCGCGAGTGATATGCTAAAGCTTACCTCCTCTCCAGTGATGCTGCAGCCACTGCACTCTAACCGTCGAGAGCCTCCTCCTTTTATATGGGACACGTGCACGGATCTGGTCTCCCGGGCAACGTGACGTCACGTAGCCAGGCCTTCGCAAGGGCTTCGCTTTAAGTGAGAACGTGCGGACACGAGCGGACGGACACGGCTGCCATGGAAACAGTATAGGGAGACCGAGGATGGTGGGATTGTGAAGGGCAAAAGGAGGAGAGTCCAGTGCATTGAAAAGATGGGCTAAAGTTACATAGCTTCACTGAATTTACCTGGCTCTGACGTCATTTGCCAATGAATAAGAGCATTGTTGCATTCATTTCCAGCTGAAATTATGCTGATGGCTTGTATTTCTTCATTTTAAGGTGCTGTGTTTAGTGAGGATGACATACAGAATCACCGACGCTAGATTGTGCATCGAATCCGTTTTAATAGACATTTTAAACCGAGAAAAAGGTATGATTCAGGACGAAACCCTGCATGCAATGTGGTCTTCTCACGTGGAATCGATGCACACATGTGAATCAAAGACGCTATTCGGTATTAAACTACACCTAATGCACGGCCCTCCACTATCATTTATTAGCTTTCCATCATTTATTGCTCACAAACGAGAGTGCTTGATGCCGTGAGGCTCCCGGTCCAGTTGGCTTTCAACGCATTTCCCATTTAACCAGGAACCAGCGTGGATAGCGCTTAGGCCTCGTACAGAGATGCAGTTCCACACTTTGAAGCACGTGACGAGCGGAGGCGGGCCGCGCGTGCAGCCAGCGGAGCTACGTGCGCGACAGAACGTCCCTCTGCGCAGCCTCACACTCTCCGCTGATGAGTAAAGCCAGAGGAGCAGTCGGTTCATTGCGGTGGAGTCCATTATTAGCAACTCCAGTGGAAATCTACACTCGGGACTCACAGCGAGTCGAATTCAGGAAGTGAAGAGCATCAGTCCGCGTGCTGTACGAACGTGGATCAACCCCGAAACGCCACCTCGTGGCAGCAATCAAAAACTGTCAGGTTAAATGCAGTGAATGGGCTTTATCGTGGAAGGATCTCAAAACAAGGGCAAAGCATCATCATAGAAGAATTAAGGATCTAAAAAACAGGGTCTCAGAATAATGACATATCTCAAAATAATGATGAATTCGAGTAATAATGAAAAATGAATAATTAGGTGGTGGATTTCGCAGGGATGTGCTTCAATAGACAACCAACATTTTTTTAAATAATAAAAGATACAAAAAATAGATTTTTGTGTGTAAACATTTACTGTTGTCACAAAACTCTTCTACTTTGCATAGTGCCGCTGATGGCAAACGACAGCCATCACCAGCTTCTGCCAAGAGACAGCTCTTGTAAAGGGATGAAGTGTGATGCTGAACTTGCAGCGTTTCGTCTAGAATGGTAAGAATTGAGGAGGGAGAAGGAGGGACTGTGCATATTCTGGTGATATGTTGCACCCTATTGTTTGGAGTATGAATTTGACAGGTTGCGTCATATTACAAAGTGCTCTTTTAAAATGTCATCATGAACAAACCAATAGAAACGGTCCACAATTACTTGGAAAATGACATTGTTTCATTACAGCTTCCGTTACAAGGTTAGAATGTTTTTTTTTTCTCCTGTAATGTTACCGGTTTGCAGTTATATGTGCCCATTCAGCATACAGCAGTTGAAGTTATAAGGAGCCTTATTCAACCCAGACTGTTGTTTAATTGAGGTACGATACAGGAGAGCCAATCAGGAAAGAGACTATTTACTTATATCAGACTCTGTGGCACAGCCTGTTTAATTCTAAGAGATACAGAGAGGCTGGGAAATCACTGCATAAAAACATGTTCTAAAATGAAGTGGACATCAGGGAACTAAATGGAAATGAAGGTACAGTGTACCCTAAAAGTCTGTGAGCCTGTGGTCAAAGTTCATGTTTCATTGGTTTTGTAATTAAATATAATGTAATACTTCCTCGATGTAGAACACACTTTCACACTTTTACTGTTTTTGCTGAATTTAACATATAGGAAAAACTAAAAGATATGGCACATAAAATATTTTGGATTTTTTTAATGCTATATTTGAGTTTGTTCCCTGTAGAGGAAGTGTAGAGGGCTTATTGTCACTTAGAAATTGAACACAGCTGAAATCATACCAAAATTTGCATACGACTGCATGACCCCTTTAAAAATACTCCTAAACATCCTTTCATATTTTCATCCTAAACATCATTCCTCCGCCCCAACCACAGTGGAGAAGGTTGTAAGGTTGCAAGTGTACTGCTAGTCATATAAATAAATCTACTCAGGGTTTAGAGGTGGAAATATGTGGATGTGTAACATGAATAAGCCTTAAAGATAGTTTTCATTTTGCATTTTATTAGTAAAAAGAAATTGGCATTATTATTATTATTATCATAATGTTTATTTTAAGAAACATCCAATCTTAACCCCCCACTGACTCGCAGTTTAGAGTATTTTTATATTTCTATCATTATTCCCAATGCTTCTTTACATTTGTCTTTTGCATTGTCGAGCAATTTATACTGTACTATTCATACCGTTGACAGAAAGCTGTGAAGTCCTGCAGTTCTGATGAAGTCTAATCAAGTGATTTTAAATAGGCACACAGTAAAACACACTGATGGAATATATTAAATAAAACCGTTCATGCTCTTTTGCACAAGTCAGGTGAAATGTTCCAACACGAAATAACCACGTTCTCCAGAATGAAATGGCAAAACTTGTTCAGTAATACAACTCCTGATCCCACCAACCTGTCGGAAAAGACAGAAGAAGAAAAATGTAAGTCCTGCTTTGATGTCCCCATATTGCTTAGAGAAGGGATTATAGGAGTAGCAGCAATTCAAATTTATTACACTTCTCCCCGTACCCCAAATGTAGTTATATGTGTAGATATATGTGGTACCTGAAGTTGTGATGGTTTGTGTATGCAGTCTGTAGTAGGGATGTATGATAATGTCAAAACTTTATATAAGCTTTAAAATGGCCATTTGTTTAGATTTTAGATTAGTTCTGTACACAATGGGCGAGTCACGTTAAGTCAGAGAAGTCACTAAAATCATGCTGTAATTGGACTGTTATGCTGCTCACATAGACCTACAAGGTATTGATAAATAAGAAG
This sequence comes from Semaprochilodus insignis, assembly GCA_034552555.1. Taxonomy (NCBI): domain Eukaryota; kingdom Metazoa; phylum Chordata; class Actinopteri; order Characiformes; family Prochilodontidae; genus Semaprochilodus; species Semaprochilodus insignis. Next base: position 19,159,685 of record CM067497.1, read on the forward strand.
GCAAGTTTAGTCTAAACTGGGGGACTGACAACTTATTTTTAGCAACTAGGCTAAAACTGAGTGGGATCAACAAGACAACAGATAGCTAACAGGCTAAAACTCTTAATTCTCCATTAACCCATAAGAGCCCACCATGACATAAGTGTCACAAGCCTTTTAAAAAGTCTGGGCAGTTCCTTTTACAGCTTTATCCTTCACTTAACATATGGGGTCCCTAAGTGACCGATACCAAACATCCTGGATGCAGTTACATGACAGTTTATGAATTTGTATCTTCATTTCCTTCCTCCCTTCTTCCTCCCTTCTATATTTATACTTATGTCTCGTCTGCACTATGTTACTAGTATGTTTCGTGTGTTTGCACTATGTTTACATTTGCACATCAGAGTTTGGAGAAACGCAATCTCGTTCACCTATGCACTCCTGCTGTAAAGTCTGAATGACAATAAAGTTCACTTTGACTTTGACTTTGATTTACAAAATAGCGTTGTGCTTGGTTAGTGCAGTTAAAACCAGCTCATTTTAAAAGCTTGTTTTTTCTAAAAGGTTCTAACCAATTTAACAGCTCTAATACTCTGATAACATGTTCTATATTACATATTTCCCTATATATTAACATATTCCCATATTCTAAATTACATATACCCATTCTGACAAAGAACAAAATGATGGAACACAAGTTATGAAATGGTTGTTGTGACATATGCTACCAGTGTTTTGACCTTATAATACTTACAGAAGACGCCATGTGACCCCTTTGCCACAATAAGACAGATCTTATAATCTTATAACCGATCCCCCACAGGCTACAATACCATACTCTAAAACTAAATACCATATTCTAAAACTACATTTGTGTATTATTTAATATTGTATGTAATTTGTTACCTATTTTGTGTTATTTTATAAGTGAAGGGGTTTTACTCAGCATCCTGACATGAACACTTATTTAGGTGAGGCCAATCATTCTCTGAGAAGAGAGTTTTTGAGCCATTTGTGTTTGCACACAGAGGAATTTGTCTTCCGCATTTAACCCATCCGTGAAATGACACACACACACACACACACACACACACACACACACACACACACACACACAAGGGGGCAGTGAGCATCCCTATCCACAACGCCTAGAGCGGTTGGGGGTTGGGTGCCTTGCTCAAGGCCACTTACTGTTGGTTCAGGGAATCAAACCGGCGACCAGGCCACGATTGCCCCCAAAACACTTGTCAGAAGTGGGGTTTAGGTGACACTGGGCTATGGCGCTAAAATGTCTGCAATTTATTCATTTCAGTACAAATGTTTTCTATACTGCTAGTCTTGCATCAGCAGATTTATACATAAGAAATATGAGATATTGGCATCAGCCCCCAATTCCTATATTGATTCATCCCTAGTTTGTGGTAACTGGTGCATCTAAGGGTTTTTTGACTTGTTAGCTACAATAGTCTGCCTTGTAGCTCCAGTGCAAAACTGGACAAACAAAAGACGTTTAGACACCAAACATGTCTTTGCTGTTTGGACAATTATACATAAATATGAGTTTTCTTTTGAATATTTCCTTAACTGTGATACTTACTCCCTGGATGTCTCCTCACTCCTAGTTTTCTTATCTCATCATAGACAAAGATCAGGATACCATATGGCAGCGGGACAAACCACCACTGAACCCTGTAGGGAAGTGAACACGCAATTAAAGATCAAGTGGAGCACCTTCTCAGGCCAACGTATTCATTTAATGGAGTCTGAACATGTCATAGCTAAAGTATAATAATAATAGTAATACAGGGAATTCTACTTTTTCTGCTATTTTAATGGATCATCAAAAATAAAGGGGCCTTGTCCCACAGAGCAAACACAAAGAGTATGCTACCTAATAGGCATGAAGTTAAAGATGTTTGGCATTCCCGGACAATAGCACAGCAGGTTACCGAGACACAGCTGGAACACTATGGCAATCACAAGCACCCGGTTTCTGCACAGAGAAGAATGGATTCACACTATTAGAACAATATCTTAGTTAGGATAAGCAGATCAGAAGTGCTCAGTTACAGAACAGTAGAACTGCCTTAGCTGGACAATGCAGGACTGTGCAAAATAAATATATTATTAAATCAAGTTAGTTGTGTAATTATCTTGATTTAATAATAGACAGTTGCACAATTGTGTTATTAACATCAATATCATCAGCATGGATTTATTATATATATAATCTAATTATAATATGATTACAGAATATAGGATTTTGTGAGATTAAATATACATGCAGTTCTCCTAATTTCTTAGCAGTCTCCTCTATTGTCCTCCGATTTATTTCCTTTATCTACTTCAGCTGGACGTTTTTACTTTCCTCTTTTTTTAAACTCATCAACAACAGTGCTTTATGGGTATGATCACTGTAGCGAGGCATTATAGGAACTACATATTTAATTGTTTTATTTGTTCTACACACACATACAACTGTACACAATTTGTCCACATCTGGTCAAATTACATGAACTACACTCTACTGAGAAGACACACCTGCACAGTCTAATGCACAATAGCACAATAGCACAATTCAGCTTTAACTGAACATACTGGAGAGGAAAAGACACAAAAGAGTCTGTTCCCTGTAGAGAATGTGCACTGGAAAATCAACAATATATGTAATTTGATAGAGGATGTTCAAACAGACGGTATGTACACATTTGGCAAAAACAGGAATGTTTAACATTTAAACAAATTCTGGGTGCTAGCACAAAATAGCAAAGTAGATGTTCTGTAACGGCATAGCAACAAACAAAGACATCATTAAACATCAGCAGCCCTGGCATTCTAATATCCTTGTCGTTCTGTAGCACCATCTTTGCAGAACATACAGTAAAAGAACAAGAGTTCCTATTTCTGAAACTAGGGCTGCCAACTATTTTCTAATTGAGATTTTAGTGGTGTAAATTGAATTTACACATAGTAACATCACAGTAAAATGCACTGATGTTTGTGTCTCTACTTTGACAAGACCACTGTTGTAAACAGAAGAGTAACCCAGACAGCAGCTGACTCTAATTGCCGAGACAGCTGCTGTCTGGAATAATTTTGACATGTAATCAGTTTTGTATAGACTATCATTGTCACCTCCACTGCCGCCTTCACCTGCTCACAGCTCTGAATGCTCTGTTTTGCAAGCCAGAGCAAACCAGCTAAACTAGTTATCTAATTCAGTGGGCCTGACAGAGGAGACGGATGGGAGCTCACAGACATTTCTGAGTATTTAAAGCCACACTGTGTAAGATTTAGAAATTCTCTTTAGTTGCATGCAAAGTGCATATTTTGTAATGCTGGCTGTGCTTTGTGCTTTGGTCCCCTTAAGATCCGTATACTGATCTTCATCAGTATGTGCTGTGTATGCATTTAAAACTTGAACTTTTTGAGCTTGACGTATGACATTAAAACTGTGACTTTAGCATGCTTATTCTCCAGACTCAGTATTACTACGTCTTTCAACTGTAACAACAAAAAATAAAAACCTTACACAGTGCAGCTTTAATGAAATGTGCTAATTTAACAGCTCAGAATACAAACAGAGCATGTGGGCGCACTAACCTGAAGAAGCCCTGTTGGAAGACAGACAGACGGCGAGTTTTCCTGATCAGGACGTCAGCAATCTGGCAAACTTCAATACTGACAAAGAACACTGTGTAGCAGGTATACTCCTGGTACAGACGCTGACTGTATGTCTGTGAAAGAAGAAAAAACATATGTCATGAATGATCCATAGTCATTTTTTTAAATTGAATTATCTTTTAGTGTTATTGAATTCTAGTTTGATACTGATGATACTGATACAGATGATGCCTAGTTCCACAACTTGGTCTTGTGCTTCACATTTTTATGTTACATATATGTTACGTCTATTACATTATATAGTATGTACCCAAAACTGTTGTAACTATTGTAACTAATGTTTCCATGACCATTTTCTAATGTCTCTATTCTGTTACTACATGTTTAAGACTGATTGTTGTTATTCAAACAGCAAAAAGGAACATGATAATATATGATACATGATATATGATAATAACAAACTGTTCACATGACATAAATGAACATGCTATAGGCTGAATGTGCAGCTGCATGTACAGATGTTCAGAATATTGGTTGACCAATAACATCAAGCAACACTAAAAACCTTTGCCTCTGATAATCAGTACTATATCCGTCACAACATAAGCTGGGCCCTAGCTGAAGAACTCAAAAAGCAGGGAAAAGTCAGGTTTCTAATACTGACCCATTCCTGTCCATAGCTGTCCTGTAGGTCCTGCAGTCGAACGTCTTCCCACTGAGAGCGGAGGCCTACACACAGCAGCGGGAACCAACCCTCTTGAGCCATTGCTGTAAAGTAATCAGTAAAGCCTGCAAAAGACTGGATTGCTCCTAGAGAAGATGAGAGCATAAAAGAGAAACAGGAAAGCGTAGTTTAATACCACTCTGACAAGCAGATTCCACTGAAAAACACGGATAACCTTCACATATTGTACCTATCTGAAAGTAAGAGTAGACAGCCAGGGCTTCATTCACCAGCCTGTCCCTGCGTGGGTTCCTGGGCTTTAGATGCATAATGTCACTCTCAGCTTTCTCGTAGGCCAGAGACACCGAGGGGAACTATGAGACAGAGTGAGTAGAGTTTGATTGATTGAAGTTATAAGCTAATACCTGCCTAGCAGCTTCATCTTGCTGGTGGAAGTTTTTTCCCCTGCACACCCAAAAACAAACTGACCCGAACCCCAAAACTTGAGAGAGACTGAGAGACAACAGTCATGATGACTGCAATTAAAGATATTAATGACAATATATATCCTGCTTTTTATTAGTCATTACAAAGCACATATATTTCCCATTTACTGCAAGTTCAATGACTATTTACAAGTGGGACAGGTGGCACTTCCCAGTTTCTGATAGCATTAGCTCCTATGGTCTGTAGCTTAACTTAGAAGCTGATATGAAACCATGTACTGCTCTGTTATGTGGTCTTAAAAATATCTACATGTGCACATTCATAAGCAAATCTTTGGTTTTGAGCTCTTGAGAGAGTCAATACATTAACTGTCTTGCTTAGTAGTTAGCTTAATGCTAGTTTTGCTGATATGAGTGTCCTTTTCTGTGCTCACATTCACAAAATGTCAACATTTAAATACAGTTGTTCAGATAATCAAGTAAAACATGTATATTTCACTGATGAATGTGAACATATGACCACAAACACAAAATGCTAATAGGGTTAGCTTCTTAACTAGCATATGTCACCGTAGCAATCTCTTTACAAAGTCAGAATTACATATCTAAGCAATAGTAATTAGTAATAGTAATATTGACACATCATACCATTCTAATTTACATTATGGTGTATGTAATAGTGATTAGAATTTGATAACTTGCTGATCGCTTCGGAGAGAAGAACACCCTCAACTACTATTACATTCTGTTTGGTACCTGTAACCTCCAGCACCGGAATGGTGGCCAATGGAAAAGCACCATTCCAGTTTTCTGGTGCCAAAAGTCCTTGCATTTTAGGCAGTGAAAAAACACCCTTCAGAGTCTAACCCATGCACAGTTCATGTTAGCCATCCTCTAGCCTTTCATAAATGCTCAGTTTCTGTCCATAAAGCTGCTCTTGACAGGATATTTTTGGGTGGTGGACCACTCTCAGTAACGCTGCATTGCTGTCCACCATACAAATAATATGTCGTCAACAGCGGTGCTGTGGCCTGAAACTGACCAGTTTAATTATGTGGAAAATTTGAAAACATCTTTAAGGTCTGATAACACCTTAGCTTCTAATGGCCATGGTCTACTCACAATGTCAGTGGCAAGCTCAATGAAGAGGATGGTGATGCAGCCCAGAGGCAGTGGTACGCTGACTGTGATGTAGATGAGGTAGGGGGTCAGTTCTGGAATGTTCTTTGTCAGAGTGTAGGCAATGGACTTCTTCAGGTTATCAAAGATAAGACGTCCTGTGGACCATAAGGAATGTAATCCAAGTGAACTACTGACAAAATGAATAAATACTTTATTTCTTCTCTATATATACACACACATACATATATATGTGAACAGTTCACAATGAGTGCACCTGTAGAAATAAGGTCCAAAGCTATATGGAATTAAATCTTAACTTTTATAGACACTGAAATTACACAAGTATACAGGATGCTATGCAGCTACGGTTGTTAAACCATAGAGTACCAAAGATGCAGTATTCTATAGATTTACAGAATGTCCATTGCTTTTGCCTACCCTGTTCTACTCCTGTTACAATGGAGGCGAAGTTATCATCCAACAAGATCATGTCTGCAGCATTTTTAGCAGCATCGGACCCAGCAATGCCCATGGCGATACCAATGTCTGCCTTCTTCAGAGCCGGCGAGTCGTTTACTCCATCTCCAGTCACTGCCACAATTGAGCCCTAGAGGGAAATAGTAGAAATAAAAGATTGGCAAACTTGCACTTCATATATGTAGATAAGCATACAAAGTCACAAAATGAATGGGTTTGCAAGTAATGGCTGTGCTTTCAATAAAGAGAAACTTAAAAAGCTAGCTTAAAATACATAAAGCATTTAATTTGAAGCGTATAACATATGCTGACATATTTTATCCTGCATGTAGCAGTTTTACAATGACTCACTAAAGAGCCTTGGCATAGACCTGCTGCCATCGTTTCTGTTTTGAACAACAGAAACCTGGTTCATCTTTGTGGTCCGTGACGTTTCTAGGACATCCAGAGGGCCAAGAGAGATGTTTTTCTCTCAAAATTGCATCCTATCTGTTGAAAATTGTCCCAAACTACCCCCATTGGGGCCTGCGCATTAATGCATACAGATAGGCCATGCGCTTTTGTGTTTCTTTTCTGGTCTCTTCCCCTGGCTCCCCTCTCTCCACCCATTTTACACACCTGCACTCATTTTCATGGACAGTTAGGACTCTCATATATACCCCTTTATTTGAGTTGTAGTCTGCAAAGTTGTAGTCAACAAGTTGTTACTTGTGTTTGCTAACCTGAATTCTAAGCCATTTTACTTTTATCTTTCCTCTGTTTGTTTTTATTGCTTTGTTTCCCAGTTTTCTAAATGATGTATCTGCCTATAACGTTGACTGTCTGTGTTTTGAGCCCTCCCTGTTTTAAGGGTTCTGAATATTGGATTGCCTCTAATAAAGCCACTCTGCACTTGCAACTAACCCACACGCCTCACACGTTACATAAATCAAAATGAGATTTCACTGTCAGTTTGCTGATTATAAATGGTAAATATATAATACTAATTTGACGTGCAAGGCCAATGGGAGAGATCACTTATCTACACTCATCATCAAAAGGGTAGTTGCATATATAGTTGCACCTAGACAGGAATGAAACTTGGTGGGTAGGTTTGACATCGTGAGACATGCGAATGATTCACGCTCGGCCGCACATGTGATGAAAGCAAGGGCGGGCAGTGATGTCCTCCTTGAGTCATCCTGTTAGTACCAGCATCATTGGCAGACGGCTGCACGACGCAGGATTACATGCACGCAGACTGTTACGACAAATGACCCTAAAACCACGTCAACGTCACCAAAGACTGCAATGGTGTCGTGCCAGACTGTCATGGAGTGCCTCAGAATGGTAGCGGGTCATCTTCAGCGACGAGTCCCGCTTTTGTCGCCAAAATCTGCAGGAACTGTGTGAGAATATTCAAGCTGCATGGGATGGATTATCTCAGGACATCATTAGGAACCTCTACAACTCCATGCTGAGACGTCTGGCATGTTGGCAAACATGGCGGCCCGACGCCATACTGAGAGACACTACTTCTGTATGTGTAGCTCAATTAATATTGTCCATATCAGTCTAAATGTATCATCATTTATTGTTCCTGCTAACCTTTATCTTCCTTCCCAGTAGTATTGCAATACAGCACTTCCTTCTGGGAGCAACTATTCATTTGATGATGGGTGTATATCTACCTAGATAGTATGTGGAAGTCTTACCAGACGCTGGCAGCTCTCCACGATGATAAGCTTCTGCTGGGGAGAGGTACGGGCGAACACCATTTCTGGGTGATTCCGCAAAGCTTCATCCAGCTCGTCACTGGTCATCTCCTTCAGCTGACCCCCGTTTATAACACATGCACGGGCATCCCTGTTGATGGTGCAATCAGGTTGACCACCATATTTGTCAATGTAGCACACCTGATCCAGTTAATAAAAGTCTTTATAGCATCTAAATAGAGCCATGAGCTTTACAGGGCGTTAAAACCAGGACCGGACATTTAATGTTATTTATCATGCTATGTAATGGTCAGTAGCACAGCATTGCATGCTTGAACCTGGACGGTTTGACAGAATATAAAATAAATTTTGAGTTTTTTCATTAGTGTTCTCTCACTACAATACCCAGCATGCAGTACAGATATACAGTACCAGTCAAAAGTTTAGACACACCCAACTAAATGGATGTTTTCTGTTATCTTCTAGACTTCTAGACAGACTTACACTAAACAGTTCCAGCTGTTGAAATGTCTAAAACAATACATATTCTGATATACCACATACACTCTTGATGGATCACAGTATTATATTTCTGCCATATTGCCACCTCTAATATATATTTAGTTGTGTATAAACCTTTGCACAGTTTAAAAGCTCTAGTTCCCCTTTCAGTTTAGTGAATATTCATAATGGGCAGAGCAAAAGAATTGGTCCAAAACTGCTTAGAAAAAAAACTCTTGTTATATCAGTCCTGACTGCAGGTTAAGAAAGGTGTTTTATCCTCCTGTAAAGTTCCGTTTTGGAGGTTTTTATTTCCAACATAGTTCCATGAGTGCTATTTTATAGTTTGATGTCTTCACTTTTATTCTAAATTAAAGCATTAAGATAAACATAAGGAAACCTTCTAAGACTAGCCGTGTCAAAATGTTTGACTGGCACTGTATGTCATATAACCATTAACAACCTTCGACTGTGATAAAATAATCCTAACTGCTAGTGCAGCCACGGACATGTAGGCTAATAAATACAGGTATGTAATGTAATGCAAAACCTGCTTAACCTCAAACAGCCCTGAAGTATCAGCTCCAAAGCCACTGCAGGTTTTCAGAAGTACAGAAGTTCAGAAATACATCATTAAAAGGTTGATTTCCTCATTTTTTGGACCACTGCCGAACCACCATATGATGCTCATAGGTACAGCCAGTGAAGGAAGGGAGTTTATTTCACCTCTTATTAACCTGCTCCACAGGGATTCGCAGTCTTGTGGCGATGTCCTCCACTGTCTCGCTGCCCTCTGATATGATACCCACATTTGCAGCAATGGCCTTAGCTGTGATGGGGTGGTCACCGGTGACCATGACGACCTACAGATTGATATAAAAGCACAGCACCAAACTCGTAATTATAATCGCTTTATTATAATCACTGTCTCTGAGGGACGACTAAGCTTATTGTATTAGACCGAAACCTGCAACCCTATAGGACCACTGCCTTCCACATGCACATCATAGTCAAAGCTTGGCATCATACATTTAGCTCTTAAACTACAGCAAAATTCAGCTAGTTTAAATGGTAATTACGGAATTAAAAATATAATAAAAGTCCCTAAAAAGGACCTTTGAAATTGTATAATTTCCACTAAACAACAATGCACTCATATATAAAAATAGATATTTATTATACTATATATACGTAATATATTATCATTGACATTAATATTGGCATGTCGTTGTCACTGTCTGTCTTTCCTGTCTAGGTCCACTAACTCCTCATGCCTGTTTTTTCACACTATTGTCACCTGTCAGGCCCAAAAATAGTATAGAATTTGTTGTTTAATATTCTGTATATTAAACTGTTCCAGTATTCCACAGAAACTTAATGTACACAATGACTTTTTATCATCTTAGAACTGAATCCCTTAAATGGTGAAAAATATCATATCTGTAGATTAGGACTTACACGAATACCAGCTGTACGACATTTCATGACAGCATCAGGCACCGTTGCACGGGGCGGGTCAATCATGGAAATAAGCCCAGCGAAGCACAGGCCAGATGTGGTGAAGTTCATTTCATCAGTGTCAAAGGCGTAGCCACGAGGGAATTCCTTCTCATTGAGGTACAAGTGGCAGAAGCCTGATGGGAATGCACACACAAAGCAATGAATTACAGATGATCTGCAGGAGCCTGAGGTTACTACCACCTTAAACATGGAACGTGACAATCTCTTTTTGTCTGGTGAGCTTACGAACATCTGTTTAATTAATGGGCTGTTAGAAATGGAAAACAGCAGCAGGCACATCTCTTTATCAGACCTCTCTACTGAAAGGATCATCGTGAATCAGTTACAAGGTACAATATATACTAATAAGTGTGTCACAAACTTTAAGTAAAGCATTTCATGTTAATGCCTTTTAGGGCCTTGTGTGTATGTTGGGTGTGTTTTATCTAGAACTGCTTTTTTTTTAATGTTCTGTATCATCTTAAACGGTACATAGGTTACATTCAGGTATTAGGTTTGTTAATGCTACAGCATTTAAGGTGGAACATTTCGAGCAATTTGAAAAAAAGATGTTCTTGATAGTTTAAAGTGTTCATGTGAATTACTGTTATCTTAGCACTAACAAACTACTAGACACTAGCAGACGCCAGCAGAAACTATTATTATTATTATTATTATTATTATTATTATTATTACCTTGAGTTTTTAATATTTAATTGAAGGTCTTGTTCCAATAGTCCCAGTAAACCAGTGATGAAATCCCTTTACTGTCATAGCAAAACTAATACTCGCACAGCGACCCTTTAGAAGTAAAATTAATAACTATTAAAATATAGATCAGCTAAGCAGCTCAGCAGAAAGACCTGTATTTGGTGCATTATTTCTTTTTATGCTGAAGTATAATATATTTTAACCCCACAATCTATATGAGACTTACATATGGGTTCACACATCAATTCTTCACCCTCATAACTGTATATTTGAGTCAGTTCCTAATGAATACATTATTGTTAACAAGTTAATAAGTCAGGCTTCATACAGAGTGCATTACAGTCCAACAGACGTTCTGTCGTATGAACATGTCAGTGTGGCTTGGTCAGTAGAGATGAAACAGCCACAAACTGCCCCAAAATACTTAATCTGCCAACCAAGCACATGACCATGTTTTGATATCAACAGCCTGGATTATGATTTGTCGTCTAAACCCACACAGCCACTGTTATTCTTTTCTCCTTCTTAATCCTGGGCACGCTGACCTCTAAAGTCCTCTTACCCAGCACTCTCTCTTACCCAGCACTCTCTCTCCCAGACCTCCCAGGTCCATGTACGCAGTTTGGAAGGCCTCCTTCCATTGCTCATCCAATGGCAGCTCCTGGCCTTTTATCAGGATGGTGGAGCAGCGTTCCAGAATCCTCTCTGGTGCCCCCTTCATCACCAACAGGTAGCGCAGGTCTAATGGGTCCTCCAACTCATGTATTGATAGCTACCCACCACAAGAGGGAGACAGAGGACCATCAGCTTGGGCAGAGATATTTGAAACCAGAGTGATGAATGAAGAAAGAAGAAGTGGATCTTACCTGAAATTTGTTAGTAGAGTTAAAAGGCACTTCACAGATCTTTTTGAAGCGTCCCCTGTAGTCTATGATGTTTCCAATGGTTAGCTCTGTGAATTTCAGCAGGGCTGTTTCAGAAGCATCTCCAACCACTATTCTCTGTATGAATCAAAGGCAGAAAGTAACAAATTACATCTGCAGCTTTGCAGTAGGTTAGTGCATTTTCCCCTGTTACAATGCTTTTTCATGACTAGAACACTAAAGAACTAAAGAAAACAACATTATCAGCTACTTCTTACTTGTTTTACAATGACAAGTATGGTGGCTCTCTATTAAACTCATTATTGCAAGTGCCTGTTAGCTATACTTTAATTAATATAAGGTAATGTTCAAGTTGCTAATGCCTAGTTGGGCCAATGCTAAAAATGATATTGTGAATTGATGAATCTACCCATTATGTACACTCTTAATCAGGTGATCTGCTTTTTATAACAGTATTGAAACAGATAAACTACGAACCTTACATAACCATCAAATACATATAGTTTACTGCATGCTTTATGCCATACACAGTGCACAGAAAGTTGTGTTAATGTGCACTAGAGCGGTATGCAGAGGATACCATAATGAGTCTCAGGACTTTCGCAGCCAGTCTTGCGTAGAGACATGACGTCCTAACGAGAAAATACGTCCGGAGACAACCTGGTGGTGGACTGTGGCAAAATCAGCTCCTAACAATAGCTCCTAACCCCTCTACAACGGACCCCCAAATTCCCCTTGTCTGCGCTCTTTTTAACGTCTGGAATGCAATAACAACTCAAAGCAACTAATGGAGTAGTTCACTAACAGAACAGTTCTGGTCTTGCAGTTAGGTCCTGCTTATTTTCGCCACATGCACGCACATGTGACATACATCTACATACTCATCTGGAGTTTTCTGGGGGGGATGTCTGTTAACCCTATTATGTCCTAACAACAACAATAATGCTGAGGTGGGCATCTTCACCCCCTACTTGTTTGTTCCTGCCCTAATGAGCCTGATGATCTTCCCACCCATATCTCTCATGATTGTCCCCAAACATTCACGTCTTGCCCCATGAGACTATGTGCGACGAAGTATGATCTTGTAGTAATACGGTTTAGGGACAACCATGAGACCCTCTGTGGTCCTTAAATTCATAATCGATCATTGTAGTGAAGTTCTGAGCGTGTTACTGAGCGGGTCTGTTTTGTTCCCTTGATTCCCGTAGTTGTCTTGTGATTATACCAAATTCTGCTCACTAAAGAAATGACTCTAGTTATCCAGAATAGCCCCTATGCCTTGTTACATGTAGAGTGTTTTTTGTGCATAAGGCGCCACACTGTGTTCTAAACCACACTGACAAGTCTATATGACCTGAATTATGACCTGGATGCAGCTTGAGAGAAGTTTTGGGCATGTATTTGTGGAAGATGTTAGAGTGACTATTGACTTCCAGTGTTTGTTAGCAACAGTAGCCTAGCAGCTCCACTTCTAAGTAACTGTGTGCAACTGGATTTGGGTTAAGTGGAAATGCGACCTCCACCTTTCACAGTTAATGTGAAAAGAAAGCATTCATTCAAAAGCATTAATTTGGAAGAATGAACCAGCTTGTTTACACTTGTCCAACAGACAATTACGAGTTCACCTCTGGCCCAGCGAGACTACAAATCTAGGAATAGTTCCAATAGGCTGTAGTGGCAGAACAGAGGCTACGGAATGAGGATATGATGAAGGATAAAAATGGCTGCCATGGTGGGAGCTCTATGGCATATTTAGTTTTAATTAATCATATTTAGAAAGAAAGAAGGGCATAAATTATTACTATAACATGATGGATGTCTCTATGGTTGGAACAGTTACAGTGGTTTTATGAAGTAACTAACAGAAGGAAAGAGTAAGAGAGAGAAATTGACAGAGAAAAACAGGAAAAGGTGGAGGAAGCTGACATCTCTTTACCTTGGGGACCGGCACGCTTTCCTGATTGGGTTTGAAAATGGCTCGATTGCACAAGCTTGCAACTCGCCCCAGTGCCCTCCACGTCTCTGAGGACTGGTCAAAACTCTGGCCTGCACGATACAGGAAAACATAAAACAGTAAGAGATGTAATAGTCATTTCACACCAACTCACATATGGCTTGTTCAGTCATATCATGGATTTGCATAAAAAAATGCAACAAAAGAAATTAATTAATGCAACCCGACAAAACTCCAAAGATGCCTCAGCCAGTTTCGTAGCAGTGAATTTGTAAAGTTTGCCCTGTCAGGTTATAAGTTGCATCTTAAATACAACAAGAATAAGACTTTGACGTAAATGAACTAGTTTCATGTTAATTAATTCCCACAGGGTGGGTTGCTTTATCTTTGAAATTCTAATATAGTTTAATTTAGTGAAATTTAGATTATATAGATCATGTGTCTTTTGTTTATTTCTTCCTGCAATATTCCAAGCCACTTCATGATTTCGAAATGGCTTTACTAAGAATTCAGCATTTAGGCCTTTTTGATGTTATATTCACTTTAAATGATACCAGTCCTATTACATCCAACTTTTTCTTTAATAAGAAAAGTTATGTCCAACTAACAACTTGCAAATTTACAGGCGTTATAATATAAAATAGTATAAAGTTCTTGCTCACATTCTTTCATGAAAATGATGTGACTGGACAGGCCCTATGTGAGCTTGCATGAATAGAATGACTTTAAAACAGCAACAGCTTCTTCTTTTAGTTCTTATGAAATTCCACGGTGCGTAAAGAAGAATTTCTGGCATGACATCATCTCATGACATTCCATAATATCGTTTCTGGGGTTGGCAGGTTACACAATAAAACTAGCAGCAATCCAAATGGCACTTCTGTATGTCTAACCAAGATGTATATTTGTGGTCCTGTATAAATGGAATGCTGCTAATTCTCACTATTATCCAGATACATATGAAATTAGGAAAGTATAAATATGCTGCAAGTTAAAATAAATTAAAACTGATTATGAGATCTCCACACCTGACTGGTCTTCTGTTGTGTCTGCGGCATGGATCACGTTGTCAAACCAAAGGTGGGCCACAGTCATGCGGTTTTGCGTCAGGGTTCCGGTCTTGTCTGAGCAGATGACAGAAGTGGAGCCCAGCGTCTCCACAGCCTCCAAATTCTTCACCACACAGTTCTTTCTAGCCAAACGTTTGGCTGTCAGGGACAGACACACCTGCCAGGGGTGAAGATGCACAGTTAGATGTGAAGTGTTTCTTTGTCTGATAAACCCCAGAACTAAACCCATACTCGGGAATGTTCATCTTCTAAGCCATATATCCTTATGGGTCATGGGGGCTGCTGGAACCTATCCCTGCGCTCATTGGCCAGAAGGCAGGAAACAACCGGGAACAGGCCAGCAGTCCATAGCAGATCAGACACACAGACATACACATTCACCCATACACTCATACCTAAGGGCAATTTAGCATCTCCAGTTCACCTGACTGCATCTCTTCCAAGTGCCTTGAAGTGAAGTTTCATGTCACATATCTTGAATACTCACAGTCACAGTAGCCAAAAGCCCTTCGGGTACATAAGCCACCACGATAGCCATGAAGAAGATCATGGCCTCCAGGAATGCATAACCGATGAACATGGCGACCACAAAGAACGTGAAGCCGAAGAATATGGCCAGGCCAGCGATGATGTCCACAAAGTGCTCGATTTCAATGGCGATGGGGGTCTTCTCATTGCCCACTCCTGAGGCAAGACTGGCAATCCGTCCAATGATGGTGCGGTCGCCGGTGTTGATGATCACTCCTGTGGCCACACCTTTTAAGATATAGAGGATAATAATGGTTAGCTGTGAGAGTATTTGCTGTAGGCCTATGTTATAGAGTTCAGGAGTCTAGCTCTTCAAGTGCTAGCACTGCACACCTTGCAGCTGATGTACATGCTTCATATTCTCAAAAGCTTGGATGCAATTTTGCACTAAATGTTGTTGATTAGCCAAGACATGTTTGACACCCAAAGTTTTGCACTGGAGCTACAAAGTTAGTTAAGCTAACTTATATGCTAATTATAATCATGCCTAAATGATTACCACTAAAACTGACTCTTTAAAAAATTCTGTTATTTGCTATGAAGTGTATAGTGTCCATATTCATAGGTAACAATATGTCAAATGGTCTCAGAAATCACACAAGCAAGACTATCTGATATGACTGAACAACTCACTGATTTATGACGTGTTTACACCATCCTAATAGGTGAGGTAAACGCTATGCTTGAGCATAGTATTGTGAATTGCAGATAGTTTCTGTCTATTCACGATAATCTCATAAACCGGTGGCAGCTTGAGGGTGCATTTGGACAATAGTACATTGTGCATGATATCCCTAGAAAATGCTTCTATTACATGCTAGTTATCCTCTATCAGCTAAACCAAAGGAGCAAACTTGTCACTAAAACATGTTGAACTAAAATGGGCTGATTTGAAAGCTGTAGAAACACCAATATGTGCAGGTCAGTTTCCATACAGTGCAGTAGTGTAGTCCTACTGAGATCGTTTAACTAGGATGCTATGTGACATTCTCCATGTATGTGTGTAAGCATTCATATATGGGTCATATGTATGTGTTACCTTACCCTCTAAGCAGGTGGTGGAGAAGAAGGCAATGTTTCGGGTCTCCAGTGGACTCTCGTGGGTGCACTCTGGACTCCTGGTCTGGGGCTCTGACTCGCCGGTAAGTGAAGAATTATCCACCTGAAGACAGATTTCCTCCATATTAAGTCACAGGTAGTCGATTATTATTATTGTTGTTATTTTGCCTCACTATAAGCCTCTTCTCACACCTGGATGTAATGATGTAGGCAATGGATATAGCATTGCATAGGTTGAATGGAAATATTGCGTAAATAGCTCCTTTTATGTTTGACATTGTTAAAAATAAACAAAAAAATTATATATATATATATATATATATGACAGAATAAAATAATTATGCATAAACATAGTATACATAAACCCAAGGCATCAATTAAGATCTACAGGAAGGTGTATGCCCCAAACCCTAACCTCAAAATTACACATTTTGAAAAAAATGTAAATTGTAAATTTAATTTTAAATTGATGTTCAAGGAATTTTAGTTTACTTTGTTAATATATATGCTGTCCTTTTCATGTCACTCTTGAAACACAAACAGTTTTAGACCATTAGCTGAATCTAATTTTAGCCTGGATTTTAGAGCAGGAAGTAAGACTGCATCTCTCACGGGCACTTGGTGAGCAGTTGGATCCCATTGTTTTAAAAAAACAGTATAGACCATTAAGAATTTATATTTTCCTCAATTAAATATACAAATTATTTAAAGTAACTTTTTTGTTTTAATGAAAGCCATTATGATTTTATGTGTGTACAATGTACAGCTGTTCAAAGCTGTGTTTGCCTCTTATTTACTGAACGTCTTTAACGGTTTGCTCAAAATGAGCTACATTTGTCACTGCTGAAACAGTCAGTACTGAAACATTTGGGAAAGTTTTGGTGATGTTAGGATTGTTTTGCTAGTGACTAAATGAAATGTTCCATCATTCATTTTAATAAAATAAATAATCAATATGGAAACCTGGCTTCTGCTACAGTGTTCCTTTATTCCATTTTAATCCAGAGGCTGGGATTTACGCACCTTGCAGCCCTGTGAGGTGATGATACGGATATCAGCAGGAACTCGGTCGCCTCCTTTAATCTCCACCAGATCTCCCACCACCAGCATGTTGGCATTGATTTGGTTCTTCTGGCCATCCCTGATCACCATGGCTTGCTGAAGGCAGTAAAAGACAAACTCCATGTTACTTTTGCCTGTCGTTTAGCACTGCATTGTCAGAGGCTATAGTTTGAGGTGCAGGGGGCTTCTAAAAAGGATTTAATCATCATTTGCTGAACTATTATATCACATGTTTAGTGAAAATTGAATCTTTAGCGTATAGCTTGACTATGGGCACAACTGCTTACTTCCCCACATGTCAACAATTAAAACAAGAGAGAACAGAGTGAGCAGGCCGTGCATCAGCTGTCATATCCTTTATACCATAAACTGATAAAAGAAAAGGCATGTTGTTTTGCACGCTTCCTGGTTTCAAGCTCAAGTCTGTAATTGCCACAGCCTCTGGAAGATTCTGATATTTTTCCTGCTATGACTCCTGCATTTCAGCTTGTGAGTAGCTCAATAATTAGCTTATGAGTTGAAGTTTGCTAACTGCCACTCGAGGACTGATATCTGGCACCCCTGCACTCTAGAAGCAAGGTTAAGATGTGGCTATTGGTGAAATGTGCTCATCTTGAATATTAATATCTACTTGTTAAATGAGATCTCACCTGGGGAACCAGATTTTTGAAACTAGCAATGATGTTGGTGCTCTTGAATTCCTGGTAGTAGCCAAAACAACCAGTCACTACAACCACAGCAATGAGGGTAATGGCCAGATACAGCTGCAGAAAGTCACAAAAGGTGTCTATTAGGCAAGTATCATCATAATTAGTCTCATATAGAGCAACAGTGAAGAAAGACTGCCATTTAAAGATAAATCTGTCTATGCTCATATCTGGGCAGTATATACCAAATACAATATATAAATATATCAAATACATTTGTTACCTTTATTACACATTATGTTTTCATGTCCTTACCAAAGCCTAAAATACACTGTAATTCTACATTAAATATGCAGTAAAGCACCATAGAAACTTATTTTGATGAAATGAATGAAAAGAAATGCTATATAATGTGGTATTAAGTTTCATATTTAGTTTTCATTGCATTAAACCGTTCATAGTTCAGTTGTTCTAAGGTCATCTGTAGTACTGGAGTGGACTCTCTTTGTGCCCTGTACTTACATCATCATAGCTGGAGATTTCTCCCTTTGCGCACAAAATGCCGAAAGCGATGAAGCAGATGACGGCCGCCACCCACATCAAACACTGCAGCCCTCCGGCCAGCTGCCGGGCGAACTTCACATACTCGGGGGTGCCCTTGGGTGGCTTGAGCTCATTGGGGCCATCCCGCTCCAGGACCTCCTGAGCGAAGGTTGAGCTCAGACCCTACATAACACAAGTAAAGGAGTTAGAGCCATATGAAACCTGAGGCAATGACATTGGAAGTGTTGTTGAGTATATCAGTAGGACTAACAACAGTAACACATTTATCATCACCAACATAACTAAACATAACGTAATTCTATTTTTTTTTTATTATTATTGTTTGCCACTATCAAAAGTCTGATGCAACATGTAGCATAACAATTATTCCCATGTCTAAATGCTCGTACAGATCTCAAAATCAAACAACAATGATGGAACCTGTGAAAGTTTCTTCTTTAGTGGTCTCCATTGAGGGTTAAAAGAGTTTGGGTCACTAGCTTGTTCAACCATGTGAACAGACTTAAAGTAAATTAAATGTTCAAACAACATGCCAGATATCTGATAATGAAATCATTTGAAATGTGTGCACTTTGGTGGAGCTAGGCAGTAAGTGCAACAGCCACTTGGGTCACCCAGGTCACCCATATGGTAGATCCAGGCAATCAGCATAAAAATACCTTTTTGGTATCAACAAATATTCTAACATGATTTATTGTTATATGGAATAGAAGTAAATCTTACTTTGCTAATGCTGGTGGTGTATCTCATTTCCAATTCCTCAAGCGTTATCTCATGGTCATCCTGTACAAATGGATGGGCAGACAATGTTCATAAGAATGACATTAGCAATTGTAATAGGTGCCATTGATACTGCATGTATTGAATTGCATGTCACTGAATGTTGTACCACTTACAATATCCATCTCTTTCTTCATGTGCTCCAGTTTCTCCTTTTTCTTCATCTTTTTCTTCTTCTTGATCTTCACATCCATATCCCCGTCCATTTTGTCCATCTCCACAAACATCTCGTAGGTGTCCTGTGAAGGAGAAGCATGCATGTTCCTGAGAAGACACCACAAAACCCAGTGTAAAACATAGTGTAGTGAGATCGTATTTTGAGCCACTTACTGATTTACTCATGATGCCGCTGGTAGAGCCCGCTTCGCTGGCCAAGTCAATAGATGTCCAAACGCCGAGGTTCTTTTCCCCTGAAATGTTGAAACCGTTGCGGTGCCCTTAAGGAGACACCTAATCCTTACACCCCAGGGAGCCCAAACCACACAGGAGTGGGCTTATTAACGGAAGCAGGTTTATATACCACTGCCTTATGCCCTTCACCCAAGAACAAGTACTGAATACAACCTGTGTTTCCAATGTCACCCCTCCTCACGTAAGTACCGTACGTACATGTGGCAAGTTTCTCTTTTATCACTGTTGACGCTTTTGATACTGAAAGATTTCCCTTTTGTTTGAGAACACGTTGCCTGATGTGTGAGCACGCTTTTAACTTTCAACTTATGTAATTAGAAGGTCATTTAATACTGCTCCGTGTTGCTGCTGAATCATGGGAAAGCTACATTATATATAGTTTCATACCATCTTAACCTTCAAAGGTTCCTAAATTGTTCTTAGCTTGGTTGTAGGAATTTAGCCCTTTTTCACAGTAGCCAGAAAATGCAGTTTTGGCATGTTTTGGAGGCCCATCAGCACTGTGAATTTTTTGTTGTTAAGTAACATCAGTATATTACATTTTTTTGTGTACACACACACACACACACACACACACACACACATATATATACCCATATTCTTTTTTTTTTTTTTTATTGTTGCAGAACATGTTTTATATTGTAGCGTCTACTGGCTTGTTTGGTCTCGGACCCACAGGGCACAAGAAGTATGACCATACAGAACGCAGAGTGTGGAGCACCAAACGCAGTGCTACAGCAAAGGTGACACAAGCTCCAACTAGGGGTTGCAACTTCAGCTTCAAAGGTGAGACTTACTTACTATCTTGCTATATAATATAATGTTCACTGGCCCCACACTACCCACACACTTTAGACTGAATTTCCAAGTTTGACATCACACCCACGTCATCAGTCCCTAATAACTCAACTCAAACATTCCTACAGATGTGCTGCTGCTTACTCAGATTATATACAAATATATCCATTATATAAGTTTGGATTTATACAATACTGTTTATAAAGACATCTACACATACTGTATATGCACAGCGTAAACTGAGTCGACCTTTTGCTATCTGCATCCCAGGCAAAGAGCGCTTAGTCATTATTGTTGAACAAGGAACACTATATCCAAGATACAGTGCCATGAAAAGGTATTGCTTTATGAATTCTTCCTTTTTTGCATATTGGTCATATTAAATGGTTTCATACAAAATTGAAGACAAAGACAACCTGAGAAAACACTAAATACATATTTTAAACGTGTATTGAAGGAATTCAATAAAGGAAAAAAGGAAAAATGTTATCCTTAACACCAGCTAACACTGTGTGAAAAAGTATATGCCTTTTTACTTACTCAGTCAATTAATTAAACAAATGTGGTTGTTAACTGGGATCAATTAAGATAGACACATCTGAGATTGATCACTGTCAGCATAGTTGGATCTAAGCATCACTTAAATAGAACTTACAAAACTTCAAAGGAACTGCAGGGCTCTCTCACCTAGGATCAATGTTAATGGTTCCACCATTATAAACAAATAAAAATCTTATACATGCCACAGTTGCAAGGCAAGCACCGCTGCTAACCTAGAGGCTCATGTCATATATGCCAAAAAACACCTTGATGGCTCCAAGCCCTTAGGAATAAAGTCCTGTAGACTGAGGAGTCACGTTACATCTGATGTAAAAACTCCACAATAAGAACATCTTAACAAGAGTCAAACATGGTGGTGGTAGTCTGATGGTTTGGGGGGGTTTGCTTCTAGTCCTGGACCAGAATATCCGGTTATCAGCCGGCAATCTGAAGCTCAAGCGCAAACAGATTATGCAGTAAGACTGCAATCTGAAGCACGAGAGCAAGTCCACCTCCAAATGCCTCAAAAGAAATTTAGGTTTTGCAGCGGCCAAGTCTAAGTCATTTAAGGAGGAACTGAAATGATCAGTGTCCACTAAACATTTCAGTGTTGCTTTTTGATGGCTCAGGTGACCCTATGGTGATTCTCCTAAAATTCCTCAGGAGACTCGGCATTAAACTGAAAGAAGACAAGAGACACAGAAGGATAAAGGGCAGATTAGGCTTAAGTAGCAGATAAACATGAGCATTAGTATCTTGGGCATACGGGCCTTTATTCTTTAAACCTCCATCAAAATTAGTGTTATTTGAAAAACTGTGAGCTGTCTCAGACAAGAAGGTCCAGTGGTGGAATGATTTCCCCTTGAAAATGCCTCAGAGAAGTTAAAGACTGTGTTTACTTTCACTCTCTAACTGATATACACGCACTGGACACTGTAAGCAAACACAAGCCAAAGCCTGTAACATGGCAAATGCTCTTATCTCACACAGCATATGCTATCGGTCAAACCATGAGAGAGAGAGAGAGAGAGACAGAGAGAGAGTGAGAGAGAGAAAGAGAGAGGGGGAGAGAGAGAGAGAGAGAAAGAGAGAGAAAGAAAGAGAAAGAGTGAGAGAGACAGAGAGAGAGTGAATGAGAGAGGGAGAGAGAAAGAAAGAGTGAGAGAGATGGAGAGAAAGAGAGAAAGTGAGTGAGAGAGAGAGGGAGGGAGGGAGAGGGGACAGAGAAAGAGAGACAGTGAACAAGAGAGACAGAGTGAGAAAGAAAGAGAGTGAGGAAGAGAGACAAAGAGAGAGACAGTGAGACTGAGGGAGGGAGAACGAGTGAGAGTAAGGGAGAGACAGAGAGAGAGAAAGAGACAGAAAGGGAAAGACAGAGTAAGAGAGACAAAGAGAGAGACAGTGAGTGTGTGTGAGAGAGAGTGAGTGAGACAGAGTGAGAGAGAAAGAGAGACAGTGAGTGAAAGACAGAGTGAGTGAGAGTAAGAGAAAGACAGTGAGTAAGAGAGAGACAGACAGAGAGAGAGAGATGAAGGAGAGAGAGAGAGAGAGAGAGAGGCCAAACAATGGGAAGTTTGCTAGCTGCCAGAAGGAGGCATCAGAGCCTGTGAGTCTGTTCGTAAGGGTTTGAGGCATCATGTCTGTTATAGTTTAACACACTGTAAAAACTGGATATTAAGATCTGTGCACATTCCAGGAAAGACCTTCTGTTTCAGACGCATGTTGATCCATCTTTCTGTTTCATTTTCACATTAACTATTCATTCATAGTAATTTCTATTCTATTTTTAGTTGTTAGTTTAGTGTAGTTCTATTTTGTGATAGCTGTAAAGCACATTAAGCTACTGTGGCCCAGTCAGTAGTCATGAAAGATGGCATTGCAGGCAATGGCATCAAACAGTAAGGCGACCCAGCAAGCTGAGAGATCTGTGGTGGTCAGTTTAAACTTATGGTAAGGTGGTTAGATCACTCTTGACTTACAAATAAAGCAGGATGGACACGTTAAATTCTCTAGAAGCTTTTTTTAAGACTCAAACCTTGCTGTGTCTTTTTTTTTCTCAGCAAAGCAGCTTCTTTTTCATCATATGTGTTGAAACCAATCAAAAGTGGAACGACAATTTGTGATAAGAAACAAACAATAATAATTTTCCCGAATGTTTTAGATTGTTATACTGATACAATGAAATGATGATTTTTCCACTGGATTGTTGTTTAGATAGTCACTGAAGCTGGTGGAAATCTCTCTGGAAAATCTCTCTGGATGTTAAGAACAGCTGTGACTACACAATTTGAACCAGAAACCCAATTTGGACTATGCATGTGTGAAAATCTATATCTACCACTACTGTGTTACAGGTGCTGCCTTCCTGCTCAGTTTAGACAATGCACGCATGAGAATGGTTCAGATTCAGTATTTTTAAATATACAATAATATTGATAATACACAGAAACACTTTTGCCCAGAAGGATGTGTGGGATTGCCATTAAAGGAAGATAAAGGTTACCAGGAACAATAAATGATTATTAATTTAGACTGATATGGACAATATTTATTGAGCTGCACATACGGAAGTAGTGTCTCTTGGAGCTGTAGAGGTTCCTAGTGGTGTCCTGTGATAATCCATCCCATGCATCTTAAATATTCTCATACAGTTCCTGCAGATTGTGTAGTAGGAGTGGAGGTGGAGTGACACCAGGCCTTCTGAACGTGTGACGCGTGACAACAAACCGTTCAGCTGAACACAGTGCCTCCACACACGGATTCATTGGTCGTCTCCACCAAAACAAAAGCAGGACCCACTGCCATTCTGAGT
Source organism: Semaprochilodus insignis (assembly GCA_034552555.1). Taxonomy (NCBI): domain Eukaryota; kingdom Metazoa; phylum Chordata; class Actinopteri; order Characiformes; family Prochilodontidae; genus Semaprochilodus; species Semaprochilodus insignis. The sequence continues at coordinate 19,183,515 of CM067497.1, forward strand.
CACTCCATGACAGTCTAGCACGACACCATTGCAGTCTTTGGTGATGTTGACGTGGTGTTAAGATCAGTTGTTGTACTAACAGAGCTTAAAAAAGGTCCATTTCACATAAAACCCTTCTCTAATTTGGTGTATTACTTTGGTAAATATTCTTTGTTTTATTTATGTGTTTTTGTCAGTTTTGTACCATGTATATTTTATTTTAATACATTTTTGTGGAAAACTTTTATTTTAAAACATTGGAGCGCATTTTGGTGATGTTCTCGGTGCTCCGTTTCTCCTATCCTCAGTTTGCGGCAGCAAATTATTTCAGCTGTCTAATGTTTTAGGGCACTCCTGCATACACTGCCCTTTTCAAATCACCCCACACTCAATAGGGTTAAGATCCTGACCATTCCAGAACTCTCTATTTCTTTCCTTGGTGGATTTACTGAAATGTTTTGAGCCATTGTCATGCAGAAATCAGTAAAAAATAAAGCTGGAATAGGTGATTTTGTTGAAACAAGGAACACCTACTGGTAAAAACCTACTTTCAGCCCTCCTTCTACAGCCACCTTCCAAAAACCATAAGAACGTGCACAACCTGAAAAATACTGTAACATGGGTCTGGACCATTCTTGGCTTCATCTCCAAACTCACCAGAGAACATAACAAAACATCAAGCACACTCACTGCTGCTGTCCTCACTAGAAACTCAAAATCTACCTGAATTCAGGGTCTTTAACATAAAAGTCCTTGTAAAAGTAAAACCCAGTACAGTCGGACATCTTATTACTTTTTAGACTGAACTGCAGCACAATCTACAATGCAGACAGGTTACATACTACTATAACTCACTTAGTATGTAATAAGATTACATACACAATAATCATAGCTAGCTTGCTTATAGCTTAACCATATGACGGATTCCACACAAGCTCAAATATGATTACACATGCAGAGCATGCGCACATGGGCGGATCGTGAGGTAGGTAGATAGACAGGCAGGAAGGCCATCCTATCACTTCATTTGGTTGGAATGAAATGCTTGGAAGGGGTTTTTACAGTCCTGTAAAGTCCTGTTTCTTTCTTTTATTGTCAGTACATGTGATTTGTTGATTGCTACTGGGATATAAAGACTATTTCAGGAAATATGTTTCTAAAACATGCAATCGCTACTCCAGCTTTAAGGACAACCTTTCTATGGGTTGGTGTGTACAGAACGTTGACTGGTAATGTATTTGTAGTTACAGTTTGAGAACAGATTACACTGTTTAATAATGTAATATAGTGCAAAAACGTCATAAAAATCAACGTTTTTATTCAACATACATACATTGCAGTCAGAAGGAAGTTCATTACCAGTGTACATCTGTTTCAGTGTTAAAGATGTACTGTAAATCATTACATTCTGAAGTTTAATCACATTAACTTTTCTTGGCTGTTCTGTATTATACATATACAAGCTTGTAAAAGAATCTGAAGCTTGTTATTTCTAAGCACTCTGAAGCCTTGTAGGGCTTGTAAGCTGAGGGGAAAATCTAGGTAGCAGTGGGCAGTACTGCAAAATGTGTATTACAGTATAATTACAATTCCTGATGGTTTTGGCATGTGTCAAATAAATGTAATATATAATACATCAACTTTAGTGTGAATATACATGGTCTTCTGAAACACCATTGATATACAGCTGTTTTTGGTTAGTTAGTTTAGTTTGTACAATCTGCTGTTCAGGACAACCTTCGTGATTGACATTGCGAGGAGGGAGAGTCCAGTCACCAGTGTGGAAATGTCCATAGTAAGTGCCCATCGTGAGTTCTTCTTAGCTGCATATCTGTCACCAGCGAGGTTGGCCGCTCGAGTCTAAAATAATATAAAGAGGTGCAGAATGTCAAACATGATTACACCCAAGTGGAGCTGCATCTTCTTAACATCTACATCACATTTGTTACCCTACAGTGCTGTGAATTAGACCTTGACCAATGACCCGCAGGTATTTGTAGCCCCATCGTCCTCGTGCAGCACCATCTGCAGGAGCCTGAAGTTACTTGAACACGCATGGTGACTCTTGTTTTTAATTGTCCAGAGAGCTTTATATATAGTCGCTGTCCAAAGAAAAACATTTGACGATTTTTCATGACATTTCAATGCAAACGGACTAACAGAAATGACCCATAATTGCTTGGAAAAAAGTCATTTAGGGTAAACTTGTTTTTCTTTAGACCAAATGGTCAAATAATGGAACTAAAATCTAATCTAACTAATCGGATTAAATGAATCTGACTAAATGAATCCAGCTAATCTAAGTGCACCTTTGTGTTGATGTTTCTCCAAGTGTGGGTTCCACAGGTGCTGTCCATTAAATAAAGGCAGCAAACAAACCCTGCTTACTGACAAAATTGTTCTTCTGAAGAGATGTTAGTGTGAGCCATGCCTCATAAACATACAACTTTCAGACCATCTCAGAACATGACTTACAGAGATGCACAAAGCTGGCAAAGGCAATGCATCCAAAAGCACTGCTAAAGACCTTTATGTACATCAATCCATGATTACACAGATGACAAATTGTCTACAAATTGAGAAAATTGAGGAATGTTGCTACTCTTTTTAGGAGTGGGTGTCCTGTTAAGATCACTCCAAGAGCACACACAATATTGTGCAAGGGACCCAAAAAGTTGGTGCTATGCTTCTGTTTGCAGCTGAAATGTATGTAACTCATCGTATGTCCTGTACAGTACCAATGCTAAGCTCATCAGTAGTGAACATGTCAACAACCTTCATGATATATAAAGTATATATAGTGAAAGTATTGCAAGGTGGAGGTTTTCGCCCACCAATACTACTCAAAACCTTAGGGTTCAAAAACCTCTTTTTTGTATTAGACAATGCTGCACAGACTTGAAATGTCTTCCAGGAAAGAGGCAGTATTATTATAATACTTAAGTGGCTATTATTCTCAGACTTAAAAAAATAAAATATTTCAATACAAGTGAGCTTGTTTCATTTTTTCCTTATAAATTCAAGTTACACCATTTTCACCCTTTGCTAATGGTCAGTCTAAACTGACATGCCATTCCACATAGCCTCTATCATTCATACTTACCAATCGAGAAAAGACGAAAGCCATACTGCCCAGTGGAAAGAATAACAGCATGCTGGAGATGGACCAATAGTAGTAATCAGGAATGGGTAGATCCAGGATAATGGGGTCTGTTGATTGAGCCTGTTGATTCATACTTGGTTTCTCTCCAGGTTTCCAGCCAGCTGGATGGTTCACAAGTGACTTGTTGGTTTTCCTTGGTTGGTGCTCTGCTTGTCAATAAGTGTAATCTCTGCACTCTTAAATTAAATACACTGTCCTAATGGGCGAGACCCCTGGATGGGAGGGGCTACATGCCTATACTGACTTTCCTCTGATGAAAGAGTGTTTAAACCTCACATATCAATGCTGTCATAACAAACAGTCTTATCTCCATATTAAAAACTTTTATAAGGGATGTAACTTAAATTCTAATCTAATGTAATTTAGCAATATTGAACTATTTCCACACCTCCACCTAAAATAGTTGACATGACAAATATAAGTTACATATATTTATCATTAGAAATATATAATTTATAATTAGAAAAACATGAAGAAATACATTTATTCAATTGTTTTCTTATAGCAAAATAAAACGCAATGTTTAAAATGCATTTTAAAGAGAACATCAGGATTGCCACTGTGCTGTTAGTCAAGTTCCCAGCAAAAGTCAAGACAACTGATGCTGAGGGTTATACAAAAAAAATTCTCTTCAAATACAAATATGTTAGGGTGTGACAGAATGAGAAAGTTATTTTAGATTTTATTTCTTTGTTGCCTTATTTTTCCCAGCATCAAAGTCAAGCTCAGCATTCTTTGTTAATTTCACCAGCCATTCTGTCTTTACAACTTTGAAGCAACCTTTGAGCCAGATAGTGATTTACTATGGCTGGTGCTGAAAAGTGACTTTAGGGCCTGTTATTAAATTATACATACATTCTGATGTGAATACTGTAACAGTGATAATAGTCACATGCTCTCACTTTGAAGAGCAGCAAAGCTTTATGGATCTTGAATTTTGCAAGGCTGTTGTTTTCTAATGATAGACCTAATGATAGCCCTGGATAGGTTACTGTGAAAACAATTGCTAGTGTAGCCAGTTTTCAGTAAGTTATTAGAAATGGAAAACAGCATTCTTTACTTACTGAAAATAAGGTTTATGTGTCTGTTCCAAGCTTTAAATAAAGCATAGAATGTCATTTATAAACATTGACAATCTGTGTTTAATCTAGAATAGCCAAAAATGTTCCACTACTAACTTAGTGCTAATACACTGGTGGAAATTCCATAGTATCATAAGTAGCATTATCCCAATCAGTGTTCGAGCTGATTTACTATAGTTTTACCTGGGGGGGTGCTATAATTTGATTACTGAAGTGATTACCGAAGAGGTCATGATCGCGACCTGAACAAAAGAGCTAAACAGCTTACTCAAGTTCACTTTTTCTGTGGTAGTAGAACTACATAATTAGTAAGAAAGTGAAGTAAGAAAGAAAAATCTCGAAATATCTCAAAACTACCCATTGCAAGGCTGTGCTTTTCCTGTCTTGTTGGGAAGCATTTGTGTAGTTGAATTAACCCACGTTCCTAGCCTAATGCTTGTCTAAATGCCAATTGAGTCCCCAACCAGCCCCTCCAAACACATAGTGTAGTGAACAGTAAATTAAACATATACTGAATGTAAGCTCACTATGCAACACTAAATAACACTTCAAAGTCTTTTCAAAGAGCATAAGCTTGTTTTCAGATTTCTAACTGAAAGTGAAACTGGCTAAATGAAAATGGCACTGCAACTTCACTTGAATCTACTCTATATGAAAACAGTAAGACGGGGCAGGAGAGGTGGTACACAGTGGCATGTATTTATAATAAAGACTTTAACTTCAAAAATTACACTGTTGGTGAATATATGTTTTATGAGTATGCTGTGAGCAACCTTTTCAGTGACACTTGTAATATGCAGACCTCCCAAAAACCAAATAGCATGTTTGTTGGCTGAAATCACAGGACTAATAACAGTTATAGCTTGTGTCTCTATGCCAGCTTAAATAAATGCTTCAGTACTGTATATCCAGCATTTGAATTGTCCTCTGATGTACTACATAGATGGTATGTGACTTTGGTCTGGGTGAAAAATGCCCAGATATGCATGCTTCTAATGGTGTTGCAGTTACATTTTGGTACCTGTACAGGCTGTGGCATTTAAGGTGGAATGAAACAATTGATTAAGAAGCTGGTGAATAAGAAGCCAACGTCAAGTGATTTGAAGATGAATATCTGTCATGCGCATTGATGGTTCCTCAGGAAGCATATGAAAAGTGTTGACATTCCCTTCACAGTTTGGAACATTTGCTTTCTTGACATAGTCCACCATGCTTTTGCTCCATTGTTTCATTGGACTAGAATGTAAGCTGGTGTATGTACATTTTAGGGTTTGTAAATATTAATGAGAGAAGACAACATTTTAGAATTTTGGAATCAGCCTGCTTTACCATGCTCTTGTGTAAAGGAGGGATTTGTATTTGTAGGAGGAACACGTTGTAGGGAGCTTCAGATTACTTCAGTTCTATGTACTTAACTCTACTTGTTCAGCTATGCATTTCTATACATAATATAAATATAAATCAGAGTACTTGTGGAGAAAAACTAAACTGCTGGTACATTATAATACTGTATGCCTAAAGGCAGTCGTCAATTGCATCAGCTGTCCATCCCACCCCTTACAAGAGTATTTAATTTATTTTAAGTGTTTAATTTAAAACTAGTGGCACACAGATTTTGGTCGCACTACTAATACTTATAGTACATCATAACTAGTATTGCGTGAATCAATCACAACATAGTCATACAGAATAATGTTTTCACTCTCTGCAGAGTTAACCGACATAAACAGGAAGGATTGCACTCATGATCTCAGCACACAGGGAAATCGCTTGTGTTTCCATGCTACATTTACTTAAGTCTATTGTATTAGTTATATTACAAAAAGAGAAATGTATTATTAGTTTTATTATAAAGAGATTGTGTTTCCTCAAAGCACATACCTCTTGTATGTGTTTATTCTGTTCGCTGTACATTAATGATGCTCCAGATAATGTAGTTCTATTTGAACTCTTAATTATCTTAAGTATCTTAATTATATGCCATAACTTTCAAGCTGCTAAAAATCAGGCATTCGCAAGTACAGTTTAAACTCAGCAGTAAGGTTATCCTGACATACACAGTTTTGTTAATAATGATTTCTTTTACTACAAAATTTGAGTCTTATTAAATATTGTTTATTCAGTGAGATCTGGCTGGAAATATAAAGTTAACTGTTGAAGAAATGACAGATATAGAAGGCTATAAGGGATATCAGATTACTGCATGCTATGTAAAAGCTTTAATAACACCATCACTTTCATCGAATTGTTTGCAATAATCCAGTGACTAATGCTTTAAATGGTATAAATGTCAACAAACCTGTTTATTATCAAAAACACACATAGATGTATAAAAAAGAACATACAGTACAACTTTACTGAGCATGAAAATCATAAATGTAGATGACAGTAACTGGCACTTCCAGCCTTTCATTAACATTTTCATTTTCTTTGTTTTTTAATAATTAATAATTAAAAAAAAAACATTAAAAGTTTTAAGCTCCATGTACTTTGATCTATTATATTGTGTACCAGCAGTAATATATAGACCCCAGCCAGTTCAGGCCAGAACAGTTATGTCCCTGCACCATCTGTCAATGTAGAAACAAACCATGGCATCAGGAGTACTGTTACTTAACCTTGTATCACTGAAGCAGAAAGCAGATGTATTAGAAAAGTCCTTTGTAATTCTTAAGAGCAGTTTCAGTTAGTCCGTTTTATTGCTTTTGCTGAATGAGCGCACATGGGAGAGAAGTATCTTGGGCAGTGCCAGCAGAAAGTCATGTGAGCTGCGCCTCTGCATGCCTTCTGCCTCCGCATTTCTTTGTTGTGGGAGGATGGCTGGTGATCTCCCAGTGAGTTTCTACAAACAATTTCCGCAGCTATTCCGTGGGCAAAGTCTGGAATGTTGTATACTAAGTTTACCTTTTCATTGCTGAAGTCTGCATGTGCTGATTCTCAGTAACCTGAGACCTTCAGGAAAAATGCTTTGTGACCTTTGAGTTGCTGCTATTGGATATATCGCTGCTTTTACTTTTGCTTTTACTTTTACACTTATTGTGTCGCAATCATAAAACAGAAGATTTACATTAACCATGCATGCTTGCACAGATATGACTTGAAATATAAGCATTATGGCTGAAGAACATTTGATTAACAACAGTGACTTCCCAAAATGAGAAAACCAGTTTTTTGATTATGTAATTAGCTGAATTACACACTGTAGGCAGTATGCAAGCATCTGACCCTTGACAAACAGAACGCTCCCATGGTTAACAGTGAAAGACCTATAAAAGACTCTACAGACTGCAAACACCTTTGTTCATGTGTTCACTATTAGAAAAACACTGAAGAAGAATGTTGTTCGTGGAAGGACACCACAAAGGAAGCCACCACTGTCTAAACAGAAAAGAACATGAGGCAAACCTCATCCCAACTGTGAAGCATGGTGGAGACAGCATCATGGTTTGGGGTTGCTTTGCTGTCTCAAGCACTAGAGGCTTTGCGATCATTGAGGGAACAATGAATACATAGATGTATCAAACCATTTTAGATGAGAATGGAAGGGCAGCAGTCCCTGACCTCAAGCTGAAGGAAGTGACTTAAAACACACAAATAAATCAACTAAAGAATGGTTGAAAAAGAGGAAGATGTGTTTGGAATGGCCAAGTCAGAGTTCTGACCTTAACCCCACTGAGATGCTGTGGTGAGATGACCTGAAGAGGGCTGTGCAAGCAAGGCTTCCCAGAAATATTAAAAAATCTCAAACCCTTTTTATAGAGATACAGACCAAAATTCATTCTCAACATTGTGCAAATCGTATTGCTACAGGAAGTGTTTGGAGAACGTGAGTTTGCTAAAAGTGGATCTATAGGTAATTAAATTCAAGGGTTCACTTACTCAGTGTGCTGTTTGTGTGTTATTAGCAGTTAATGCACAAATCCAGGTCATTTCAGTGGGTTGACTTTGTACAACTGTACACTCATGAGTGTGTATTTATAGACATGAGAAGCATAGGCAAAGTGTCCTTTACAATACCTGTGGATATTTCAGAAATGTCACATTAATAAAAATATACCTACACCTTTTCCATAGTATTTTTGCCTGGCCTGAAAACACTATAACTGCATTTTAGCTTAACATTTAATATTTTTTCAGCTATATGTTTCATTTCTTTGAGCATGAAAGCAGCCACTTTGTGAAGAGATAGTAAACTACTCAGTTACATCATAAGGCTGTAAATAAAACTTTCTCATTAAATGACAGTAACAGGAAAAATCATTGTGGCTATTCAAACTCTTCTCAGCCATAAAGTTTATATTTCCGGTCATGTGTGCAAGCATGCATGCTTACTGTAATTCGTCAGATTTACGATTAGGGCACTGTAAACACGTGCTGCTGAAGCCTTGTATATATCCGAGAACAGTAACTCAGACGTCACAAAGCCTGTTTCCTGAAGCATTTGCAAGGTTACTGAACTTCAGCAATGAAAAGGACATTTAGTAAAGTGTAGAAAGTTATGGCTTTAGAGGTCATGATACACAGTAGGGCAAAATACATATGTTGTGTTCTTCTCTGAAACACAGCCTCTGAAGCACACTGTTTGAACTGTGTTTTACAAGTTATAAAAGCAGTGTGAGCCGGTAGTGAGATGCTACAGTATGCTTGGAGAATACAAGGAACAGCATTTGATAAAAAGAACTCCTTGCGAACTGTAAATTATAAGAGTGCTTTTATATTTGGGATGTAGCACAGAAAACAATGGATTCCACTAAATATACACAAATTCTGGAGCGAGCTTAACCAAAGCTAAAAGATGCTGGCTTCTACAACAGCATAATGATCCAAAGCATACCAAAAAATCCACCATAAAATATTTCAAGAAATGCAGGATGATGCTTTTGGAATGGTCACAATGCTCACAGTTCCCTGACTTAAACATCACTGAAAGCCTGTGGGTAGGTCTTAAACATGGTGTGCATGAATATCACAGGGATAGAAGTGTTCTGCAAGGACCAGTGGGTGAAACAGAGTTTTGCATATAACTGTATGTGTGGGTGTCTGTGGTGTGTGTTGAAAGTGGGTTAATTATATGTAGCATGTGTTACTGGTATTGAGCTAATAATAACTTTGCTGTTATACACAACCAATCACAAGTTTGAAATCACTAAATGAACAGGATTTACAGTATTACAGTTGCAAGAGAAAGTAAATGAAAAAATCCTTTGGAATTCCATGGATTTCTGCACTGGTTACTAATGAAATGCAGCCTGATCGTTATCTTAGTCTCAATAATAGACAAAGCCATCTAACAATCTAAACTAAAACATCTCATAGACCCATATTTGAATCACAGTAGAACTTAGAACACATATCGGATGTTAAAAGTGCAAAATTTTACTATTTCATTATGCGATAAAGCGTGTCCCTCAACCCGGCAATATGCCGTAGTAGGGGGCACCCTTCATGTGTCGGGCAAGTGGTCTAGAGACCTGGAAAATGTTTGGTCTGTTTCTTCTCTGTCACCTTTATTTACACTCCCATATACACAGCTATTTACATATTTACACGCGCACACACTCGGAAGAGAAATAAAACGAAAATAGTAGCCTTCAGTACTGAGGTACAAAGATCAGTGATCAATTCTTTTCTGTAATTACTGATAGCATTCACCGTATGATGTCATTAACATTAATTAACAATTATAGTGTACACTTATATAGTACATTAACAAGTAATGAAATAGTGAAAACTAAAGTTATAGATATAGTTAAATTAATAGTCAATAAAGCAGAAAAATGTGTTAATAATAAACACATGACATTTGTCACAACTTAGCATAATAAGCCTAGTCTCTTACCCTAAACAGCGCTACTGAGAAAGTGTAACGATTCTCCAATACTACAACAGTAGTAACACTAACAGCTTAATGTGCTTTACAGCTATAAAAATACTACAACAGCTACAGTGGAAAATTTTAATTAAATGGCCTATCCCAGTGTTTCTCAGCCCCGGTCCTGAAGTGACCCTGCCCTGCACATTTTAGTGCTTTTCCTGATCGTAACACACCTGACTCAACTTATCACTTCATGCAAGGCCTTAACAAGGCATGTGTTAAAGCAGGGAATCCACTAACATGTGCAGGGCAGGGTGTGGTCTAAACATGCAGTACAGACTCTGATGCCTCCTTCTGGCAGTTAGCAAACCTGACATGTTACAGTCTTCAAAGTAGAACTACAAAGTGCTCCTATATGGTAAATGGAGCTGATAAAATGGATAATGAGTGTAGAAACAAGGAAGTAGTTTTGATGTTATGACTGATCAGTATGTATTTATGAGAACAGATTACACTATTTAATAAAGTAATACGGTACAAAAACATAAAAATCATCACAAAAAGTCTTTATTCAACATATATTATGTGCATTACAATCAGAAGGAAGTTTAATTCATTACCATACATCATTTGTCTCTCTCACTGTCTCTCTCTCTGATAGCACAGGCTGCCTGGGATAAATGTCATTTCCTATGTTACAGGCTTTGGCTTGTGTTTGCTTACAGTGTTTCCTCTGTGCATATTTCAGTAAATCACAGTGTCACAAATAACTGCAGACGTGCTCTGTAGCACCATCAGGGGGAATTCCACCTCTAGATCCCTCAGTTTGAGACAGCTCAGGTTTTAGCTAAATGCTGAATCACTTTAGCCCTCAAATCATGAAAAATCTCTAGCAGACTGACCAGAAACAGAGTAAGGCTAGCTTTTCAATCTGAAAACTCGTCATTTTCCTAGGACAAGGCTTAAAGGCAGCATGATCTCTTTTGAAACTGCAGTCTTATTAGATCATGCAGTGACAGTATTTCAAAGTTCCCATGATAGCAATACTGTCTTACTTGTTTAAATAGTCAGATCTTGCCTGCGTACAATGCTTATGTTTCATGGGACAAATACAGACAAGCTGTTTGTTTCTGTTCTAGTCAGGAAAACCAGTTGCACTTGTTCCCAGCTGTGTCCATGAAGAGTGATGCATCCATTGACTGGCAGTAAAAGTTTTGCCAAGGAAAAAAAAAACTGGAAAAAGGTGTGCAATGTGAAAGCCTAAGAACAGTATAATAATTAAATGTACTTAAAGCTTTTTAATAGTTAGTAACTAAGAGACTTTTCCAGAGGACTGCTTTAATTATTTATTTCTCAAAATGCACAGTGTACCTGTATGTGTGAGGTATGACTTGTTTTCACAGCAGGGGTTTCTCACTCCTTTCATTTCATCTATCACTGCTCACTGGCAGCTCACTATGTTTCACACACAGAGATCCAGTAGTGCCCTAGTTAGTCTGATGACAGAGCTATGGTATAGTTATTTAATTTAATTATATAAAAATTATGTGAAATATTGAACTAAATTTCATTTTGACAGTGGAATGACCACTAGGGGGCCTACAGAAAGAAGCTACTACATGGTTTAAACACTCATGTTGGCTTTTTTGAAATCTGGAGAGTGATATGCAACAGAAATGAGATCAACTTTAATAGACTGTATTCATTTTATTGAAAAAAATGGTGAAGTTTTTCTGTGCACTCTTGTTATACTCCTGGAACACTCCAACACTTGTGTGTATATACATAAATACACTATACTGTCAAAAGTATTCATTCACCCATCCATATCATTGAATTCAGCTGTTCCAATCACTTCCATGGCCACAGGTGTATAAAACCAAGCACCTAGGCATGCAGACATTAGTGAGAGAATGGGTCGCTCTCAGGAGCTCGGTGACTTCCAGCGTGGTACTGTGATGGGATGCCACCTATCCGGTCCGGTCGTGAAATTTCCTCACTACTATATATTCCACAGTCGACTGTCAGTGGGATTATAACAAAGTGTGATTGGGAAAGACAGCAACTGGGCCACAAAGTGGTAGACCACGTTAAATGACAGAGCGGGGTCAGAGGATGCTGAAGAGCATAGTGCGCAGAGGTCACCAACTTTCTGCAGAATCAATCGCTACAGACCTCCAAACTCCATGTGGCCTTCAGATTAGCTCAAGAAGGGTGCGTAGAGAGCTTCATGCAGTGGGTTTACGTGGTCGGGCAGCTGCATCCAAGCCTTACATGCGTGTGAAGGCAGACGAGAGAATACTTTTGGCCACATAGTGTACGTATGTATGTATATATATATATATATATATATATATATATATATATATATATATATATATATATATATATATAAACTTGTTTCTACACTACCAGCTATCCAGCAAACACCGTCTCATGAGGAACTTCTTGATTAAAATGATGACAGATGAGCTATTGTGTGTGACCTTACATCTACAAGGTGGGCCAGCAAGATAGGAGTGTCTAATAGAGTGGACAGTGAGTGGACACTGTGTTTAAACACTCCAGCACTGCTGTGTCTGATCCACTCACACCAGCACAACACACGCTAGCACACCATCACCACGTCAGTGTCACTGCAGTGCTGAGAATGATCCACTACCCACATAATACCTGCTCTGTGGTGGTCCTGAGGGGGTCCTGACCATTGAAGAACAGGGTAATAAAGTAGACAGAGAAACAGATGGACTACAGTCTGTAATTGTAGAACTACAAAGTGCTCCTATATGGTAAATGGAGCTGATAAAATGGATAATGAGTGTAGAAACAAGGAAGTAGTTTTGATGTTATGACTGATCCGTATATATTTATGAGAACAGATTACACTATTTAATACAGTAATATAGTACAAAAACATAAAAATCATCACAAAAAGTCTTTATTCAACATATATTATGTGCATTACAATCAGAAGGAAGTTTAATTCATTACCAAACATCATTTCAGCTTTAAAGACATAATTTCATTAATTTCATAAATGACATAAAAACAAAAAAAAGTTTAATCACATGAACATTTCTTGGCTGTTCTATTGTGTTTAATTTGAAGCTTGTAATTTCTATAACCGTTCTGAAGGCTGGTTAGAATTGGGCTTGTAAGGTGAGTACGAAATCTGGGTAGCAGTGAACAGTATGGCAAAACGTGTATTACAGTATAATTAAAATTCTTGATGGTTTTATCATGTGTCAAAGTAAATTTACACATCAACTTTAATGTGAATATAGATGGTCTTCTGAAACACCCCTGATATATAGCTAGTTTAGTTAGTTTAGTAACTACCATCTGCTAAACAAGACAGTCCTCAAGATCAATGTTGCGAGGAGGGAGAGTCCAGTCACCAGTGAGAAAATGTTCAAAGCAAGTGCCCATCGTGAGTTTGTCTTGGCTGCAGATCTGTCACCAGCAAAGCTGCCTGCTCGAGTCTGAAAGAACAGAAAAAGGTGTAGCATGTCAAACATGATTAAACCCAAGTGGAGTTGCATCTTCTGAACACCTGTAGCATCTGTGGTGGTCTTGTGGGGGTCCAGACCATTGAAGAAGAGGGTGAAATGGGAATAACAAAGCATGCAGCAAATGTGTGTATATATACAGCAACTGCTTGTTTCTCTGTGCATATGAACTCTTGAATATGAATATCTAGAAATACAGTTCTTTTGGACCATCTGTCGGCCTTTTTTAAACAGCAAAATCAGTATTCTCTAAACAGATTTGAACAGGATTCAAGTCTAGAGATGGGCTAGGCCCTGCACGTGCCTTCTCCTTTTTAGAAACCAGTCTTGAGTTGTTTTGACTGTGTGTTTGGGATTGTTGTTTTATTCAAATATCCATCTTAAGCATGGTGGTCTTGGGATCTCTTCATATCAAACTCCCTACTGCCTGCAGTGTGTGATTTAATCAGTCATGACAAAAATATAAATCATATTTTCTTATTTAGCAACAGTGACAGGCAAAGTCATTCTGGCTATTCAAATCTTCTTCAGCCATACAGTTTGTATTTCCGATGTCACGCCTGCGGGTTCTCCTCTTACCTCCGGTCTCACGGACTCCATTTCCCATAACCCACCACTCGATGATGTCACCATCACATATTCACAATCCTCCAATCCCGTTCAGTTTTTCAGATCCTCCTCCCTGGAGTACTAACACACACCTGTTCCCCATTTAGTCTGTTTGTATAAATGCTCCTCTCACACACTGACCCATTGCAAAGTATTGTTGCGTACTGAGAAGGGCTCCCTGTCATTCTTGTTTGCTCCTCTGGTTTACCATCAACACATCCGCTCAGCTGTGCAAGCATGTATGCTTACTGTAAACATGTTTTATGATCTGTTTTATGATTAGTACACTATAAAAGTGTGATGTTGATAAGCAGGATATATTTAGAGAATAATAAAGGTCACAATGCTTTTTCCTAATGCTGAACACCAAACAACTTTTCACCCTCACAGACAAAGTTCCAATGTGGGATTAACATCACATGAGTCTTGCTAAAGTTGCAGCTAACTCCCATCTCGAACGGTTGGTGTAAGGTGGCCAGGATAGCAGTCTTAACCGTGTTTAATATAATCACAAATCTTTGGTACTGGCTCATGCAAACAGAGAAATGGACGTGTGAGAGAGTGTCAGACTAATCCAAAATATCTTACAGCACACTCTCTTTAGATGTAAGAGGGTGTCAGACTTAATCTTTTAAAGTCTTCCACTGTATGTGTCACATCTACTGCTGCTGTTTCCCCTCCTTGCCCACACCTGGTTGTAATTAGCAGCCATTTTGTATACTTAAGACTCCATTTTGCTTAATGTCTTTGTGAAGTCTTGTATTGGCATGCCCTGCAATTCTGAATGAAATTTAGTATACTACACTATGTTGGGATAAATAAAAGAGTGTGTGCAGTCAGAGGGGCACAACAGACTTCCACAGTGTGGAGAGGCTGCAGACAGTGTGCAGCAGGGAGACTCAAGCTAGACTGGGGGTGGGGGTAGATGTCCTTTGAATCTTAGATCTGGTGTAATAGTTATCGAGCCGGTTTGGGAGCAGGGGGTCGGCTGCTATGGTGAATGCTTTAGGCTTATAGTTTGTAGTGGTTTGAAGCCCTTTCCAGATGAAGGGACAGTCATTCTAGGAGAACTGCTGCTGCAGTTTTTTACCCCTGTTGTTGTATTTAGTAGTTTTGACTGCTATGTTCAGTGCATACTTCCCCCTTCTGTACACATCACTGTCACCAGTCCTATAACGCATCTTCCTTGGCCGTGCGCAGATTCCTGAGCTCTTTGAAGACACAGGGGTTTGTTATTGTTGTACATGTCGATGGTCTTTGATAGGATACAAGTCTCACATCCTATGTCCTCACAGAAGCTGATGTAAGAGGTGACTGCATCTGCCTAGTCATCCAGGTTGTTATTTGCAGATTTGAAGTCCCAGTTGGTTAAGTCCAGACATTCCCTCAAATCCTCTATGGCATCAAGAGACCACATTCCCCCTGGTTTTACCTCAGGCTTTGCAGTTTTAAGCTTTTGCTTATATGAAGGCGTGAGATGAATAAGGGAATGGGCAGATGGGTGACAGTTTCCTCAATGATGACAGGACAGTCTGAGTTTCCCTCTGCTACAATCTGGTCAGCCAGCTGTTAATAAGCTGACCTGGCTTGTGCCAGTGATGGGACATGCACACCAACCAGAATAATACAGTTAAACACGTCAGGATAGGTATATGCCTGCATCATCTGTACTTAATGTAGAAACAAAGTCCTCCGCATCTGGTTTTCCTGAGAGCAGGATCAGTGGGAAGTGGGAAGCTGCACTGTGACATCAAGAGTAGTGTCACTTAACCACATCTCCCTGAAGCAGAAAGCCATTGTCATTGTAACAAGCAGTTTTAGTTTGCCATGTAGGGGGGCCGCCACTCTGAAGTTGCAGGGGTGCATCGCCACGTCTCACGTCTGTTGCAGGAAGGCTTGTCGTCCCCCGGATAGTTTCTCTGAACAGTTTCCATGGGTATACATGGAATGTCTGGAAAATTATTTTGCAATGTTAAGATATTTTACAATGACTAAGAGAAAAAATATAACTGAAAAAGGCTAGGCTAGGTACCATTAGCATTTGTCTGTTTACCTAAAAGACCAGCTACCTTTCTCTGTGTACATTTCAGCCCACATGTGATCTACTGTGGCTTTCTGGGGTCTCCATAAAGCTTTAGTTGAATTAGTCAAATGCGCTGTGATGCACTGAGAAATAAAACAGTGCTCAGAGTTGCTGAGCTCGTTGACAGGCTGCCGCATGTACCTGCTATAATGCTTGTCAAACAAAACAGAAGCTCACAAATGTAAAACAATGCCGGTTTAATAAGACAAGGTGGTTGAACAATAACCAGATTGTACACAAACTAAAGAGAGATAGTGACAGTACCAGCCATGGCCAAAACCAAAAGAGAAACCATAGAGCAAGCCAATGTCCAAAACCAGAGGACAAACACAACTGAGTAACCAAAACAAATGGGTTCACCACAAAGGAAAAAACAGAGAGACAAACCAAGGTAAAAAAAAAAAAAAAAAAACAGAGTAGCAAACAGGATGTGGTGGAGCTCCTTAGAGAGTTTTGAGCAGTTTCTGCTCATGGTAAATACTGGGCGCAATCATGAGGATTATCAAAACAGCACAGACATAGGAACTTCCCTAATTCTTGGTTCATATGTTCACATTGGCCATTAGCATGAGGGTTGTAACCAGAAATGAAACAGCGAATCCCAAAAAGCTACAAAAGCAGACCAAACCTGTGACGTGAACTGAGCTCCCCTATCACAAACTATCCTCAGGTACTCCAAACCAGTAAATACATATGGTCCCTATGTGACGGATCCCCTCTGCTGGGTGGTGGACCACGTCATTCCTACATCAGTCTGTCCATGCAAGTGCTGATGCAAGTGCACAAAGCTCTCCAGCAAGGTACAAGCGCCACTGGGGGTAACCACTAGTTCACATTCACAAGAACTAGGCAGTAAGTAACAATCGTTTTTACAAAAAATGTACATTAAAACAGCCACAATTATTTGCCCGTGATCGTACAGTTTATCGATAACAAATAAAGCTAGGAGAGAGGGAGAGAGAGAGAGAGAGAGAGTTTCACAGAAACAGATTCACATTTTACAAATTATCTAGGATATATATATACCTACAACATACCTGCATACGCACATACACAATCCGTTTTTCTTTTAAGAATGTGCTCTGCAACTGCACAAAGCTCTGCAAAATTAAGACAGACAAAAGATTAAAAGCGTTTTCTAGTACAACGCAACTGGCGCCAAAGAAATGCTGCTGCAGTCGGCCTAGAACTAATCGTTGCTCTGTGGAGAATTAAAGTAATAAACTCATTGTAATACGCGCTAATACTTGACAAAAACACACTGACTGAGTGCTATGACTGATATTATGGATTATACTTGCAACAATCCACTTTATGAGTACATATATCTCCTTAAAATATAAAAGTTTTTTTTTACAGAGATTTTCTACACTGCTTATCTCCAGCAAGGTACAAGCGCCACTGGGGGTAAGGAAAACGCAAAGGGACCAAATTAGAAATACAAAGCTGTGCAGCTGCGCGTGTGTACAGCAGGGAATTGTAGTCCACTTTAACATGTAACATATATGCTGCATGTAAATAGTACAACATTTAGAAAACATGAATAAAAAAATACATATATGGTAACAAATTATCTTTTAACAAAGAAAATAACATGATGATGCTCTTAAAACAACATATTTTGAAAGAATTCACCAAAATAAATTTTACTATTAATCATTACTTTTTAACTCTGTTACACCTACACTGAGGGGGACATTGACAGGAGTCAATTTATGAAGGTACAATGCAATGGGGAATAGTTTATTATAGCGACATAATGTACTGGTGTCCAAATGAACTTTTTGGCATTTCCTTTCAGAAAAGCTGTGAGCGGATTAGTGATTGACTGTGTAGCTTTTGTGTAACTGTAATGGCTATGAGTAAGGCTTAGTAATCTAATTCAAACCTCTGTAGTCAATACAAGGTCTCAACCCCCCCATCCTTCTTTGTAATAAAAAAGAAGCCTGCAGTATCAGGAAAGGTGGACAGGCAAATGACAGACAGTTTCAAAGTAGATTTCAGGGCCTCCTTGGTAATCTGGAGTTGACTGATGAGCTGTGCTTGAATGATGTTTCCCTCAGCACAGGAATCGATCAAAGTTGCATAGACAGAAGCAGAACAAAGGCGATATAGGGTCACAGGCAAGTGAGTATGCTGACCTTACACCAAACGATTTTCAAGCGATTTTGCTGTCACAGACAAATTTCCAAAGTCGGAACAAAATCATGAGAGTCTTGCTAGAGCTGCGTCGCGCTCACGTCGCGCTCACGTCATCGCGATCGTTAAGTGTAAGGTGGTCAGGATTGCAGTTTTAAGTCAGTCTGTTTCTTGTCGTGGCGTTCCGATAAAATCAACCGTGTTTAGTATGTTTTGGTATGTGATTTGATATGTTCTAGTATGTGTGATACATCCACTGACTGGCAGGAAACGTTTTGCCAAGGACAAAAGAACACTGGAAAAAGGTGTGCAATGTGAAAGTCTGAGACAAATGTAATAATGAAATTTACTTACAGGTTTTTAACAGCTTCGTAACTGAGAGACTTTCCCTATAATTATCTATTGCTCAATACTCAGTGTACCTGTATTTGTATAGAGGTGTGACTTGTTTTCACAGCAGGCGTTTCACACTCCTTTCATTTCATCCATCACTGCTCACTAGCAGCTCAACACATTTCACACAGAGAGATCCAGTAGTGCCCTAGTTAGTCTGATAACGGAGCTATGATAAAGATATTTAATAATAGTAAATATTGAATTTTGAAGTTAAAATATTGAAGTTAATTTCATTTCATTTTGCCAGTCAAATGACCAGGGGGCCTGCAGAAAGAGGCTACTGCATGGTTTGAACACATACATTAGCTTTTTTGAAAGCTGAAAAGTGAATGAGATCAACTTGTTTGTATTAATTTCATTGAAACACTGAAGTCTTTCTGTGCACTCTTGTTATAGTCCTGAAACAGAGAGACACAGCAGTCACCATCTACTAGCAGTACCTCACTGAGGAGTATCTATCTATCGTGACTCGGAATGGCAGCGGTCATCTTCAGTGACAAGTCCCGCTTTTGTCTTGGTGGAGACGACCAACGATTCTGTGTGTGGAGGCACCGTGTTCAGCACCAATCTACAGGAACTGTGTGAGAATATTTAAGCTACATGGGACGGATTATCGCAGGACACCATTAGGAACCTCTTCAACTACATGCCGAGACGTCTGGCATGTTGCGTTAACAAACATGGCGGCCTGACACCATACTGAGAGACACTACTTCTGTATGTGTAACTCAATAAATATTGCCCATATCAGTCTAAATTTATCATCATTTATTGTTCCTGGTAACCTGATAATTTGGGTGGATGGGGTTTTTACAGTCCTGTGGCCTCCACAGAAATGCTATATTCTTTTTATCATCAGTACATGTGATTTATTATGATTTATTGATTGCTCCTGGAATATACAAAAAAAAATATTTCAAGATATATGTATCTAACACACACAATCACCTACCCCAGCTTTAAGGACAACCTGTCTATGGGTTGGTGTGTACAGACGTTTGACTGGTAGTGTATGTGGAGTTACAGTTTGACAATAGATTACACAGTTATATAAAGTAAAATCATCACAATATTTTATTCAACATTGCAGTCAGAAGGCAGTACAACATCTGTTTCAGTGTTAAAGATGTACTGTAAATCGTTACATTCTGAAGTTTAATCACATAGAACAGCCAAGAAAAGTTAATATTATACATATGCAAGCTTGTAAAAGCTCCATGTTTAATTGGAAGCTTGTAATTTCTAAACACTCTGAAGCCTGATTTTTCATGTGTCAAAGTAAATATGTATTATATATTATCAACTTTAATGTGAATATAGATGGTCTTCTGAAACACCCCGATATATAGCTGGTTTTGGTTAGTTAGTTTAGTAACTACCGTCTGCTGTTCAAGACAACCCTTGTGATTGATACTGCGAGGGCGGAGAGTCCAATCACCAGTGTGGAAATGTTCATAGCGAGTGCCCATCGTGAGTTCCTCTTAGCTTCATATGCATCACCAGCGAGGTTGGCCTCTCGAGTCTGAAAGAACAGAAAGAGGTGCAGAATGTCAAACATTCAAAAACATGTTCAAAGTCTGTTTTTTCCCCTTAGGAATGAATGAATGTAACTGCCACAAGTGATGTCATGATGGACCTATCTCATATAGACACTAATACACAGTACACACAGATTCACACACAGACACACAAATCCATATATATATAAATTTTATAAATTTAATCATAATAAATAATAAATTTAAGGTGGCAATGCATTTAAATTAGCAGGGCCTTTAAGGTAGCAGTTAGGTGGCAGTGAATTTGAGGTATCAGTGGATATAAGGTGACAGTTAACTTAAGGTGGCAGTAATTTCGCACAGTAAACTTGCAACTATTTTGATAATCATTCAGAGCATTTGTGACGGCACTTCTCACTATTTTCAGAATTTAAAAAAACTAACGAAAAAACAGAGATCTATACTAACTAATCTGACTAAATTCATCTAACTAAACTAAGTGAACCTCTGTGTTAAAGACTCTCCAAGTACTCACTGGCAAAATGTGTTTCATTGGAGGAAATTGGAAGTGTGGGTTTCATAGGTTCTTTGTCCATTAAATAAAGGCAGCACACAAACCCTGTTTACTGACAAATCTGTTCTTACAAAGACGATTTACAAAGGTGCACAACGCTGGCAAAGGCAATGTTTAGCATCCTAAATCACTGCTAAAGACCCGGGTGTGCATGAATCCATGGTTAGACAGATTGACATTGTCTTCAAAAGGAGAAAATTCAGGATTGTTGCCTCTCTTGCTAGGAGTG
Organism: Semaprochilodus insignis; assembly: GCA_034552555.1. Classification (NCBI taxonomy): domain Eukaryota; kingdom Metazoa; phylum Chordata; class Actinopteri; order Characiformes; family Prochilodontidae; genus Semaprochilodus; species Semaprochilodus insignis. The sequence continues at coordinate 19,204,592 of CM067497.1, forward strand.
GGTGTCCTGTTAAAATCACTCCAAGAGCACAAGAGACTACACACTGCAAAAAATGTGTTCACTATTACAAAAAACACTGAACAAGAACAGTGTTCATGGAATGACACCACAACAGAAGCTGTTGCTATCCAAGAATACTCAAGTTTGCCCATGATGACCAGGATATTCCACAGTGCTTCTGGGAAAATGCTCAATGGACAAATGAGACAAAATTGGAACTTTTTAGCACAAATGCACACCAACACCAAAATTTGGAGGGAGCATCGTGGTTTAGGGCTGCTTTGCTGCCTTAAGGCCTGGACACCATGCCCACCCCTCCCCCAGCTTGAAAGCCAAAGTGGTTTGATCTTACAGTCAAATTAATGTTAGTAGCGTGGCTAAAGAGGACAAACAGTGGTTTTCACCAACTCTGATATCAAAATGAAACCAAAACCCAAATCAGAGTTTCAGGAGTGCAGAGTGAGAGAGGGAAAACTGAAAGAGGGCAGACAACTCCTCACAAGTTTCTTTCAGAAAACGGGGGAGTCCAAAGCATTAAACCGTAAATATGTTGCAGTAAAGCAAGCTAGCTTACTTTGATAAATTCGCTAAACTAGCTAGCAAGCAGTCTTTCAAAAAACACAAGCAGACAAAAAGGAGGGTTTGTATCAGTGCAGCTAGTGAGCATTTTATTAGTCGTTAATGTACAACCCCAATTCCAAAAAAGTTGGGATGCTGTGTAAAATGTAAACAAATGCAAATAAAATCAGAATGCAATGATTTGATCTCATAGACTCATATTTTATTCACAGTAGGACTCAGTGAGACAGTGAGACATTTTACCATTTCATGAAAACCGTTAAGTCGTTTTGAACTTGGCAGCAACGCATCTCAAAAAGGCTGGAGCAGGGCCATGTCTACCATTGTGTAGCGTCTCCTCTTCTTTAACAACAGGCTGTAAACATCTGGGAAGTGAGGAGACCAGTTGCTGGAGGTTTGTTGCTGCCATCTATCTCTAAGTGAGTTAATAATTTCCCAAAATGGTAAAATGTCTCACTTTTATCATCTGATATGTGTTTTTTGTTCTATTGTGAATAGCATATGGGTCTATGAGATTTGCAAATCATTGCATTCTGTTTTATTTACATTCATTTAATAGACAGTGTTTCTGTGACAATTGCAAATGCAAAAATTATATATTGACAAGTTAAATTATCTACATCTTATTTCCTTATTTTAAGATTATTTGACTGATTTTATTTGTTTTAGGCCAAATTTCTCTATACAAAATTATCTGCCAATACAGTCAGGACATTTTACTCAACAAAATTACTAAAATAAACGAGCATGCTTACAAAAAAATAATAGATCTGGAAATAAGTGTACAACAATCTCAAAATGAGAAATATTAGATATATTGACCAAATTTTAAAGTGAAAACAGTCAAAAATGCCCTACTGATTGATAGCTGTTTAAGTGTTAATGCATACCAACCAACCTCATAAAGAAATGCTACATAATAAATTATTTTGACCATTTTACAAACTTTACAGTGCAAACTGAGATGCCATTCCACATACCCTTTATCAATTATACTTACCTTTCGAGAAAAGATTAAAGCACAAAAGCCCAATGGAAGGAATAATATTATGCTGGTGATGGACCAAAAGTAGTAATCAGGAAAGGGTTGATCCAAGGGGCGGGAGTCTGTAGATTGACCCTGTTGATTCATGCTTGGTTTCTCTCCTGGTTTCCAGCCAGCTGGATGGATTATCAGTGACTTAGTTTTCCTTGGTTGGTGCTCTGCTGGTCAATAAGTGTAATCTCTACGCTCTTTATTAAATACACTGTCCTAATGGGCGAGGCCCCTGGATGGGAGGGGCATTGAGGACTACATGAATATACCTGTTTTCCTCTGATGAAAGAGTGGCTAAGCCACACATATCAATACTGTCGTAACAAATAGTCTCCATAGCAAAAACCTTATATGAGATGGATGTAACTTAAATATAACAAGATTTTAATCCATGTTTTTTAGCAATATGGGTGACCAACTGTTTATAGTGTAAAAGGCTTTCTTAAAGGAAGAAAATAACCTGAATAAAAAGGCAATGTTTTGATATTACAAAGATCACATGACCATGTTACCCTTTGTGAAAAAATGAGTAAAGTCCCCCTTAGCATTAACCCTTTATCCATTCTTAGGGGTCCCAATGTGCAGGTCCCAATGTCCACTATGTTGTCTCTTCCAGCTTTACATTTTTAATTTTATGTTCTTTATTTAAAAAAAGCACGTATGTTTTGTTGTATCACCACAAACAGTGTGTGTGTGTGTGTATATATATATGTTGGGTCTTTAGTATTTTATCAACTGATACTGTGACAACAAATAATACACAAAGACGGATCGTTCAAAATTTGATCCATAGCTCTCTGGAAAAGAGATGGGGCAGATGTGATACCATATGGCAGACGACGGTAACGGTAAAGGCCTTTGTGTGTGACTATGGGGAGCAGTGCTCTTGAGCTTTCATCCACATGCATCTGGATATAGGCTTGGCTAAGGTCAATTTTGCTGAATTTTTGTCCTCCAGCTAGCTCAGCGAATAAGTCGTCAATCGCATAGGGAACCGGACTTTGACATCATGCAAATTGCAGGCCAATTCAGTGTAATTTAATCAAGCCAAGTGCGGCCAAACAGAGATGGGTAATTCCCATGCACCACAAACAACGGCAGTTTAGCTGTTTGCTTATTCAGCTGCACAGTGACAGTGACCTGTCACACGCAGTGCCTTGACTCTGCTGCTCCTTGTTCACACATTTCTTTTGTTGGACATGATTAGGCTTTTTGTGGATGTGCTTTTTGTGTGTTCCCTTGTTAGTCTTACATGCACGTTCAATGTGACCCTTATTTCCACATCGTCTGCACTCCAAATCCTTGCTCCAGCACTCCACAGCTAGATGGCCTGGTTTATCACACCTGTAGCATTTGCTCACTGTCTTATTCTTTTCAGCAGCTACCTTGTGCAGTTTTACATTGGTACTGAACTGATGTGCCTCCTTAGCAGCTAACTCCATAGATGTCCTTATTTCGATGGCCTTTTCTAACGTGAGTGCACGTTCTGTTAGTAGGCGCTTCTGGGTAGCTTCACTTCTCAGTCTTATCACACAAGCCTATCTCGAATGGTATCGTTCAGTACAGTGTCAAATTCACAATGCTCGGCAAGGCTTTTTAGAGCAGCCACAAAGTTCGCTACTGACTCGCCCTCCTCTTGGCTCCTTTTGTGGAATCTAAAGCGTTCGGCAATAACTAGGGACTTCGGTGAGAAATGAGCTGACAGAGTTTCGACAATTGTTTCATACGTTTTGCTGCCTGGCTTGGCCGGCTGCACTAAAGAGCACAACAAATTGAATGTCTTTGGACCCAGTACACTCAAAAACGTCGGCACGATTTTGTCTCTTTCAATGCCGTTTGCCTGAACAAAGTAGTCAAATTGCTCAGTATATAAACTCCACTGCTCTGCAGTAACATCAAAAGGGCCAATACTGCCAATAATCCCAAACATTTTAGCACTGTGTGCTTCCACACTGAGTTTTAGCTTTCTAGCTCTGTATTATTTTCACTAGCTCCCCTCACACGGTTAAAGTTCTTGTCTGCACGTCTCCTAATGCTCTTTGAAGCACATACACTGGCGGTTGCATTTTAAAAAGTCCAATCCAGCGTTTGCTTCATCCACGACCGTGGTTTCACAGCCAGCCACTATAGATGGAGACTTCAAGCAGCATTTTTCCACTTGCCTAGTTCCAGTAGTTTCGCGCTACCATGGCAGAAAACAGTTCCATTATCCTCATCGCCAAGTTGTTGTGTCTTTAGTATTTTATCAACTGATACCGTGACAACAAATAATACACAAAGACGGAGAAGCAGGAGAGAACTTGGAGCTAGGCTCGTGTGTTTATTACTCGCATCTTTTCTTCAGGGTAAAGGCATACTCGAGTCATGTAGTATATAGCCACACCTACTGGACTTCCCAGGAGATACTCAATACATGACAATGTGTATATATGTATAAATATAACAGTATATTTAGTAATACATTTTACACTCATCATCAAAAGAATAGTTGCACCCAGAAGGAATCAACCAGGAATCAGGGATGAAACGTGGTGGGTAGGTTTGACATTTTGAGACGAGATTTGTGCTCGACCACGCATGTGACGTAAGCAAGGACGGGCCTTATCGCTGTACATGACTGAATCAACAGCCACAACTGCAGACATTCAGCGAGCAGTGATGCCCTACATCAATCATCCTGTTAGTGCCAGCACCATTGGCAGACGACTGAACACCGCAGGACAACGTGCACTCAGGCCGTTACGACAACTGTCCTTAACACCACATCAACGTCGCCAAAGACTGCAATGCTGTCGTGCCAGACTGTCATGGAGTTACTCAGAATGGCAGCAGCTCATCTTCAGTGACAAGTCCCGCTTTTGTCTTGGTGGAGACAACCAACGAATCTGTGTGTGGAGGCACCGTGGTCAGCGGCAAGATGAGAAGTTTGCTGTGACATATTACACGTCCAGAAGGCCTGGTGTCACTCCACCTCCACCCCTACCGCAAAACCTGCAGGAGCTGTGTGAGAATATTCAAGCTGCATGGGATGGATTATCACAGGACACCATTAGGAACCTCTACAACTCCATGCTGAGACGTCTGGCATGTTGCGTTAGCTCATGTGTAGCTCAATAAATATTACCCATATCAGTCTAAATTAATCATCATTTATTGTTCCTGGTAACCTTTATCTTCCTTCCCAATAGCACTGCAATCAACTGCTAATTCAACTTCAATGCATTATTAACATTTTTTTGAAGAAAGGTTTTTTTAAGATGTCATAGAATGGGAACTTGTATTTATACTGACATAGGTGAATAAGGTAAATGTGCTACATAAGAACAGAGATACGGTGAACCTCAAACCCTGTTGTCTCATTCTTCAAATACAAATAACGCGTTTGTAAAAGGGTGCAGTAAAATGAGACAATTATTAATATATTTGTTGTAGTTATTTTAATTCCTTTATTGCCTTATCTCTCCTCCATCAAAGTCAAAGTTGGGATTCTTTGTTAATCACCCACTTTGATCTTGAAACTTTGCAGCAACCTTTGAGATACTAGACAGTAATTCACTAGGCATGGTACTGGGAAATGACTTTAGTATTAAATGTATTAAACTGAATAGAGATTCTGACGTACACTAACAGTGATAACAGTTTCACTTTTGCAAGGGTGTTGTTTTTACTCTAGACCTAAATGTATTTAATCTAGAATACCAAAAAATGTTCCACCATTGACCTAGCACTAATACACAGCTAGAAATTCCACAATAGATAAATTAACTGGGGTTGTGCTGTAATTTGAGTTATTACTGATGAGATTTTTGATTTTCGCAACCCAAAATCGCGACCAACAGCTAAAATGCAGCTGGATTTGACCCAAGTTCTTACTCCTTACACATGTTCATGACAAGACTACTGAAAACCACAACACTTTTAATGATGGTAGAATTACAAGAACAAACTCCTTCATGTAATGATCTGGTCTCTGATTTTAGTGTTTCATTAGAGTGAACTCTGTACATTCTTGCCCCGGTCAAAAGGAAGAAAACTTTGTGTACTTTGTAAATTATTCCTAAAAATATTCCTGTTTCTGTAGAATGCATTTATTCAGTATTGTATTTCATTTGTTATCTGATGCTCTACATGGAAGGTGTGTAAGTTTTACACACCCATTTACACCCTATGATTTAGTTTTAGAATTAAGTCCAAAAACAAGCTGGTTTCCTGTCACGTCCTGTTTTTCTTGGTTTTCAGTTTTCTGTTTCTGTCTTGTCATGTCCATGTGCCCTTTGTTGTTCTGTTCCATGTGCTTCTGTTTGTTTTGGTTTTTTGTCCCCTCCTGTCTCCGCCCTCTTGTCAGGCCCCTCACCTGTCCCTCATTTGTAGCTCCGCCCCTTCCCAGGTGTTTCTCATTAGCTCTTGTTATATACTCCCTGTTGTGCCCTTTGTTCTTGTTTGGTGTTCTGTCTTGCTGCTGGTCGTCTGTCTCCCTGTCGGTCGTTTGTCTCCGTGTCGGTCGTTTGTATCCATGCTGGTCATTTGTCATCATGTCTGTGGATTTTGTCTCAATGTTCGTTGATTCAGTCTCTGTCTGTTGTTTCTGTTTCCCTGTACCTCAGTAGTGTTTTGTTTCGTAGTCTTCTAGTGTTTTTGGTTTAGTTTTAATCTTGTTTGTGTTCCTTTAAATACACTTGCGCTTGCATTCTGCCTCCTTGTCCTGTCCCTGCGTAACAGTTTCCCTTTTTTGGTAAGCACATGAATAATTTGATGAGCTCTACTCTGATTGGCAAATTAAGAATTTTGAAATAAAGCTGTTCAGGATCTTGTTAAAGATGCGGGTGCTGAAGTTGGCATCTTATCTGTCAGCTTGTTTTGTGAATTGTATGTTCCACCTTAAATGGTGCTACAGTTACATTTTGGCGTTTGTAGAACATCAAATATGGCCCCTGACAGTTCTTTGGGAGAGGTAGGAAAAGTGCTGACATCGCCTTCATAGCCTGTGGCAGTAGATTTCTCCACATAGTGTGCTTTGTTGTTGTTGTTGTTGTTGTTGTTGTTGTTGTTGTTGTTGTTGTTGTTGTTGTTGTTGTTGTTGTTGTTGTTGTTGTTGTTGTTGTTGTTGTTGTTGTTGTTGTTGTTGTTGTTGTTGTTGTTGTTGTTGTAAATGTGAGCTGATGTATGTAAAATTTGGAGGTGAAAATATTAATGTGTCATGACTGTTATGTAACAGTTTAGGATTTGGAATTGGCCTGTTTTACTGCCATACTGAGGTACACAGTATGTCAGTTCTTTGTGCTGAACTCGATCAGAGAACTTATGGACAAAAACTAAACTGCAGGTACATCATGATAGCCTTAGAGAATTGGATGCAAGTTTAATTTTTAGTTGGAGTGTAAAGTCTGTCCTCAACTTTGCATTGACACTAGTAAGTTTAAAACTAGTGACACACACAGATTTGCGGTTGCACCACAAAAAGAGTGCATCTTCATAATATCATAAATCAAAACATTGTCACACAAAATGACAATCTTGAAGCAAGGAAGTCCCTTGCATTTCCAAGCTATATTGCCTTTGCTTTAAGTATGTCTATTGTATTAGTTATATAGTTATAATTCAAAAAGATGATGTTTTTACAATAAAGTGGTATGTGCATTTATTCTATTCTGCTTGTAATTCTTTTGGGGATTCTTGTGCACAATATATTAATGACACAACCAATGAACAGTCAGTAACATTCCCAGTGCTGCAGCTAACATGCATGCTATTTGAATTCCCTCAGTGAGAGAAAGGTAGGCTTATGTTAGCTATGTTATATTTAAAAACAGAATCAGTGTTTTGCATTCTATAGCTAAGAGACATGTTTTGTTTTTTCTATCAAATCTACCAGCCAGTTTAACATTTTTACAGCAGAACTTTACACCTACTATAATGTATTTGCAAATTTTAAGTTATGCCAAGAAACTGTTACTTGATGTAGCCAGTTAAACTCTAGCAGCTTGTAAACTTTAACATGATGGCAATTTAGGTTCAAGTTAGGCAACGATCAAACTTGTGTTCAGATGGTGCAACTGGCTGCAGATCTCCACATGCAATAAGGCTCTGAAAAAATCCAGAGAGTCATACCTCTCGAGTGTCTGTAGTCCTTTTTTCCACCATAGACCAACTAATTATCCCTAACTTTCTGCAAATGTGTGATGGTGACTTAGTGAAGAGTTTGCAAATAATTATTGAAATGAAATGGCCTTAGAGCATAGCTCAGCCTAATGAAACAAGTTCCTGTAATCGTCCTGATAAGCCACCTACATCAGTAATTACATCTTTATCAGTGATCAAATATCAGGAATTTACACCAGAGGTCTAACTCGCCGGGGTTCTGAGGGATTTTGCTCCTGCTCCCCCTCACCTAGCCCCTCCTGCACCTGCCCTCTCTCACCTGCTCCCTATCCCAGCTTGTTATCCTTCCCTTTTAAAAGCCTTCCCCTTCTTAGGTGTTCGTGGAGCATTATCTGCTGGACTGTTGACTGTCCTAGTATTCCTCTGTTCTAGTAAGCATAATACCTTTGATAACCTTCGTGTTTCTTTTTGTGTTATATTGCATAATCTTTTGGGCTTTTTGTCATTTTTGAGATACTTCTGGGCTTTGTGATTTTTGGAATTTCTGTTTTGGATTTTTGACGTCTTCTGAGCTTTGTACTTTTGGATTTTTGTGTTTCTCGGTTTTTGACATTTTTTGTGCTTTGAATAAATCCTACCTAATGGATCCCTCTTCTGTGTCTGAGCTCCCCATATTACAGAATATTAGGCCTTTTGCTTTTCTTATTGTAATGTTCCCTACTGGTGATGGTTATTGGGAAATAGTTTTCATAGCTGTGCGGATAACACTCTAATTATACAATAACTAATAATTAGTAAGTTATATGAGAAGTTACTATTTTTTATATTATTATTTTGTCACAATACTCATAGACACAAATCATAGAACTTACAAACAGTTTCTATTTATGGAACTTTCACAAAAAATAATTGCCCCCTTAACATCCATTCACCCATTTTGTCAGCAACTCTGTACCTGGCGATCGTTATAGTGGGGATAACTCTAGTTTCTGAATACGATAAGCAGTGCTAGATACACTTTGGTACATTGATTAAGGAGATGATTAGCACATGTTTTGGCCTGACCAAGTGTATTATTATTATAATATTTTAGATTATATGCTGCATAAAAAGAGCACTTTACCTCACATAATTAGAACATAGTACTTTACCATGTCACTGTTTATGTGTAACTTTACAGCCTCCTGCTAGACCACCCTGCCCAACAGAGGGAGTAAGAAAATTGAACCAGGCTGATTAGGGCTGACAGATGTTAGCCTTTAATCACTTTACTTAAGGAGAGCTCACACACAGTCTGGTAACCAGATGAAATTTCTCTCTCAAAGTAGAAACCCAGTAAAGTAAAATAAAATATTTGTTTCTTGTTTAAAACCACTGTGTTTTAGCTTTTCCTTTGTTTGCCCTTTCCTCTTCTCCTTTTGAGCTCAGCTATGGTGTAAGTTTTCCACCTCTGCTGCAGTGGCCTAGTGGGAACAAGCTCACTCCTGCCTCTCAATCCCAGCTAATGGTGTGCATCGGTTTTCATTTGTTTGTATTCTTCAGTTGCTCTGTACTTGTATCTTCCACGATTCCTGGTTGGTGACATGCCCTATAGCATTCGGGTCTCCTGACTCTTCTCTCCTTTAGCACTTCTTTTCATTTAGCACTTAATATTTATATTGTAATTGTTTGTTAACTTATTGTCTGGGAGCTAGTTCAGAGGAAGAATTTCACTGTACAGTGCAGCTGCTTGTTTCTTGGTGCATTTGACGATAAACTCTTGAATTTGAATATCTTGAAATACTTCCCTAAGTACCTACCTAAGTCTTTTCAATCAATATTAATATTTTAACAGATTAGCTAGATCATGCAGGCATCTTCACATTTTTAGAAACCAGTCTTGAGTTGTTTTGGGGTTGTGAAACACCCCATACACAAACACTATTGAACCTCCATGACTGCTCCTTCTTAGCATTTTGGGTGTGTAAATATTAATGAGTCAAGGCTGTTACATAACAGTTTAGGATTTGGGAATCGGCTTGTTTTACCATCCTATGCCAGTTTCCAAATGCAAAAACAGTTTTCTTTTCTATGCCACCTTTAACAACCAAAATTGTCGGCACATTGTGATATTCTCAAAGAGCAGATCTCCACCCACAATAATGCTATGAACAAAAGCTCTCTAGTGTGATTAACAAACACAATGTACCAAAAATGTATCCTTTTTCTTCCACTATAGGCTGACTACTGAACCCACATTAATATTTCTTTATTATCTTCATTATCTTCATTATCAAAATAAAAGCCTTGTAAAGAGGCTTCCTGATAAGCCGCGTACATCAGTAATTACATGTTTTTATGACATTAGTATCAGAAATTTATAGCTGTTATAAAGAAATTTTACCAACATGTAATCTGGACATTATTCCTAAATCACCCCTAAAGATAAATTTAGATTATGTTTCAAATTATGTCCTAACTATTGTAAATGGTTCTGGCTACGGGAGTAGCACAGATCCTTTCATACTCAGTCATTTTAGTACATTTTCAGACCTTTTATTAAGTTGTTTTTAAACAGTGAAATGTGTATCTGATATCAAACATGTCATAAGAGTAGTTTCAATCAGGTTTTTGCTCTAACCAAAGTACTGAGTTGGCCTCTAGAATGCTTTAAATCATACTTAATGAATAGACAGTTCTTGGTTTCATTGAGAAATCATTCATCAAAACATTGATCTTGTGGAGTCCCCCAGGGCTCAGTTTTAGGGCCTTTGCCTTTCTGTTTGCAGGTTACCTATAGGTGATGCCATAAGGAAACATAATAGCTGTTCTCATAGTTATAGATTTGCTAGGAGTGTCAGATATTTCTCAGAGGACTTCACAAAATTTCTTAACTAAATAAAGAGCAAACTGAAATACTGATCGTTGGCTGCTTTGTGAAAAACTCCTTTGCTTCATAGGCCAAACTGTCAGGCACCAAGAACTTGGGATGACGCGAGCAGAGCTAAAAGCCAAAGGGGTTTTATTTAACAAACAGGTAGCTGAGCACAACAGCAAAAAACAAGCACGCATATAAACAGGGCAATGTCGGGTCCAGAACAAGAGACAAGCGGGGATCAGAGACAGGAGATCAAACAAGCCAGCAACCAAATCCGAAGGGAAATCCAATGAGAATGGTCAGAACACAAAAGGATGGTCAGAACCAGGGAGAAAAGAGCAGACAAAGCCAAAGGGACAATCGAGAGAGATAAAGCCAGAGACAAAGGGAAGTCAGAAGTCACAAAGTCACCAAATTAGCATTTTATCATTTAAGAAATATCGCTAAAACTCAGCAATTCAGAAACTTGCGTTCATGCATTTGTTACAAGCAGAGTTGATTACTGTAATGCTCTTCTTACTGGAGAAAACAATCTATCCTCTACAGCTCATACAAAACGCAGCAACATGGATCCCAGCAACAGCAACAGGTTTATTTATATAGCCCCTCTCACAACAGATGTTACCACCAATTCCGGTCCAAGCCCCAATGAGCAAGCCAATGGCGACAGTGGCAAGGAAACTGCCTCAGAGAAAGAGGAAGCAAACCTTGAGAAAAAAACAAGACTCAGTAGGGGGACCCATGCTCCTCTGGTCAACGCCGGACAGCAAGATAAGCACAAAAGCAATTTAAGAGGGATAAGAATTTACAATAATGTGCAATATTGAATATAGAATAACCAATGACTGTAAGAGTCCTATCAGAGTAGCAAAAAGAAACAGACCTGAAAGTCCGAAAGAGAAGCCAGTGACTACTGTAAGTAGATTAGATTCAACTCTATTGTCATTGCGCAGAGTACAGAGCCAATGAACTGCAGTTAGCATCTAACCAGAAGTACAAAATACAGTATTATTTACATATAAAGTGCAGGAAGTAACCATGGCAAACAATGCCAGTGTTACAATATGTATAATTATGTACAGTCAAGCAGTAGAAAATAGAGTTAGTATAAATATAATATACTATTATACTACTTTCATACAGAGTGAGTGGAGAGAATAGAAAGTAGGTTGTATGTACTGTGAGAGCACGTGTGTGGAAAATGTTAAGTATGCAGAGTAAAAAATACATGACAGTGAGTATATATACAGTATGTACAGTAACTGTGAAGATAGTAATAAGTAAGATAAGTAATAAACTGCAATTATGAATAGTGCATAAAGGCATAAAGTACAATTCAGTGAGTGCAATGATGCAGTTAAAGTGGCAGTGTGGAGTTCAGCAGGGTCATAACCTCAGGAAAGAATCTCCTCCTGGGAGTGAAGGCTCCTATACCGCCTGCCAGATGGAAGGAGGGTAAAAAGTCAGAGATTAGGATGAGAAACGTCCTTGATGAGACAGAGCTTATGGTAAATGATTTGATGGTGGGTAACTGGGTGCCTGTGATGCACTGGGCAGTTTACACCACTCGCTTGAGCACTTTTGTGGTCAGATGCGGAGCAGTTGCCATACCACACTGAGATGCAGTTTGTGAGTATGCTCTCAGTGGTCCTTCAGGCAAGCTTTCTTGAGGCTCTGTAGGAGGTGTAGACGCTGTTGTGCCTTTCTGACTAGGATGGAGAAATTTAGGGACCAATTAAGATCATCAGAGATGTGGATGCCCAGGAACTTGAAGCTAGACACACGCTGTAGTACAGCTCTGTTAATGTAGATGGGGGTGTTTTCCTGTCTTCTAACCCTCCTGAAGTACACATTGATCTCCAGGTTTTTGTCCTCACACCATGCAACCAGGTGCTGCACTGCATATGCCTATTGTTGAAACAACCAGAAAGCAGGGCATTACAGTAATCCAGCTTCAATGTTCAGCAGGGTCACAGGCATGAACTAGCTTTTCTGCATCCTGTAGGTAGAGCACATTTTAGTTTCTTAGCTTGCAATATTGCATAGATGGAGGAAAACTATTTTAGCAATATTAATAATATGTCCATTAAAGGCCAGATCAGGATCCATTGTGACACCAAGGTTTTTTACAGATGTACCTGGCGTGACTGAGAAGCAATTAAGCATCAATGTTGATGGTTTGATGGTTGATAAGGCAAATAATATATGCCCCAAGACAGAGATTTGTGGAACACTATACTTTACTTTTGCACAGACAGATGATTCACCATTTACATTTGCAAACTGAAAGCAATCAGTCAGGTAAGATCTAAACCATGAAAGAGCTTTTCCTGTTTCTCCTACAAGGTGTTCTAACATTTCTAGTCGTCTCAAATGCTGGACTAGGATCAAGCAGACGCAGCAAGGATGTTTTTCAGAGAAATAAAAAAAGACCATTTACATTTTCAGTAGTGCTGCCTCAGTGCTAGGTTGAAGCCTAAATCCTGACTAAGAATTTTATTTTCATATATGTCTATCATGTGCGAGCAGCAGCTTGTTGTGCCACAGTTGTCTCTAAAATCTTTGATGTAAAAGGAAGATTTGAGCTAGGTCTATAGTTTAATAGCTCGGAGGGATCAAGAGTAAAAAGAATGCTAGGTTTTAAAATTCTCCTACCAGTTCTAAATGACTTTAGAGCACCGCTTACATCACAAAATGTCTGTCTTGAAGAGGCCATTTTCGATTATTCCACCTTCTATTAGACAGTCCAGCTCAGTGCTCACATCTGAAACATCTGAAAACATTTCTCTTAATGTTTAATTACATTTTAGTTCTCTTTTGGTATTTATTCAGTTTGGTGCAGATATGTATCCAATATACAGCAGTGCAGCTCACTCTGAACAGCCAGATTGGAGTTCATGTTGTCAACATCTCAAATGATTGGGGTGATGTTTCTGCACAAACAAAATTAGAAGACACCTTTTGCAGTAGCTCCATGTTAGAGGAGTTTTTGAAATAAATGTCTGGAGTATGGCAAAGAAAAGTTCAAAGGCTAAAGGCAAAGATGAAAGACACCAAGGACACAAACCAAAAAAGTGGCCATGGCCAAATAACGTGCCCTCCCAGGTAAAAATTAAGTTACCAGCAAGGACATTTCAAGCACATTGTTGTTTTGTGTGCTAAACACAAGTGCAAAATGTATTTATTACAAGTGTAGTAATTACAAGTACATTTGACCTCAGTAGTACCTACAGTGACCTACAGTGTACATAATGGAAATATACTAAGTGTGTGTGTGTATATATATATATATATATATATTAAGCATATTTTAATGTACTAGAAATGTACTTTAATAGGTACCTAAGTATCTCTAAATGAATCTAAGAGGTGTCTCAAGATAGTACTGTGAAGTATAATTAGTTGTATTTAGGTATATATTTAATAGCACTAATGATTATATTTAGCATACTAAGTACATAGTTAGTATATGAAAATAGCACACTTTCAGTATATTAATCATAAGTTCAAGGAAGTATACTAAGTACATTTAAATTAAGTATACTTAAGGGTACTTTTTTGTCTCCTTACATTCTTCAATGTATTCTGGTTGATAAGCCCAGCTGTCGGTCATTGCTCCTGGGATGCTGGCAAAGATGGTAGTAAAAGCTCAGGGAGGTGACCCACCTCTGCTGGCAGCCGTGATTGTTTACCTCGTGGGTCTATTTAGGTACGTGATCTGTTCAGACTAATGTCCTTGTTAATGGGATGTTTCTTTAAATGCCCATAATTTGGTAATGTGAATATGTTTAGAATGTTTGTAACACTTGCAAAACTATGAGGGTGATAGATGAGCAAAAAGTGGATTTGAGACAGATGTATTTTTTAAGGGAAGGTGTAATCTGTCTAATTGTAACCCAATTATAACAATGAATAACTCCATTAAAAATAATAATAATAATTAAATTGTGAATAATTTGTACCAGTTTTAGTGTCAAATTTAGTGTTATGTAAGAAATATGTGGAAATGTAAGAATTAACCAAAAGGGTTTTTTCACAAACCTTACTTAAATACTATTAGAGTTATTATTAAATCAACTGTTGTTTGGAGCTTATGATGGGGGTTACTAGGAAAGCTTTGACCAAACACTTAAAGATGCAGACACACATTAGGATGTTATTTAGAGATGTGGTGCTACAACAATCGTGTTTCATTCGTGGATAGCTTTGATTTCCGTTGGTTTAACATTTAACATTCTCAAACCCTACAGTGCTGTCCAAAAAGTATTTCCTATATGTTTGAATAGCTGTCACATTATGTTATTTTAGATTCTCATACAAAATGTAATGGCCCTGTCAACAGGCATGGCTGATGTTCACCTTTAAATGAGGCTAAAGTTGGCTTCCCGTTTGCCTGTTTCTTAATCACTTGAAGCCAGGTCATCTTAAACTGAAAGTTTCATGGTCAGTAACAACTTTAATCTACTTTGTGTTGACGTCCAGATAGAGAATGTTAGCTACTAGCAAGCTTCCTGTGACTACAATTAGCATACCTCAGTAAGTAATATGACTGAGCAAGTTTATTTACAAAGAGGTTAATTTTGTTTATTTTAGCATGTTGCTTCTATGTGGTATTGTGGTGTCTCACTGTAAACCAGCCAATCAGAGCAGAGCTCATCAGGTCATTCCTGAGGTCACCTAAAAAGGGAAAATGGCTAGTTTCATTCAAGGACCAAGTCATAGGGTGTAAAGGGGTGTGTAAAACCACATCTGGACATTTTTCACCCTGATCAAAGTGGTATACTGGGGTGTTATATTAAAAGTTATATTAGAAAATGAACAAAACGTGTCATTTGACTGGGGCATTCAAACTTTTCCATGTGACTGTATCTTTATGTTATGCATAATGCTGCTTATCCATAGTGTCCAAGCTGTAACATGACATTCATTATTTACAACTTTAAAAGGCAGCAAACATTTTGAATTATGTTCGATGCTATTGGCAGGAGTGACATTCCATAGTGGCATCGAAAGCAGTAATTAGTTTGAGACATGCTAATTACATGGAGTGACCCAACAGCCATGATTGAGGACATTCATACCATGAGTCATCCTGTTAGTTCCAGCACCATTGGCAGACGGCTGCACGGCACAGGACCGCTGTAATGAACTGCCCTTAACACTGTCAACGTCGCCATAGACTGCAATGATGTCGTGTCAGACTGTCATGGAGTGACTCAGAATGGCGGTGGGTCATCTTCAGTGAGGAGTCCCACTTTTGTCTTGATGCAGACAATCAACAAATCTGTTTGTGGAGGCACCGTGGTCAGGTTTCACACGTCCAATAGGACTGGTGTTTTTTTATGATGAGTGTAGACAGTAAACAATCACACTACAATGACTCATTGTCTTTTTTTGTTGCATACATTTCCCATCCAACCCTATAAAGGAAGGGGTTATTAAAGTAATACACTTATCAATTGGCACAAATTTCAAGAGCACTGATCAGTCAAGCAGTGACGGAGCCAAGATCATTAACTCATGATCCCAGTGATCTGTTAACGGAGACAACAGGGAGTGCTCAAGGTGAAACCTGCACAAGTTATCATTTAACACGAAATGAAATCGAAACGTTCATTGTAATCTGGTGTCCAGGCAACATCTGGCTGTTTATTCTTTTGATCTGTGGCTGAAGGTAATAAGGCTCTGCAGGTAATAAACAGGGAGGAGCGCGAATAGGAGTTGTAATAGGAGAGCGAATAGGTGTTCCAGAGTGTGGGGGCGGCAACACTAATAGATCTGCCGCCCACAGATGAAAGCTTAAACTTCGGAACAGCCAGAAGACCAGAGTCAGAGGTCCTGAGCTTGTGTGATGGAGCCAAATGATATAAAAGTGCAGACAGATAAGTGGGTGCAAGTCCATGCAAGGTTTTAAATGTCAGCAGCAGGAGAGACCAGCAGAGGAAAGCTGTGAGATAAGTATATTATGACTGATCGTATCGAAGGCTGCAGTAAGATCAAGCACAACTGGAGTCAGACGACAGGAGTAGATCATTTAAGGACATGGAAGAGAGCAGTCTCAGTACTGTGATGACAGCGAAAACCCTAACCGAAATGTCTCAAAGAGGTTATTGGTGTTCAGAAAATCTTGGAGCTGTGAAGCAACAACTCTCTCTAGTGTCTTGGAAACAAACGGTAGACTGAAGATTGGAGGTCTGAGAGAGTATACATGTAAGCCAGTCTTTTTTTAAGACGCTCAGGGATTCTGCCAGTGGTTTTCAAAGTACTAAGGTCTGAAGTAAAGGAGTGAGTGGAAGGGACACTTCTGGTCTTAAGAGGAGATGGGGACATGGAACTAGCAATGGTGAGAAGTCAGTGGTGGAAAGTTTCAGCGGCCGATAAACCAGCAACAGTATTACAGTTGTGGATCCAGACACCTTTAGACCAATACATTTGAAGGTGGACAGTGTACAGTGAGAAGTGGCAGCTCAGGTGCACACAGTGTTCTCTCACCGGAACCAGAAATGAAAAATACTACATTTCTATTTGACTTAGTATCTCATAATTATGACTTACTATCTCATAATTGACTTAGCATCTCATAATTATGACATACTATCCCATAATTATGACTTACTACCTGAAATTATGACATACTATCTGATAATTAAGACTTACCATATGGCCTTTTTTTCTTTAAGTGGTGTAAATGGGCTTCCTTAGAATTCTCTCTCCTAGCTAACTTAGCTAGCTTAGCTAACGAAATCCAAACACTCCAGTACAGGTCTGATTCAACTGGTGCTCTGCCATCACAAGTGTTCACAATAAAAGCTTGTAACAGGGAGAGTAATCGACTGATTGGTTTTGAGGTGACAGGTGTTCTGTTGTTTTTTAAGTCTTGTTTGTTCTGTTGTGTTTTAAGCATGCTAGGCTAAGTTAACGCAAGTGTGCGGTACCGGAGTTGCTTCTGGTGAATTCTGGAATGTTCCTAGGATAAATAGTCACATTGTAGATCACAGATTTGAATATCTGGTTTTGTTGTTCTGTGGTGTTTTGAGTTGCCTACATGTGCAGCCCACCACAGTACAGGCTCAGTCTCAGTAACAGATTTCACTTTAAATTTGGTAGCTTTTGGTAGCTTCTGGTGGAGTTCTATACAGCAATGCCCTCTATAACTAAGGATAGAAGTGGTCAGTAGTTAGCAGCGGGTTCCTCTGTTTGCCAAAGCAAGCACCAAATGCAAAAGAACCTAATCGCTAATTAGCTCAGCTAAACAGGCTACCTTACAGTACTACAGTACATACACAGTTTGGCACTTCTAGACTCATCTTTTCTGAAACAAACAACTTAAAAGCCTCCTTTCTCTTTCTCCAAAATCCTATTTTTGTTTTAATTTTAACTGGGTCAGAACTGACAAACTGCCGTTAACTATATGAAGTTTTTATTAAGGGTGTATGACTCAATAGAAAATGTGGAATTGGCCCACAGTTTCTAGTGCTGGCTCCAATGTGCAACTTAGTGCTTTAGACAAAAGCTCTTTTACTGATCACGGCAGCAGTGGACACCACCACCCAGCACTACTGGACAACCTGTTTGGCAGGGCATATGTAGCCACACAACGCTCCCTGATGGTAGAATCTAACACTGCACCGCTACCCCACTAAACAGCTCCACATCCCAGAACAGAATGACACAAGCAACACCTGTACACATCTTTAATCAATCACTCCCAGTTATTTACAAGACCCACTTATGGGTAATGTGGTGCTACCCGTGGGCCAGTAGTGGGAAGCTACATTGCTGCCTGTTATCAAAAGTTGGCATCTTGGCAACCTCACAAATAACGTAAACTCTATATCAAATTAATCTCTTAAACTCTGTTATACTGCAACAAAAATCCAGGAACATTACACAGGGTGTCTCAAAAGTAAGGAAACATCCATATATAATGAAAATGGTTTGGCAGACAGTGATCCAATGTTAGGCCATGGCACCAACATGATGGCCATCTTGAACGCTGCCATCTTGGATTCACCTTCAGTTTTTCAAAAGGGACGGGAAGGAAGGGAACAGTGCTGTGCTTCATGTTATCGTAACTTTATTCGTTCTCATGTTAAAACAGTGAGTTTTATATGAAACCAAAACAACTGGCTATACGAGCTGCAGAATATGTTTTATATGCTGTCCAGTATGTGCGCATGTTAAGGCTATCCTTTTCTACAATTCCTGGTGAAATTTCCCACCGCATCATTTGGCTGAATACTGCACAAGTATCAACAATTATGTCTTTAAGATGAACAACATTCTGTATCTTCACAGAATCAATGAGAGGGGTTAAATCAGGAGACTGTGGTGGCCACTCAATCAGGTCCCTATGAGCAATCTACTTTTGGGGAAAGTGTGTATCAAAATAGTCTCAAGAGAGTCGCTTTCACAACCTTGCCCATCTGCACTTTATGTTCCCTCAACGGAGAAAGGTCCCACAATTCGGGAACCCCATATATCACACCATACCATGATTATAGGTGTGGCAACTGTGTTAGATGGACCAGACCAGTATCGGTGATTCTGTTTGTAGACTTCACCATTCACAAAGAAATTTGCTTCATCATCATCAGTCCAGTGTCTGTGTGGGTTTCCTCCAGATGCTCTGCTTTCGTCCCACAGTCCAAAGACATGCAGTCAGATTAACTGGAGATGCTAAATTGTCCCTAGATGTAAGTGTGTGTGTTAGTGAATGTGTTCGTCTGTCTGCCCCGCAATTGACTGGCGGCCTGTCCAGGGTGCTTCCTGCCGTGACCCAGAAGGATAAGGGACTTGAATGAATGAATGAATACACTGAAATACATTCCCGTGCACTCTTTAATATGTTATTTTCAACGACTAAGCACATCTTATAATTAGGTAATGTAAAGTCTCTTCTAAATTATATCAACTTAAGTTGCAAGCAGTTAATTGGTTAGACACTTTGACTACACGTGACATATTTTAAATAAAAATATGAATATATAAAGTTATCAGCTGCTAAATCTGCCTCCTGTAACCTGCTGAAATTCCTGCTTTCCACAACTCACCTTCTGTATTACAATAAACAAATCAATAAAGACGTGGTAGTCACATGACCTGACTTTTTTTATGTTACTTTTCCTAAAGCGTCCAATAGGGTAGTGGTCACAGACAGCAGGGCTGAATACACCTATAGAGGTCATTTTGTCTTGTTAATAGCCTGTGAAATACACCTAATGGCGTCTTCCGCAAGCATGAGTACTTCCGCAAGCATGAGTAACAGCCGTTATCGGATCTGGCAATGTGCAAAGAAAGAATAAAGAGCTTTCCTATAAATATATGAATAAATATATAAAACTATAATTAGAAAAAAAAGATTTTTTACAGTATATACATTTCTCAGAGCAGTTGAATGTTTATAATCCATAAGATTCCATCAAGAATCCATTAACTCTTGTCCACAGACGTTGCTATCTCCTGAGTACTAGATCTGTTATCTCACCTGCTTCTCATTGGCAACCATTTTGTGTGTATGTATATATACACACAATCAGTGCTCAGAACCCATAAAACAAAACATAAAATCATAACCAGCAAAACTAGACATGGAAAGAAACTGCAGTTTGACTTCACAGAGAATTGAGTGTCTACAAGGTGTATACTTTTATTATTCTGTATGTGGTTCAAGTGCACTACCATAATATTAAAATATATGACCACCTTCCAAAGAAAAACAAGCATCTCCAAAACAGCAAGAGGGCAAAATCCTAATTTAATTCTAATGCAATTCAATAGAACCAGACTTCTTTTCCGAACAGTTATGGGCCATTTATTTTGATCCATTCATCATGAAATTTTCACACAGTGTAAACAGCAGTTAAACTGTACTAGCCAGCAAACATTACAAACCTTAAAATCTATGCAGGCCTCGCTGCGCAGCGTGTTTCAGTATTAGGTAACATTAGGTAACTGTCCATTTCACCCAGAAGGAACTACCCAAGCCTGCCCTGGTTGCAAAGACAAGAGTGAGTTGCAAGACAGTACAGTACTCGACTATCGTGTCTCATGTATTTTCTGATTAACTTTGAAATTGAATACTCTCAGTCACATCTTCGAATGTATGGAGCTTCAAATTCAAATGACCAGAAGCTTTATGGAACACAAAATGTGACCTCTTGTTGTAATTTCTTCTCTGGTGTCAATTGAAGAGAGGAGACTGCTCTGGATGTGTTCCTAGTTTATTGAGCTCTGGCTCCAGCATGCTGTCCAGAAGGCAGTCTAAAGTGCAGTGCAGAGTAGTTCAGAGTGAAGTCCACAGATACAAACTGAGCAGAGACCTTTATACCAATGCATGTTCTGTACCGGGAAAGCAACTCTTCCCAGGGGGTAACAAATGGTCAAAGGAAGCTAAGTTTTTGGCATCCATATGGTTTACAAACAGTAAGTCAAGAGAAAATACACGCTTCATGTGCATTTGGTGATGCATATCCAGTCCTTTAATGGTTCACTTTTAATGGAGCCACCCGTGTTCCTTTACAGATCCAGGTCATGTGACGGGCTGAAACAACTGAAATGAGGATGCCCAACAATGAGGAGCTACAGAATAGCAACAAGCTAGATCACAAAGCTGCCACACACTAGGCAATATGCAACACAGCCTTTGTGCCATGGCCTTTAAGTAGTGACTGTTGGAGAGAACAAGGGGGCCTGATGCTGAGGTTTTTACGTGATTCTTTGAGAATGTCATGACTAATATTCCCACATGGATTAAAACCCTGTTACATTTAAACTGCATCCTGTTATCTCTAATAAAGGCCTCTAATAAAGCTTTTACTATGAAGACAAGGCTTCCTTGTTACGACTGTGTTAATATGTGAGGCTTAACCACTTTTATAGCAGAGGAAAATACTTGTTGTCCTTGATGCCCCTCCCATCCATTGGCCTCGCCCATTGGCACGGTATAAAGTGGGAACATACGGGAGTGTAAGGTTTACATTTACAGCAGAGCACCGACTGAGAAAACCCAACAAGTCACCATTTACCCCTCCAGCGCAATGGAAACCAAAAAAGAAGTCGTCGAGATGTATCAACAGCCTGGACAATTTCAAGACTACAGTGCTGTGTTCAAGCGACCTCCCCCGTACACCAGCCAGTCTGGCTACCCTCAGGCCCAGCCTTATGGAATTCGGTATCAGGGGTCGTATCCAGGGCCATATCAGGGGCAGCATCAGGGACTGCATCGGGGGCCGCATCAAGGGCCATATCAGGGGCCGCATCAGGGGCCGCATCAGGGCCCGTATCAGGGGCAGCATCAGGGGCTGCATCAAGGGCCGCATCAGGGCCCGTATCAGGGGCTGCATCAGGGGGCACATCAGGATCCGTATGCCAATCAGCGCATTTTCACTGTGCAGCCTTCAGTCTATGTGGCTACCAGTGACCAGGCTCCATTCTCGCCTGATTACATGTGTTATTCCATCTTCACCATGCTGTGCTGCTGTTTACCACTGGGCATTGCTGCTGTTGTCTGCTCTTGTATTGTAAGTATGACTTATACAGCCTTTAACATGACACCTCACACTGACCATCAGGTCATAACAGGACAAAACGGCACTTTTGAAAGTTTGAACCACCTCACTCATTTCAGCCTTCATTTGTCTGGCTTGTATATGTCTGGATTTCTCCACGAAAAGAAGTTTTACTCTCAAAGTGCTTTGAATAGGATCGGTGGGCAAAATGCTCTGCACTACTTCAGTTTGATTGTACTTGATCTAGAACAGAAACATTTCCACTAGGGGTTTTGTGTTTATAAGTGCAGAGTGGATGGGAAATGGAGCAAATTGTGCATAATTCAACCAATGAATGGCAAATTGTTCTTGGACGATGGGTCAGTTGGATCATCTTTGTAGAATCAGTGATACATCAGTGTTTAGATGAATTTAGCAAACCGGCAGACACATGGCACAGTGTATTACTTCATTTATTTATTTATATTTTTACCAACATTTGGATTTTTTAGATATTTTTTTTTCTTTTCCACTACCATTTGCTGACCATCAGATTTTGTGTTAGTTCCTGAATATGCCCGCTTTTCATGACCCAAATAAATCCTGAAGATGACGGTTCTTTAGAGAGTCAGATGAGTGACATATAGCACAATATAAAGTGTCAGACATATAGGATGACTCATTTGGCCATATCTTTATATTCCATGTCTCTGTAAACTAGCGCCACCACTGAGCTATCAAATGTGAATTCATCTTCGTAATGAGGAGTTTATGCACTGAAGCCGTACTATAATATACCTCTCTAGGCAGCTGTGGATGGACTGTTCTGGCTGATAGTCCACCCTTTGCTGAAACAAAGATTATATAGACTATATAAAAGGTGAACTGAAATGGGACACGCCTGTTCACAGGGTACAAAAGTTTCGGTCTTGTGTCAGTGACACACAATACAAACAACACACAGTGGTACATTCTGTTCTGTTCTTTAACAGGTCTTATCATAGGATGGAAATTATAACTCATCATTTGCATCACTCTGATAGTGGTATATTAATGTTTAAGCAGTTTTACCATCTCGTTCTATATACATATCTTACTTTACAAGCATCCATCTCCCACAAAACAATATAACAGTTGTTAAGAATAAAATGTCTGGACTGTAAAGTACTGTGCAAACACCTGACGCAGTCGTGAGTTTTTGGCAGTAGAAGCACCATGTAAACATAAAAAATCAGAAATACACACAATAAAAATAAAAATACTGTAAAATGTAACACAACCTTCTATTTTAAAGAAATTATTAATATTGAGCTTAGAAGAAAGCAGAACAGATTAATGCTTACGGCCCAAATAAATGGCTTTATATATATATATATAATGTACTCAGATGGCATCACTTTTCCACACTGCTGGATATTTCTGAGGAAAAAGACCTTAGAGAATTTAATTTCATACACCACTGTTGGTAAATATATGTCTTTTGAGTATCTACCTTTAACTGACACTTCTGTGTTATTAAGTATCAAGTATTATAGTAGTTTTGCTGGCTGATTTTTCAGAAGTGTCAGAAAAGTAACGCAATAAAATTCATTTCTGCTTCTAGAGAGTAGAGTGTGGGCAACTTTGCTGTATTGTATATTGTAAATACAATAATTTCATAAGTTTTACTTTAAGTCAGAGGTTTAAAAACGTTTATAATAGTGCACGCAATACAGCTCTGACTCTTATAATCTGATTTAATCTGAAAATTTGCATAGTCATAAAACAATTGTGAATTAATGACGAAATACACCGCTTTAAAGGTGCCATAGAAGCGTTTATTCAACATGCAATTTTATTTGTTCTACATAGAGGATATGTGACTTTGGTTAGGGGGAAAAATACCTAGATGTGGTTTTACACATCCATTTACACCCTATAGGTAGCTAACATTACCTATTCTAGTTACTGGTTTTCCATCTGGACATCAACACAAAGTAGATTGAAGTTGTTCCTCACTATGGAACTCTCAGTTTAAGATGATCTGCTTCAACCATCAAACACAGATACAGTCACACAGCATGGCTGCTACTTACAGGCTGCTGTTGGGGTTGTGACTCTGGGTGGAACTACTCCTCTCTTCAGTCTCTTCAATACTAAACGCTGAGCAAAGTTGCTTGTTATTGGGTGAATGTGTAGAGCAAATGTACAACTTTAACAATGTCCAGGATCTTCTTAAAGATGTGCTCACTGAAGTTGGCTTCCTATTTGCCAACTTGTTTTGCAGATTTTTCGTTCCAGCGTAAATGGTGCAGTTACACTGCGGCCCCTGTAGCATTTAAAACAGAACAGAACAGTAGATTAAGAATAAGAAACCCACTTCAGCCTCATTTGAAGATAAATATCATCCTCAGGGAATGAAGAGTGTCAGCATCCCCGTCGCACCCTGTAACGGTGGATTTCTCCCCATAGTCCACCATATGTATGTAAATTTTGGGTGTGTAAAACAGTCAAGACTGTTGCTTAACAGTTTAGGATTTTGGGATTGGCTCCATGTAAAAGAGTGGCTTTTCCATATATGTTACCTATAAGGCGATTTATTATTGTACATACATCCTCTGGATATATGTGGATATAAATGAGCTCTGCTCTGACTGGCAGCGTGAACAACAACAAGCACAATGAATCTGACATTTTCAGTTCCCATTTGGTACACTTCCATATGTGGAACTGAAATCCGATACATATCCGATACGCAGCGGTGTGACAAGTTCATAACATATACGTGAATATCCCATAATAAAATGTGTATATGTACATAGATTGAAAATATCTAGGGGATTCATTTTCATATAATATCATAAGTTGCATCCATATATGTTAGCCATATACATTTAATTTATGTGTAGAAGTTGATTAATATATATACGTATAACATATATACAACAATTCTGTATGACTTATATTTGTTTTCCTTATTCATTTCAAACATATTTCACTATGTTTTATATGCAGATGTGTAATGTCCACATATATAGACAGCATCTGGGTTGGAAATACTGTATATGTACATAAAATATATGTGCATATGCATAAAAAGCTGACACTGGAGTTTTGAATACAAAGGTGATAAATTTATACATAAATATAGTACATTTAATTTTAATATAGCACATTTCATTTCATTTATTATCCATCGGTTATGCTACACATGCTTCATACATATATTTCAATAACATATGGATAAGTAATGTAAATATGCAAGAACAACTTATATTGGGTATTTTTTGTAATAAACATGCATAAAAAAAGAATATGTAAAAGATTTGATACTGTGTATGGCCCCATGCATTATTATACATTTGTTCTGAGCTCTCTTTGTAGTCTTTGTCAGCTGCTGTGTTCTGTACAAGTTGTAGGGGATGGACTGTTTCCTTAGGAACCCCAGTAAGGAGAGCACTACAGTGATCAATTCTGCTTGTAACAAACGCATGACTGTGAACTTTTGTTGAGACGTTTTACAGATGTGCTTCTGAGCTTCCTTTGGTTTCCAAACAGCGTCTTGCAGATGTTGTGAGTAAGCGGCTTCTCTGGGTCGAATCATGTTTGATGCTCTCTCTATTCTTTCAGACTCGAGATGCCAATTTGGCTGGCAACAGAGAAGAGGCACTGAACAGCTCACGGACAGCCTTCATCCTGAACAACGTAGCATTGGGGCTCGGAATCACCATGTCAATTGCGATCACTGTGACAGTTGTCTTTGTATACAAGCCATGGCAGTGGTATTAAATCCATCATCATCACCTTCACCACACCATCATCTTCACATTAAGTCAGTCAGAGTTGAGGGGTCTTTCTAAAGGCCATGTATAGTTGATCTGTTCATTTTGATAAGCATTTCTTTTGACGTGTCAACATCTGAGTTATTTAAAATCGTTGCCATGACAAAACTATTTTAATAGGCTTTGTAGATGTTGGCAATTCAGATCAAGTTAATGACTTGAATGAAGTGTACAGTAAAGGAATGTTTCTCTCCTTTTGTTTTTATGTCATTTTTCATATGATTTGATTGAAGTGCATTTCTAACCTGCTGTGTTTTACATTGATCTTTCAAGCTGAAACTGATGTCACCCACTGGTGGTGAATTAAACTCAGAATATATGTTGAATAAAGGATTTTTGTAAAAGTGATAAGGATTTCTTGCACTATATTACCCATTTAATCAATCTATTCTCAAACCCTACAGTGCTCTCCAAAAAGTATTTCCTGTATTTTTGAATAGTAATATTATGTGGTTTCAGATCCTCATACAAAAAGTAATAAAAGGGCAACATGAGGAAACACATAACACAGTTTTCAAATGATTAATTTATTTCAACCATGAACATCAAACACTGTTGTCTGTACTTTCAAATACAAATCCAGCACTTCTAGTCAATAGAGGTCAATAAAACAAGCTGATTCCAAAATTTGTTATGTAACAGTCTCAACATCAAAGCAAACTGAAGCCCCTAAAATGTACATACACCAGCTCAAGTTCCAGCCCTGCAGAACAACGACAACGATGCAACAGGAACAAAAATTCTGGACTATGTGGAGAAATCGATCATTCCCTTCCTAAGGCCCTGTCAACAGGCATGGCTAATGTTCGTCTTTAAACGAGGCTGAAGTTGGCTTCCTGTTTGTCAGCTTCTTAATCACCTGGAGCCAGATCATCTTAAACTGAAAGTTTCACGGTGAGTAACAACTTTAACCTACTTTGTGTTGCCGGGATAGGTAAAGCTAGCTGCTAGCAAGCTCCAAGTAACTAACATAAGCACGGCTAACTAAATAGTATGAAGTTCTAACTTACACTGAGGTTCATTTTATTTTCATGTCTGTTTATTTTCCACACGTCGCTTCTATGTAATCATCATGGTGTATCGCTGTAAACCAGCCAATCAGAGCAGAGCTTGTCAGATTATTCACGAGCTCACCTTAAAAAAAAAAGGAAACTCGTTTGATTTTAGAACTAAATCATAGGGTGTAATTAGGTGTGTAAAACCGCATCTGGCCATTTTTCACCCTGACTAAAGTCACAAACCTTCTAAGTAGAACATCAGAGAATTATTTAATTAATGCACTCCATGGCAGGTTTGAGGTCCTTACACTGCATCTTCAGGTGGTTCAAGGCAGAACTTTGACTAAGCTGCTCCAAAACCTTCATTTAGTTTGTTTTGAGCACCCTTTAGATCAGGAAACAAGGAGGAAATGAGGAGCATACAAAAAGAACTGAGAAGGAAAATCAGGGAGAGTAAGAACCATTACAGGAAGAAAATGGAAGGCCAGCTGCAGCAGAACAATGTGGGTGGAGTCTGGACCGGCTTAAAAACTCAGGATTTAAAGAATCCAACAGGCAGCCTGAGGGAGACCCACAATGGGCAAACGACCTAAATGCCTTCTTCAAAAGATTCAATCCGGCATCTGCTCCTTCTTCTGACCAGCCCACACCACTGCTTTCAATGCCCAACACTCAGCCCAGCTCTTCTCTGTCCATCACTAGAGAACAAGTGAGGAGGGAGCTAAGCAAGATGAAGGTGAGGAAGGCAGTAGGTCTAGACAACATCAATCCTAGACTCCTGAGACACTGTGCAGACCAGCTGTGTGGGATAGTAAAGGACATTTTCAACCTAAGCCTTAAACAGGAGAGAGTGCCAGTGCTCTGGAAGACATCATGTGTAGTACCTATTCCAAAGACTGCACACCCCAGTGACCTAAATGGCTACAGACCAGTGGTGCTGACCTCTCATTTGATGAAGGCTTTGGAAAGACTTGTTCTCACCTGTCTTCATTCACTGGTGGGATCAGCTATGGATCCTCTGCAGTTTGCCTACCAGCTAAGCATTGGGGTGGAGGATTTACCTTCTCCACAGATCCTTTGCTCATCTTGAAAAAGCGGGAAGCACTGTTAGAATCATGTTCTTTGATGTATCTAGTGCTTTCAACACCATCAGGCCCACTCTACTGGGGAGCAAGTTGAGTGCAGGGGTGGATCACTCATCACACAGGCCACGATATGTAAGAGCTAAGGACTGTGTGTCAGACACAGTACTCTGCAGCATGGGGGCACCACAGGGAACGATCCTAGCCCCATTCCTCTTCACCCTCTACACTGCAGACTTCACCCACAACACTACAACCTGCAATCTACAGAAATTCTCTGATGACTCCGCCATTGTTGGCTGTATCTCAGATGGCGATGATAGGGAGTACAGAGAAGTTACAAAGAATTTTGTGGACTGGTGCCAGCAGAACTTCCTCCACATCAACATGGGCAAAACAAAAGAGCTGGTGGTGGATTTCTGCAGGACTAAGTTCTCTTCACCCACTCCGGTGACATCCAGGGAAGGGACATTGAGATCGTCAAAAATTACAAGTACCTGGGTGTTCATTTGAACAATAAACTGGACTGGTCGGACAATACACAAGAATCTTATATTATCTTATCTTATCTTATCTTATCTTATTTGGAGGTGGACTTGACCTTGTAATTTGGAACATCGTCTGATTGCCAGACTTTCTCTAAGAGGGCTTTTTTTCTTTTAGCTTTGTCAGCAAATCCGGAAAGCATCTGTATAAGCTTTACGGCTAGTGTAATGAGACCCCTGCCTTCCAGAAAGTTCCACTTTTGACATATCTGTCAACTGAAACATCCAGTCCAAAATTTGCCAAATGTGAGGCAAGTTTATGGGGCAGCAATCGCACTGCAACCCATGGTGACTGGGCCACTGAGGATCTACAGTGGGCTCCTCATTTTGATACTGATGCAGCTGTACACTCACAACTGACAAACAGATCCTCATCAGTTAGCTTCCATCAACACTACACGTACCACTCCCATGGCTGTTTACAACCCTATAACCCTATAAGGGAGGGATTATAAAAGTTATGCAAATAGCAACTGGCACAATGTCAAATCAGTTAACAGCACTGATTAGTCAAGTTGCGTGTGAAGCAATATCATCAGCTCATGATCCCAGTGAGCTGTGAACGGAGACAGCAGGGAGTGCTCATTTCTCAAGTTATGTGAGTTATCATTTAAGACGAAATGAAATTGAAACATTCATTGTAATCTGGTTTCCAGGCAACATCTGGCTGTTTGTTTGTTTTTTTTTATCAGTGACTGAGCCCCACGTAACCCAGAGAGATAAAGTGGGTTAAAAAGTAGTAAGTGGGTGTTATGGCAAAAATACGTACAGTGTAACTTTATGTATCAGTAGGGGGAACAAAAAATGTTCGGTCTCTTGATCTATTTCAGAATGTATCTATTTTGCCATGAGCTCTGAACCTTACAGTGATTATAGTGGGGTTAAGTTTTTTATTTTTCCTAATGCAGAGATACTGAAAATCTATTTCCTAATTTAAGGTATGCAGAGGTATGTGCCCAATCATGGTGCATTCTGAGGCAATGTTGGGGATTTATTAGGTCCTGCTTTTAGGGCCTAGAGCCTTACCTGAGCTTACATGAAAGCACAATGGTTCAAAGAGGGCAGAGGTCACTGATATCAGCCAGGAGAGTAGCGTCTCAGGTAACTTAGTACATGCAGACTAAGTGTGGGATTGCAGTGCTATTGGGAAGGAATATGCCAGACATCTCAGCATGGAGTTGTAGAGGTTCCTAGTGGTGTCCTGTGATAATCCATCCCATGCAGCTTGAATATATTCAAACACAGTACCTGCAGATTTTGCGGTGGGAGTGGAGGTGGAGTGACAGCAGGTCTTCTGGACACGTGACACATGACAGCAAAATCAACTTGGTGCTGATCACGGTGCCTCCACCTACGGATTTGTTAGTCGCCTCACCAAGACAAAAGCGGGACTCTTAATTAAAGATGATTCACTGCCATTCTGAGTCTCTCTATGACAGTCACAGTCTGGGACGACACCATTGCAGTATTTGGCGATGTTGGCTCCTCCTTTCTTATGTTACGTGCACGTGAAACATGAATCATTCACATGTCTCACAATGTCAAACCTGCCCACCAAGTTTCATTCCTGTTGGTTGATTCCTTCTGAGTGCAACTATTTGTACAACTATGTTTTTGACAGTGATTGTATATTGTTGGGCCTCAATGATCGTTGGATATCAATGTTTATGTATAAGTGTGTATGTGTATAAGTGTGTATAAGTTCAACAGTTCTATATATTGGTGGGTGGTGCCATTTGTTACCCTCTGGAAAGAGTTGCAGTCCCAGAACAGAACTTGCATTTGCATTTACATTTACATTTATGGCATTTAGCTAGTACAGGAAGGTTAGAGTCTAAAACTCCCCATGAGCTCAGACACTGCCCGAACAAGGGCCAGTGCTAATACCTAGAGAGAACAATACAAAGACGTATATAAAACATGAGTGCACTACATAGCAATCCCAACCCAGCGCTTATACCTAGAGAGAAGAAAGGTTATGGTCAGTATAAGAGCCAGAACAAAGCATTTCAATATATACATCTATTAGATGGTAATTCTTTAGGCATTTATGACAGGATCTGAGTCCTGGGAAAAGGTTGTCATCAGGAGTACATAGCTGTAGGTTAAAGGTTAAATACCTTTAGGCTATTATTGGTTAGGAGAGTTGATCATCTGGTGAAACAACACCAACATACCTAGATTCAAGACTACGCCCCTCGTGTATGATCTTGTACCTTAAGGTGGGGGCTATAAAAATGTGTCCTGATACTGTTTTCAGACACAAGCTGAGACTCAACTGCGATCGCTTGAAATGAACAACTCCAATCCTCAGCCTGTCTCCTGGTTCTAACCTTCGGTGCAAGAAAGAAAGAGTCAACTTCACCTCCCTGGCCATTTTGTAAGTGAAAGGAAAAACAACCTCTGCAGTAAACTACACTATCTGGCCAAAAAATGTTTCACACATTGGACCACCTTTAGCCATAATTATGGCAGCATCCCAAGGACTTTCAATGGGATTAAGGTCAAGACTCGCTGGCGTGTAGAAAATGATTATTCACGCTTCCTGAACCACTCACAATTATAAAAAACCTTGATGGCTGTCTGAAAAAGAAGGGCATCTGGCACAGGAAGAGGAAGAGATGTCAGCACTGAAACTGCACCGACATCATTGGGTGGAGGTGAGGCTTCACCAATGCCTTTGGGTGCAGGCAGGGCCACACCGATGTCCTTGGGTCCAGGCAGGCCTGCTGGCTCACAGGTGCTCTCCAGAGTACTGAGTGGCATTGTGGAACCCAGCACTGGCTTGTTACTGCTCTCTGGAGCACAAGGTGGAGCTGTGGAGGACACTAGTTGAAATGACAGACTAACAGACCAGTCTGACGCTACAATATTAACAGAATTAACAGAAACAGTATGAATAATGTTCATTTTTAAACAAGTCTGAAATTGACACCAGATTCTTACACTAGATAGTCAGATTCTTGACACCAAATTCTTTTGATGATGAGTGTATAATTTAATAATACATGTTTAATAAAAAAATGCCTGTGTTTGGTAAATAAATTAGATAAACTCTTAAGTTCACATTTACTTTGTAACAGCATGATATTGCAGTGTGACGGGTAATTGTGTAAACTGCATGAATGCAATGAAACCAACTTCTTCCATTAGACCAATGTGTACTAACTTGTTTTATGCATGATTAATTGACACATGAATTCCTGATAAATTCAGACATTAAAGAAAACCTTTTTTATGTAATGATTTATTATTTTCTGATTACATTTTCATTAGCAAATGCCTTCATTACTAAGATCATGTACCCTTACTGTAAAGTGTTCCCACATTGATAATACCTTACAACTGAAACAACTCAATGTGCTTTACAATATAAGAAATAATAAAAGCACAACTTTGGAAACAACAGAAGAAAAAAATAACAATTATACACAGAAGTTAAAAGTTAAATATGACTAAGCCAAATAAAACAGGAATCTCATGGAATTGTCACATATCTTGGGATCTTGATAACTTGATAACAGCCGTGATGGTCCAAACAGGAAGAAATGACTCTCTGATGCCTCCTTCTGGCAGCAAGCAAAACTCCATTATTTGGTCTCAGCCTTCAAAGCTCTCTCTCTCTCTCTCTCTCTCTCTCTCTCTCTCTCTCTCTCTCTCTCTCTCTCCCCCCCCCCCTTTCCCTTCTCACTCTGACTCCCTCAACCCCCCACCCTACACCACTCCTTCCCCTGTGATAGTTTGACGGATAGCACAGGCTGCCTGAGATAAATGTCATTTCCTGTGTTACAGGCTTTGACTTGTGTTTGCTTACTGTGTTTCCTTCCTTCCATATTTCAGTAAATCACAGTGGAAATAACTGCAGACGTGCTCTGTAGCACTATCAGGGTGAATTCCACCTCTAGATCCTTCAGTTTGAGACAGCTCTGTTTTTAGCTTAACCAGCTTTAAGCTAAATGCTAACTCTTAGCTAAATGCTGAAACTGCTGAATCAAATCTGTCCTGGTCCAAGTTGGTTTATGCTGGTTAGTGCTGGTCTGGACATGAATCATGTGCCCAGTGATATACTGCATGGGGTTTTGGTTGTATTGCTAGGGGATAGGGTTGTATTGGGAGGAGTTTGGGTTGTACTAGGTGAAGTCTGGGCTGTACTAAGAGGGGTTTGGGTTGTATTGGGAGGGGGTTGGGTTGTACTAGGAGTGGTTTGGGTTGTGCTAGGAGGGGTTTGGGTTGTACTAGGAGGGGGGGTTGTGCTCAGATTTGTATCTGTTTTAAGTGCATCTTGTATGTGTTTACACTTGCATCTGGCCTTATCCAGATCTATCACTTCATGCATTTCTGATACTCAATATGGATGAAGTGATAAGGTCTAAGGCTGCTTTCACATTACAAGCCTCACTGCTCAGACGCAATTTTTTGAGCTCACTAACATATTGGTTCACATTTGTGTAGGTAAGTGACTCAGATCTGTCATTAATGTGAATAAAAAGGGATCCTGAAACGACCAACACGCGCACGTCCTAATCCGTAATGTCATGTGAGTGTACCTTGTGCATCATAAGAAGGAGCTTTTATGCCAGGATAATTAGCTCTGATCAGCTTTCAGCTGTTCATTATTGCAGCCGGATGGAGATCAAAAAGCGTCTTTTATGGTTGGATTTCCACCATTTACTGGCTCTAACTTCACATTCGCCTCTGCTGCCATGTTAACGATGACGATGATTAATAATTAAAATCTGATCTGAGCATCACATTCATTTCGCATGCATGGCTTGGGAAGGCCCTCACCTGTATAAGTTGTGGAGTGTTACTTTGCGAGTGAATTGGCATGATGGGGGGCCAACGGATGGGACATTCCATTACTGACCCCCCTTGTTAACGAGGCACTGTGCAGGCTGGTGGTGCTTCTATACTGGTGTGGCGTGTGTTCTCATGGCATGGGCTGTTAAGTCCACTGGCCAGGCTAAATGTGCAATTGACCAGTGCCTGCTACATTTCACTGCTTGGTGACCATTTTTGGGCAGCCGTTTATAGACTTCATGTACCCGCACAATGTTGGGATATCCCAGCAGGATAATCCACCGTGCTATCGGGCCTGAGTCGTCCAGAATTTCAGTTTTGAGGAGCATTCTGGAGAGTTCCGACAAATGGTGTGGCTTGCACGTTCGCCCAGCATGGGCCCAATCAGCCA
Organism: Semaprochilodus insignis; assembly: GCA_034552555.1. Lineage (NCBI taxonomy): Eukaryota > Metazoa > Chordata > Actinopteri > Characiformes > Prochilodontidae > Semaprochilodus > Semaprochilodus insignis. Next base: position 19,238,289 of record CM067497.1, read on the forward strand.
TTTATGCATGTGATGGAGAGGTCTATTCACACCCAAGATCCTGCACCTACAAATACCACAGAGCTAGGGGTGGTTATCCAGTTGGCATGGTTTAACACTCCTCCAGACGTCTTCCATTAGAGAGAAGAAAACTGCCATTTATTCACTTCATTACTTGATTTTTGTCAACTCCATAGACACACCAAAAGCACACTGTTTGAATTTAATTTGCATATATAATTTTATGAATTTAATTAAGCATATATAATCATATATAATCAAAGCATATATGATTTAGAGGTGGAATAGAGAATGCTACAGAGAAAATGTCTGTGGTTAGAGAGAGAGAGAGCGAGAGAGAGGGTGAATTTGCTGTGAAGGCTGGATCATGACGGAAGGTTTGCTAGCTGCCAGAAGGAGGCATCAGAGTCTGTACTCCATGTTTAAACAACCACATTTATTTCACTAATAATTTAATTTCTATTTATTAACTCAAGGCCTTTTGGGATGCGAACTAAGCTGATTATTAATGTTAATTCGCATAACTGTCATGTTTATTTCCCAACATGTCATGTCATAATAAAAATAACTATAAAATCACTTACTATTGTAGCTACATCACATGACCCAAATCACTCAATAAGATGAGGAGTGGCAGTTATTAGACAGTAGGCTCATCAAGCAAAGTTTGACATTTGTCTCAGCTTAGTCCAAATGCTAGTGCAGTTCTACAGTAACAATGCAGAAGTAGCCTAGCTTCCTTACGTGTTTAGTCAACTGATTTTCTAATAAAATCATAAAATCGATAAAAACAATCACAATGAAATATAGGACTGCTTACTTGCTCTGAACTTTACTCCCCAGTATGATCAAGGCCTATTCTACCCACTAATTCGGTCATAGTGTGCTGAAGGCTAGCACGTGTCTCTTCTAAGACACTGCATATTTTCAAACGGCCGCCAATGTAACATCATTAGGTGCTCAATGCGATTGGAAGACAACACTAACTCAAGTCGTGTTGGCTTTCTGTAACTGCCACCAAAAAAGGATCTTAAGAAATTGCCACTGTATCACGCCCTGTGGTTAGCAAAATGGTTCTAAACTCAATACGTTGTATTCTACATCCCCGATGGCAAATTCGATCTGTCCCAAACCTGGACCACATCCAGCATTTGCTTATGGAATGATGGCACACAAACACAGCCTGTTTACTGGCGTTAGAGAGCCGCATCTCTGCCTTAAACCACTGCCGAACTGACCTTCCGCTCAACATGGGTAGTACAAAAGCTGCAAAGTTCCCTGTTGCATAGGACTTCCACTTTTGCACAATGCCACCTGCCTTGAGGAGTGGAGGATACCATGCATCTCCCCCTCTTTGAGTATCAGAGGCTGATGGATATGGGTGTGGTGCTGATGGGATTTGAACTCATGATCTCCTGATAAAAAGGCAAAGCCTTCTGTTTATCAGCATTTTCAATATGTGAGCTACTTTTGGCTCACATGCGGTTTGCTAGTGTCAGTGGAAGCAGCACTGATGTATTCCTGCCAGAAGTGGACCAGATCTGTTGTGGCACATGTGCGCCAAATAAGCTTCTTTTTGTCTTGTGGGCCACTTTTGGCTATCTGGGGTACATTTGTCCACTGAACGTCACTGGATCTCCTGAATTAAGAGGTCGTTTGAGACGCGAATTATGAATATTGCTACATGCAAGCTAACACTGCTGTGCACTAAAATGAGACGATAGAACTGACATGGACATAAAAATTCCCCAAACAAACCAGCAAGCAGGGTCGACTGTGGGAGTTGTGGAAGTGTACATTAGGAGCAGCTGGTTTTATCAGTGATTGCGCAATGCGCAACACTATTGTTATCTAACAGCATATTCTTCTTCTACTTCCTCGTACACATTTTTTGTCTGCTAACTAGTTCTGATTTTATAAATGTTATCAATAAGGAAAGGTTCAGAAATACTTCATCGCTCAAAGTTCTCAGGAGAAACTGAGACAACATAAGGGTATGGTAATACAGGTTTAGTTTAAATTTGTTTTCGTATCATTTTGTTTTAATTTAGTGCTAAAAACACAGCCCTCTCCTCTGCTACAGGAAACCCACCACTCCACCCGTATTCAGGCTCTCCAACATAAAAGTCCTTGTACAAATAAACCTAAATAAGCCCAAAATGAACATTTCTTCTACAACACAGCATGGCTACACTATGATACATTTTGTCAGGCTAGTTCTAATACTACTGCCACTGTGCTATTATCCCCTAGCTTACCATTAAGAAAGGCAAGCGGGCCTCATAGATGGAGTGGAGCTGCACGGTGGGCCTCAGTGCTCTGCAAGGAAAGCCACTAGCAGCCCTATTCGGAGCAGGACAGATGCTGTGCAAAGAGAAACAGTCCACTATACTACATAAATCAGTGAACTACACATAGCACACAATAAGGTCCTGGTAGATTGTCACAGGTATCTGGAGTCAGGCTGACTGCAGTGCATCCCACAGCTGCTGGAGGGTATGTAGGGGAGGATCCATAGAGCGAACACAACGATCGAGGTGGTCTCACAGATGTTCAGTTGCGCTCAAGTCTGGCGAATCGTGGGGCCAGGGTTGTACTTGGAAGTCTTGCTCATGCTCTTCCAACCAATGTTGGGCATTTCTAGCTGTGTGGCATGTCACATTGTCTTGCTGGCAGATCCCATCCACTCCAGGGAAGACAATCAGCACGTATGGTTGTACGTGATCTTCAAAGACGGATTCATACCCAAATCGGTTGAGAGTGCCTTCTACATGGATGAGTGGGCAGAAACCCATGCTAAATATATTGTAACCTACTTTCAACACACACCGCAGACACTCACACATACAGTCATAGGAAAAAGTTTTAGCAAGAATCACCGATTTCACTTCTAGTTTGGTGTTGTTCATTTACAGCAATGTTTAAGACCTACCTACAGGGTTTTAATGACATTGACGACATAAAGAAGTCAGGGCACTGTGAGCATTATGACCATTCCAAATGTTCAGCTTGCTTCAGCTTCAGCTTGTGTTTCTTTAAATAGTTTATGTTGGATTTCCAGGTATGTGTGAGATCATTTTGCTGCTGTAGAGGCCAGCATCTTTTAGCTTAATTTGTGCCATAATTGGCTAAAGTTTAGTAGAATCCATAGTCCCAGCTACCTATGCAGTGTTTCCTGTGCCATTGGTTGCCACACTCAAAAGCATAGAATATACAACCCCATGATTGACAGTTGGCAAGGAGTTCTTTTCAGCAAATGCTGTTCCTTTTATGCTCCACATAAACATTTTTAGACTTGCTTAACCAGTCCCATGGCTTTATGATTTCTGGGAATACAACTTGAGAGGCTGTCCAAGTGTTTTGCGCATGCCATAATTGCTATTTTGTAAAGTTCAATCTAAATATATATAGTATCTAGAATTAATAAAGTTACATCAGGAGGCAGAGCATTTTCGTACAAAGCCCCCCAGCTTTGGAATAACCTTCCAGTTAGTATTCGGGACTCAGACACCCCTAATCTTCAAGTCTAGGCTTAAAACCTACTTGTTCAGTCGAGCATTTGGTAATTAGCTTCCCTGCTAACTACTAACACCATATAGTGCTCTCAGTCCTTCTGTCAGAGCTAACTGTCTATGTGTTTTCTTTGCCGGAGCTGAGCTACTGCCCAAACTCTGTGGTCTGCTGCGGAGCTACACATTATTTACAATAACCAGTTCAGCACCTACATTCCCTGCTTGCATGGAGATGACCCAAAACTTTTTGGTGAAACCTTATGGGCGGAGAACATTTAAATAATCATAACGACTTTCCCCTTCAGTGGCGCAAAATGAGAAAGTATTATTCACTGCTTTTTGATGTGACAGGTTGAAGCATTCACTGTAGGCAGTGGGGAGCTTTTCTGGGTCTTCATGCTGTAAAGAATCGGGAGCTTGCACTCTCTGCACGGTTCTGCAGTTCACCCACAAACCATAGAGTCAAAGTTTCCTTTTTGGTGAAACTAACTGCTGCCAAGATAAGAACCTGAAATTCTGCAAACAAGAAGGAACAAGAAGTCATTCTAACCAGGTGATTCCGGGGAGATACTCTTACTTTCTTTTTACTCCCCTTACATTTTTTCTGTTCTTCTTTTCACTTCCATTATTTCAAACCACTTAAATATCATGGATTTAACTATACGTTTATATCCGTGTTGTATATCCCAAGCATATCATACAGTAATATAATCATAGCCATATGAAAGCTGACCCATCTTAGCCAAAAATTACTCTTAACATTTCCTGAAATGAGTGCATTCTTTACTAAATGTCACGTCGTGCACGTGTCAACCAGCTGTTAAGTTAAACAGTCAACAAACAAAACATTTAAAGCAAACAGAACATAATTTAAATGTTTCATTATATACTGGCTTTTACCGAAGTCCAATAAGATGAACGGTCACTTTATCAGTTTCATTTTTTGTTTTGTTTTGTTTTAATTATATTATATTATAACTAATATAAATAATAATAATATATATAGTATACTATAGTAATAGTATACTAGATCTATCTATCTATCTATCTATCTATCTATCTATCTATATATACATATATATATATATATATATGGATAGATACATAGATGGATAGATAAAGATGAATGATCTTGATGTGTATGTGTGTGAATTTGAATTTGAATGCAAGTCAACGGAACCAGATGTTTTTCCAAGCATGTTATGGATATTTCTGGTGATCCATTCATCATGAAATGTCCAACCAATGTAAACAGCAGCTTATGTAATGAAATGATGCCAAAAAAAAAAAATCATTGGTTTTCATTGGACAGCGACGATATCTATATACATATATACATACATACATATATGTGTGTGTACGTATGTGTGTATGTATGTATGTATGTATGTATATATATGTATATATATATATATATATATATATATATAGAGAGAGAGAGAGAGAGAGAGAGAGAGAGAGATAGATAGATAAATCTAGTATTACTATAGTATACTGTATATATTGTTATTATATATATTAGTAATCAAAAGAACTAAGTATAAGTATGTTTAAAAAAACTAAATCTGATTTGTAGGACCCATATTCTACATTTTGTGCATTTATTGTGTTATTTATATGGATTTATGTGCCAAACACGACCTGATAAATCAGATGCTGATGTGTGGGCACACAAATCCAGTCTGACCTGAATGTCTGATTTGAAAAACACATCCTATTTTTCTGCAGTCGTAGTCTGGGAACGGTTTGTGAGTTTTGTACATACTCCCACCCCCTGCTCCAGAATTCTGCTTTTACTTCATTTACAGTAATAGAGGAGGAACTGGGGCAGTCACGCCCTTCACCAGCCCTGCTATACTGAGGAAACTACTCAGGCTTAAAAAGACCTGAACAGAATTAAGAGGATGTGGGATGAATGATTAACCTGTTTTCACTAACGCAACCAGGAACAAAGCTCTAAATTAGCCAATATATCTTCCTTCCTTATGGAACCCTCAGCTGGTACGGAGTCCTATTACCGTCTGCCACTGATCAAACAATACTCAAACAGTGAGATGTTGCCTGGACACCAGATTACACTGAACACTTTGATTTCATCTTGTCTTAAATGACGACTAACTGCGCTCTAGACTCTTGGGGTCTTCTCTTGTTGAACTTGGCTCAGTCTCGACAGATCTACTTTGCGCATAGTTCAAAGATTTGAACTTTCTGAAATCTTTTAGAGTCATTTATTACCCTTTCCTAAGACACGGTATTGGATGGCTTTCTCTTGCAAAGGTCAGACATAAATGTTTCGATAAGAGGACCAGTGATTGACCCAGATATGATCTTAATGGATGTTTATGCTCTCAGTGCCACTGTAGCATGCCACTCCACAAGCATCTAACACTAGTCTAAATGTTTACCACCAATTTTAGAGGTATAAATAATAAATATATCATGTTGCAGGTTGTTTGAAAATGGTCACCATGGATGATAATTATGAATATGACATTATGACATTATGAATAACAGGAAGATACTGTCATATGCAAATTTGGAACACTTGATTTTGGAACACTTGTATTGATTTTGTAATATAACAATTAATATAACATTTAATATAACTAATATGTCAAATTACGCAAACTTTCCGATATGTCAAAATGAGCTAACTTTCCAATACGTCAAAAGTAGCTAATTTTCCGACGCATCAAATTTAACAAACCTTCCGATACGTCAAATTTAACGACCTTTCCGATGCGTCAATTTTACTGAACTTTCTAAAATATGTCAAATTCAGCAAACTTTCCCAATGACGTTATGCTGTTGTTGTTTAGCTGCTTCACCCACAACTTCCAAGCTTCTGTCTTTGGCACTCTTGACTAACTACAGATGCATCACTGGTCTGTTTCAGGGTGGAGCTGCAGTAAACTGGTTCACTCCATTGGTCCTTCATAGCCTTGAAACTGTAACTACACAGGCATTCTGAAAGACTTTGCAATATGTGGTAACATGTTTGTAAATGTGAAAACGTGTCCAATTTCCTGAGAGTTTGGAGGAAAGAGTGAATTGGTACTGATTTCCCAGGCTGAAGACAGCAGAAGACTTAAAATCTGAGTAAATGTGTGGAAGAGCTCAAACTAGAAAAGAGCCTTTTGGAATAATGTTTCTGTTTACTGATATGCAGAAAGTGGATCTTTCTGGAAGACAGGGGTCCCATTACATCAGTTATAAAGCTAACACAGCATTCAACAATAAGAATATTGATGCTTTGCTGCTTCAGGGTCTGGGCTACTTGCCATTATTGACAAAGCCATGAATTCTGCAGTACTACCCAAGAAACGGAACTGCAGTTCAAGCGCATTTGGGTTAAGAAACAGAATGAAGGCTTTGGAGCAGCCTAGTCAAAGTCCTGACCTGAAGCCTGTTGAGATGCTAAGACTGTGAAGGGTAGCTCTTGCTTGAGAGCCCTCCACAGTGATGTGAAAGATTGATTCCAGTTGACTCTGCTAAAGGTGACACAAGTTCTGAACTTTTTAACCAAGTTAAAAGAAAGGACCAAACAGATGTTACTTTTTTTCACAAGTGTGATGTAGAAGCCTTTTTTTCCTTCAATAAATTATCTGATTGTTTGCTTTCTCTTGTATGAGGATCTGAAACCAAGTAATGTGGTGAAAATGAAGGAAATGCATGTTCACAGCACAACAGTTATAACTTTTTTTCCCCACAAGTGTGACGTAGAAGACATTTTCTCCTTCAATAAATTATCTAATTGTTTAAAAACTGTGTTTTGTGTTTCTCCATGTTCCTCTTGTATTATACTACATTTTGTATGAGGACCTGAAACCACATAATGTGGGGAAAATCAAGGAAATGCATGTTCATAGAACAGTAGTTAAGGGTTTATAGGTTATATGGCTTTAACGGGTAATAACTGACAAAACCATAACTTCTGCTGTACTACCTACAAAACCAAACTGCAGTTCAAGCACATTTGGGTTTAAGAAATCGAATGAAGGCTTTGGAGCAGCCTAGTCAAAGTCCTGACCTGAAGCCTGTTGAGATGCTAAGACTTTAAAGGGTAGCTCTTGCTTGAGAGCCCTCCACAGAGATGTGAAAGACTGTTTCCAGGTTTGGCTGCTAAAGATGACACAACAGTTATAACTTTTTTTTCCCACAAGTGTGAGACAGGAGACATTTTTCTGTGCTTCGTGTTTCCTCGTGTTCCTCTTGTCTTATATTACATTTTGTATGAGGATCTGAAGCCACATAATGTGGGGAAAACAAAGGAAATGCTTGTTCACAGCACAGTAGTCCAGGGTTTATAGGTTATATGGCTTTAATGGGTAACATATTGCAAATATACTACAAAGACATCCTCAGTTATGGCAGGGCCTGGGCTACTTGCCATAATTGACAAAACCATAACTTCTGCTGTACTACCTACAAAACCAAACTGCAGTTCAAGCATTTGGGTTTAAGAAAGTTCAAGCATTTGGGTTTAAGAAACAGAATGAAGGCTTTGGAGCAGTCTAGTCAAAGTCCTGACCTGAAGCCTGTTGAGATGCTAAGACTGTGAAGGGTAGCTCTTGCTTGAGAGCCCTCCACAGTGATGTGAAAGACTGATTCCAGTTGATTCTGCTAAAGGTGACACAACTTCTGAACTTTTTAACCAAGTTAAAAGAAAGGACCAAACAGATGTAACTTTTTTCACAAGTGTGATGTAGAAGCCTTTTTTTTCTTCAGTAAATTATCTGATTGTTTGCTTTCTCTTGTATGAGGATCTGAAACCAAGTAATGTGGTGAAAATGAAGGAAATGCATGTTCACAGCACAGCGGTTAAGGGTTTATAGGATATATCGCTTTAATTGGGTAGTATATCGGTATCGATAGACTGCTTCCAGTTGATGCTGCTAAAGGTGACACAACTTTTTAACTTTTTAACCAAGTTACATAAAGACACAACAGTAATAAACTTTGTGACATGGAAGTGTCACATAGAAGACTTTGAAAAATAAAAATTCCTTAGAGAATTCTTTAAAAATGAAGGAAATGCATGTTCACAGCACAGTAGTTAATGGGTTATACTGTTTTAATGGGTAATACATTGCAAATATACTGCAAATACATCCTCATGACTTATTACAAAAAGACCTTATTTAACATTTAACTTTTGCAATCAGACAGAAGTTTAATTCACTGCCCATGGGTGACATCTGCGTCAGTGTTAAAGATAAATGTAAATCAAAGCAGGTTAGAAATGCACATAAGAAAGGAGCTTGAAGAATGAAGGTAACTTTCCTTTTTGTGTGTGCTCCATTCAAGTCTACTACTCAATCTGAACTGCGACAAACACCTACAAAGACTGATTATTACATGCATGTTTATGTATATATATATATATATATATGTATATATAAAAATAAATGCATAACAAATACATATGCAAAAGTATTTGCCTGATCTTCAGAAGCATCCCTCATCTTTAACTGACTTTAGTTAAGGTGAAGATGATGGTGCGTGGTCATGGTGATGATGGATGTGGCTTTAATGCACACCGGTGGTGACTGTGATGATAACAAGCACCAAGTACACGACGATGAAGACAATTCCAATCCCCAGCGCCGTGTTGTTCAGGATGCGTGCCATGCGTGAGCTCCTCTCAGCCTGCGGTCTGTTGCCGGACATGTTGGCTTCTCGAGTCTGAAAGAGAAAACATCAAACATGAATCAACCCGGTGTGACTGCTTCTTCTGAACACCTGCTAGAAGTTGTTTGGAAACCAAAGGAAGTTCTGACCTCAGAGCTAAGAAAAGCACATCTGTAAAACGTCTCAACAAAAGTTCACACGCCAAGCAACAAAAGTGAGAAACTGCATGCCACTAACTACGAAATGGAGCACCCAGCATAAAACAGGCTTGCATTTTTGACTAAATGTCAGCAACTTCACAAACCATGTCATTTCACGTGGTTAAGAATTGCTTATTTATGCTTCACGTCAGCCCAAACCAAACCAAGACTACAGAAATGCAGCCTGTATGTGAAACAAAGGAAGATCAAAGCTATTCATGAATGAAACATGGAAGCTGTAGCACCACATCTCTAAATAACATCTTTATGTGTGTCTGCATCTTTGAGTGTTTGGTCAAAGCTTTCCTAATAACCCCCATCATAAGCTCCAAACATTCTCTGAGAAGATTATAATAATTCTAATAGAACTCATGTAAGGTTTGTAAGAAATACCCACATGGTTAACTTTAAGGTTATAAGGTAAAGGTCAGCTTTCAGGAGAACAAGCAAACACAGGCCCTTCTTGCCACCCACTGCGCACATTGGTTTCTCACAGTGGTGTGGTTTTATGTTTACATATTTCACATGTCTATACATATGTAAATACTGTGTGTGTGTGTGTGTGTGTGTGTGTGTGTGTGTGTGTGTGTGTGTGTGTGTGTATATATATAT
>CM067497.1:19248641-19268719 GCA_034552555.1 Semaprochilodus insignis
TATATATATATATATATATACACACACACACACACACACATATATATATATATATATATATTACTTATGATACATGAAGCTATATAACCGTTCATCTTGGCACCGACCAAGCCAAAATGCCATTTCCATTCATTGTATGTTTTCCACTCACAGACCAGTTTACTTCTACCTTTCTTTCTTACTTTGGTTCTCCTTCATAAATTAGTTTAGCAAATACTTTTTAGTGTCAATGACTTTTTTCAGCTAAATCTTTTTATATCAGACCTAGTTATAATATTTTTCTCTCAGATGTTTTTAATACGGCCTTTAATAAGGCCTTACACACTTATATTAATAACCAGTTCTTATATCTTGTATGGCTGGAAAAAAAAAATCTTGGTGGTCCGAGGGTGGATCAGCTGTTGCAAGCAGTCAGTGGGGTACCATATATGCTCGCTAACTGGGCTCTCTTTACGCTTTGCTCTGTCTTTAAGACCGACATAGGTAAACAACCTATCTTCTGATTGGAAACCCGGTACTCCGGGTCTGAAAGTCTGAAATGTTCCTCATAACTAGGTGGGGCTTAATTGCTGTTGGTTGAATAGGCCTCTGTACATATATCTATGAATAGACATGTAAATACGTGTATTACCTCCCAAAAGCAGCTTCTGCAGCTGTACGGACTATATGGACGGGGTAGTGAACAGTCTGTTTGACACTTTAACAATGTTTACATACTACATCAAACTCTTATTGCAAAGAAATTTGGTTATCCTTTATATGGGCCCTTTAAACGTTGATGTCAACATAAAACACACAAGCAAGCGACTAAGAAACCAAACGTGAGTTGTAGTTTGCAGACATCTGATGCTTCACTAACTCAGATGTGTGCAAACACAAGTTCTAACACGCAGGCTTTTGTTGCTGCTCACTCTTGCTTTAGTAAGGCTTCAGTGAGCTGCTGGCAGCTAACCGTCACTGTGGCAAATGATGGCTAAGACAGGTCCACAACAGTACTGTTTACATAAAAGCACTGATGGATTAAGACAGGAGCAGGAAGTTTCAGGCCTGGACAGCCAGGTGTTTAGCAGGAAAAGCAGCACAAAGCAGGAAAAGCAGCACAAAGAATTTTCAATACGCAAATTAAACCTAAATCCCACATCGATGAGAAACTGTGATAATTACTATGGCTTTATTTGAAATTTGTGTCGCCCTGCAAATTGGGCTGGTCCGGAAGACTGGAGGCTGGTCTGGGAGACTAAGTCAGCATGGGTGGTGGTAGTAAGCCATGGTGGTACTGTTGCAGCCATGGAGCCAGATAGCAAGCACATATCGGTCTGCTGGCTTGATAAGATCAGCACGCCACTGTCTGTTTGCCACAGCTGTTCCACTGCTGGAATACCTACATGGTAGTGTTACGTACAAGATCCAAATAGTTTTTACTCTCCTCAAACAGATTTTAAATGCACAAAGACTTTTAGTTTAGAAAACAAACTAAAAAATCTCATTTTTAAAAAGACAACAAAAGGAAGAAATGAAGGAAGAATAAGTAAATAGGATTCTGAGTAGAAAATGAGAGATGAAAAGTACAGCATAACCACTGGCAGACCGCTCAGACAACGCTGAGCAAAATGTTCCAGTGGACCGGAAGTGTTGCTGTTAGCATGCCAACGGTGGCCCACAATCCTCTTGCCATCAGGAGAGTAAACACAGCAGTCAGCAAACTAGCTAACACACCAACCCTTGACAGCAGAAACACAAACGTGAACATCATTATAATCACCCACAACCATAAACACGTCACAGCATAGCGCTAAACACTGATCTGTAGGAAAAGGTGGAGGTAATTGCTGTGGTTGGCAGCCAAGGAGCTGCAACATAGCAGGTAACAAGCTGGCTAACACGTCTACCATAAACAGTAAAAGCCCAGAAGTGAGCATAATTATATTAGATAACTACAGAACATAGTTGCTAGATCATAGCACCAAACACTGTCTGAGTGGCTGGCAGTGCACCAAACATAATCAGCGTGCTTTGCAGTAGTGTGGTGACGAAGTGCTAATATTGCAGTAAACATAAAAGATAAGCAGATGATTAGTTGAGATATGGTATCCTAACTGACTGTGTATCATGCAGTCTCTCTTTCCCTGATTATTTATAGCCAGGAGGCAAGAAACGGTAAAAGGTGTGTGGATACTCCGGTTTAATTAGCGTTCCTTCCATTTTGAATCTACAGTTCTGGTATACGAAGGGCCGCTACTTCAGATTTCCACACAGCCAATGTAGCAGAACTGTTGGTGAGTGACAATTTGTGCATCACCAAAGTTAAACAAAGCCACACACGATTTATTTGTCTTGGAAAGTTTACAACATGAAACCACTTATTGAGGCGCATCTTACTAAAATTAGCTTAATATTTCTTGGGAATGTTTGCTGGCACGCACAAGTGGGACTGGGCCTTTATGCCCCATTTACTTTATGACGGTAGATGGATTACAGCAAACTGGATATTCGAGGTCCTTCAACTTAACAGCGATGGAAAAACCAGCAGAATGTTCCATCACGTGTTCAAAACTTTTAAGTGGCGGTGGAATAAACCAGAAGATTTTTTTTTACCCCCCAGAAACATGGGCGAACCCTCACATCCAGAAGTAGCTGGATAAAATTTAAACATCAACTGATATCACACCATAGGATACGAAGTACAAGCATGTAGACAACCGGCTGCGTCACGAATGTAACAGTTCACATCGTTGCCTATGTGCTATGCGTGTTACTGGGAGGCTTCCTCTAGAGGGCAGACCACTCCGTATGTCCAGTATTTTCCTCTGTGCATGGACGTAACGGTTTCGGATTTGTTTCCATATTGACTTCCATAAAATAATACTGATCTCTCGCCAGCTGTCCTGGCAAGCATATTGGTCACTGTTCAGCGGCAAAGACACGTCACACGGATGCGGGTAATTGTGGACTTGGTCACACCTTGGACGTGCACCAACCGACGCACCAAACAGACACAAGATATGCGAGGCAGCCATCTTGTGTACACAACCTCGCGGTTAACAGCAAGTATATCTCTGCCGTAACACTGTAGACAGTAATGTTATTGCTATCACAGTAAACTGACTGCACGCATGGTTCAGATCACAAGACATTCTCCTGTAAAATTCATGGTTCTGTCAATAAAGCCCCAGCCCTGAAGCAGCAAAGCATTCCTACATCATCACACTACCACCACCATGTTTTACTGCTAGTGGAATGCGGTGTTAGCTTTACACCAGATGTAATAGGACCCTGTTCTTTTAGTTAAAGATGTGAAACAAGTGTGACAAATGTACAAAAATAAACCAGGGGAAGGCAAATCCTTTTTCATGGCGTTGTAGATGGCTGCATGCCCTCAAATGCACAGCTTCATAATCAATTTGTCTCTGAGGCACAAAACTTCATCAACTCTAACAGCATTACAGCTAGGCCTTAAATTCAGGGAGTAAGGGTCAATAAAGGTCAATTAACAAGAAAAAACAACCCTGAAGTCCTGAATCAAATATCACTGCACGTTTACGTCAGCACTGTGCAACAGGTGCCACGCTAATGAACAATAATAACCAACTGTGCTAAATAGCATGTAGACTAGCGTCAGGCTAGTAAAGAGGGTACAGTCTACTCATCAATGTTGCTGGAAACATATTGCCTTGTAAGAGGCATTTTGGAGATGTTACATTTTGCCTCTCAGTGTAATTTTACCGTCACCAGAAATGTTGTGGGTTTCAGTAGTCTTCTCATGAACTAGAGGAGTAAGGAACTGGGTCGAATGAAGCTCCATATTGGCTGTTAGCCTTGTCTTCAGGTCACAAAATGGAGCCACCATTTTCTATTATCTCTGACTTCCATTAGGCCTGGCATGAAGACAAGAGCCTTGCAAAGTAAGAACACACACACAAAGCTTTGCTGTAAGTGAGACCGTTATCACTGTTAGCCTGTTCATGCACATTCTGGTAAATGATCCTAGTGTAATACAATACCAGGCCCTAAAGACACTTCTCAGTACCGGCCTCATTCAGTTACTTATTATTAATAATTTCTAAGCCAGTGAATCACTATCTGGCTCAAATGCTGTTCCATAAGGTCTGAGTCAGAAGAGCTGATAAGAGTATTAACAAACAAGTTGACTTTGTGATGGGAGAGAGTAAAGGCAATAGAGTTGAAAGGCAGATTTTAATTCAGAAACAGCAACATGAATCAAGACAAGTAATCTGAAAGAAAAATGTAGAATGTTAAATCAGTTTTTTTGAGAAGTAAGCATTTATTTGTTTTATTCTAACCAACATATTAATAAGAAATTGTAGCTGAATATTAATAAAGTCTTGGTATTTTTTTTCCATTTCATTACATAACATATAGTACATATGACATTATATAGGGTCCTATTAAATCTGGTGTAAAGCTAACACAGTATTCCAATAGTAGTAAATCAAGATATATAATATATATATATAAAACAAGATATATAATAGAATCTTAATTCCCTCCAGCATTAACAGGAGATGGTACGTCTGAGATGATATGATGTAGTGGAAAGATAATACTAACAACAATATAATATACATTAAAGGGGTGGCATGGTGGTGTGGTGGAACAGTAGGTAGCACGGTCGCCTCACAGCAAGAGGGGCCTGGGCTCGATTCTGTGTGTGGAGTTTGCAAGTCCTAAACTGCCCCTGCGTACGAGTGTGTCTGCCCTGGGATGGACTGGTGACCTGTCTAGGGTGTTTTCTGCCTTCTGCCCAGCGAGCGCCGGGAAAGCCTCAAGCCTCCGCCCGGTAACTTTTTATCCGTCCTACACATCAGCTTGGAGGACTTGATTCTTCTGAACAGAACAGTTGTTGGATTTCCTCACATACATGCCCTTTGGCTTAAGGTCATTGTCTTGCTGGATATAACAGATGTCCTTTAGATTTCATCGCAGCAAAACAGGCCCAAACAATGATACTACCACCATCAAGTTTCACAGATAGGATAAGGTTGCTGGAATGGAGTGTTTTCCTTCTCCAAACATAATGCTTCTTTTTATTTTGACCTCATCCATCCACAAAACATTTCTCCAATAGTCTTTTGGCTTGTTCGCATTAGCTTTAGCAAACGTCAGACCGCAGCAATGTTATTTTATGGAGAGCAGAGGACAGTCTCCTTGCAACCCTGCCATGCACAACCTTGCTGTTTATGAACATTAGCATGAACCACTGTGAGAGAGATCTTATCTGCTTAGAAGTTACCATGATTTCCTTTGTGACCTTGTAGACTATTACACACCTTGCTCTTGGAGTGATCTTTGTTGGTCACCCACTCCTGGGCAGGGTAATAATGGTCTGGAATTTCCTTCTTATGTACACTGTCTGTGGATGGGTGGAGTCCAAACTCTGTAGAGATGGTTTTGTAACCCTTTCCAGCCTGATGAGTCTTCTTTAAATATATATATATATGAATGTGTAGAAAAAAATTAACAAATATGGTTTTCATGGCTTTAATGAGTAATAGTGGCACTGAGGTGATTTCAAAATCCATAAACTGATGGAAAGAAGGAATGCATGAATACAGATAGCATATAAACTAGAACTGTATTTAGTTAGATGTTAGACAGACAGACAGACAGATATAATCAGGTTAGATAGATAGATGGATAGATGCCCAAAACATCATCTTAAAAGAACAGAAAGCAGCTAAAACAAGGCCTCACAAAACTTTTGCTGGAGTCCAGCTGTCTGCCAGAGATTCAGCAGACCTAGAGGCCCCTAACAGGGAGGCTGTTCATTACAGATGGGAGGGGAGAGCAGTCACCAATGTAAACACAGAGCGAGTGCACATTAGTCTTGGGTAATATCGAATTACAACAGACTAACATTTGGTCAGCTTCGGGAAAAGCATCAAGTACAGAACACTTTCAGCTTCTACTGTAAAGTTACCATTTTGGTGATACTTGTTTTTTTGGACACCTGTATGTAATAAAGTAGCCCCATTTATACTGTCTATAGCCATATAAACTGTCACTAAGAAAACAATCAAAAAACTACCAACACTTTATTAGATGTTTCAGTAAGGACTGTTTCGGTAGTGACAGTTTTAAAGTTTTAATTTTAAACAAAACTTAAAACTATAGCCAGTACATGACAAGCCAACACAGTTTTGAACAACTGTACACACATACATTTATTATATATATATATTTATTATTATTTATTTTCTTTTATTTTATTAATTTTTTTTGCTACACAAAACACTTAATTGTGGAAGTATGTATTTTGGTAGTGACAGTTCTTAATGGTACCTTAAACGGTACATTAAATAGCATGCGCACACACACACACACACACCGCCCTTTACACACACATATACACACACACACACACACACACACACTGCCCTTCACACACATGCACACCTTTGTCACACCCGTGCTACATTCTTTGTGCTTTTGTGCCTCAAGAACCTCAAACCACGCTCGCCTATTTGGTCTGGCAGCTTGTGTTTCTGAAAGATTCCTTTCCCGCCCTCATCACTTCCCTTCAGTGACACACCAGCTGCTGCATGCCTTACCATAAAAACTCTAAACGGCTTTCAAGATCATTTCCAACACACAGGATTACATTACACTCTCAAAAAGTCAAGCGTATTCCAGTACAACATGCTTGTGGTCATGTTATTATTATCTTCCCATATCACCATCATCTGCTAATTTGGACAGTAATCGGACTTTTGACACCATACAAGTAACTTTCATTGTGTTTTTCAAATAGTAATCACATTGTACTGTTCTGATATTTGCTTTGTAGGTGAAGGTTAATGTGCCATGTTTCACATGGTTTCATTTGATGAAGCGTACTTATTTTGATGAATATATCTGAAGTATTCAGGTTGAAAAGCTTGTCTGGCTCAAACAGTATGAAGTGATGTTGAACTACAGGTTTTTTTGTGACCGTTACAATCAGCCCCTAAATGTTACAGTGAAAACAAAGTTTACCTTCTCAACCTCCTGCTCGACCGTGTTTAAAATGTGTTTTAAAAAAAAAGTTGTGTTCTGCTCTCACTCATCCGCTGTCTGTGAATTCCCCACAACAGTGATTTTCCACCCTTGTGAGTTCCCCTTCACCACAAGCTTTAATTTCTTTGCTCACCTGATTCTTCACATGAAGTTAATAGATTTACCTTTACTGAAAGAAACACAGAGCTAGCATAACAAGTACATAAACCTTTCAAAACATCTGAGAATGAATGAAAGAATGAAGTCAATAAAACAAGAAAGAAAGTAAGAAAGAAAGAATAACAAAAGAAAAATAAATATTGACAGAAAAAAATAAAGAACAAATAAAATAAACAAAACAAACATGAAAAAGAAAGAAGTTGATAGACAACACATAAATAACATTAAAAAGAAAACATGAAAAGAAAGAAAAAGGAAAGGACGAAGTGAAAGAAAGTAATCAATGACAAAAGAAAGAAAGAAAGAATACAAAAAAGAATGAAAGGTAAATGGCAGAAAGAAAGATAAGTAAATCAATAAAAGAAAGAAAGTACTGAAGGAAAAAAATAATTATAGAACCCAGAAAAAAGAAAGATAGAAATAAAAAAAGAAAGAAAGAAAAAAGAAAGACACTGAACTGAGAACTCTGTTGACTTTGAGGTGTCCATGCTGAACTATGGACTGTGGATGTCACATGTTCTGTAGTTCAGGATTGGCTGCGGGTCACTGGTCGCCAGTTCAGCATTAAAAGTAGCTGAATGAACAAAAGAGGACCGATATGATACGGCAGCCATAACGACACTCGATCAGTCTCACTCAGGTGCTCGATTCAGCCACTACACACCCACTAGACCCTGCACCGTTTTCTCCAGTTAGTCACTGCTGTTATAATATATACAGTATTTATTACTGTTCTAATATTTACATCTACAGTGAACCATGACTGTTAGAGACCATTAGAACTTCTGTTTATGTCCTTGATGGATTCTATTGGTATGTCAATGCTAAATTACTGCAGATGTACATTAGTTTTCATGCCTTTCAGACTAAACACTACATTCCATGTTTTAATGGAAGCTTCTAACATATTGTAACCCATATGTACCTTATGGGAGTTTTACAGTCCTGACCCGGAGTTCCAACTGCTGCTTTCCTTTTCTAACAACGGACTGAAATACACCTGTACTCACAGTCAATGACGTATCTAGAACTTGGAAACTAGAGCACTTGGTCTTAGAAACTTGGTCTAGAGTTCTCAGGAATCTGGTCCCCTATTTAGGAAATCAAAGCATGATTGATGGATTCCACCGACAGTTCCTAATTATGTTAACGGTCCATCTGACGCATTAGGCCTTCTGTCCAGCTCTTAAAAGCCTTACCAACAGGAAAGCCCAGTTAGGTGCACCCACTGTAATAATAATAGCTGCAAAGGCCTAGAAGCCCCTGAGGGTTCCCCTCTTCATGTTACAAATAGCCTACCACAAATAACGGCACACAGAAATGCAGTTACTGAAAGACAAAGAAAATCTAACTCACATTTGAAACTTCTAAATGGAGCTTAGGGCAGCCTGTGGCATCTAGTTGCAAACTGTCCCACCCCCCACCACCCCCCCCACCCCTTCTAGTGCAACTCGTGCATCACACCACATCCTGTTTTATTTCCCAGTATGAACACGCTACTTTCACCATATGTGGTTAGCTATGGAAAACCCCAATTTGAGACATAGGGAGATTTCTTCATTCACGTCATTCAATTAGATTAAATAAAAAACAAATAAAAGCTGACTAAATAAGCCACGTGATATTTTGGCTATTGGAAAACTTTCCTAATTGCTCAAGATCCCTCTGGATGTAAACATACAATGATATCATCAAGGAATGCAGAAACTCAAACATCCTGCCACCATTCGCACGGCAGGGGAGGCTGATTTAAAGCTGTTTTCACATGGATTTAAACTACCCGAAAGGGGTTCAACAGTTCCAAACCCTCACAAAAGAACGCTTTCTAAGTCTTCAGGGTCATGACTCCCAGCGTAAACAGTGGGCAAAACCTGCTTTTCGCTGCTGTCGTACTATTTTAAAGGTTAAACCTTTAAATCTTTGATCAAATGTTGGAAACTGGAACTTGCTCTGCTTAAAGAAGGCTGGGGATGTAGTTAACCTTTAGAGCCACGGGACACAAATGTCCGCAGTGTAGATACACTGTATTGCCAAAAGTATTCACTCGTCCATCCAAATCATTGAATTCAGGTGTTCCAATCACTTCCATGGCCACAGGTGTATAAAACCAAGCACCTAGGCATGCAGACTGCTCCTACAGACATTAGTGAGAGAATGGGTCGCTCTCAGGAGCTCTGTGAATTCCAGCGAGGTGCTGTGACAGGATGCCACCCGTACCACAAGTCCAGTTGTGAAATTTCCTCACTACTAAATATTGCACAGTCAACTGTAAGCGGTATTGTAACAAAGTGGAAATGATTGGGAAAGACAGCAACTCAGCCACGAAGTGGGAGGCCACATAAAATGACAGAGCTGGGTCAGCAGATGCTGAGGGGCATAGTGCGCAGAGGCCGGCAATCTTCTGCAGAGTCAGTCAAACAGACCACCAAACTTCATGTGGCCTTCGGATAAGCTCAAGTACAGTGCGTAGAATGGGTTTCCATGGCCGAGCAGCTGCATCCAAGCCTTACATCACCCAGCGTAACACAAAGCGTTGAATGCAGTAATGTAAAGTGCCGCCACTGCACTCTAGAGCAGTGGAGACGTGTTTTCTGGAGTGACCAATCACGCTTCTCCATCTTGCAATCCGATGGACGAGTCTGGGTTTGGTGGTTGCCAGGAAACGGTACTTGTCTGACTGCATTGTGCCAAGTGTAAAGTTTGGTGGAGGGGGGGATTATGGTGTGTGGTTGTTGTTCAGGAGTTGGGCTCGGCCCCTTAGTTCCAGTGAAAGGAACTCCTAATGCTTCAGCAGACCAAGAGATTCTGGACAATTTCATGCTCCCAACATTGTGGGAAAAGTTTGGGGACGTCTCTCCCTGTTCCAACATGACTGCACACCAGTGCACAAAGGAAGGTCCATTAAGACATGGATGAGCGAGTTTGATGTGGAAGAACTTGACTGGCCTGCGCAGGGTCCTGACCTCAACCCTGACCTAGAACACCTTGGGGATGAATTAGAGCTGAGACTGCGAGCCAGGCCTTCTCGTCCAACATCAGTGTCTGACCTCACAAACATGCTTCTGGAAGAATGGTCAAAGATTCTCATAAACACATTCCTAAACCTTATGGAAAGCCTTCCCAGAAGAGCTGAAGCTGTTATAGCTGCAAAGGGGTGGCCGACATCATAACAAACCCTATGGAGTAAGGAATGGGCTGTCACTCGAGTTCACATGTGTGTGAAGGCAGACAAGTGAATACTTTTGGCAATATAGTGTATCAAGGAAAATGGTGAGATGCGAGAACAGCATGAGTCACTTGGAAGTAAAATGACAGAAACTTAACCCCTCTTGTATGCCTCATTGCCGCCATATAAATATATAAACGTATGCAACGTTAGGGTTGAACAACCCTAGTTGGGTCACAAGCTGTGTTGTAAATGGGTTGGCACATCCTGTACAGGGGTCATAAATATGCCTATAAAGATTTAACATACAGAAAAAAACAGAAAATATAATGGTGAACATATATTATATGCTTACCATGTTCTAATTAGAGGATATTATAAAGCATAATGAAGCCTGACATTACAATGCATGTAATTATAACTCCTTCAGAGCAACTGTGAACACGTATGGCAAGGCATTATAAGACATTATGCATGCTATATATGCCTTTATAAAGCACTGTGAATACAGGATCCATAAAAAGTGTTACCAATTATTTGTATTTTATTTAAATAACGTTTGTCTATATTGTCTGTGTACGGGGTGATTTACAAATGAGATGATGTGGCTAGCTTCCTTATTTGTGTTTATTTGTTATTATGTGAAAGATTCTTCTGCTTCTCGCTCCAGTGCTATCTGTCGTGACTAATCAGGCCATGCAGGTTTACGTGTTTGGGGTGGATTTGGGAGGAGGGTTAAGGGTAGGGGTGGATTAGTTCAAAATCTAATTCCTGTTTTGTCTACAAAATCATAAACTCCAGTCTAATCCTGTAACAAATCTTGAAACAGCAACTCACTTTCATCGTCATGTCACATTATTGGCATATTCACTAACGCTGCACTGATATATTTTGTTTGTTTCCCCTTGACGTTTATATTTTGTTAGTTCGTTAAGCAGTATCTTTGGTATAGCTGAGCCCGCTGTTACCTCCTCTTCTTTTCATATTGTGAACGAGCCGGCCGTTACAAGTACATTTACCGATGTTGATCAAAGTTAGCTAAAGCAGCCTTTATGACAGATGATGCCTACAGGAACAAGCATATGTAACACATTTCCAACACATTTTGAGCCATTTGAAAAGATTAAAAGACGACTGGCATCATCAGTGACAAACACTATATTGCCAAAAAAGTATTCGCTCGTCTGGCTTCACATGCATATGAATTTGAGTGACATCACATTCTTAATCCATAGGGTTTAATATGATGTCGGCCCACCCTTTCCAGCTATAACAGTTTCATCTCTTCTGGGAAGGCTTTCCAGAGGTTTAGGAATGTGTTTATGGGAATTTTTGACCAATCTTCCAGAAGTGCATTTGTGAGGTCAGACACTGATGTTGGACAAGAAGGCCTGGCTCGCAGTCTCCGCCCTAATTCATCCCAGAGGTGTTCTATCGGGTTGAGGTCAGATAGTCGACTGTGAAATATTTAGTAGTGGGGAAATGTCATGACTGGATCACGGTACCACGCTGGAATTCACTGAGCTCCTGAGAGCGACCCATTCTTTCACTAATGTCTGTAGAAGCCGTCTGCATGCCAGGGTGTTTGGTTTTATACACCTGTGGCCATGGAAGTGATTGGAACACCTGAATTCAATTATTTGGATGGGTGAATTAATACACTATATTGCCAAAAGTATCTTGGACTTTCAGAAGGTCCACAGTGACCTTTTTTCCTTGACTGGTCAATTCCTCTGTCAGTTCCTGTTTGTGTTGGTGATTAATCTATTAGCTGTGTCTACCTAATTACCATGGCAGGGGATAAAATCCTTGATTGGACTATTTTCTCTTGAGCGTTTCAAGATTTTGAGCGCAAAACTTCACAATGACATTAGAGTATTACAGCAGCAGCATTTAAAGACAGTAAGAAAGACAATTCTACTAATATTACTAAATACTAATACTTATATTCCTTCTCTCTAGGTATGAACGCTGGGTTGGGTTGCCAGGTAGTGCACTTATGCTTATATATGTCTGTGTATTGTTCTCTCTAGGTATCAGCACCCACCCTTGTTTGGGCAGTATCTGAGCTCAGGGTGAGTTTTACGACTCTAACATTCTTATACTAGCTGGGAAACATTATCCGACGGAACACAAAGCACGTTTGTAAGTCGCTCTGGATTAGAGCGTCTGCTAAATGCCATAAATGTAAATGTAAAATATTTTCCTGCTCCCAAAAAAAAATCATCCTGCAATCATAAAATGACCAGCAGTTTGTAACTCGAATACATGTGACAGGTACAGTATATACCTATACAGTATATACCAAATACAGACATTCATATTTCTCTTTAGCTTCTTTCCTGGCTCTTTATTATTCTTATTATTATTTATTCCATTTATTGTATCTTATTCTAGTTATCCCTCAGTGTAATACCTGTTGACAGTCTGCGTTCTTGTTACATATCATACATGTATGCTCTCACACATGAGGAAAATTCCTTGCATGTGTTACATGGCGAAATAAAGATTCTGATTCCGATTGTGATTCTGAGGTGATCTCTTCAGGTGAAACGATATACAATGACCTCTCTTTTTCAATAAAGGCACAGTAAGCTAATAGCCATGTGTGCCAGATCTGCTTGGTGCTCAAATATTTGCTAAATGACGTCAGACCACTGTATCATGTTCTTCATCTCGTTCCGCTTAAGTTCTAAACTGAGCAATGTCAGGTTTAATTACCCTACTGGGTCTAAACAAGCGGGCGGAGCCAAGTTACCTTTGGCTGTTGTGCGAAAAATGTTAGTCAAACGTACAGTACAAAACGAAAGACAGACAAAGCGCATATTTTGTCAACAAGAATGCTGACCTCATGGCATCATTTATAATACGCAGGGCTGAAAAACTAGAAAATCTATGGCTACAGATAATAAAGCAACAGCTGTTCCATCCTTTATGAAGGATGGAACAGCTGATGGAACAGCATAAAGTAGCCTTTATGACAGATGATGCCTAGCAGAATAAGCGTTTATTAACATTTATGCAGGGTTATATCAGCTGTCATGACAAGTTTGTGGAGGTGACATGTAACATTATCCTACAGTAAACATCCTAATGCTAATATTTTCTAATAATACGCTAGCACTAAGCTAACACTAACGCACATGAAAAGCAGACGGAGCCAAGTCACCTTGCGCTGTTCTGCGATAAATGTTAAACGTACAGTACAAAAAGAAGAGAGACAAAGCTGCAGCGATAGCACATATTTTGTCAACAAGAATGCTGACGTCATACCATCATTTATAAAAAGCAGGGCTGAAAAACTGGAAAATCCATGGCAACACATAATAAAGCAATGGCATAGCATGTTTCACTCAACTGCACAACTTCCTACTATATATTCCATTGGTTTAGCTGATAAACTTATCTCATGACTGTTTCTCAATGTTGGCTTTAGATGTGCAATCACTGAAACGCATGACGAGTCACATACTCCTTTCACTGAGAGTTTGGATACAGCATGTCACATGCCACCCTTAATCAGCTCCTCTTCCTGTTTCAGAAAAGCCACATTTGAAAGCAATTAACACAAGTAAAATGAGAAGTTAATACTACCTGGTTAAGTTAAATGTATGCTCTCACACATGAGGCAAATTCCTTGCATGTGTTACATGGCGAAATAAAGATTCTGATTCCGATTGTGATTCTGAGGTGATCTCTTCAGGTGAAACGATATACAATGACCTCTCTTTTTCAATAAAGGCAAAGTAAGCTAATAGCCATGTGTGCCAGATCTGCTTGGCGCTCAAATATGTGCTAAATGACGTCAGACCATTGTATCATGTTCTTCATCTCGTTCCGCTTAAGTTCTAAACTGAGCAATGTCAGGTTTAATACTACCTTGTTAAGTTGCTGCCCTTCAGTAACAAAAAGAAATGCATGGTGAACATTCATATCAACTTATGTTCATTCTGGTTGGGTAAATATTCAACAAATTTTATTAACTAAAAAAAAATAAAAAATCATGTGACAGGTACAAGGAAAAGCCACCAGTCCACTTTATGAAGACAGTCAAGTTTAACTGCCAGAAAAAACAACAGGAAACACCCACCCACACACACACACACTTACCGTTCAACAATAAAAATAAAAAAAAAACACTTGAGCACAAAGTTTATGCAAACACGTCTCTGGGTGGCAGAAACGAGGAGCTTATTGAGCAATGCTGAGAGTAATTTCCCCTGTTTCACAACCCAATCCTGCACCAGGACAACAGCAGCAATAAATGGGTGACAGGTTCAAGCTCCAGGAAACAGAATAAACTATTATAACCGTTTGTAGGCTATTAAAATGGAGTGTTGAATTGAAGATACAAGGTATACATGTGGTTTAACATGACATAACACGTGTGGGCATGACTAATGAACAGCTTGATTGACAGCTCTCTGTTCAACACTCCTAACCTGCTCCACCCCTCATACGGATTCACATTTATGTGAAGATAACTGGATGGCAAAAGTCACAGACCAACAGACGTGTAAACGGACAGATGAACAAACAAAGATATGGTCAAAGGAACGGATGACCAGACATGCAGAAGGACGGAGGGTAGAAGCAACACATGAAGGAAGGAATGGACGAATGGTGGTGTAGGCACAAAGGAATGAATGGGCAGCTGCTGACAGGTGGTCTAGCTTGCTACGTTTTGGTTATACTGGTTAGCTTTAGCTTGCTCAGTCTCTGTTTTCTGTGGGCGGGGCAAAAGACGACAGCCTTGTGATTGGTTAGGAAATGCCTACAGAAGCGTTACCCCAGTTTAGGACAGTCTACATGGAGAGGGGCAAAATGTGGTGAAATACAGCAGACAATTACTAGACTTTGGGGGGTATTCGTAAGGTACAGGCTGTATATTTTGAGGCCAGAGGAGCAAGATCAACCAAGGTTCCCTGAAAAAGCTGACTACATGAGGGGACTAACATACAAGCAGCCGTAGACACAGGACTGCATGGTACCTGAGTATCTGAGCTACTCTTGTCGTACTGCTCTGGCATTTTAAAAAAGCTGAACAGGGAGACTTCTGCTTTTCGATCTATGGGAAAGACATCAGTAAGTAGGGTTGGAGGTCGAAAGTGCACATCTTGTGATGCATGTGCATTAGTGCCAAAAGTAAGGAAAACAGAAGTACAACAGTCCTAAGGCTGACCGAGAATGTCAACCACAGGGGGCACATGAAGTGAGAGCTGGAGAGATGTCAACGTATTTCTAAGAATGCAGTCACATTATTTTGGTGGGTGAGAGTTTTCTCATGAGCTGATTTTAAAGGAACCCTTTAACCCACTACAAAGACAAATCATATTTGGGAGTTCACTGATGGCACTCATCTATAGGATGTTGGGGGGAGTGATCAAATGAGCCATCCCCCCTTATCTTGATCAGTAATATCTTGAGATGACTGAGGAAATCTGATATCATATTGTAGCTGTATAACTGTAGCATTCTAATCATCATCAGTGGTGAGAGTGGATTATTCAAATGACTCAAAATGCTTCAGCAGATGGAGAGGGCACTAAGGCTACATTCACACAGCAAGTAAAAGTACTATATACAGTATATGGACAATAGTACAGGGACACATTACACCTACAGGAACCATCATGACATCCCATTCTGAACCCATAGGCATTAATATGGTGTTGGTCCCTGTTTGCACCTTCAACAGCTTCCACTATCACGGGAGAAGATTTTGGGGCGTGTCTGTGGGAATGCTTGCCCTTCTGTCCAGAAGAGCATTTGTGTGGTCAGACACTGATGTTGGATAATGGAGCCTGACTTGCAATCTCCATTCTAGTTCATCCCAAAGGGATTCAATGGGGTTGAGGTCAGGGTTCTGTGTGAGCCAGTCAAGTCCTCCCCCAACCATGCCTTTATGGACCCAGTTTTGTGCACTGCGGCAGAGTCACGCTGGAACAGGAAAAAGCCTTCCCGAAACTGTTCCCATAAAGTTGGTAGCATACAATTGTCTGATTGTCCATACAAGATTTCCCTTCACTGGAACCTCACTGGAACACCACTCCATCAGGCACTTGGCATTGGTCCTTGGTGATGTAAGGCTTGCATGCAGCTGCTCGGCCATGGAAACCCATGCCATGAAGCTCCTGGTATGCTGTTATTGTGCTGCTGTTAATGCCAGAGGAGGTTTGGAACTTTGAAGTTATTGAATCAGTGTGTGACCCAGATGTGTTGTCGGTATTGAGTCTGACATTTCCAGTTCCATGGCAATACGGCTCAGTCAATAGTCAACATTATTCCTAATTTCATGCTCCCGAGAGGGACGATGACAGTGCGGATTTTAGCGGCAATGTAGTGAGATAAAAGACCTCCTACACATTTGAGCTGATGTTTTTGGGCACTCCCTGCAGAAGGACAGCCGAATAGCTAGCCATTTTACAGCAAGCTCGAAATGATAAGCTAATAAGATCAACTGTAAACATTGCTTTTGTGATGCTGGCGAAAACTAAACTGAAATCTCTAGATAAGGGCCTGCATCCGCTGGCTGTCTAATTGCTCATCTCTGAGTGCATGTGCCACATGAATCACTGTAATTTGCTTGCACAAGTATGATCTGTTCAGATTAAAGTGGGATATCGACCACATGTAAAAGATACTGTGAACAGTCTAACAAGGAAGTAAGATTAATAGAATAAATAAGACAACAGGGTGGGAATAACGGATTTGGGCCACTTTTACCTGCTGGGTGAACGTAGCTCAAGCTAAAAGCTAGCAAGGCAGCTACCAGTCAACAAACAACAGGGTAAACTACATACCATATGTCAGTTTAGCTTCTTTTCTTTGGCTAAAAGGGTTCAAAACTCGTCTCTGGTATCTACTTCATGCTAAATTAAGGATCTGCTTTTGTGATATGAATTTGTGGAAAATCATATCTCGACCTGTCAGTTTCTAACCCAGAAGTTTTTAATAGGTTTTGGAGTACGGCTTCATGCTGCGTTCACATATTGGCATTGAGGAAAAAAAAAAAGTCATTCTGCACCTCAAAGTGGTACACGGCCGAGAACGGCATGAAGCCACGCAAACGGTGTGATGGTAACAGCATTGGAGAAAGGCAGGAGGAGCTCTGTACTCTTGTATTGAGATTCAACACTGAGACGTTTGGTATCCATGGCTCCCAAAACACAATCAGCTTACTCCACCGCCGAGGTCGATGGCCAAAGTTGGGAAATTGAATTCTGTCTTCTTATTATTCACCCCATTGCTGCAATACTTTATTTGAAAAGCTTTCAACTCAGACCACACAGTAGTGCAGTGTGTAGCACTGTCGCCTCACAGCAAGAGGGGTCTGGGTTCGATTCCCTGGTAGGGGGTCCGGGGTCCTTTCTGTGTGGAGGTTGCATGTTTTCCTCCCACAGTCCAAAGACATCAGTCAGGTGGATTGGAGATGCTAAATTGCCCCCTAGGTGTACGTCTGTCGGTGTCTGCCCTGTGATGGACCGGCGGCCTGTCCAGGGTGTATCCTGCCTTCCGCCCTTTGAGAGCTGGGATAGGCTCCAGCACCGTGACCACGAAGGATTAAGCAGGTTAAGCAGCTAGATGAGTGAGCGAGTGAGTTTTCAACATTAACAAAGAAGGACAATAAGAGGGTAAGGTAAAGATCATGTCTACTATGCTGCCTGTCACTCCATAAAACCATAGAAACATATGACTAAAGACAGACGTTAGGGCGCTGTTGTGTCCGACTCTGGTCTCCTCGCTTTGAAACAGTGCACTGTTGAATTTGTGGAGCTTGAAAAGTTATTATTGCACATCCGGGAGCATATTTCACCCATCAGAAATATGATTTCATGCTCCAACCAGAGCTACTGTGATATTTCATTGAGTTCTTTGGTAAGGCTTTTGCTGCGGCCGCTTATGTCATGCACATGTTCAGACTGAGAAGCAAGTTCAAGTAACATTAGGCTCTGTCATTACCGTTCAAACCCATACAACCAGTGTGTTTATGATTAACTTACTAAAGCACAACGTTCTTTGTAGATCTAACCTCTCACTGACACTCTCAAAGAGATTAATGTGTTTAAGATATACTAAGCTTACTCACCCAAGCTTTGTTGGCCCGCTTCCTAAATTCAAGTACACTAATGTCGTTAAGGGACGTCTTGCTCAATTATAACAAATGCACAGTTTCGAATACCATTTTCAGAACGGCCAGCTGCTCAAAAGCAACAGACTTCTGGATTGAGGCGTTATTCGGTAAACGTAGAGAAAACTCCACAGTGCTGCATATCAGGAAAAACACCCTACAAAGATGATCCAACATGCTGTAAACTGACCCATCATCCGAGAACAAATTGCCATTCATGGCACTGAGGAGCCCCTCCCTTAGCTCAGCCATTGAACAATGGCATTCCTTGATGTCCAGCATCAACAAACATCAGAGCACTGCCTGCATGTTCGTGTTCGCAAATATACTCGGGAATGTTTATTTAGAGTCCAGTATCATGCGAGCTAAGGCAAGAATAGATATCATACCTACTGCATATACTTCGACATTTATAACGCTGCTAGATGCTAGCATAACTAGCACAAGTATTCCTATTAGCATACCTAGCATTGTCAAGTATGTTACCATACGTTCCTACATCTACATTAGTTAATTGTTATATATTAAAAGACATATTAAACAGCATATTAAACAGAAATAATCAAAAACTACACAATTATAAATCACTTCACTCTTTCATAAGACTTCTGAATTAACTCCAAATTCTAGTGTTACAGGTAGAATGGTGCTCTCTAGCTGAATTGGAAATTATATATATAATTGTGTGTGTGTGTGTGTGTGTGTGTGTGTGTGTGTGTGTGTGTCATTTTTGAGTTATGGTTATGTACAGTTTGAACTATACCCATCCACTAGCATATAGCATGTAGGCATCCCACATGGAAATTTGATATATGGCAGTATTAACATATATGGGTTTCCATTATATCCAACTTACATTAGTCACATCTGGAAACATATGTGACATAGATGCCAACGTATTTGAGACGGGCCCATTTTAAATATATTTCAGTCATATGTGCAAGACGTATGTAACGATACATGAAAACAATTCAGCCTCATTCACCAACCATTCTTATGAAGAAATATCTTCCTAAAAACAACTTAAACAGTTTTCATAAAGATTGTAACATGCACCAATGTTTTCTTATGTATTTCATATGTGGTCTTCTGTAAGAACAGAATCTACACACACTCGTAAGCACAAAGGCGTCAACAACTCAGCAGCTGAGAACACGTCATGACTTTGAGACTTCCTGTTAGGACCTTTCTGAAGAACAGACTTAAGAACAACCTGGCAAGATATTGGTGAATGAGCCCTATATATATATATATCGCTGATATATGATAGCTTCGTGCTAAAAAAAAGGTTTTTTTTATTATTTGCATGTATGTTGCAGGTGAATTTCAGTTTGATCTCTTTTTTATGTTGCTTTAAAAACATCTTTTGGTACAATATACATATATATTGTGCCATTGTGCCTGTGTTCATCACCTATCTAAAACACACACACAAACACACACACACAGTTTATGATTATATATATATATATATATATATACACACACACACAGACATATATATATATATATATATATATATATATATATATACACACACACATAGACATATATATATATATATATATATATATATATATACACACACACACACACACACACACACAC
>CM067497.1:19273423-19307758 GCA_034552555.1 Semaprochilodus insignis
GTGCTCACGGCCCTCTAGTGTGTGTATTCACTAGTGTGTGTGTATGTGGGTGTTTCACTTCACGGATGGGTTAAATGCGGAATACAAATTCCTCTGTGTGAAAATCACAAATGGCACAAAATGGCTCAAAAACTCTCTGCTGAGAGAATGATTGGCCTCACCGATTTGATATGAGCCAAAAGTGTCTCATATACGTAAAAAACATATGTGGCCCACATGTTCCAAAACAGATCTGGTCCACTTCTGATACGGCAGAGTTACCTACTTCTGGCGTGGCCATAATCTGATGTGAATGTGGCCCACACCTTGCAACAAGGAGCGGCCATCCATGTGGCAAGTGGACCAAATGAAAATAGAGGGAATGTGGGCCAGATTTGGGCCAGAACAGTTTTGCTATCTGGTTGTATTTGTGTTGCACACATTGGGCCCCTGGTCCCTATCACCACCACTGTAAGGAAAGAAATCAGAGTCTGCAAGTTTCTCTACAATGAGCTATTTCACATGAAACCAGTCTGACTGACTCACCTCAGTGACCGAATTATTCATAAAGTTTGAAAATGTTGGTGGAATTCCCCTTTAAGTACTGTATGTGGGCAGGTCACAGTTGTGTGGTTTTCAGGCACAAACTCTTATTCGCCCAGAGCTCTTGCTCTTTTAAATTTACCCAAATGTGATCTCATCTCAGATTCCCCTTATTTGGTTAAATGTATAAGTTAATGACTGACAGGTCAGGGTCAGGGCTTCCTGTTTTTAGGGCCAATGAATGTCAACAATGCTCATAGCTGCTTCTATTCATCAGAAACAAACTACCGTGTACATAATATCTATTTACATTTTTCATTTAGTCTCAGTCAGGCATAAAACTCTCCATACAGGGCTTGATAGAGTTAAGCCTGTTTGCATACATTAGAGCAATAACAATGCACTTAACACAACACAAGCCTAAAATACTGAGCTGTGGAATTCAGTCCCTCCTATGTGGAGCTGATCCAGCCTGCAGGAACACATAGCTGGGGGCTACAGAGGGTCTCTGAGGGGGGATGGGAGGTACAAAATAACTGCAGACAGATTAGGTAGAAATAAAAAAAGGTCACCTTTTGGCACGTGGGAAAGCCAAGCTTCAGCAGCTTAATTTGGCATCAGGCTTAAAGAGAGATGCCACCAATTTTTCATAAGTTGATATGAAACGGTGCACTGTAGAAAAACATACCAGCGTTGATTATTTTTCAGTGGTGGTGGTGATGGGAACCAGGGGTCACCATGTCTACAACACAAATCTAGACATTTTATTTACTGTACAAACCCACCAGTGAACCTACACGTGTCTTCTGAGGTAATACTGATGGTCAGAAAAAGACATTTTTGTATGGGGACTATTTTGCCTCACAGCATCCTGCATGTACTCCTCCGCCATGAGGTAGGCATTAACCTCTGACTCGGCTGTTTTCTCCAGAACAGATCATTTCACACCAAACCCACCACAAATGACCTTGTTTACAACTCAACCATTTAATGATGTAGACATTGTTGACAGATCTGTGGAGTTCCTCTTTAATAATGCAGCAATTAAAAAAAAGTCTTTAAAAGCATTCAACTTACATTCCTGTTCTGCTGCTTTCAGATGCCATTCTCCTCCTCCCCACCCCCCCGCCACCTCCTTCCTCCCCCTCACCACCAAGTCCTGTTGTCCAGGACGGTGCCTACGCCAGAGACTCTTTATTCACCAAAAATTGTTATTCTTTAGATTGTACACCTTATCGAGGATTAAAATATCATTTTGCATCATTTTTGCCTTTTGAGTCTTTCTGGCAGAACTATGTTATAAGCATAAGGAGATATATAGGTCTCTTTTCTGCTGCTTTCAGGTGCCGATGTTTTTACTCCTTCCTGGGCAATATTTATTGAGCTACACATACAGATGTAGTGTCTCTCAGTATGGCATCGGGCCACCATGTTTGCTAACGCAACATGCCAGACGTCTCAGCATGGAGCTGTAGAGATTCCTAATGGTGTCCTGTGATAATCCATCCCATGCAGCTTGAATATTCTCACACAGTTCCTGCAGATTGTGTGGTAGGGGTGGAGGTGGAGTGACACCAGGCCTTCTGGACGTGTAACGTGTAGTCCTGTGTTGTGCAGCCGTCTGCCGATGGTGCTGGCACTAACAGGATGACTCATGGAGGGCATCACTGCTCACTGAATGTCTGTAATCGTGTCTGTTGGGTCAGTCCGGTAGAGCAATAAGACAGTCTCACATTTGCGGCCAGCTTGAATCCTTGTGAAACCTACACACCAAGTTTCATTCCTGTCAGTTGATTCCTTCTGGGTGCAGCTAGAGTGTTTATGCAGTTTTATTGGGCTGGACATCTTGGCAAGTAAAATTATCTTCTATGTGTTAGTATCTTAAAATTTTCATTTGTAAACTCATTTTAAGATTATTTATCTTTTTTTTCCAGATATTGTTTACTTGTTTTAAGTCATTTTAGTAGACCAAATTTGCTCACTGTATTGGCAGAGAATTTTGCTTACTGTAAGAAATCTGCTTTAAAACAGGCCAAATTCTGGTGCACTTGTTTGGTTAACAATGTCTACCCTGTTTAACTGGAAACCGCTTACTCAGATTATACCATTTATGAGTTCTTATATAGTTTTATTGGGCAGGAAAAAAGAAACAGTCACGTGTTAGAAAAAGCCTTTATTCACTGTATATCTGTGTATTGTACAGGGAGTATGTGGTTGGACATTACATATATACAAAATCACATGTAGCACCTTGCAAAAGAACTGACTTCAAAATTTGTAGTACAAATGTTCTTTATTTGGAATACAAATAGTATGTATTGGTTTTGTTGTGAACTGAGATGCTAACATTACATTTTTAGGTTTTTGGTCTACAAGCATTTTATAGAAAACAAAGAACTTAAATATACCTTTGATAGGCCAGCATAGATAGATGTTCCGATTCAACCATTTGCAGGGAAATGTCTATAAACTCTTAGAGAGTTTAAAAAAAAAATGCAGAATCTGAAAGTGGAAAGGCTGCTAAAGGAAGGCCAGAAATAAATGCACATGCCGAATTGGAGTATTCGGCGTCTTCAAGCTTCAGTTAAGAGCGTGTGGAAAGAAGGATGAAATACAGAATGCCTATAGCAAGCCCCATCCCCAGAGCAATGTTGTTCAGGGTGAGCGCCAGCCTTGAGCTTCTCTCGGCTTGAGCTCTTTGGCCGGACATGTTGGCATCTCGAGTCTGGAAGAACAAAGAGAGGTGGAGAATGAAGGTGTTGTCAGGAAGCCTATAAGAGGGTCTGATCTCAGAGCTAAGAGCAGCGTAACAACTGGAAGAAACATCCTCACCCTTGCGCACATCAAAATGTCAGATGAGGTGTGCTTGTGTAAGGGGGAAATGCCATCATGCACAGGGTTCATGTATGAATACTTCAGGTTTCACATCAGCCAACCAACAGTACATGACATGACCGTCACACACACACACACACTCCCCCACACACTTTCAGATTACGCACCCGAACAAACACCTCGCAGGATACATCTAACATGGCTACAGATCGAAACATGGTGGATGAGGCATTGCTATGCTGGTGGTGTGCGTTTTTCTGCGCAACGAGTTTATCCTCCTTCTCTGTAGTCCGCTTATTTCTCGATTTAGCCGCCATGTTAAAAAATTCCGTTCAGCCCAGATCTTGTTGGCTGACGGTCTTTCAGGCATGACCTCAGCATTGCTTTTCACACCAGAGAGCTGGCGTCCACCCCGTACTACAGGATACAGAGTATCAGGGGATCCCTGACTGGACTGGAAGTAGTAAAGGGTAATTTGGAAAGATCATCGTGTAAGATCAACCGGATTTCAGGAGACCTTTTGCGATTGTCGAGAAGAGAAAATTGGCCTCAAAATTGGTCTGATTATCCTGTAGGTTCTTGAAGGTTACTGGATCATCTGAATGTTGTAGTCATTGCTGAGTCTAAATACGTATATTCCTACATACATGCCACAAGCAAGCTAACGGCCCTGCACATCGAAATGAGGTCAAATAAAAGTGGGTCTACTAAAGTTCCACCACCGTTCTGTAACAACAACAGCTGTTCAAACTGTAGATTTCTACTGGCAAGCCAACTTAACCCCCACATTGGACAATGCTTGCTGGTTTGCATTGCTGGTTTTATGCCTGGGGTTGCTAATACGATAGCAGTGTTAGAACGCATGCAGCAGTTCTTATATTCTGACTCTTTGCTGGGGATGTAACACTGCAAAAAATGATATCTTGGCAAGTAAAATGATCTGCTATCTATTTAATATATCTTAAACGTCTCATTTCGAGATTGTTGTAAGCTCATTTTAAGATTATTCATCTTATTGCCAGGTAATTCATTTTAGTAAGCCCAATTTTCTGACCGTATTGGCTTATTTTAAGAAATGTGCTTGAAACAGGCCAAATCGTTCCTGTATTAGCATGATCCCAGTTGCAGAATGACATCAGAATGATTCTCCAAAAGTTCCTTTTGCTTGCCAACATGAAAGCTGTTCCCGTAAGTTCACTGAACTTGACAAAATAACAACCAGTTACAGTTAAATGACCTTGAGGCAAGAACAAAACACCACTGGTATTTAAACCTCAATTCAAAGACCAGTAAAATGACAGAATGCACATTTTCTACTTATTGTCCAACTGGCTTGCCCTGAAGTTAATATTACTACTACAACAGATGTTTAGAGAAGAGCTTACAGGGTGGACAATGAACATTGGACTTAACGTTGTTTTAACCAAATGGGATACCCTGCATAAATGGCTTTGTTGACATGTTCGTGTGCTGGTGGTAGATTGAACACAGGGTCATTTTGTAATTCTATTGATTTTACTTTTTTATATACCATTCTGAAAACTTCCTCATACATTCTGAAAGTGTTCTAAGAACACTGCTCAAGGGCCATACAGATCTAGGGTTAGGGTTAGGGTTAGGGTTAGGGTTAGGGTTAACGTTAGCGTCCTTTAACGTTAGCGTCAACATACAAAAAAGTTTTGGTATGCTGGAAGTGTACCAGACCCTTTATCACTAAACACTAATCTGATGTTCAGTTCTGTAAATATTTAGTTAGATTAGTTAGCAACAACAGATTTCCAAGAAAGACACAATTTTTATACCTTCTGGCGGGCAGGGAATGTCATCATCCAACTTCTCTTTGCCCCTCCCAAATGATTTCACACCCCCGCCATTAATTTCAAATCGCATATCATCGTGACCTCAGTAAAAACCATTATTTCCAAATCTCCCATCATGCATACTTCATTATCGCAGTTGACATCACCTTTTTCCTCTCACGGAAAACCTTCATTATTTCCAAGAGTATTTTTAAACAAATTATATCTGGCCAAGACCACAATCAGATCTAGGTTTTTAAGACTGTATTGGTTGTTTTATTAAGTGTTCATCAAGGACATTAACAGCATAACTGAGCCAGATTATAACCGAGTTACTCTAAGCTTTGTCTAAACTCTCCAGAATGCCCCTCGAATCAATTCTGAACAACTTGGGCCTGATGACACAGTTCATTATGCTGGAATATCCCATCATTGAAGGGTACATGAAGTCCATTAAGGGCTGCAAATGGACACCAATCAGTGAAACGTAGCGAGTACCAGTCAATGACATGTTTAGGTGAACCAAAGGACCCAGCCCATGCCATGAGAACACATCCCACACCAGTATGGAACCACCACCAGCCTGCACAGCGCCTTGTTAAGCCCACACATTGCCGGTCTTCTAAGATCCAGTTGGCAACCTCATGAGCCCAGGTGAGGCGCTGTGTCCGGTGTGGTGGTGTTAACAGTGGCACTTTTGTGGGTCCTCTGCACCCACATCACAAAGAACCTAAAGAATGCGCATGTGGTCACCTACATTGAATGTGGATGTGATTTCTGCCAGAGTTGCTTGTCTGTTTGCATGCCCGGACACCACTGGTCACAATCGTTAAGCACCTGTGGGTGGCCACTGCACTGTCCACTGTGGGTGGTAATATTTTCTATGACATATTCCTGGTACACATGTGACACTGTGACAACTTCGGAAATGGAATGTCCCATCTGTTTGCTACCCACCATCATGCCTCGCTCAAACTCCGATAATTCATGTCCCCTTGCCATGAGCTCACTCACAGGATAACACCTCACAACTGATACAGGTGTGGGCGTTCCCAAGCCATCCCAGTTAACACCACCCTATATGAGGGGTGTATGTGTATATATATATATGTATATGCAGTTGTTTTATTACATGAGGTACTTTAGGCTTACGTTTCATTTCAGCTAGCCTATTCAGGGGTTTCTGAACTGCTTGTCTCAACGTCTGCCTGCACAATGTGATCTGACACCAGGAGGAACCAAACCATCATGTAGCTCTCTCACTTGAGTGACATAGTCCTGTCAATTTTGTTGTCAGTATTATTCTTTGCAGTTATTGAGGCTGAAAAACTGAAAACACACGATACATAAACACATGAAATGTGGACAGACATTAACAACACAGCCGATTGCACGGCTTCCTTAATTGTATTCAGATTAGCTGAGTTACTTCTCCTTTTTCAGGGGCCCATGTCTGGGAAAATCAAATACACATTATTTATTATTTGTTTCAAAATATGCAAATAACAAGGTTTGTTACGTGAAAAATTCCTACAGAGAACACTCTTCTGCACACTTAAATACACAATTATAATATTATATTATACATTTATTGTTGTGGTGATGTGCATATATTGGCATATATTTCAATATTTTAAAAAGGGCACAGTTAAATACCTTACGCACAAATATATAATTAAATGCTGCTGTCGGAACAAAACCTCATATCTTTGTTTTTTGTTGTTTTTCAGTTTTTGACATAATCTGAAAATGCTTGTAATTTCTAGTTCTGTTGACTTTAAAAGTAAAAAGTCTGTTTTTTTCCTTCTCCAGTAATGTTTTTGGGGAAGGTTTTGTTTAGACAACAGCGATACACTGCACAATATACTGCGCATATATTTTTAATAAGAGCAAACATTATCCACATGTATTTTCATTTTCCCTCCATATGGACACTGGCATCCATTCTGTGCCCTTTCATAGTGAAGTTAGGGAGAGTGTTTCAGAACATGCCAGCTAAGACATCTGTACGTTTACACAGCAACTTTTTAATCCTAAATTTAAATATGGCAATTCTCTGCTAATTTTAGTGTGTTATTAATTTATTTATGTTAATTATACATATATATAAATATATATATATATATAGCCATGTGACAACAGATCAGATTTCAAATCAAACTGTCATTAATGTAATTGAACATGTATGTTGACATGCCCCACATGTGCACATCCTAATCAATGAACAGCAAGCAAACCAGACTCCCAAAAACCTTTCAGAAGAAAGAAAAGCTCACTTTACTTCTAATGAAACCTTTTTCTCTGGTTTTGTACGAGGTACAAGGTTTTGTTTGTTTTGACAGCAGATTAGAACAGTTAATCAGCTTGTTTAATTCTAAGGAAAATGGTCATATAAAATGAATAATGTAAATATAAAACTTCAGTATTTCCTCCCCCCATTGGTTTGTTAGTTATTTGTTTGCTAATATGTTAGTTTTCCTGGTTGCTTGGTCTACATAACTGACCGCTAACATGTTCAGGCAATAAAATATCCCTAGTCTTAAACAGATTATTTTGTTTATTTTAGGAAAACTTTCAAACAATGGACGAAATAAACAAAATTCCTGTACATCACTTAATCTTTATCTAGGCCACAAAAGGTCACAATGTTTTCTAAACACTAATTTCCAGTCTTTGGATAAGAAGTGTAGGGCATGCATGACTCCCCTCCCACAATTTCCTGTCAACCTTCAAATTCTCCATGGTTTATATAAGCCCATAAAAATGACTAGAGTCATCTGAAATGAGCATTTTAGCTCTACTAAAAACAATTTAGCACAGTTTCACAATGCAGCAGCAGGGAAGCCACCATCTACGAGTGATAGTCCAGTAAATTTGAAAATAAAAGGCTGCATACGTACAATACTGGCAAAGACATCCTAGAAAATGGTTGATGACTAGTTATGTTGGTGGCAAATGTTTTTTTTTTGTTTGTTTGTTTTGTTTTGTTTTTTTGGTTTTGCCTGTAAAAACACTATATGACATTAATATGAATATAAATAAATATGAATACATTACATTGTAAGCTGGTCCCATGTAATGGAAAACCAAATTTCGCTTGCTTTATTGGAAATTATAATTAGAATAAAAATAAGAAATATTTTTTGTGATAAGTGTTTGGCATACTATATCAACTCATACTATATATCGTACTATAGATCAAGGTTTCAAAGAGTGTCGTTCAATCCCCAGACTATTTGCTCCGTATATGCAAACTAAGCAGCCCCTTTGAACTCTTTTGAGCCAGTGCATGTGTGTATATATACTCCTCGGCTCCAGCAGAGATTAAACCATCATAAATGTGGTTTAATCACCAATTTTGAGTAGCGATATGAAAAATGTATTGTTCACATAACAAGGGGCGAGGAACCCAGAGAAATGAGAAAATCATACTGCAGTCATTCTTTGGAAAAAAAGGAGGATGTAACCTTGTCTTTCTTTTTAAGAGGCGGAAATCTTCAGCCAGATTCTTCTATGTATTACTTTTCCAGTCCACCTTAAGAGAAGCAAGACCTTATCTGTGCCTTAGCCTGATATCTCCACCTTAGCCCTGCCTTAGCTAGATATCTCTACCACAGCCCTGCCTTAGCTAGATATCTCTACCTTAGCCCTGCCTTAGCCTGATATCTCCACCTTAGCACTGCCTTAGCTAGATGTCTCCACCTTAGCCCTGCCTTAGCTAGATGTCTCCACCTTAGCCCTGCCTTAGCTAGGTGTCTCCACCTTTGCCCTGCCTTAGCTAGATATCTCTACCTTAGTCCTGCCTTAGCTAGATGTCTCCACCTTAGCTCTGCCAACCATTAAGCACCTGTGGGTGGCCACTGCGCTGGTAATATTTTCTATGACATATTCCTGGTACACATGTGACACTGTGACAACTTCGGAAATGGAATGTCCCATCTGTTTGCTACCCACCATCATGCCTCGCTCAGACTCCGATAAGCCATCCCAGTTAACACCACACTATATGAGGGGTGTATGAGCACAGCCGATTGCACGGCTTCCTTAACTGTATTCAGATTAGTTACTTCTCCTTCCCATGTCTGGGAAAATCAAATACACAGTATTTATTATTTGTTTCAAAATATGCAAATAACAAGGTTTGTTACGTGAAAAATTCCTACAGAGAACACTCTTCTGCACACTTAAATACACAGTTATAATATTATATTATACATTTATTGTTGTGGTGACGTGCATATATTTCAATATTTTAGTAATATTTTTAATATTTTTCAATATATTTCAATATTAAGGGCACAGTTAAATACCTTACGCACAAATATATAATTAAATGCTGCTGTCGGAACAAAACCTCGTATCTTTGTTTTTTGTTGTTTTCAGTTTTTGACATAATCTGAAAATGCTTCTAATTTCTAGTTCTGTTGACTTTAAAAGTAAAAACTCTGTTTTTTCCTTCTCCGGTAGTGTTTTTGGGGATACAAGGTTTTGTTTAGACAACAGCGATACACTGCACAATATACTGCGCATATATCGCTACCATAGCTCTGCCTTAGCCAGGTAGTTATCTTTGCCAGCCCTTGTGTCCACGACAAGTCTGACAATTAAAAACATGTAGATGTGGGTTCACCCTCATTTTCACTTTGTTTTTCTTCATTCATGCAAGAATTATAACTTCCTCAACAACTGCAGCCAGTTCCTCTTCTCGTTCTCATCACAATGAAAGCAGCGGAATGATAACTGAGTAGTTATCTACAATCTATTCAGTATGCAAGAAATACAGCACTGTACAACTACAGGCTCTGCCAGCGGAGTAGACTTGGACCATACGTGCCAGGTCGATACATCACATCTTAACAAGCAGATAGAGAGGTTAGAACATGTTCAAATGTTAAGAAGTAAATCCTGTCTGTCAACACGAATGTGATAAGTTAGCATCATGGAAAGTAAATAACCTAAAATATATTCACTGCAAAAAAGGAATATTTATTAAATCTAGTCCATATATATATATATATCTTATAATTCTGATTTTGGGATTGTTGAAATTTTTTTTTACTTATTCCTACATTTTGTACTTGTTTTAAGTCAATTTAGTAACTGAATTAGTTTTCTTTTTATAGATTTATACTATTTCTTGGTATAATTATGTCGGGCAGAGGAGCACAGGTTTGGTCCTTTGTGCACTCCAGCCGTTCACACTGGACATAATGGGGATATTACACTGACTGAAACTTATGAACAGTTGAAAATTAGGTAGAATTTAACTGTTGAGGTTGCAACTTTCCATGTCGGGGATTCAAGCGTATGCATTTTATTTACTGTCAAAAACAACCAGCGAACAAACGTGTCTTCTGAATGTGTGTCCATACATATATATACACATACACACACACATACATGGAAATATATATATACTTACATACATATCTAAAACTTCTCAAAACTATTGTAAAATAAGGTACTGGGCAGCGTATTTGCAACCTGTTCATGTAATAACTTTCTCTCAGAGAGCTTTTACAGCCATTCAACTCTTTAGACACCTGGTTCCCATCACCGCCACTGCTGTGAATCAGAGGATGTGGTCGAGGTTCTCAAAAAGTGAGTATTTCACACGAGCCCCCTCTGAAGGACCTCATACCTTAAACAACAGATGCAGATATTTTGGAACAACAGTGGGAGTCCCTTTTACTTAATGAAGGACTGTATTGGATGGTAAAAGTGAATACTGGACTTCCTCACGTTAAAATCATTAAGTGTTGTTCATTTGTCGTTTGCATGTGGCATTTTTGCCAATACTGCCCAAATAAATGACTTTACATATCACTGCCCCTTCATCATAGACTGGCCCTTCATCCACCTTCCCTGAGAGCAGGTTAAAATGCATAGGCTCCTAAATTAATAATAAGCATTGGTATGATGAGCGAGGGCACCCTCTCTGATGACATGCCAGACGGTACTCTACATGCAGTTCCCCACAGTCTACATAACTCATACTTACATTTATCGAGTAGACGAGAGCAGCAATGCCCAGAGGTAAGCAGCAGCACAGCATGGTGAAGATGGAATAGCCCAAGTAATCAGGCAAGGGCTGAGCCAGGCCGGTGGTCACAAAGACTGTAGGCTGCACAGTCACTGTGGGCTGACCAGCATGTAGAACCTGACACTGACCATCATAAGGCTGACCGTACGGTACTCCATAAGGCTGGGCCTGAGGGTAATCAGCCTGGTTGGGGTAGCTTGTTGGAATGGGATTGTAGCCAGCATTGTGGTCCTGGTACGGTGGAGGCTGATCCCCTCCTGATTTCTCTCCTGGATTCCAACCAGCAGGTGGGGCACTTGGGTCCATTTTAATTCTGCTCTTCTCTTACTAAGATGCACCTCGTTGCTGCTCCTCTCGACGATCAGCTTCAACTTTGCAGACTCTCGTTTATTATTGATCCTTCTCGTGGGCGTGGCCACAAAATGGGCGGGGCAGCAACGAGGAGAGCACGCAGTGCTCTGGCACAAAGGAGCCTCATAACTGATGCCCGTTGTGTTGGAAACGCAATTTGTACCCCAGAGCGGAAGCAGGATCTGCCAGAGGGGAAAACAAAACCCCCGCATTTAAAGGGGAAGTCCACCAGTTTTTACAAACGTCTGTGCAGGTCAGTCGTTCAGATGTAAACATCTAGAGGGGTTTGCTGTGAAACGCTGTGGTGGTGAACGGAACCAGACGTCTGAGGAGTTAAATGTCTTTTTAGTCTCCCTCACACAGAAGGTTATTACATATGAAGAAATGGTTCTGAATAAGTTGCTCATGTCTGAGACATTGCTTTATGATAGCTTTGCAACGATCTTCTATCAAAATCTGTTTTTATGCAGTACTGCATAAAGTAAAGCCCCCAATAAAACTCCAGATTTTCCAGATATACATCTGTTTTACCATCATCATTGTTACCTTCAAATATACCCAGAGGACTCATGTAGGTGGTTGGGGATAGTTAATAAAATCGTTTTCAAGCCAAACCACTTGTAATGACCTTGTTAAAGGTGCCATAGACTGCATTAATTCAGCATTTTAAATTGTTCTCTGATGTTCTACATGGAAGGTATGTGATTTTGGCAGGGGTAAAAGATGACCACTTGTACATGCCTATTTACACCCTATAATTTGGTCCTAGAATGAAACTAGTTGTTTTCCCTTTCTAGGCGAGCTCATGAATAATCTCTGTTCTGATTGGCTGGTTTACAGTGAGACGCCCCAATAATCACACAGAACCAACATGTCCAAATAAACACAGACAGGAAAATAAAATGAGCATCTGTGTGAATTAGCTCCGATCATCATAATCTGATGAGCTCTGCTCTGATTGGCTGGTTTACAGTAAGATACCAGGATCATCACTCAGAAGCAACATGTTGAAATAAATACAGGAAATAAGTATAAATAAAATATGTATAAATAATCTCCGCCCTCATACTATTTCGTTAGCTATGCTAATGCTAGTTACTGGGAGCTTGCTAGTAGCTAAGGTTACTAAGGCTACCCCCATCCGGACATCAACACTATGTAGATATGAACCTCTCAGTTTAAAATGATCTGCTTCAACCAGCAAACACTGATACAGTCACACAACATGGCTGCTACTTACAGGCTGCTGTTGGGGTAGTGATGCTAATAAAGGTGGAGCGGCTTCTCTCTTCAGTCTCCTCAGTGTTAAACGCTGTCCGAAGCTGCTCCATATTTCTTTCTTTGAGAAACTGTCCGGAGTGAAATGTGCAGCGCAAACTAACAACTCTGAATTAATGCCCAGGATCCTATTAAAGTTGTGGGCACTGAAGTTGGCTTCTTATTCCAGTTTTTAAA
This sequence comes from Semaprochilodus insignis, assembly GCA_034552555.1. Classification (NCBI taxonomy): domain Eukaryota; kingdom Metazoa; phylum Chordata; class Actinopteri; order Characiformes; family Prochilodontidae; genus Semaprochilodus; species Semaprochilodus insignis. The sequence continues at coordinate 19,286,429 of CM067497.1, forward strand.
CTTTGCTGTTCCACCTTAAACGGTGCTGCGATGACATCCTGGCGCCTGTACAAGTTGTAGCATTTAAAGTGGAATGGAACATCTGACTAAGAAGCTGGAAGTCAACTTCACCCTCGTTTAAAGAGGAACCTCAGCCATGTTCTCCGACAGGTCAGTTTCTTATAAAGGGAACGGAAAGTGCCGGCATCCTCTTTGCGGCCTGGAACTGTGGATATCTGCTCAGTCTGCTTTTGTCATGGCTGTTGATCCATTGTCTTATGATGTGAAACTGGTGTATGCACATTTTGGGGGTGTAAGTAGGCCAATTGAAAGGTCAGTACTGTTACGTACCAGTAAATGCGGGATTTGTATTTGAAGGAGAAACAACAGTGCTTGAGGTTCACGGTATGTCATTTCTATGTGCTGAACTATGTACTGAGCTTTGATAAACTGGTGGACTTCCCCTTTGAAGAATTCCCTGGAGAAGGCGCCCTGGTGTTAATGCTTTTCAGAGGGGAAGCTTTTGAGTGCTCTTAGCTGGGGAGTTTTGTACTTTCACTGTACTATTACAAATAGAAAGCTGTTGTGAGATTGTAATAGGGCTTCGGGCCTCCAAGCTGTGATGCTTAAGAGCTGTCATACAAGCGCAACTTCATATTTATGAGGCTTTTGGGAAACTGAGCAGTTCTCCTGAAGAAACCTCTGGGGAGATGGAATGGAAAGCATATCTGTATTCACTACATATAAGGTAAAGAAAGAGCTAGTGGAGTTCTGACTAGCCAATACAGCAATATATCTTGTTTGGAGATGAAGAGCTCGTTTTCTCAGCATGCCATCATCTAAATGCTATTAATAGGCTGGCATCATTTTAGATTTTCTATATCTAAAGTTTTAGTGATGGTTTTACTGTTGTGTCATCCCGCTATCGGCTCATTCCTCCATGGGAGGCGTGGCTATATGGACTGGTGAGCCCTCTGGGATGTGCAGTAAGAGAGCTACATAGAATATGTAAATAGATGGAACTGGTGGAGGGGGGTTGTTCTGGGCTGCGGGGCTGTTTAGTGGGGAAGTGGTGCAGTGTTGGTACCTGCTGCCCTGCTGAAGTGTGTGGCTGTTGGTGACCTGCCTGTTAACCTGGCTGTTTGGTAGTGGTGTGCGGCGGTCTCTACTGCTACATTTATATGCTGAATGCAGAGCAGCACAAAACATTTTAAAACCAACATGCTTTATTTATCAGCACTTTCAACTCTAAATTATTGTAACTGCCAGTCATCACTTAGTAACAGTAATGTCAAATGGTCAGCACTCAGTAGCAGTAATGCTAACCAGTCGTCACTTAGTAGCAGTAATGTCAATCAGTCAGCACTCAGTAGCAGTAATGCTAACCAGTCGTCACTTAGTAGCAGTAATGTCAATCAGTCAGCACTCAGTAGCAGTAATGCTAACCAATCAGCACTCAGTAGCAGTAATGCCAACCAATCAGCACTCAGTAGCAGTAATGCCAAACAATCAGCACTCAGTAGTAGTAATGCCAACCAATCGGCACTCAGTAGCAGTAAGTCCAGTCAATCAGCACTCAGTAGTAGTAAGTCCAGTCAGTTAGCACTCAGTAGTAGTGATACTAACCAGTCAACACTCAGTAGTAGTAATGCTAACCAGTCAGCACTTAGTAGTAGTAAGGCCAGTCAATCAGCACTCAGTAGTAGTGATGCTAACCAGTCAGCACTCAGTAGTATCAATGCTAACCAGTCAGCACTCAGTAGCAAATCTGCTGTGAATAAAAGGAAACATACAGGCAAGGTTTATCTTACATCCATCTACCATCCAAAATTAAAGGACAAGAGGTTTTAGTAGTTTAGCTCCACTCAGCCCCATTCGTCGAGGACTTGCTCACAGGTGCCCTCTGGTGTTTTGCAGTCATGTTTTTGATATAACGGGAGAAATAGGAAGTGGCCAGGTTTCCTTTAAACTGTCTCTGGTTAGCAATATGTATATGTCAGCTGCTTGTGTTCAGAGTCCAGGTTCACAGGTTTCCTGCCAAATTGTTGTGGGTGTAAATTTTCAAGTTGCAGCTACTTGGATAATGTACTTCAGCCACCAAAGAGATTACAGACAGTAGAAAATGAATCGTCTAATGAGTGGTCATTGATCCTGGTTTGAATAGCTAGAGAGAGAGAAAGAAAAAGAGTCGTCCAGCATAAAATATCTTAAACTATATACAATAACACAGATACAGCAAAATACATCATGCAAGTTTAATTAAAGACAATACGACAAATGCTTCTCAGGCTTCATGGGTTAACGGCACTTGGGCAGACCCCTTCCGGCTGCAAGACGTGGGCCACATACGGACCAGATTAAGGCCGTGCGTCAACTGAAAGTATGCAACTCTGCTGTATGTCTGCCAGATGTGGAGCACATCTGTTTTGGAACATGTGGGCCACTTTTGGCTCTCTGCAGATTGCCAGGGCTGACAGCAGGCAGCACTGCCATATTTGTGCCAGTAGTACCAGATCAGTTTTGGGACAAGGGGGGCCACAGGTGTGTTTTGAAAAAGTGGGGCACCTTTGGCTCACATCCAGATCGTCAGTCCTGACAGTAGGCAGCAGTGCTATATCTTTGCCGGTGGTGGCCCACACCAGCATACTATCTGGATCTGGTGTACACTTCGGGCTGGAGATTTTTTTGCTGGATCTGGCAACCCTGCTGACATTCCTCTACTGTACAAAAACTGACTCCTGCTGCTTCAAGTCCCAAAAGAAACTCTTAGCAAGTGTGTTATTTAAGCGTTTCTGCATTTCTGCAACTTGTTGTTGTGCTTGTTATGAAGGTTTATTTATAGTGTAGCTGGACACCACTTCCTATTTGTTTTAGTCACCTGTTGCAGGATCCTACTATAAGCAAAGAAATTGATTTTTGAGAGCAAATTGTTAGACTAGCTTAGTACTATGTTAGCTAGCCCTCTAACCTCAGATCTCACAGTCTCCAAAAAAGACCATGCAGATTCGTAAAAGGAGCTTGACCTCAGAAGCACAGTCCAGCAGTTAGGTTACAGATATAACGGTGCTGAGTGTTCAAATATCAGACATGATATGGCCGTCTGATACCCTGCCAATATCTGCATATATCTGCAAAATGTGATCTCTGAAATGACCGTGCATGTCCTTCATTTTGTGCTCTTTACTTCTTATCCAGAGAGTGGACTGAAAAGAGCGAAGTGGTCTGTTTTTCAGCAGGGGGGGTTAAACGTGCAGGGCTGGACCACACCGAACCTGCTGCATGTGCTATTATCTCTAGCATTGTTATACTGCCAGGGAGGCGGGCTGTCAATCATTGCTTGATCAGATGCTTACTGACGGCCATCTACTGTACTTCTGCCTGACCGACAGACACTGTTTCAGGTACTATCTCAGGCCAGAGCCCAGAGCACAAATTCAATGTTGGTCCAACTCGTCTGTTTGTCTTTTTGTTCATCCCTCGTTCCTCTTGTAGAGTCCCATTCATTTTAGGCCCTACACAAACCCTATTGTTTCCTTTATCCAACAGCCACCAAACTGCATGTACTCGCTCAAGACAGGTCCCCAAACTCGAATCCACAGCCATACTGACCCGCACTCCTCTATGTGTAGTTTAATCATCCCTCTTTCCTTCCATAGCAGTATTAGCCTTGCAACAGCCAAACAGGAAGTGGAAACCATTTAAGCTGTGCAACAATTCCGCGTTTCCTTCAGGAAATGCACGTTTCTAGTTATTATTAAATTCAAACTTTATTACATATTTGAATCAATGATATGTGAACAAAATCATTCAGAGTTCCCTTTAAACGGGCGGTGAACCTACACGTGTCACCTGAGCAAGGCTGGTGCAAGTCAAAGGCAGACTCTCTGAATGCCTAGGGTCTCCACAGTGCCACCCAGATAGCAAGAGGTTAGCGAGCCATTGTTGAGACCCTGTTGACCGTCACTGGCTTCTTTTGTTCATTGTTTTCCAGGAGCCCCACTAGCAGCTGAACAGAGATTTAGACAAAAAGTTGGGCCTTGTACGCAGGACAGTGGGCTGTGTGGGGACCAGCGGTGGCATACAGTCACCGGGGTACCAACCATATGGAGCCAGCAGACCGTCATGTGCTTAATATCTAGGACTATTTCAAATAGTGATAAATCAAAGGACTATTTTACCAAATGGACTATTTCGCCTTAGAACGCCCTGCCGCACAGACGTCTCCACCATGGCGGTGTCTTAAAAAGTGTTTAGTGTCATGAAACAATATCTTGGAGCGTTTCATTCTACCGTGTGTGGAAAAACTGTGTGTGGGTCAATTAATCAACACTGGGTACAACTTAAAGGGGAAACCGATTTTCAAAAATTGTACGTAATGAAATGGTTAAGATGTCAGAAAGTCCTGGTAAGGTGTGAAATGCTCCGTTCTACTTGCCAAATTGGAATTGTTCCCAGTGGTGGTGATAGGAACCAGACATCTGAAGAGTTTAATGCCTCTAAAAGAAAGTTATTACGTGAAATGGTGAATGGTTATGAATACACTGCTTTATGGTAGTTGTGTGATTAAAGTTTTAAGTTAAGTGCATTTAAATCCATTTATTTTAATCCATTCATAGCGGAGGGATACATGTAGGGCATTGTGACGGCATGGGAAGTTTTACCATCAACCTTCCATGTAAAGACCCAGAAGGCATGTGGAGGTTCGCTGGGGGTTCTGGATAGTACATAAAATGACTGTATTTGTGTTGTAGATATTGTGATGTCTGGTTCCCATCACCATCACCACTGTAAGGAAATCAGAGGCTGTAAGTTGTTCTATAATGGCCCACATAACATCAGACCACTCTTGTTGAAAACATGGTGGAATTCCTCTTTAGGTATTTTCGGGCTTACAGTATGACCAAAAACATAACGTTCCACAAAACCTTCAGCAGGCTCCCAGACCCTCCCTGACACTAGATGTGTGAGGATGTGTTTGACTATAAAGAACCTGTATCGCAGGTAGCCTGTAGTATGTAAATGATGTTCAGGCATTAAAACATTTTCATTGTTTTGTCATGTCACAAAAACCAAGGCATTTATATCTGTCTGTCAGTTCAGCCCACCGTTGGACTGAGGTCAGTACTGTGCACTGATTACATCAGGAAATGTTAATATCAGTTCTTTTTTATGCCAACCAGCTAAATAGTGTGAACAAACTGTAATCCACAACAAGAGGTGGGATTCCTGAATGCCAGCCAAGTTGCTAGATCACCACACCCCTTTCCTGAGCAGCTTGCCAGAAGGCTTTCCTCAAATCATGCATGCTCAAAACATAAGGCCTCCTTGTTTGTAAGAGAAGAATGTATGGCTCTTAAAGCGATAGCATCTTTTACAACTTCCCAACTGCAAACTTCCCTTTCATTTTCTCTAGATTCTGCCTGATTATGTCACAAATTATAGCTCAGATTTTAAATTATGACCCATTATGATTATATACACTCGTCATCAAAAGAATAGCTACACCCAGAAGGAAGTGTGGGATTGCAGTGCTATTGGGAAGGAAGATAAAGGTTACCAGGAACAATAAATGATGATACATTTAGACTGATATGGGGAATATTAATTGAGCTACACATACACAAGTAGTGTCTCTCAGTACGGTTTTGGGCCACCAGACGTCTCAGCATGGAGTTGTAGAGGTTCCTAATGGTCTCCTGTGATAATCCATCCCATGCAACTTGAATATTCTCACACAGTTCCTGCAGATGGTGTGGTAGGAGTGGAGGTGGAGTGATACCAGGCTTTCTGGGCGTGTGACGAATGACAACAAACCGTTCATCTTGGCTCTGACCACGGTGCTTCCACACACGGATTCGTTGGTCGTCTCCACCAAGACAAAAGCGGGACTCGTCACTGAGGATGACCCGCTGCCATTGTGAGTCACTCCATGACTCCATGTCTGGCACGACACCATTGAAGGCTCTGGTGACATTGACATGGTGTTAAGGGCAGTCGTTGTAATGGTCTGCGTGCATGTAGTCCTGCGTCGCGCAGGCGTCTGTCAATTGTGTTTTTTGGGTCACTCTGTGCATGTCGGACAATCCGTCGGTCCTCCCTCTCCGTGGTTCATGTAGGTCTCCCAGATCTTATATAGTCAGTCAGGTACCGCGATAAGGCCCTTCTCTGCTTATGTCCCATTTCACCAAGCATGAAACTTGAATCATTTACATGTCCCATGATGTCGAACTTACCCACCAAGTTTCATTTCTGTCGGCTGATTCCTTCTAGGTGCAACATTTATAATAAAATATATATTAACAGAATTAGCATGTTAATACGTCATGCTCCTTTATTCCCTGCGCAGTGGTGTATGGTGCTGTAAAATACCAGGATATGAGCATAAAGTCATAAAACAGTCTTATTAAAATTAAAGAATTTCCTGGTATTAATAACCAAAGGCAATAAGACACTCTTGGCATTTTCTTGGCTGACTTGCTGATCAGTTTTATGTACACTAATTCAGAAAAACAAAGGAAAAGCTTTTTTTATCTGTCATTATCAGTGAAGAGCATTCCATTAAGGCTTCCGCATCCTGGGCAGGCTTCTTTCATTGTCTTGTGGCTTTGTATTAAAAGTACTTATGATAGGACCCTGAATTCATAAATATCCATAGTGGGAACAACAAGTGAAACTGGCCTTTAGAGTGTACTGCCATGTGAGCAGTGGTGGTGAGAGAAACCAGACTACTGATGAACTGAAGTCCCTCACACAGATTGGTTATGAAGATGTTACATATACAAACCCTGGAGACATGTGTAGGTTCACTTGTCGTTCTGGGTAGTAAAGTAAATAGCTGTATTTGTTAGACATTGTGACCCCTGGTTCTTATCACCACCACTGTAAAGAAACATAAAGTCTGTAAGTTTCTCTACGATGAAGCACTCACACCACACTGCTCTGAATGGCTTAGTTTACACCTTAAAGAATTTATTTTTTAGAAAATCCACTCAAAACCACATAAAACAGGGTGAATTATAGGTCATACATGAGAGCGAGAGGCCGAGAGGCGCCATTGCCTTTTTTGGTGTTGACTGGACGGAACGTATCAGTGAATTTGATGGAATATGACGGAATGTATCAGTAAATATTACTCATTAACATTACTCATTAACATTACTCATTAACATTACTACCTTTGTCTTTAATTGTTAAAAAGCACTTCTGCTGTTTAAGTAGTGACCCAGACTTGTATACTTGCATGTGCAAACATTTTCCCTGTGTCTTCTGCTAGGGCAGTGTTTGGTGAGAGAGCAGAGGGTGTACTGCCCCCCCTACTGGCCAAGGCCGAGTTGCTTTAGTCGGCTACAGTTGGGGGAAAGTATTCAGCCCCTTTCATTTTTGTTATTTAACGTACTTCCAGGCCATACATAGACTTCAAATTCATACACATAACGTGTTTTGACTTTGCGATTTTAAACACAACAAAATATACAGGTATTCATAATGAAGAAACTAAGTTGATTGATCGATTGATCGATTGATCGATTGATTGATTGATTGATTGAAATTGATTTTGGACAATTCTTATGATGAAAAACTGTTTTCAATTCCATAAGGTTACAAAGCTTCCTCTGATGGGCTCACAAATGTTTGCTGAGAAGCAGCTTCATATCATGATGATATGGTGTTCTTGGGATCATATGCGCAACATGACATGCTGAATTATTGCCTCAGTTCTATTTTCTTGTCTTTCTTATCATTAGTTGATGCACACATTAAAAACAATTAAGAAATCTTTATTAGAAAGAAATCTTGCAGTGCTTCAGTGAAGTTTCCACTAGTACAGAATGTTTCCAGTTGTACAGCATGTTATGGTCTCTTCTAAGACTCTTCTGTTTTTTTCCTTTCGAGTGTTTAGGAATTTTGTCTATCAGAACTGTAGGAAGCTCCTTCACTGTGATTGCTACATGTTGCATTAAATATTCACAAACTCTTTTACAAATCCAATTCCAAAAACTACACTGCAATAAAGCAGTGATTAGTAAATCAAGTCTGTTTGACTTATTAAATTGAAAACAGTACAGAAGCAACTCATTTGATGTTTTACGTCAGGAACTTTATTGTGTTTTTGCACATTTTTGCTTAACAGGTGAAACAGGTCTTAGCCTGGGTGTGTTTAGAAAGTTTAGCTTTGTGCTGCTGCAGTTTCACCATACCTTCATACTAGCAGGCAACAAGTCGCTAATGCATCTCAAGTGCATGTCTCTTGTGGATGTACGAGCTATATAACTATATGAAGTTTGTAAGTTTCTGTTCCATGTTTTGAGTGATACTATTGGGAATAGGAACTAAATGCTGGTAGGAACAAAAAAGTTCAGAGAGCAGAGACTGTAAATCCCAGACCCCCATGTCTATGATTGGTCCCAGAATTTTATTTTGAGCCAATCAGTAAGATAGTTGCTTCCCTACATCATAATTCATTTTCATAAAGCTAAGAAAATTCTAACTTTTTGCCTGTCATCATGTCACCGTGTTGGTTTGCTGCTTGTCACTAAAACACAGCTACGAATCACATACTCCCATAGGAAATGACTGGTCGCCTGTTGCTTGAACTGCTCAGTGATGGTTGCCTCGAGTTATGGAATCCTCTCATCTGTTCGATTTCGTTATAGCCAATCGCAATATTTTAATAAGCAGACTTTTTTAATTTGTTAGTGGAAATGGGGAGTATTCTGTACATTGAAGAAGTGTAATGCGGTGTTCCAGAAGGCTCGGTTTTAGGGGCTTTACTGCTTTCCTTTAAAGCCTAGGACTAAGCCATACAGTGTGTGGGGTTATATGTGTCAGTTCAGTGTAGATTCAGTGATACAGCTGCACTGATCAGGAACTTCTGAAACCTTGCTAAAACAGTTGCGTTGCTGTTGGACATTACAGCAGCCCATGTGCTCACCAGGAAAAGAAGATCTCTGAGCATGTTGCTGTGGTCTTATTCAGTTTACACTGGCTTCCTGTTTAGTTTCACTTTGTCTTGCTTTATGACATTTAAAGCTTAATAGACTAGCTCCAGCGTATCTGGCTGAGCACTTAAATCCCATTTAGACCACTTTGTTCAGCTAAAGTGGTCGACATGGAGTTGTAGAGGCTCCTAATGATGTCTTGTAGTAATTCATTCCATGCAGCTTGAATATATTGAATAGATTATGTGGTGGGGCGGAGGCGCTGCGACACCAGGCCTTCGGGACGTATGACAACAAACCGTTCATCTTGGCGCTGACCACAGTGCCTACACACACAGATTCGTTGGACGTCTCCACCAAGACAAAAGATGGCCCGCTGCCATTCTGAGTCACTCTATCACAGTCTGGCATGACACCATTGCAGTCTTCGAAGTCGTTGACGTGGTGTTAAGGGCAGTCATCCTAACGGCCTGCGTGCATGTCGTCCTGTGTTGTGCAGCCGTCTGCCAATGGTGCTGTACTAACAGGATGACAGGATGATGATAGAGGGCATCACTGCTTACTGAATGTCCACAGTTGTGGCTGTTGGGTCAGTCAGGTACAGTGATAAGGCCCGTCCTTGCTTACGTCACATGTGCGGCGGAGCATAAAAACTTGAATTATTCACATGCCTCATGATGTCAAACCTAATCACCCCGTTTCATTCCTGACGGGTGATTCCTTCTGGGCGCAACTGTTTATGCAACTATTCTTTTGATGATGAGTGTAGCTGTGTAGAGTAGTAGAGCACAAGAAAAGCTCCACCCTTCTTACAACACGTCTTTATTCAACTTACATTTTGTACATTGCACAAGGAATATGTTGTTAGCCACACATCCAATATATACACATAAATATAATTGCCAATCATCATCAAACGGTGTTAATTCACTTAAATCCCATTTGGTTCATCTCAGTAATGACATATCCCCTTCATGTATGCTTCCTTCAGAGTAATAGTCTCAGGGAATTCAAAATGAGCACAATAATTCCAATGATCACTGCAGTGGTGTTCAGAATGCTTGCTGTTTTAGAGCTTTTCTTGGCCTTTTGCCTGTTGCCGGTCAGGTTGGCATCTCGAGTCTAAGAGAAGAGAGAGGTGCAGAATGTCAGACTTGGTAGGACAGCTTCTTTACAACTTTTGGAATGTGCTACTAGGAAATGAAAGGAAGCGCTGACTTTACTGCATTAACCTGTAAAACAGCTTTACATTCACACGCATCAAAATGTCACACATCAGAATGACAGATGAGTAACAGCATGCCATCAGTTTAGAGAAAACAGCCATCTAAACATCCAGAAGGTAAGGTATACAGTTTGACCCTTTTGCTTGTGCCATGAGGAACAAACATGTAGCTGGAGAGGGGAAACTTCAGGGCCTTCAAAGAAGACCTGATGATTTCAGAGTACTACAAAATGTATGTTGGTGATTTTTGTTCAGCAGAATCATGCTCGTGTTTAAACTCTACAAGTATTCGAGTCTTTTCATTGTAAAGTTTCATTGTAATCAAAACGGTTTCATTCATGTAGCGTTCTGCAGAAAATCAGAAAACCAGGAAATATCGTTTCATCTAGATATAGCTATACTAGCAGAAGCGCAATCGGATGCTTCAAGTAAAACATGGAACGTCTATTTTTGTTTTAACTGTCTGTATTTAAACTAGAATGGCCTAAAAATACATTCATATGAATTCTGACAGCTGTTAGCTTAGCGCTACCAAACTGCTAGAATCCCATAGGGGCGGTAGTAGAAATTAGCATTATGGTAGAGGTAGGTTTTGACCTTTTGAGTTCAGACATTTAGTATTATTATTACTATTATCAGAACTAAGAAACCTAGTTTCCAGTAAGATATATGTGTTTGAAGTCAATATGGAAACCACAGCCTTAGAATATGGAAATTCATGAATATCACTGTAATTATCTCATCACTCTGATTGCACCTTTATTCCCTGTTCTTATGTTCTCCTGCCCCTAACCTGGAAATGAATCAACATCTGCCATCTTTAAAAACATGTGACTTAATACACAATATCATTTTACAGTATAATCACTGTATTACTGAAAGTGATCTGTTTTTCTCTGATTCCTTGATTTAATACCTTAATTCACTAACAGGAAATCCCGTCGTGCCTCTTAAGAAAACCAATACAGACCAGTAAAGCTAGTCACCAGCAAAACCAGCATATATTGTGTTTTGTATGTTGGTATGCTGGTCAACCAGTACATCCATGCTGGGTGACCAGCTAAACCAGCACCAGACCAGCATAAACCAGCTTACCATCTTAGAGTAGTGTAAGTAGTAAATGAGTGTAGTTTAGACGTAGAAGAAATGGAATGTTTCAGCAGCTCCTTTGATAATGATAAGGGTATGTAAAGGGTGGAGGAAGATAATAGATTGCTTAAAATATATACTGGTAATCTATGCTGGTAATTTGAATTACATAGATTAAATAGTTACCAACATTAACTTTTGTATATTCAATTATCGCTGTTACAATAATGCTAAATTTGGCTAACATCTTTGGGATTTAGATTTGTGCCAAGCTAGTGGTTGCATACTTCCACTTTTCCACTAGGTTTAGCACTATTCTAGACATTTCAGCAATGTGTGCCTTACTTTTTAGGTTGTGTTGTTTTGTAATCTAGATATCTTAAGTCATCAAAAGAGCCTGTTAGCTATTGATGGTTTGAGAAATTTGACAAAACTGATCCTGGCTTTTTATTGGAATTTCCTGTTCCACCTTAAATGGTGCAGAGGTTACATTCAGCCTCTGAAATTTTAATGATACGATGAAATACATTTTTGGCCATACTGCCAAATCGTGCCAAACTGTAAGCACACATTGTAAGGGTTCAGGTGGTGCCGCCTGCAGCCAGCAGAGGGCGGCGGCAGCGGCGCCGTCCTGAGGCAACTACAGCCTGAAACTCCAACCCCCAGATTGCCACGGGCTGTTCACCCAACAAGCTACACCTGAGGTGCCGGCCATATAAGCCCCCACCAAACAGCCGTCGTTGCTACACCTTTGTAGAGGGGTAGATGGTATGGTACTAGCACAAGACAAGACAAGACCCTAACCCTATAATAATAACAATAATAATAAATAATCTCTTTTGTTTGAGCATGCCACTGTTGGCATCATTGAGCTTCCTGCCGTTTTCTCCCTCTCCACATGGGGCCATCACTACTGAGGTTGGGGGTTCGATCCTCACCTCAGCTCAGTTTGCAGTTCACTCCCCGCACACATCGTTTCACGTGCATCCACATCCAGGAAACCCGTTTGCTTGCAGTTAAACCTTTACATCGGCGCAAACGGGTTCCCTCCCTGCACTTGGGTCCACTCCCCCAACCGTGCCGTGACATACATGCATTTGTGTGATCCTGCTGGTGTGGGTTTCCTCTTTTTCAATGATGCACACAAATGTGCAATGTAATTGTCTTATTTGTAAGAAGTTTTTATGTTTACAGGGGAAAAAAAAAGAATAATTTTGTCACTTCTAGTCAACCAGGGGAAAAAATGGGTCATGTACAGTACCCAACTAAATGGATGTTTTTGGTTATCTTAAAGACTCTACAGACCTTAACTGATGAGAGTGGCTTTTGGATGGTTTTAGGGGCTGGATTAGGACCAATGGGCTAAAAGAAGATAGCTAATATAACAGTAGTGAGTGGATTATGGGTGGTTTTAGAGGCTGGATTAGCGGCCAATGGGCTAAAAGAAGATAGCCAATATAACAGTAGTGAGTGGATTATGGGTGTTTTTTGGAGCTGCTGGATTAGCGGCCCATGGGCTAAAAGAAAATACAATATTGCACTGATCCAACACATATCCAAAACATATCCTGATATACCACATATACTTTTGATGTATCACAGTATTATATTTCTGCTACATCACCTCTAATATACCTTTTGTTGTGCTAAAAACTTTTTTCTCTTTTTTCTGCACCGTTTAAAAGCTCTAGTTCCCCTTTCAGTTTAGTTAATATTCATGATGGACAGACGAAAACAATTTGCCCAAAACTGCTGAGAACTAAGTCTTATATCAACCACCATTGCAAGTTAAGAAAGCTGTTTTATCCTCCTGTAAAGTTCCATTTTGGAGGTTTTTAAGGTGGACTTTATAGTTTATTCTTTATAGTTAACGTTTATTCTAAAGTAAAGCTTTAATCTAAACATAAGGAGAACCTTTTATAAGTAGCTGCATCTAACTATTGACNATGTTGTCCTTCATGTTTGTCTAGCCACATGCCCCGAGTGCCTCTGGCACTACAGTATGTGTCTATTGAGCAAGTTTATTTTGTATGAAGCACTGAGGCATTCACTTTTACTTTATGCTTTGGAATGTCATGTATGGAATGTTTGTTATACACCTACATTATTATGCACTTCATTGGCTTGAGTAACAAAATCTTTCTACAGATTTTCCAGTAACTGTGGCTAAACACACTGACAATCCTGAAAAACCAGCACACGTGCACATGACAGATGGGAATGCAGTTGTAGAGTCTTTATTCAGCACCATAACTTCCTACTTTATGTTCAGTTTGTTTAACCAAATTACCAGTTTTAGTGGCATCATCATTAACAAATACGTGGAGTTAATAACAACTGAAGTCCAGGTCCTGTGCTGAAGCAACAAGCCCTCTTTAATCTTAATCTGTTCCTGTTTCATTTTAGAAGGGGGAATTAAAATGTATGCAATCAATGGGCTACAATATTATCATCTAAAGCGTCCGCTTTGGCGAGTTCCTCCCCATAACAGAAGAAAAATGTTCTCAATATTTATATATCTCTATGCCTGCATATCTAATATTTAGTTAGTATCTTATTGCTGAACTGGGTTTCACCACCAACCTGCAAGTAGTGTCTTAGCCAGTATCAACTAATGCTGCTTTCAAGCCCTCATCAGAAGTCAGTTGAGAGTCTTACTCAACTGGAGCTATTGTTTGTAAGCTTCATATTTGGAACTTAGAATTTAAGCCAGCATCGTGATTAGAGCTGAATATAAAACAACAGCTTTCTGCCATCCGTGTGTTACTTGCATCTTCTTAGGCAGAGATATCTAGTAGACACTGATCTCAACATAAAGTAGTTTGTTTTCTGCGAGCTGATTTGATTTAGTAATCAACCTAGTCGTAGTAATTTCAGGAAACCTAAAAATGCCATTTTTATACAGTACCAGTCAAAAGTTTAGTGATCTTAAAGTCTCTACAGGCTTACTACGCTTAACAGCTTCAGCTGATGAGATGTCTGCAACAATACATATCCTGATTTACCACATATACCACAGTATTATATTTTTGCCATATAGCCACCTCTATTTTTTCTGCACAGTTTAAAAGCTCTAGGTCCCCTTTGAGTTTAATGAATATTCATGGTGGACAGACCAATAGAATTACTTCAAAACTGCTTAGTTAAAAGTCTTGTTATATCAACTTCCATTGCAGGTTAAGAAAGCTGTTTTATCCTCCTGTAAAGTTCCATTTTGGAGGTTGTTTAAGGTGGACTGTATAATTCCATGAGTGCTATTTTATAGTTTGATGTCTTCACTTTTATTCTAAAGTAAAGCTTTAAGCTTTAAGGAAACCTTGTAAAAGTAGCCGTGTCTAAACTTTTGCCTGGTATTATACATATTTCAAATAGGCCATCAGTGCCTGTTTACCTGCAGGGTTTAACATATTGAACATTATTTTCATATAACATTATTTTCACTTAGCTGACAAAACATGGAATGTTATCGGGGTGTTCCAACTTTTGCATATGACTGTAAGAGCCTTAGGAGGAACTGAGAGTCATTTACCAGTTTCACAATCGGTACAACAGAGATAGTCTGCTAAACCTGAAGGTGTAGAAGGAGAGAATGAGGAAAGAACACAGTTATGTTAGAAAGCAATTTTTTTTTCTTGATCAAATAGATTCGGCTGAATAGTGCACATGCTGAGCGGGGGGATTTGGGAGAGCCACTTAGAACACTACCACCATTTTGATCCTTGCTAATGTAATATCTGGTGGTCAGTGCAGTTTGACACATTATTCCATTAAGCCTGCATTATTCATACTTGCCTTTATAGAGTAGATGAGGGCAGCAATGCCCAGTGGTACGCAGCAGCACAGCATGGTGAAGATGGAACAGCCCAAGCAATCAGGCTCGCGTTCAATACCAGGGATCACAAAGACTGTAGGCTGCACAGTGATAATTTGCTGGCCTACAAATGCAGGTTGCAAGTGATCTTCATGTAGCTGACCGTTCGGATGGTAGGCATGCAGGTTGGGGTAAACCTCTGGTGGTGGAGTGTAACCAGCATTGTAGTCCTGGTATGGTGGAGGCTGATCCTGGTATGGTGGAGGCTGGTCTGGGTTCTTTCCTGGTTTCCAGTCAGCAGGAGGGGCAGTTGGTGGCTTTGTAGGGTCCATGTTAACTCTGCTCTTCAGTTTAGTTTTGAATGCCCTAGTATATGCTGGCTGTGTTCCTGTATGGCAAAGACTGGTTTGTTTCTTGTCTCGTTGTCTATAACAGCCTTGGGGGTGTGGCTAATGGATGGGAGAGGCTGCAATGCCAAGAACACGCCCATTTTGCTAGGTGCAGGAAATGTCATCTGTTCCCAGGTACAGGTGAATGGGCAGCTTTCACCAGCACTAAAGGGAATACCCTGTTTCCATGTCTTCATAGGATCCTGCGGTACTCTTATCTCCTCTGTTTTTAATAACACGGTGTAAAAGCTCTAGTACCTCTTTCAGTTTAGTGAATATTCATGATGGACAGACCAGTAGAATCAGTCCAAAACTGCTTAGAAATAAACCTTGTTGTATCAGCCTCCACTGCAGGTTAAGAAAGCTGTTTTATCTTCCTGTAAAGGTCCATTTTGGAGGGTTTTTAAGGTGGACTGTATAATTCCATGAGTGCTATTTTATAATTTGATGTCTTCACTTTTATTTTAAAGCATTAAGCTAAAAATAAGGAGAACCTTGTAATAGTAGCCATGTCTAAGCTTTTGCCTGGTATTATACATACATGTATATTATACATATTCTGTATTATACATGTATTATGCAGGAACGGACTTATATCATGGGAAAAAAAGCATTTAAACATTTTATGCAAACATTATTAAAGACTGTCTAAAACGTGTCATTCACTCCCAGTCCATATACTCCCATCTTCAAAATAAATCCATCTTGATTCACTTATTTGGTAAATTTTTGTGACTAATTTACACCTATACCCACCTATTCAGGCCATAGGAGTTTAGCCCACCCATTCACATTGGAGTTATAAGAGCTACTGTTTCCACTTATTCACTTTTATGCAAAAAAATAATAATAATTACACATCAGCGTGGTGGTTTGTGCACCTAATTTTGAATCGTTCGGCACGTTTCTAAAATAAATAGGTTCGGATCTCGAAGTGTTCATTCCCAGCTGGAAACAAAGAATGGTAGGTTCTTCAGCACAAACCGTGACGACATCCTTGGGCATGTCAGTTGAGGAAAGGGAAGGCAACAGTGGCAACACCCGGTGGTCTGCTGAAGAACCTCTTCTACGTCCTCTTACCACCAGTAGTTGATCCGTGTTTGCTTTCTGGATATAAATAAACATCTGGAATAACAGCACGAACGCTCGCAGCTAATCCACACGCTCCTCCATCTTGTTTGTACTGTTTACTACCGCGGTGCAGCGCCCTCTGTTGATGTTGATGTTGTATCCTTTGTCGGTCCTTGGTTCCAGTAAAAACTTGTGCAAATGCTGGCTGGTTCCCTGATTAGAACCAAGGTTCTAAGAATCCTGAATGGAATCAGTTCAAGAACCAGGGTTCTTTTGGTCAAAAAGGACTATTAGAAGTCTTGTTTCATTATTTAGTTTGTCCGTTCTTCACCTTTATTACAGATTTCATTCATTTTCGGGATATTTCAGGACATTTTTCCACACCTCCAAAGTTCTGACAGCATCAAACTGGGCGATGAGGAGGCTGTAATAATGTACCACCTATGAACATGTGTCAGGTCGTTCCAGGATAGGCACTCCTGGGACACTTCTCATGCCGGCCACCAGAGGTCCAACTCGCCGGAATTCTGAGGATTTTCGCGCCTGCTCCCTCTCACCTAGCCTCTCCCGCACCTACCCTTTCTCACCTGCTCCCCATCCCAAATAATTATCCTTCCCCTTAAATGGCCTTCCCCTTCCTAGGTGTTTGTGGAGCGTTACCCACCTTCCCATGTGCACTGGCGGCTGTGGAAATCCTCAGATTCCGTGTTCCTTCAGTAATCTCTGTTTTGTTTTTCAGACCACTCCCTCGGCCCTGGACTCCTGAACTTTGGTCACCTCTTGCCCTCACTTTCTGTTGTGTTTCCCTTTTTTGACTTTTGGACACCTTCAGAACTTTTAAGTTTTGGGGCCTTGTGCCTTTTTTGGAAGAACTTCTGGGCGTTTCCTTCTTTTGGACCCTTTGTGTTTGTTCCTTCTGTTAGTTAATAAACCTACAATGGATCCAACTCCTGTGTCTGGCGTGCCACCCTTACAACATGACAAAAGACGCAGCGTTGTATACAGCAGCTGTTTGTCAGGTCGTTACGTACTTCGTGACACGTAGAGAGAGATTTCACTTTACTTGTATTACCAGTGAGAGAACTGGATGATAAACGTCTTGCTTGACCTGTTGGATGTACTGGCCCCATGACTGTTCTGTTTTGTCCATATCCATAAGCTTTTAAAGAACATGCACAAATACAGTGAAATGAGTGTAGAGTACGGACAGAAGGGTTAGGGTTAGGGTCCGTGTTAGGGTCCCTCTATACCCATATTTAACGTTGAGTATTGAATGCCACTTAAATGAGGCTTTATCTTACGACCAGGCGTAAGCCCTGTTAGTGGAACCGGAGCCAGCAGCTTCTTTGTTTGATATGTACGTACGTGTTGATCGCCTCCCTGTGTCCCTGGAGCCATTATCTTGCTTTTGTCTGACACTTAAAAATGAGTAACTTGTACTAAATGGCCATGATGACTGGAAACTGCATAAACTAAAGGGTGTTCCCTCGCTTTAGTACCCAGAGTAAAGTTACATGAGAACTTCTGAGAGCCTATTAAGAGCCTATACGAGAGAACGGTATAGCCTGGCTGCCTTGCTTGTTTCTACCATCACTACGTGGTAGTATTATTTCAAACACCGTTTGTACACTTTTACATTTGAAGAAGTTGCATGTGATGACAGTGTGCACCATGATGCAGCCAAGTCTGTGATTTTGGATATGAGCCAAACACAACGTTCTTTCCGCCAGCAGATTTTTTCCATTCCTTTTAGCTTATTGAGGCTGTCAAAACGGAGAGTAGCCCAGCAGGTCAAACACCTTTAAACCCTAATGCAGCCCGGAGTTTCCACAGTACACAAGTTTCAGTGATTAACCCTTATTTTGTTCCCATTTAGGGATGCTGAAGTTACGAACTTCTCTTAACTCGCAACTCACTCCAACCACATTCAGTTGGTCACATTTGGATATTATGGCATTAATGACATTATGGCATTATGGCAAACCACACTTCTCTGTGTTTAGTTTAGGACACAGTGGCCCTCATTCATCGAAGTTGCAGCCTAATCTGAATGTAAAATGAGCACATGCAAATTTCCCTGTCATTGTTATTCGGCATTTTTGTTTCATCTGTGGCATATCTGTACAAACTGAAGTACAAATGCATGTATATTTGAGGGTAATAGTTTAACAGCTTGAGGGGAAAAAAAATATTACCAATATCTATCTATATACATAATAGTAAGAAGAATAATGCTAATAACTTTAGCAGTCTGGTGGAAAAGTGGACGTAGGCTACTTATTTTGCATGCATAGTGGTGTAACCAGATGCAAGAAACAAAACCCAAACTTTTCCATGTTCCGTTTTAAGACATATTACACTGCGCTTTTGTTTTATGCCTCTGACCCCGCCCACAAAATAAGAAATGTCTCCTACACTGCAATAATGCAGCATCTAATATCATAATACATCTTTCACAATTACACTGTAAACTCCACTGCTAATGTCGGAGCTGTTTGGATCAGGTTAACTATGAAGCTTTCCTTTTTACCTGTTAGACCTCAGCTGAAGGAAGTATGGAGGTCAGTCTTTCTTTCTGTCCACCAGTTGAGTTTTATATAGAGGAACTGGAAAATCACAAGCTCTCCACAGAGTATATGCTGCACACAAGATTCTCAGTTTGAGCAAAACCAAAACTTTGGGCCTTTGGATTTCCTACTGGTTAACCGTCATAGGTTATGTTACATGTCTACGTGCTCCATGCATGGTGTATAGTGTGTTGTCCTGCAACATGAGAACATTATCATTAAAGCATTAAAGATGCACTTAGTAAGAATTTGTGACCTCTCTAGTGGAATTATGCAACTGCATGAAACATGTTGAAGAACGCTGGTGGTGATGCGGTTCCCCCTCCAAAAGTGGATTCATCTGTTGATTGCACATTTGGCTTCATGGAGGTGAACTGCCCTATTTCATAACTAACAAGGGTAAAAGCATAGACTGGATATGTTTGCTAACATGACATGCCAGACGTCTCGGCATGGAGTTGTAGAGGTTCCTAATGGTGTCCTGTGATAATCCATCCCATGCAGCTTGAATATGCTCACACAGTTCCTGCAGATTGTGTAGTAGGGGTGGAGGTGGAGTGACACCAGACTTTGTGGACATGTGACACGTGACAACAAACCATTCATCTTGGCACTGACCTCGGTGCCTCCACACACGGATTTGTTGGTCGTCTCCACCAAGACAAAAGCAGGACTTGTCACTGAAGATGACCCGCTGCCATTCTGAGTCACTCCATGACAGTCTGGCACGACACCATTGCAGTCTTTGGTGATGTTGACGTGGTGTTACGGGCAGTCGTCATAACGGCCTGCGTGCATGTAGTCCTGCGTCGTGCAGCCGTCTGCCAATGGTGCTGTACTAACAGGATTCATGGAGGGCATCACTGCTCACTGAATGTCCGCAATCATTACTGTTGGGTCAGTCAGGTACAGCGATAAGACCTTGCTTAGGTCACATGTGTGGCTGAGCATGAAACTTGAATCATTGGCATGTCTCACAATGTGAAACCTACCCACCAAGTTTCGTTCCTGTTGGTTGATTCCTTCTGGGTGCAGCTATTTGTGCAGCTACTCTTTTGTTGATGAGTGTAACTTTGCAGACCATGTACATACACAAAGAGCTACACACTACAGGAAAGAGAAACCACAGAGACAAATAACAGGTCTCCTTTAATACAACCAAGAGAGACAGATCTACTGCGTGCCAATTCAACCAAACTGTTTGATACACTTTCTGGTTGATATACTGTACTTCTGAAAATGAACTGATAATTTGGGGCCACTAAAAACATTCTTTCGGGAGACTATGCCCCCAGACCTACCCCACCCACAGTACAGGCTTGGCCTCCCCATCAATAAACCTCTAGTGACACCACTGCACTGTGCTATGGTCAGTGGTGGACAGTAACTAAGTAAATGTAATTAGTTTCTGTACTTAAGTATTTTTTTGTGTATCTGTACTTTACTGGAGTATTTCCGTTTTGGCCGACTTTGTACTTTGACTCCACGACATTTCAAACTCTAATATCTTGCTGTTTACTCCTCTACATAATGCAAAATTTGTCATTCCTTTCGGTTTTTGTGTGCATAAAAATGTAACATCAAAATGAAACAAGCTTATTCATGGATTCTTGGCATCCATGGAAATGTCCATTTCAGGCCTGAACTACATCAGGGACCACCTGGAGGAAGGTAGGTACAGCAGGACGGGGTCAGTGAACAGATCAAACATATTGTTCCTGACTTTGGTGGTAAATAGACCACACTATAGAAATACGTACACATGCACGTGTGACTGGCGAGTGTCTTTTTCTGAATTTATACAAACACTGTTTCCTTTTAGTTATAGTTAATCTGTTTTGGCTAGTTTATATTTATGAACAGAGACATACAGATACAGTACAGTAAAGGAAAACTCATTTGTGAACCTGTTTAAAGCAAGCTTTTATTAAAATTTAACTTGTAAGTAAGTTGCAAATAAATCTCAAACTGAAACTTCACTTGTTTGTAAAAAGTTATTTTATAGTTCTAGCTAATGGAACCTGTTCTCCTTCAGTGTTCTGTGCTTATGGTCATTTGAATAGACATCAGCGTCAGACTCATTAATGACCTTCTATTATTCTAAGACTGGCGGAGTGAGAGACACTAGAGTCTCTTCACCTAAACTGAGCTGATTAAGAGTCTTGTTCCAGAAATGATAATAGGACATTAGAGCCGTAATAAATCATGCTCCTGTTACTCTCCATACTTAAGTACATTTGAAGATAAATACTTTAGTACT
>CM067497.1:19316077-19372792 GCA_034552555.1 Semaprochilodus insignis
GCATATCAGTGAGAGTGATCGTACCTGTGTCATTGAGCATCTGCTGGGTAGCAGCATTACTTCCTGTCCTCCTCCTATAGAAGCAAATTGGGCGGTTAGAGATATAAACCTTTGCAATATGAAAACCATCTAATGAAAATATTTTATGGTCATAAGAAAACCTCATAACTCCAGAAAAGAATAGTCAAATTTCGTCAATAGTTAAGCTTGGGAATTCACATGCAGCAGTCAACATCACTGCATCAAAACTTTCTTTCTGTTTCTTATGTTTGAAGTTCCAGGGATCAGATTAATAAACTGAAGTGTTATCTGAAACATCCAGCATTTTAAATGACAGACATAAAATATAAACATGATAAAACCGCAAAGCAGACCTTTCTGAGAGCTGTGTGGACATGGCTCTCTGTCCAACATTCCTAGCCTACCACGCTACTTACACAGAGCAAAAATTGGACAGATGAACAAACTGACGGACCGAGCAACACATAAATAAAGAAACACTAGTCGTGTTTGGATGAAGGAATGAACGGATGAAGGAACAATGTTGGTGTATGGATAAAGCAATGAGTGGGTGGCATGCAGCTACTGTGGTCTAGCTTGCTAGCTTTTGATTATACTGGGTTAGCATTAGCTCGTTTTAGCTAGTTTCTCTGACTCTGGAACTGGTTTAGCCAAGATTCTAACCAGCCTGTATACACTGAAAGAAGAAAAATATGGTGCAATATGGTAGTATTGTTACTGATATTTTGATTCACACTGGATTATTATAACATTTGTGTGGCTTGTTTTACAAGAGGTGCAGGAATCTTTACTGATACAGTCGTTAATATAGGTGTCATGGTTGATTCCCATGTAAAACTATTCCCATCCCAATTCTGCTCAAGTGTGAAACTCTGTTGAGCTGCTAGTGAGTAATGAGGGGGTGAAAGGAGAGAAGCCCGTGTCACACCTCTCAACAAAGACGGCTGTGCAGAGATAAAACAGTCAGCTACAGCTTTGTTGATATCAAATCTCACAAATACAACAACAATAATCAAAAATACAACATGAAACACTATTTTAAAATATAAAAACATTTAATATATGTTTAATATATGTTGACTTGCTTATCTATAAAAATGGCATCGCAAAAATGGCATAGTTCATCCAAAGGAGCTCAAAAACATGCTGTTATTGCATTTTATGGCTGCTGTTTTATGGCTTAAGTTTTTTTTTTTTTTATGACAGACACAATATACTCTTGTAGTCATACCTCTTGTTCTGGTTGAATTTGCATCTGCAGTGGCCACCTGAGAAAAAGCAATATCAGTCTTTAGCTGAAGAGCAACATACGCATGCACATACAGTTTTGTCACTGTGTGGACGTTTTTTTGTAAAATATGGCCATGAATAAGCGCAGCGTGTGTGCATGCAGGTAAAACTCACTGAGCAGAATAGTGATGCCAATCAGACACAAGACTGCCGCCAGGATCAGCCCTCCAACACGAAGCTGATGATAATCTGAAGGAAGAATGAGTATGTTATTCATCAGATTACCTTTGTTAAGCATGCTACTGTTATTTTAGTACGAAGGAAAAAGAAAAAAGATCTTTACTCACCAAACGTGAATGGATCATCCTCTGCTGTAAATACGAGCCAAAGAAAAGTGTAAATGCAACTTAATGTAGCAATTAATGACTATATATATATATATATATATAAATATAAAAAATATATAAATATAAACAAGAAAATGTCTTACTTTGCTGGTCCTCTGCCAAAACGAGGGACACAACTGCAAGTAAGCAGATTGTCAGTTAAAAGTACATCTATAATTGCCACATGTCATGGTTTAAAATATGAGCAATTAGAAGTCTTAAGCTCGTTTGAACTGGCAAAATATCATGCACCTTTGCATATTTTGCAGTTGCTAATGTTAGCATATCTTCTACTTAAATACGTTTGGACCCATGCCACATTTAACGTCTTGCTTTTTCCTTTTATTTAATTCAGAAAATTCTGAAAATCAACAGTAGTTGTACATTAAAATGTGCAGAAGTGTCTTCTCTAAAGATGATTCGTTTACAAAGCTACACTTTGAAAATCAACAAAACATCAGTTGCATACATTGTAGTTATACTAGCTTTCTGAAGTTTGGACTCACTCACCATATTAATAGAGACAGGTATCAAACCTAAATTGGTACCAGTTCCTGGCTGGTCAGTACCGAAACCTCAATATTAGTGCTGCTATTGAAATTTACGTAATGATAATTCATTCTAATATAGCAAGGCATTTTCAACTGATTGGTGTTAGATCGGACCGGCGGGAAGTGCCCTCTGCTCTGTATGACAAAAGCGTCTACATGCCTCTGACTGGCTGATCTTGACCTTAACTATTCAGAATGCTGTGTCATTTTGTGGCTAAACTGAATGACAACCCAGCGAAATGTCATATATATAAAATGCAGTGTTGCGACGAATTATAGGTCGTTCTATACACAAAAGTCTGGGCAGGATACCTATTCCTACATATTAATGTAAAATAAAATGAATGTTTTTTATACATTAATACTATATAATGTGGATTTAAGTATTACTTACTTTTGTGAACAAGAATTAAATGCTAAATGATATACTTTAACAATTTGTTTTCTGTAATATGACAATTTCAATGTTGACGTTTTATTAGAAAATAATTCTCAATGCGTTATGAGGTATATGACGGCTCTGTTCATCATTCTGGACACCTTTAACATTTCTTCGCTTTTGTGTACATGCTCCTCGTGTCACACTGACTGTAACCAGCGGAGGTGCACTGGAGTGAATATCAGAATCATTTATATCTGCGACCCAACTGAGTTAATATTACTGAAAACTCTGATTTCAAGCTTTGACACAGTACGTCTGAACTTTTGAACTTTTTTCAAACATTTATTTTTGAACATTTCCAAGTTACTTTTTTTAGAAAAGTCTACAGACCTGTTTGCCTGTCCTTTTCAATACAACTGTTAACTTGTTACCTCAAAGTAGCTTCAATAAGTGGAGCACATTTAAGTGACCTTTGGCCTTGTTTTTCACCCGGTCACACCAGCGAGGACACTAGATGGAGCACTGTCTCTCTGCGCGAGTTTACCAAATCCGCCTAACAAACAGGCACGGCTGCATCTCAACCCAACTTTATTAAGATGCATAAATGGGTTTAAACCAGCAGTACTCACATGTCACGAACACCATTGCCAAGATCTGCGCCATGGTTATGTGTCTTCACCTAAAAAACATGAACAGCCTTAGTGAGGACAGCTACTACAATACAGCCTAGTAATGCTGTTACAATAGTAAGGCATATCACGTAACTCCTGGGTCTGAAAGCTGATTCCCAATGTATCTCAAAAGCCACTTCAGCTCTAAACATATAACCCTGACCTTCAAAACCTCTGAATAATCGCCCACTCCTGGCTTCACTCTAACATGAAGCACAACAGCACAAATGAAATTACCTCCGCTCTACAATCTGATTTGATTAAACATGCTTCAATCTGGGGCAACAAATAACAACTAACTGAATGCAGGGCCAGCTGATACCGGTTCAAATGTCAACAACAACTGGGCAAACAGACTGCAAGATGTGTGGACATAATGGCCATTTAGAAACTGGAAGAGCGGGAATGCAAGTTTAAATGTAGTTGTAGAAAGCAATGCAAGAGTCTTCACCTGTTATAGCATAGATCCAAACAGCTGTACATAAGAGTGTATGATGGGAAAACAACAGAAAACTCTGTACCCTCAAATAAACAAGCATGTATACCGTCAGCGTCTGGACGAATATCTCCAAAACTGTTACCTTACAGCAGAAGTTAAAAATATTCTTAGCTTATAAAGGAAGGCAGGGTAACGACATTTCATTCCAAGTTATTTTAGTCCATTTCTATTGGTCCATTTAACCTGACAGTGTTAGCACAATGTCAATAAGTAAGAAATTAAAGCATAAAATTGATTAAGTTCATTTAGTGGAATATTAACCACCCCCAACAAATTTCTCACATAAATACCCAACTTGCATACAGTGGTGGTCAAAGTACACAAACCGTTTGAGTAGGTGAGTTAAAGTCGAGATCATCCAGTGTCATCTGAAGTTCCTCCCTTTAGACCTCCACTGGAGTAAAAGTACTAAAGTATTTACCTTCAAATGTACTTAAGTATGGAGAGTAACAGGAGCATGATTTATTATGGCTCTAATGTCCTATTATCATTTCTGGAACAAGACTCTTAATCAGCTCAGTGTAGGTGAAGAGACTCTAGTGTCTCTCTCAGTCCACCCGTCTTTAATAGAAGCTCATTAATGAGTCTGACACTGATGTGTATTACAATGATCATAAGCACAGAACACTGACGGAGAACAGGTTCCATTAGCTAGAACCAAGCTCTGTCCAACAGGTCAAAACAAGCTCATAACAAAGTGACCACTGTATCCTGATTGGTGGACTCGCTTCACACTTCTCTCGTTTGGACATGTTATGCTTTTATGCTCACATAAGCCGAAAGGAAGGACAGATTTGGTCATAATGTCGTGGAGTAAACAGTCAGATGGAGTAAGAGTGGAGTTATTAAAGATACACCAAAACACTGCTTACAGTACAGTACAGTAACCAGTTACATTTACTGAGTTACTGTCTACCACTGCTTGCCTATTAGTTTCAGAAATTAATGGTTGCTAGTCTCGAGATTAATAACTGTTTAATGGACTAAGCCTGCACTTTAAAGGGTAATATATTTAAGTAGTATATCAGTACTTTAAATGAATGCTGAGTGTGTATTCATATAACACATACAATACTGTGCAAAAGGCAGATACCACTTTTCATTTATTTGATTTCCAGTCAAATCAGCCTTTAAGTACAAGCTGTTCATTTTTCAGGGGATATTTATGAGGAGAAATAGTTATAGATATATATGTAATATTATCTGTGTGCATAAGGAAGAAGAACATAACAAAGGAAAAGAAGTGGAAAGAACTGCAGTTTGTTAAAAGTTATTAAAAAGAGACGCCCAAGAACTGTGCATGACCTGGTAGACTGTCAAAACTTAGTAAAGCTCAGGCTCAGCTCTTCCTTAGGTCTGAAAAAAAAACCCACAGGTGTTTCTGTTCATCCTTCCACTATGAGAAGGTCTGAAAGGATGTGTAGCTGCCAAGAACTCTTTGGGAGAAAAGGAAATAGAAGCCCAGCACTTCAACAATGAATACATCTGCGGGTCTATAGGTAACGAGCTACGATGAGAACATGCTGAAGCAGAGCACTTGTGCAAAAGAAGGGAGCGGCAACACCCATCCAGTCCACAGTGCAAGGACACAACACTGTACTGTATTGACCCCCTCCCCACCCACACACACCCCCGCCCCTGTTTATGTGTGGACAAGGAGGGAACAACATAATGGGATCTCCACAGACATGCTGAGCTGAAATAAAGTCCAATATTTCAAGTCTTTGATCATAGCAGGTCTGTCCAGAGCTCCCTGGGGAAAGAAAGGCAGCAGCTAATTTGGGGATTTTCAGGGGAGCGTAGAGGAGATTTAGTTAATCCGTGGAATCTGAGACTGGCAGACATTGCTGTGTGCCATCTACTAACGAGGAAGCCTCATTTCTTTACTTTTGACTGATTCCTGTTTCACTCCGTCTGGCTGAATTACACCCGGGCAGCCCGACTGCCTGCTTTGCTAATGCAAATTGAAGGCAAATCAGTTTCCGTGTTCCAACCAGCTAGGTGAGCTAGGGTGTGCTCTACTCACAATGGAAACCTGACACACGGGTGCATCATTCTTTTGTTCTCAGAAGCGAAACCCGGCCTGAACTTTGCTGACGTAGCACAGGACGATCCAGGCCCCTTTCATTTCCTCTAAAGTCATAATTACACCAGCTAGCAGGCTTCTTTCTTCTCTCCCAGGCAACAACATTGCGGGAGAGGACACCAAAGAGTGCACGGGCAGTGCTCCAAGGACTGGCTCTGGGCTTTTTTTTAACGATTCTGCCCGGGGAGGATAAGAAGTCATTTTTTTAATGGTTCTGTTGAGTCCACTGATTTGGAAACAAAAAAAAAACTGCATCACAAAATCAACAATATGTAAACAAAGTCATTCAGAATGGTCTGATGTGAAACATGCCATTCTGAAGAAACTTCACAGCAGTGATGATACAATAGAATGCCTCTAAAAACCACCTTCCAGAAAGCTAT
Source organism: Semaprochilodus insignis (assembly GCA_034552555.1). Lineage (NCBI taxonomy): Eukaryota > Metazoa > Chordata > Actinopteri > Characiformes > Prochilodontidae > Semaprochilodus > Semaprochilodus insignis. Next base: position 19,322,287 of record CM067497.1, read on the forward strand.
TACATGACATGAATGCATTGCCTGAGACATTATATATTTTGAGACAAGGTGGCGGAGAGGTACGTGCGACGTGCTTTAAGGCAAAACAGTCCAAAGAAAATGTGTTTATTCAGATCTACCATTATTTCATCATCAACATACTGAAACTCTATGTGTCTATGTTCACTGATGGCTATGGGCAGTAAGTAATGTCTGTACTTGCAATGTAGATGTCAAAACCCTTGGTTGCCATCACCACCACTGTAAAGAAGTCTGTCTCTACAATGAGCCATTGTACAACGTGTACATCTCAATGACTGGGAACCCTATTCATTCTCATTGTTCTTTCAGCGATGGTCCAATTTCCTGGTGTTCCTCGGCATCAGATCCCTCGAACGTCACCGTTTGGACATGTCTATCTCTCAAAATAGAAATCTGAAAAACGCCACAGAGGTTGTTAGGGTGCAACGAACAGAATGCACTTCAGAGAGAAAACTGGCAGTTCTCCCCAGCCTTGGAAACATTCTACATTTTTCCTTCTTGGAGAACTGCCTGGACGAGGACCAAAAGACAAACAAAAGTGTTCAGAAAACCTCTGCGTTTGTGGTGAAATGTAAAAACAAACCTTAGGGGGTTGGAGATTTTGAAGAAGATACATGACTGCTCCCATTGTGTAAGACCTTTAAGGGTCACATTTCAGTGGAAGTGCTGACTGAGGTGGAGCTTAGCGACAAAGAACGAGAGGAGATAAACTCTCCACACTGTATCCAAGGCTGCCAACCCTGGAAGTCTTGCCAGTCCCCCTTACCAGGCAGTATAACCCAGGGTGTAGAGTTCTAATAATGAGAGTGTTGTGTTCTCGCATAGTCACGTTGGGCTGCCAGTGCACAGTCGAGGCAGAGGAAGAATCAGAGATTTGTTTCAGAAGCTCTGGCCAACTGGTTTGACGTGCCCTTCCTCCTTCTTGCTCTTTCCTTTCAGCCGAGACCCGTCTTTGCAGTAGTAGTCTTCGGTGTACACGCCCATCTACCGCCCGCCTCTTTATCTGCATTCCTTTGTGTGCTTTTCCCTTATCACCTTGAGCTCTTAACCGTATCTTCACACCCTGGAGAACAAACAGAGAATGTTTGTTTCTCTGTGTTGTGTTTTACAGTCTCCTGAGCCGTCTCAATGTCTTTGTATGATTGTAAATTAAACCCTAAGTGAGGAACTGTCATAAGCCACTCAGTAAAGACACAATGAAACCGCCATGTCAACAGCTTGTGATGATTTTACCTGACTATATTCCATCCAGCATTACAAACACAGCTGGAAAGGCAGGTGTTTGTCTTTTACGTCAGGAAGAACAGAGGAGAACTTAACCCAATATCAGCACTTACTGCGATGCCCAATGGGCCTATATCATTGAGTAAGTCCATAAGTCACAAATACAGCCTGTGTCTACACACAAGCACCTACAGCACTATGGCCTCGTCCATCCAGGATTTCTAAGGCGTGCTGGTACTGCTGGCAGTGTATAGCCTAGTTATTGGGGTGGAAGAAGTGGAAACTGTGCCAGAAGCCTGATCTTTAGGCACTGACAACAGCCACATGAGAGGGCGGTAAGGAGGAGCCCAAACCACACACAGCAACGATGACAGCAGGAGGAGGACGTCAGCCGTGAGAGAGGTATACCTCTGGAGAATAACGCCAGGCATGAGAGGCATAAGGACAGCGCCCACAGACGGCGCAGTGAGGCCACTTAACGACGTCTGACATTTAACAAGCAGAGGAGCAGGGGCGTTGAAGGGGAGGAGACAGAGCATGAACTCTCTTTTCTTGTCCGCTCAGGTGCCTCCATTGTTTTAATGAGAGCCACCGGATGCGGCTTTGGCAAGGTGGGCACCTGAGCGGAGAAGGAAAGAAAGTTCACCCCTCTGCCCCTGCTCCACAGCTCGGCCACCGGGAGCAAACATCAGACATCATACAGTGGTCTCGTTGCAGAACAGGATGTGGGGCATGGGTGCTCGAGACTCGGGAGCCGTCGTCTTCCTGCCCCCTCTATCGTGGCTGAAATCCTTCTCCCACTGTCACTTATGGGTATCATTAGTGTGAGAGATTTAGACACCACCTTCCCACCCTCTCTCACGGCTGACATTGGTGCCCAGGGGTCGGACGCCTGGCACAGAAAAGTGCTGCTTCTGGCTGTTGAGAAGCAAAGGATCTTTGTAGCCTGCCAAAGGATTCAGATTTCCAAAAAGAGTAAATATAAGTGTATGATTTTCATCCCTCAGGATTACAGTCTGAATGTAACGGTCTGTAGAATTCCAAAGAATAAAAAGAGGTTTGAAAATGTTTTTGGTACATAAAACGACACAAGCGCTGTAAGTGGACAACAGGGATAATAAAACAGAACACCTGCCCTGTAATTAAAATGGGCCTAGATCTCCCATTTAACCCTCTATGAAGGCCTCAGGGTCCTTTTCGGTCCCTGCCAAAAGTAATTGGCGTAGTCTTCCGCTGAATATGTTCATGTCATAATATACTACCTGAAAGAAGGGAGTAGCAGTGGCTGGTGTGGGATGCCAGTGGAGGACTTCAAAGCGCCTTTCCCTGAGAACACTCTCTGAGATAAAAAGAAAGCCAACCCTGCATTTCATAGGCCCTCTTGGCTTAAAAGACCTTTCAAACGCTAACACCAGACTGCCGTGCCCTCTAATATAAATACACTTGGCAGACTGTGCGGGTATGTGTGTGTGGAAGTTCACTGGTTGAGTAATTCAGAGTCAATTCAGATCATGAGCTTCAGCATATCAAACACTTCCAAAATATACTGAAGAAACTGCCAAATGTGTTAAACTCCTGATAATATATGCGCAATCCAATTAGCATCTCACAGAACAGCAGGATAAACAGAGACCTGTAGGTTTTAATACCCCTGACCTTTAGTAAATTCTGCCATTGTAGTCTTGGCAGAGGACATCACCTACTGTTCATAGTGCTTTTTCAGTAGTTAGGCTCTCTGAAAACTGAGAACTGCCCAAATTGGTCAGTCACAGAAGTTCGGTTCTCTTCCCCAAACAAGCTCCTGAAGAGCACAGCTTAAAATACCAAATACCACATTCTTTACTCTGGCCAGCTCCAGAAAAACGCTCCAATGTGACCCCCTAGCCTACTGAGGATAAGCTCATTTGCATCACAGATTGTGCCACCGGGACAACAGCAGCTCCACGTGGAGCACCGCAGAACCAGAGCTCAGAGCTTAGCGTGTTTGACTCCAGGTTACATCACTGTGAAGCCAGCTAGCTATGCTTAATATGGCAACAATGCAGAGTTCTCCCTAAAGCGTGACTCTAGTCCTTAGGCAGTGATACAAAGATCAGGTTGAGAACAGCCAATGGTTCTTTAGTGATCTTGGTTATAACCATTACACTACAGATTATTTCTATGATTGATCTGTCAACTCATTCATTTATCAAATGTCAATCATAATGCCTTTATATTACACTGTCCCAGCACTAACTTCAGTACATCTGGTTTGACATTGTGAGTAATGCGAATGACTGAAGTTTCCCGCTCGGCGGGACATAGGCAAGGACGGGCCTAATCGCTTTACCTGACTGATCCAACAGCCACAATTATGGACATTCAGCGAACAGTAATGTCCTCCATGAGCCATCCTGTTAGTGCCAGCACCATTGGCAGATGGCTGCATGACACAGGACTACATACACGCAGACCGTTACAAAGACTGCTATGGTGTTGTGCTAGACTTGCCATGGAGTGACTCAGAATGGCAGCAGGTCCTCTTTAGTGACGAGTCCCGCTTTTGTCTTGGTGGAGACGACCAACGAATCCATGTGTGGAGGCACTGTGGTCAGCGCCAAGATAAACGGTTCTGGAGGAACTGTGTCAGAATATTCAAGCTGCATGGGATGGATTATCACAGGACACCATCAGGAACCTCTACGACTCCATGTCAAGATGTATGCATGTTACAAAGGGCAAAACTACATTTACTGAATGGTTTTAAATAGTAAATAAAACGGCTACATTTGTTTTGTACATTACAACGTGTCATTTCCTTTCACCAACACTGTGAAGAACACTGACTTTTTGCGATGGAGCACTTTGCATCAAACCATTCTGTTTGTCTTAGCAGTCCACTGGCGCAGGTGATTTGGTTGGAAATCAAGCCATGATCACATCCTAGTCTCTCATTAGATGTATAGCCTGGTACACAACAATATTTCATACTAGCAACAAAACCTCAGCTCTGAGTTTTATGTTTCATTTAAACAGCTCTGTTGTTACTACACTTAGCATATTTCTCCCACCTCAGCCTCGTTTTCACACAGGACATTTTCAAAATGGCAACCATGTGAAATAAACCCATGATTAAACTATGCAGCAATTCCCAAGTAAGGAATTTCCCTGGCATTAAAAAGGCTTATATGAAGGGACTGGCTGATCTCAGAGGTGGTTTTCTAGATGCCCTAATGCTTCACTTGACCCAATGAATAGAAAAAATCCCTGGACCTGCAGCTTCCTGGCACCACAACAGTTAGTTATACGTGATACAATCACGTGAGCTTGGAGATCCATGAGCGTTAATACTAAACCTTTAAGGACAATCATGTTTGTGTTTCTGCTAAATGCTTAAAGCCCAAAGGGAGATGTGTGTTTGCTTGAGCTTTATCTGCAACAGGAAATGTGTGTGTGTGTGTGTGTGTGTGTGTGTGTGTGTGTGTGTGTGTGTGTGTGTGTGTGTGTGTCTGTGTGTGTGAAATTATCAGCCAGTGCATTTGGGTGACCTTGTGAGAATGTGGTGTGCAGTTGATTCCATTCACCTTGTCAGATACCCTTCTAGGCCGCACTTGGACACACATACACACCCACATACATAGACACGCACACCATGATCACACGCCGGACAAAGGATGTGGCACATGGACAGTGGAATTCAGAGCGGATCTAAATTAGGAACGAAACTCAGCTACTTAGAATAGCCTGCTGCACACTACGAAGTATAATACAGCACAAACAGACATACTTACCCTCACATAGCCCTCACATGCACACTTCGCCCATCCAAACAGACAAAGTCAGCTAGTAGTGAGTAAGAGAACATACTGTGTAGAGCCATGCAGTGTAATTATGGCAATGCAACTCGACATATTCAGGTAATATTTTTGGTTATACTTTGATTTCTCAGCTCTTGTACAATTAGGCTAAGCTAAGCGGCTATAGACACCATGGCACAGAACAGCCAGGTTTATTTGGTCTTTATTACTAGCTTTAATTACACTTTTGTGGACAATAAACTACAACAACAACTTTTACTGAACTGCCCATTTTTGGCATTAAGCCTAGCTCAAATGCCTCTGCTGTGTTTGCTCCCATGTCAGACCAAAATGACTGAAGAAGAAATAGTGTTGCTACTATTATTTATTTATTTGTTTGTTTGTTTGTTTGTTTGTTTATTTATTTATTTCTTCATTTATTTATTTATTTATTCATTCATTTATTTATTATTAGCAGTAGTAATGTCTCTGTATGTACATCTACTGGTGCTTCTAGATCAGTGTTCTTGAACTCATCAGTAGATGTGGTTACCGAGATACGAAGAAGAAGGAAAATAGTATGTTTAACACTTCCAGTCATTCTGACACGGCTCCTAACTCCTAACATCACATGACAAATCACTTTTGCTTCTGCAGTGCAGCACTGCATCCTTCAACCAATCAAATTTGATGTATTCAGTTTTTTGTTGTATTCTTTTTTTGTGTTTTCATCTAATCATTAACACAAATACATCACACAAGCAACGGGAACCCTCCCAACACAGGAAAGATCCTGTGACTGCTAATGAATGAACACTAATGTGATATTCAGCTTCTAGGCTATCTGCCATCCTTCTGCTTTAGCTGTAGTGGAAAGTACAGCCCACCCTCAAGTATCCACCTCTAAACGACCTGTAGTTTCTTAAAGGTTCCTTTGATACTGACATAATATGGGAGCTTCCATGAATCTGTCAGACATGGCGAAGGTGATATAAGAAGCAATAAGTTATTATTAAAATAGTGCACCTTCTAATGGATATGACACAAGTACAGACTTTTTTGATGTGTAAACAGAAATATCTATATATCTAATCACCTTTGAATAAACAGAAGTACGTATAATCATAAAAGTACCCTTCACTAGCGGCACCAAGAAGGAATCAACCGTCAGGAATGAAACTTGGTGGGTAGGTTTGGCAACGTGAGACATGTAAACGATTCAAGTTTCACGCTTGGCTGCACATGTGATGTAAGCAAGGATGGGCCTTATTGCTGTACCTGACTGACTATATAAGGTCGTCCTGTTGTGCGTGCGTTCCGACTCTGTTGTGCTGTTCTGTTGGTAGCATCCTTTGCAAGTGAAGTATGTCTCAGAGAAGAGTTAGAAAGCAATTCAAGCAGTTAGAAGAGTTGGAGAGGGGTCACATCATAGGGTTGTGGGAAGCAGAATAGGCTCATCGACATATTGCGTGCAGTACTGGTCGGGCGGATGCTACCATAGCACACTTTTGGTGGCAGTGGATAGAAGGTGCGCCTCAGCAACGAGAGAGACCTTGGAGACCTACACAAACCACAGAGAGGGAGAACTTCGATATGCATGCAGACGTCTGGCATGTTGGGTTAGCAAACATGGCGGTCCGACACCACACTGAGAGACACTACTTCTGTATGTGTAGCTCAAGAAATATTACCCATATCAGTCTAAATTGATCATCATTTATTGTTCCTGGTAACCTTAATCTTCCTTCCCAATTGCACTGCAATCCCACACTTCCTTCTGGGTGCAGCTATTCGATTGATGATGAGTGTGTGTATATATATATATATATTACAGTACTACACATTTTTGTGTAATTTTTTTTGTTTAGTTGTTAAAGACTGTGGTGTCGGTGCATGTCTGGGTTTAGCTCAGTTTTAAAGACATTATACTCAGTTCTAAAAAGAGTCTAATTCTAGGTTTATTTTAATTTAGTTGACTAGAAACCCCCTTGTAGTTTCAAGCTTTGACTAAAGTAGAGCTCCGCTACCAGTACAGGCTTGGCTGTACTAAGCGCAGAGGTGCTGTTGTCCTCTTCAGACTGTTTCTTTGAGTTGGAGTTGTTAGTAAAGCTGCAATATAGACCATAACCTTGACTCTCCTGAGTTTCTTGGGGAAGCATCCCCAATGCTACGTTACTTCCTCACACACTGAAACATAACACTGCTTGTGAGAACGAATCTAAGATTTGATGCGATTTACAGGCTACTAGTTTAGTGAATGGAGGGTTGTCCAGCTGAGCACGTGTGTTTTGCAAAGGGCCGTCTGTCTGAATGGCTAAGCTCCTCCCACCTTCAAGATGCATCATTAGCAGAGGTCTTTCAGCTGGAACGTCTCACTTCGCAGACTACTGCTGCACTGCTGTATGAGGGGGCGAGTAGGCACGTTCACAGATGCAACGTTGGTACCATTTTTTCATTTTGTCCAGACTGCTACTTCATATCTAGTGGTTTTTTACCTTCCCCTACAAAAAGACTTTTATGAGGCTTTTATCCTTTGATACCGAGCAATTCCCTACGCGTAAATCCTTCATGTTGCTGTTATAGTTAAGCAGCGTGGCAGGCACCGTGCTCACCATGTGCTCGCTGGCTCGGTGAATAAGGAAAGGGAACATACTAGAGGCATGACTCATTCTTCTTTTCCTCAGTCTCTCCCTTCTGAACTTCTAAAGTCCTTTTCTCCAACCCCAATGGCTTCAAACGCTTCACTCTACAGCCTGCTAAACATGATCTATGTAAGACAGCTTAACGTAAGAAAGAACAATGGGGATATGAGGCTTTCATGTTCATATATGGCACTTTTTATGTTTACTTGTACATAGTGTTCTAGATTTTCAGGACAGCCCCTCGGGCCGCTCCAGTAGGCCAAATAACGAGTCTTTGTAAGGACTGTGGATGGGATCTGGACTGAGCTCCATCAGGCTAGTTCCTAAGTGGTGCATTTAGCAATGTTTGCACTGGAAGAGGACGAGCTTTACTGACATGAGGCAAAATAGGAACATCTGGACCTCACCGTCTCTGCAAATATTAGACCTAAAGTCTTTACAGCACTATGAATACTAAGCCTATTCAACAAATACCTCAACTGGTTCAATGAACATCTGCAGAGTGTAATTACCATACGTCTTTGGTCAGCATGATTCTAAGCGTCTGATATCTAATACACCACAAAGGTGTAGAAAGCTTATACCCAAGTAAAAGTGTTGATGTGCCAACGAAAAAGCTCCCAGTAAAGCAATCTGAGCAAAGATCAGGTCCGAAAACTCTGCTAAGTGGAACTTCTTAGTACATCCAGCATCTATCAGCACAGGAACACTGACGTTTAGGTGCTTTTTTGGTCTAAAATAAATTGCTAAAGTGAGAAGTAAGAGGTGTGAGCAACAGCAAAGCAGCTCAGGTGCCAGCCGAACAGAACGCAATCACACCCAGGAAAGGAATTAGGAAATCAATGTGAGGGATTAAAATGGATCCGAAGGAGACTGCCTTCCTAACATAGGGAGGCAAAAAGGTATCAGGTAAAAACACTCAGGAGTGTGCAAATCCGTCATAAGACAAATCACTCACTGACAAGTAAACAAAGTCCTTGCCTGAACCTCACTACCATGAACAGTTTTAAAAAATACATTTTAGTCCAAAATCTTATCTCACTACTATCGCAAATCAATGTCTCAGGCATCAGGCAGCATATTAAAGGGGAATTTGGCATAATTCTGTTGTTTGGTGTGAGAAGGTTCATTGCATAGAATCGTACAGACTCCGATTTCTTTACAGTGGTGGTGGTGATGGGAACCAGGGCTCACCATGTCTACAACACAAGGATATCTATTTCATTCACAATCAAAACCACCAGAGAACCTACAAGTGCCATCTGAGTTCTGTGTGTAACATTGATGAGGGTAAAATAAATGCAGTTTCTTGGGGAACTATTATGGCCCACAATGCTTTGTGTGTACCCCTCTGCCATGATTGCCTAAAATAAACGCATTAACAAAATATTTCGGGCCAAAACTTTATCACAAAACTGTCATAAACAGTGTCTCTGGCATCATATCTATAACCACAGTTATTGTGTAATAGGTTTCTGTGAAGGAGGGAGTTTTCAGAGGTGGACGTCTGGTTCCTATCACCACCACAGTGAACAATTCTAGATCTTTAAACGTCTCTAGAATGGAGCATTTCACAGCAAACCAGTCCAAATGGCTTCGTTTACATCTTAACTATTAATCATGGTGATTTTATGAGTCTGGTGAATTTTATGGTAAGTTTGGTGGAGTTGCCCTTCAATTTCTGTGATGCGGCTATTAAAGGCATTTAAAGGACGTCAGGTTCCTATCACCACCACAGTAAACAATTCTAGCTTAGAGTGCTTTCNAAAGGACGTCAGGTTCCTATCGCCAGCACGGTAAACAATTCTAGCTTAGAGTGCTTTTCTAAAACGGTTCATTTCACAGCAAACCAGTCCGAATGGCTTCGTTTACATCTTAACCATTTAATTATGGTGAATTTTTTTAAGCTTGGTGGAGTTGCCCTTCAGTTTCTGGGATGCAGCTATTAAAGGCATTTAAAGGACGTCTGGTTCCTATCACCACCACAGTAAACAATTCTAGCTTAGAGTGCTTTCCTAGAGTGCTTCACTTCACATCAGGCCATTCTGAATGACTCTAAGTGAGCTTCGGGATTGTGGAAGGATTTTCCAGAAATGTAGAAAATCCGGTGTATTTGCCCTTTAAGTCCATGGAACTGGGTGATCACTGGTTGCAAACCACAGCCGAGGTCTATGAGCAGCCTGAGACATATGAAACACTGCGGCATATGAGTTACATGGTCATAACATGTTCATAACAGGGCAAGATACAATAAGCAGCCTGTACGCAAATCAGCTTTTAGATGTAACTGGTGTTCATGAAGTTCAGACGTGCAGCCACAGTCACAGTCCGTGATGAATCACGCCTAAGTGAGTCAGTCCTCACATTTAACAGCTTCAGCTTCCTCAGAAATACAGGAACAAATATGAACACAAAACTGAACCTTAAAACTCACCAACTAGGACAAGACACACTGTAGGGAGAGTGAGTACAGTCACAGTCCAACAGCTGGAAAGAGTCGCTAACATAAGGAGGAGAAAACTGAGGAAACAAAACTCTGAACTGTGAAAAAGCTGTCCAGTCCAGTCAGAGAGCAACTTCAGGAGCTGCTAGCTGTTCACTGGGACTCTGAGGATCCTGTACAGATGTACAGATGGAGGATGAACGCGGCTGGGTTGAAAACGGACTTATAAACTAACGTTAACAACGTGATTTTTACTCACCTCAGTTGGTTCAAAGCGTACAGTTTCCAACCCGGAGCAGCAACACGTTGGGGATAGTTGAGCGACTAAGTGTGTCAGACCAACACCCTTTTTCCAGAGACACCTCAACAGGTTGCCGTGAGGGGGCTGAGTCCTGACCAGGAGACTAACGCGCCGTTAATGTTTGGGTTGTCGCGCGCGCCGAAGCAGGATTTCCTCTGTTGCTTCGGTTCAGTGAACCGATTCCTTTGAACGGTTCATTTCGACGAACAGTCAGTGGATACGAGTGAACGGGTTCTTATTAAGAGCGCTACAGTGTGGCAACGTGGTGTGATTGTATGCCATCATTCTAGCTCTTTGCTTTTGATGGCAACGAGGGAAGGAGACGTCTGCATAATGATAACTGAGTATCGACTCAAACAACTTTAATGTTTTCCTGATGCTTTGATATCACAGTGTAAAAGATTCTAATGGTTTAACAGGACTCCTGAGACATTTTAAGATGCTTTTTCAAATTTCCTAATGCGATCTAAAAGAACCAGCCTAGACCAGCTTAGAACAGCATGCAATGCATGCTGGTCTGGGCTGCTTCCTCATTTCTCCTTTCTGTCTAATTCTGTTTTTAGTAGAATTGCACTCAAGTCTCCTGAGCCATCGAGGAGGGACATTTGAGCAATAAAACTTTCCTCTAGGTTGTTGGCAACATTTGACTTGTAACTTTAGTTTAATATCTAGGAAGCCAGATTTCAACACCCAACATGTCCTGGCCTATTGGCTACACATGGGGTAGATGGAAAATGGTGTGCATTTATGATTTGCCAAGCCATTTTCTATGAGAAAGTTTAGGCTGATTACTTTTTCGGGTTGCATTTGTGTTCCTAGCAAAATACAGTTCCAGTTTCTGAGTTTCATTTTTGTTCCTCTGGTTCTGAAGGTCCTCAGATTGAAAAGCCCTACTTCCTGAAATAACACTGGTTACATAAGTGATCCTGGTCTTGTCATGTTTTTACATCTCTGCTGTATAGAAGTGGAGAGAGTAGGGGAAAGGTTGGCAGGACATGTGTCAACAGGACAACTAATGAAAATCTCGTGCCATCATCATGCCACAGACTTGCCTTGTCCCGAATGTGCATATTCCATTTCAAATTGTACAGTTAAACCTTAAAGGGGACGTATTATGAGAAACTCACTTTTTCAGTTCTCATGCACATACATTCAGGTATCTGGAGTGCTTACCCATCCACAAACTGTAAAATAACCCCGTCCGTTTTTTGTGGGCGGCCTACATCAGAAAACTGTACAGATTTGGCTCCCATTGTTATGCAGATTGTGGAGCTAATTACTATTACCCTTCCCAACACCAGTCCCCCATTTGAGTACCTCCACCCACAGTTTCAGAACTAACCTCCATGATGGAATGCCACTTCCAGCTATGCGGTACAAAATGGGGTCAGTATTATTAACTGTCCATTAATGTCAGTATGTTAATTAAAAAATAATTATGCTCTGAGTGTTTCTTTGGCTGTTTAGCACTAGCTACTGCTAGCAGCTAAGGTAAGATATAAATGGAGATATATTGTTCCAGAAGGTTTTGGACTTTACTCGCTGCAGGATCCACAATATTGTTAACGCTAGCCTGTGTGTTAAATGTCTGTAAGATGAACTTCATGGTGGGAGTAGCATGAAGCCATTCTCGCCTTGACACAGCACGTGCATGAAAGAAGGGGGCAGGGTGAGTAGTGGCACTTAAACTGGCTGTCATAAACAGGGCTGTATAGACAGTGTAAGAAAGGTGCTGTGGTGTTTCATCCTTGTGGTATTTTGGCCAAAGAATATCAAAGACATTTCAATAAGACCCCATAGAACTTTCTGAAGATGGGTATGACAGGTCATCCTTAAGAGCTTAAAGGTATTGGAATGATTGGATCCTTGGTAACATTGTACAATGTGAAAGGGCATCCACAGTAATACTTGGACAGCTGACCAGCAACTAACTGGAAAAATGAAAATGTTTAAATCACACTTTAATATATTAATGTATTACATGTACAAGCGCACACTAAAGAACTCAAGTGTGTTTCCTTTCCTTTTATTTTTCCTCCAGTGTAGTCCTGACCAATTCCCACCCACTGGCTAGGTCTCCCCAAATCACATGATGCTACCAAGCTGGGAAGGTAAAGGCTAACATGTGTAAAGCACCACTATGTATTTTGAAACTGCTCTGTGTGTTTATTTGGCTGCTAACACAACATAATTAGACAACTCAGTAAGCTTGGAGATGGAATTTAGGCTAGCATCGCGCTGAATTATGGGGGCAGAGGGATGGTCAACGTACCCACCTACAGCGAGGCTGATTATGTGTGCTTGATCACCAAAAATGATTGAAAATACTCTTGGACTTCAACAAAAAGCCTTTTGTGTATAATGCTCAACTACGCTACTGATCCAAATTGAATGACACTGAAAAGAGCATGAAGGCATCCAGACTAAATTTGACTTTATTTTCAATTGATTTTCTGCACGACCCCTATTATCCCAGCCTTTGTTTTGTACAGCAAAAGCATTCCAAGATATTCCCAGTTTAAAGAGCTTAACGATAGACGACTTTAGAGGAGGACATGGAAAAGCTACTCTTGTCCCAGCTCATCCCGAAAAGAAACAGATGCCCTGTTGCACTGCATCAAAATAAACCCATCTGACCAACTGCTAAGAGCTGGACGTCAATAAAAAATAAGGAAAGAAGTAAAAATAGCTCTATTTTGAGCAGTCAGACAGAGCAAGCGTCTCATCCAGCCACATACTGGAAGACTCCCATGATCTCAAAACCGAAGGCTGACACTGGTGGACGCGTCCTGAGATGTTCAGATCTGACTGGCCTCTTCGTCATCTTTCCTGTAAAACAGAGAGAGAGAGAGAGAGAGAGAGAGAGAGAGAGATCAGTTTATTTCACAAGCAGGAAAACCAGAACATCTTAGTTTCAAGAAATGACTTGATTTTAGTTGACCAATATGGCTATGAAAAACCATACGTCCAATCAAAAAGCAGTATTACAAGTCCACCAATCCTGATGTTGGAACAGTGTCAATATCTCAAGAACTGTGGGACTAATTAGCGGACAAAAGTCTGGCAGAAAAATGAAGAAGAAGAATATATGTAGTAGAATATACAGCTTTGGTGAAGCATTTAAATGAACACTAATGTACTAATGTAGTAACCCTACGCTTATCTAACGTCTTATTTCTGCTCTTTATCTTTTCATCTAGGTATCCACACTGGCTGTTGTTTCTGGCAGCAAACAGAATCAGAAGGTCATGGGTTCAAATCCCAGGACTAGTGATTACCTGTGCTGTGTTCAGCCCTAACAAAACGTAAGTAAAATGTTTATTTAAAGGAAAACAGTGGCGCATTGAACAATATGTTTTGTTAGGCAAGCGTTACAACTATGGCAGCTGAGAAATCCATTCTTGGCATCCTTTCAGAAGAATTTTCAGAGCTTGATTAAAAAAGCCTTGTCTTCTAACAATTTACGTATTCTACATTGTTTTGGTTTTTTTTTGTTTATTTATTTATTTTTGTTCTGTCCAGTGTTTTTTTATTACTTATACTGTTTTACTACTTCTTTATATTGTACTTGTTAGCCTCATAGCTCATGCTCAAAAAATTAAAAATTCCTGAACCATAAAAGTCAAAGCACAACTCTTTACATGTTAATGGGATGACACTGTCCTTATTCAGGCAAATGTTTGAAAGAAATGGGTATAATCTTTTTGGGCCTATTAGATGGAATTTTAGTTGTGAAACTATTTAAAACCAATAATATATTTCAATATTCAATTATTCAGTTTTTAGGTTAAATATATTTGGAATTAGAAAGTCCACCCTACAATAAATGAACAAGATCTACATGTGTATCCACATATACACTGACCGGCCACTTCATTAGCCACACCTTCTTGTATCTACACTCATCTATTTTATCAGCTCCACTTACCATATAGGAGCACTTTTTAGTTCTACAATTACAGATTGTAGTCCGTCAGTTTCTCTGTATACTTTGTTTTCCCCTTTTTAACCCTGTTCTTCTTGGTCAGGACCCCCACAGGACCACCACAGAGCAGGTATTGTGTGGGTGGTGGATCATTCTCAGCACTGCATTGACACTGATGTGGTGGTGGTTGTGCTGGTGTGAGTGGATCAGACCATTTAAACCCTGTACCCACTCACTGTTCACTCTATTAGACACTCCTATCATGATGGTCCACCTTGTAGGTGCAAATGATAGTAGTTCAGCTGTTGCTGCACAGTTCGCAGAGAAACAGATGAGCTACAGTCTGTAATTGTAGATCTACAGAGTGCTCCTATATGATAAGCAGAGCTGATAAAATAGACAATGAGCGTAGATGCTGTACTTATGGGAGAGTTTTTTACAACAGCATTGCCCAATAAGGAGATCCAAAGGGAAGGCACTCACTTCTTCTTTGAGCATCTGTCATCTGTGGGTGAGAAATGTTGTAGTTAGATCACTGTACGACAAAGACAGAGAACAGTTTGAATACATAAAAAGCTTCAAGAGTAAAGACTTACGGAAAAGGACAAAGAAGGCTCCTATTACAAGCAGGACTGTGAAGATGATGCCTCCAATCCGCAGTCTTTCATAGTCTAGGACAGCAATTGTAGGTTGTCACCATACACATGTTGAAGCTGCATTGTTTTTCAGACTTTAGATCAATTAGATAAGTCACTAATGTCATTTCTATGCCACCATGAGGGCTGCAAATAGGTCTAGGACAAAAAAAGCCTGAGGTACTTACTGTAAACAAATGGGTCTGTGCAGAAGAAGAAGAAGAAGAGGAGGAAGAAGAAGAAGAAGAAGAAGAAGGAAATGGAGAAGTGGGAGTTAGCCACATCTTTCACAGTGGAAACTATTACAACTGCTGAAAACAGAAGTTTCTTTTGTTGTGTATGGAAAACAGTGGTTAAGCTAGAAGAGTGACTGGTCAAACAAGTCTGATATCTGAGAAGACCAAAACATCTGCTTACTTGCTTCAGCTTCACTGAGGAATGCACTGAAAACTAGAAAGATAAAAAAAACAGAGTAAAAGAAATGGAAATACAGAAATGCCTTGTATAGTATTATAGTGTATTATAGTTCCCTGGTCAAATTGCATGTTTTGTTGATTTTCTAAGTGAAAATAAGAGCAGAAAATGTGACCCGTTTTCTTTCATTGTGTTAAATTCAGAATTTTGCATATGACTGTAAATTACAGCACTAAACTAGTTCTGACAATGTTTACAGTATTTGAGCCCTCTGTTGTACAGTGCTGTCTCCTGGTAACCCATATTTGGCCATTATCACTTATTTTACAATCTGGAAAAATGTTGGATTTACAAAAATAGAGTATTTTATAGAGTAACTTTTAATAATCTGATATACTTTATTTCAACACTAAGAAATGAAAAATAGTTAAAATGTAAATGTTTCCTTGAAATTACACCACATCTTTATGTTTTGGCACTATGACATTTTTAGTATTGTGTAATCTAAAATAATATGATAATATTATTGATAATAAAGTTCAAGCTCTTTCACAATATACTGTACTATAACAGTTTGTTTAACAAAAAAAAAACAACAACATTTAAATGCAACACGAATGATCAAACACTGAAATGTGACTAACTGAAGAGTGTTATGATAGTTTTATAATTTTCTGAAATATGCTTAACGCATTCATTCCTACAGGCTGTTCCACAATGGTATGATGTTATCTGACTGTCACGTCAAACAAACAAACCAATGAAAAGAGATGTTTTTTCATGTTTTTCAATTCCAATTTCCTTTTGTTTGTTTTTTTTCTTTTTTGTTTGTTTGTTTGTTTTGTTTTTGTTTTGTTATCAACTGGCATCATGATGTATACCTAAGAAAACAACTTCACCCATAGTTGAAAAACACAATTCTTCACACAAAATAAACCAACAGAAATGGTCCAAAATTAGTTGCAAAAATGCCTTTTTTACATTAACCTCCAAGTTCAAAATATTTCCTTTTTCTCCATTTTAAGATGTTTGGTTTCGGCAGTGGCCATTCATAGGCAATATAGTCGACATTCATAAAGGTATTAAATAATGTCACCATTAGATCAAAACCTCCAAGATTGTAAAATCTTGTTACATTAATATACACTGAAAGGTAAGAATTTTATTTCTTCTAATATAAAAGTAGCATTTAGGAGATACAAGCCACAAACAGTGAGAACACAGGCCTAGGCATGTCTTTAGTTTCCCAGGTGCCTACACCCTTAAAAAGTGTTCTGTAAGTGTTCTTTCGGTGAAGGCAATGGTTCTATAACCCAAAGTACTATATGAATGCATAAATTATACTTTGCATGTTTAAATGGTCCTTCTCTAAACGGATTCCACCATTGCCACAAGTGCAAAAACGTTCTTTCATACTATACTGAACTATATAGAACCATTTTTGTTGCAACTTCACAGTGGAAAAAAGTGAAGTTGAATTTGATAGCGGCCCGTCACCTTTCGACTCATGGTAATGGGTGATTCATTGGAAGGGTGGAAAAAATTCCACTGGAAATGACCTCCTGTTTTAGCTACAGGCACATTTACGTCAGGTGCCCTTCAGGCCTGCGGGTGATGCCTTTTCAGACTGAACCATCTCCCCTTAAGTAAAGGGATTTACCTGTCAGGAGAACTAGCGCTGTGAAGCCCTTCATCTTGCCAGTTCCCGCCTCCTGACACAAACAGAAAACAAATCTAAGAAGCTACGTTACATCCAGAAATACAGATGACCAAGGCTCCTCATTAAACACCATTATTATTGAAACCACATGGTATCCAGTTACTAGCTTTATATCATCAGAGATTTTTCGATGCACATGCACTTGCAACTATCTCCAATCATGAATGCACGTCCATGGATGGACCAGGAATTGAGAAGGAATGTTTGCTGAGTAGATACAGCTGTAGAAGCAGCTGAGACAGATCAGCGCTGATGTTTTGACAGTAAACATGAGACCCATGGGTCAAAGCTCCAGGATACCCTTGGTTTGTCCTTGCAGTCACGTACAAGCGTATCAGGGCTGTTTTGGAAATTTTGGGCCCCCTTCCATGGTGAGGATATTAACACAGTGTTTTTTTGAGTCATAGGACAACCACCTCTGGCTTTGCTGGTATCGATTGCATGTGTATCTTGGAGGACGATTTGGAGTCTAATGTTAATGCTGAAAGTTCCTGCAGTGCTAACTTCAGCAAAGGCGAGAAACATACACGTTCTTAGCTCAACTAATTAAGAACAAACAGTTCTACTGCACCCTCAAAAATAAGGGTTCCTAAAAGGATCTTGTGTGTATGGTTCTAGTAAAAGATCGAATTGATCTAGTACAGTGGTGACCAACCCTGGGTCTGCAGATCTACCCTCAAGCAGAGTGCAGTTTCGACCACAATCTGCTCCAGCAAATGAACTTGAAGTCTTTGATTGGCTGGATCAGATGTGTTAGCGTTAAGTAAATGGAGGCAGCTTATTAGATGCAGGTTGGAACTTTACCCTGCAGGAGGAGGCTTGGTGACCACTATGTGTAAAAACATTTGTTTCATTTGCAACAAATGGCACTTTGGAAGGTTCCTTAGGGAACCAAAAGTGGTTCTTTTATGGCATCCATTCCAAAGCACAATGGATGTATGCTTTAGCATCGGCATATCTCCAGACATTACCCAATTATAGTAAGTTCCTAAATGGTTCTTAGCATGGATGTATAGCTGTAGGAAAGCCCTGGTATACATGTAGAAAGTTTACATCATGTGAAGGTTCTTTAAACTTTACACATGTGCACATATCTCATTTTCACCAACAGTTCACCAATAGAACCTAATCAACTGTGACAATGACTTTGAATTCAAGGTCCAGAAGCATAGCTAAGTTTCTTTGGTCTAATTCCCACTTTACATTTGAAGCTTGATAATGGCATTCCATTTTCCAATAAAAACATCAAAAATGATAATCGCAAATAGCTGCATGAGTATCTATACCACAGATGCATGCCCTCTTACGATGCCTATTCAATAATATCTACAGGCATGACATATTTTAGGATTTAAGCCTAGCTTAAACATCCCCCAAGGTCATGAAGAAGATGAGAAGGACTGATCTCTTACCTTTCCACAGGATGTGTTGGTCTTTCAGGCAGTCGGCACGTAGATATGCACTGGATGGAACACACAGCAAGTCTGCAAGTACTTTTCTGTCTTTGCTTTTACCTTCAGAGGTAACTCCTCCTTATTGTGTACACCTTCAACACCAGGCATCATATCTCTGTATGCTGTATGCCACCCTGCATGCTCAGTATGTTATGCCCTAAACACTGTTTGCATGTTTACGGCTTAAACAGTGTTTAAAAGACATTTGAAAGAGGCTAGCGCTAGCCATGCTAGTCAGGCTATGTATATGAGGCTTATGTCTTTTTTTCCCTTGTATTAACAGAATTTTTCACAAAGGTAGAATGAAAGAGCCTGGGTTTTCATCGCAGAGGAAACAATTCAGTTACTGTAAGATCTTTCAGCATTTCACCTGTATTTTCAGGCTAGCTTATCATGCTAGGTCAGTCAGAAGTTAGCACAAGAGGCAAATACAGTACATACACACATAATAGGCATAAAGCAGTCAGTTAGCCTACATTGTCCCATAAAGTCATCTATCTATCTATCTATCTATCTATCTATCTATCTATCTATCTATCTATCTATCTATCTATCTATCTATCTATCTGTCTGTCTGTCTGTCTGTCTATCTATCACCTTGACTACTCTACAACTTCTCTCTAAAGTTAAAAACAAAGCTTCAGGGTTAAAAACACAGGTGGAAGTCAAGGACACAGTTACCAAACATGGTATCCGCCCGCATGTTCAGCGGTGCTTGTCGTACGTAAGGCTACTTGTATGAGGATCATATTGGAATAGATGAACAGTGAGGAAGGTGACAAAGATTGAGAGACAGTGTGTTACTTCTATAAACATAGCATCCCTAACCTACCTTCCTGACCTTTTGAAGGCCTCTGTTCATAAACTAGCCTAGCTAATTGGGTCTTTGAGAGCAAATGGGCATACCAACATTTAAAAGGTGATACAGAGAGGATGGTATGTCTCATAGGATCTATAAGAGCCTATTTGGAATGGGTAACTGCAGAATCAGGCCTTGCACACCTCATCAGAATGTGTGGGAGGGAGTACATATGCTTATATTCAGGGGAACCTCGTTCTACTAACTGGACTGAGTGTGTTCTTAACAGAACAAAAACAACCGTTTTGATGATATGTTAAAGACATCCATTTATCACGTTGCAGAGATATCTACTGCTAACCAGGAAGCCCCAGGCCTCATTCTACTTAATGAGATGCTGATTAGTTGATCACCTGAACCAAATCCTATCCTGACAAGCAATAGTATAAGAACCACTGCTGCTGTCTTCACTGTTCTCTCTTTATAGAACCAGCTGGATGGCAAAAGCAGTGCTAGTACTACCCAAACATTCAGTTTAGTCAAAATACAACAACTGAAGAGAAAGGTTCTTAGTGAGGAAAAGAAGGGTTCAGTTCTAGCTTTACTGGCAGATACACTGAGCGTCAGGTTGCTTCCAACCTGAACATTTCAAACACATAAGAACAAGGTCAAGCAGAAAGCACACGGGACAACACAGCTACTGACTGGCAGAGGGCGAAAACGACTCTCTGCCGACCGTGATGACCACCACCTCATTCGAATGTCACTTAACAGCTGTAAGATGACATCAAGTGAGCTACAAAAAGAATGGCGATCGGCAGCTGGGGTGAACTGCACAGCGAGGACAGGCTTCTGGAGGCCTTTCTGTTATTTTGACCATTAATCATTTGCTAAATAAAAACATCTAAAATATAATATTAAATCTAGGATTTGGGAGAAATGTTTCCAGTAGGTTAAAGAATAAAACAACACTGCTCATTTTGGTCAAACACATACCCATAAATTGTAAAACTAGAGTTATTGATAATTTTGAGGTGGTCTCTTTTTTTTTCAAACACACACACACACACATGTGTGTATATATATATATATATATATATATATATATAAGAATAGTTGCACCCATTGGGGTATTGTTGGATCTATTCGGATGGAAGATAAAGGCTTCATGTCGCTGGTGCATGCCTATTTCTGTCCACTGCCGCCAACACCGCACCACCGCTATGGCACGTAATACGATGATAAGACCATCCCGCTTCCCGGCGCCCTACGATGTGACCCCTTTCCAACTCTTCCAACTGCTCAAATTGCTTTCAGCCTCTTCTCTGAGGCATACTCTGCTTGCAAAGGATGGTACCCACACAACAGCACTAGTTAGAATGGAAAGCACGCGCAACACGACAACCTTACATAGTCAGTCAGGTACAGCAGTAAGGCCCATCCTTGCTTACGTCACATGAAACTTGAATCACTTGCATGTCCCATGATATCAAACCTACCCACCAAGTTTCATTCCTGTTAGTTGATTCCTTCTGAGTGCAACTATTTTTCGTTAATGAGTGTGTAACTTTCATGCGTCAGTACCATCTGATCCACTGCAGGCTCTGGCATGAGGAGGAGTGCAGTAAATGCTGTGGTGTTCATGTGAAGCTAAGGCTAACCCCAAAAGACCGGATGTTCCTTTGTGCTCACAGCCTTGAAAACAAAGTGGACTACTTCAGATGCAGCAGTCTAGATAGCAGGAGGTGAATGAGAACCCGCTGAGTTTCCATTCCCTTTTTCATTTTCACGGTTAGCCCTGTCTGTAAGTCTCTTTATGTGTGCTTATCAGTGGCATAGCTCTGTAATAGTTATGAAAATTCTCATACCTGAAAAAGAATTTCAACCACTATACCATCCACTACTGCATTCTACTTTTGAGTTAAGTTGATTGCAGCATAGAAACCCAGAAACTCCAGACTTGCCTACGACTTCTGGTGTTGTTTTAGTTTTATTTAGTTCAATCCAGGCAAGGTTAAAATAATGAGAAGCTACAGAACTGACTACAATAGTGAAAAAAGTCTTTCCTCCTGAACAACAGCTGGAGAAAATCATGACATGTGAAACAGCAGATTTACATGAACTTCACAGCCTGGGAGAGCACAGCCTGTGAAAGAAGCCGGGGGACAGATGACAGAAGTAAACTATGGAAATAAAATCCTCCCTCCTGAATCACATCTGGAGAACAGCATTATGCTTTAACCAGCGAATTTATAGGAGCCATCTCTGGCCCTTACAGAGAGGCGCCGCAATAACCTCGGGGTATCTAAACAAGACATTTCTCTATTATTAGATTCCACCTCTACCACCTCCTTTATCTAGCCACAGGTTCTGCAGCAGGATTTTGTGTCCATGAGGGCGTTGACCTCAAGGAGACGATAGAGATACTGGAGGTTGGAGAGTTGCCAGTGTTTAAGCCTTGCAAATGTCACACAGGCTGAAAGCCTGAATATGTGTTGCCTGGATTCATACACTTGCACACACGTAGACAGACAAGGACGTGAATAAGCAAACCAAAACGTGACGTGAAAGAAACACTCGGAGTAACGCAGCTGAGTGGGACCAGGTTTTGTGGTCGATCGGGTAAAATGAACTCATTTGTAGGTATTTCTTGCTCACATAGAGCCTCTAAACAATTCAAGCCTAAATGTCTAATTCATTTATGCAACCATGAACATTTCAGGACTGTGCTCCAAATAGTTTTTTAGCTATCCGTTTTTTAAAGTTTGTCTCCTCAGGTTCTAAAATACATGATAAGTGGTTATAACAGAATGACAACTTGGACAAAAACAGGGTCAATACAATGAATATAACAAGAATAATATACTTTTAAATAAATATACTTTTATATTGTTGAGTTTTACTTTTTTGTCTTGCAAATTTTTTAAATGGCCCTACACTTACAAACATCTAATTAATGTATGCAAATTTCTAAATTCTGATCCAAGTAGTTTTTAAGTCACTTCAGGTTCTAAACTGCATTAACAATGGGTTTAAATAATAATAACTGGGTAAAATGGCAAAATACTTAGAATGGAATAACATTGTAAACCATGTAGGTTTTTGTTCATTATTTTTTTATTTGATTTTTGTCACAGTGTCCAATTTTCATCTTTGAAATTCATTCAGTTTTTTTCAGTCAGTTTTAAATAAATGCAAAATATTTGTTTTTATGCAACACCCCTACAATTCTGGCAAATATTGCTAATTTCGGAATGCAACATTTGTAGCAACATTTAGTTCAAAATTACTTCAAAATACAAGTATATTTCTGTTTGACTTATCATATTTTCTCATTTTCCCCCCTGAATAAGGACAGTCTCATTAGCATGTATAAAATATGAACGTGTAATGATTCCTGCATGGTTTAATAATTGTAATGCTTGTAATTTAGTAAAACATGTTCAACTTTAGGTCAAATTATATCAAAAAATACAAAAAAAAACATATAATGATTTAAATTCACATCAAAAATTGCTTAGCATTCATTAAACAGAAACCATTCCTATGGGAACACTGTTTTAAAATATGGAGCAAAACGACTGCCACTCCTAAAATACTTTAAATAAAACCAAAGAACTTTGCATGTTTAGGGGTGAGAAAAACATTCTTTTATTGCTTCTTGTCTCCAGGATCTCCAATGTTGTCTGTGACCTGATGAGTTTACACAACCCTCATAAAACCTCCTATCTCCTTTAGCAAGACAATGACCCCAAACACACTTCAAAATCCACACAGAAATGGTTGAGGCCTCTCTCAGTCTCCAGATTTGAATCCAGTTGTGAATCTGTGGTGTAAATTAAAGAGGGCAGTTCACAGTGTCACTAAAAACGTTTTGTTTCTTCAAAAATAGTGTACAAAAATAAAAATATGCCACTTAACCATTTAAGCCTGTAATGTTACTCGTTGCATGCGTAGTTTATTTAATATATTGATTTTAGCTCATTTTCATAAAGGGGTACAATAATTCTGAAGACGTATGTATGTACGTATGTACGTATGTATGTATGTATGTATCTATCTATCTATCTATCTATCTATCTATCTATCTATCTAAGCTCACTGGACAAAAAAATAGTCACCTTGTGTGTTTAAGGTCATAGTAAAGTCAGGCTCCTGCAGATGGCGCTGCACGAGGATTATGGGGCTATAAATACCTGCTGGGTGTGAGTGACGGGATCCATAGATTGAGAAGAGGTGGTACAGTGCAGTGAATGTCTCGTTCCATGTGTGGAAAATGGCTCCAAAGCAGATGTTAATGATTGGCTAAAAGGAGTGATTGAGCATTTGGGCGTGTCAAAGACCATAGTGTGAAGGAAGCAGCTGAATCTGCAGGTGTATGGAAGCGTATGGTCATACGGGTCTACCAGCAGTGGCTATAATCCCAGTCTACAGGGAATTCTCCTCAGAATTGTGCCAGGGAAATCATCCACCAAATCTGGCTGTACTGGAGCGGTTTATGTTGTTTCTCCAGGCCTATAGGGGGCGCAGGTTTGCACAGTTCGCTATGTTGAGCAAATAGGAAAAAATGAACAGGAAGGGTTTAGTTTTCTCATGAGGCAGGCGAAGCATGGTGTGTCTCTACTCAAGCCATCCTCTCCTTTCTGTCCCTTTGAGTGGCAATATGAGTAAGTTTGAAGTTTATTTGATTGTCAGATAATATACATGTCATTGTTGAAGTGCATTTGGGAAGTTTTAATGTGCTGTATGTGTCAGTATAGTGAAGTCCAATTTGAGTTTGTGTCATGTGGCGGGTTGAAATTGAAGTTGAAATTGGCCCTTTAATGCATCCTATACATAAAAGGAAATGTTTATTTCATTTAAGTGGACATATTATGATTCATATACTGAGTATCTTTCTGTATTTTGTATTGTTTCAGTTTCACACCTTTTTTGCATTAAATTCTGTCCAAATACAACACGCGCCTGTTGGAAGTGATGCAAAAGGGAGTTTAGCAGTATAGGACACGGGGTCACATTGGGTGCAACAGTACACTGGGCAAACGGCACAATTCTTTGATGCAAGAGTGTCTGAACATTGATGTGGTCTACATCCAGAAACTTCACCAGTCAATGCCAAATCCAGTCCCAGCTGTCATTCGTGTTTATGGACACACTACTAGGTACATTTTAGTCACTGGTGAACTTATCTATCTCAGTCACACTTTAAAGAAGGATAAACGCTCGAGTTAATGATTATAGTTGCAGTTTTATCATGAGTGAAGGTGTCAGCAATGTAACCCGACAAACAGTGCAATCACATTTACTGAGCCTCTACAAACACACCTTACCTTCTCACACCTTAAAATATGCAGTGAGATGAGCTACAGCAAAGAGCCATGCAAAGAAGAAACAGCCTTTCAGCCTTTTCTGATTTCTTCAGATGTACTTGGTCAGGAGGAGACTGAGGCTTGAAACACAGGAAGTAGCGTTTTAGGATTTAGTACTTTTAGTAGTTGTTTAATGGAAGTGTTTGTCATTTCAAATGAAAACTGTCACTAAAATGTCAATTTATAGAGAGTCTCTCTCATCATATATAACATCCCATCACATATAAATCATATATAACATATACAAATACATACAAATAAAGGTCAAATTTACACAGTTTTCCCCAACAAAGTCAACCAGTCACAAAGGACAGACTTCCCCCACCATCTTTAGTTATGCATCACTGACAGCAGTTTGTTGGTGCGTGTTAGAAAGCACCTCGGCAGGTCTATCTGAGATTACTCAACAGTGGTTTAAGGCAACAGTGCGATGAGTTCCAGATGATGTGGTTTGGACGGGGAATAAGCTTGCATCACTGGACGTTTGTGGGTAAGAGAACAATTGTATGAGTTTCATTTTTCGTGTGTGCGTGTTTTCAATAGTATATGACAATTGACTGCTTGCAAAACAACAAGTGATTCAGTGCCTCTCAATTAATCACAATGATTTGTACATTTTCCCAGCGAAGAAGAAGCCAGAGAAGGTGTAGTGAGGAGAATTGTGTATCAGACACTAGGGGGAGCTCCTGAGCTTTTAGGCAAAATCATAATTTGTGCTTACTTATCGAAATGTACCTTTTTTACTGAACACAGAACAGCATAGATTTTAACTCTGCTGTCCCAGGTACAAAAATTAAATATATTTAATTGTACTAGAAATGTACTTTAATACCAGCAAGGACATTTCAAGCACAGTATTGTTTTAAGAATTTAATAGAAGTATACTAAGTAAGTATAAGTATATTTTATTGTACTTTAATATGTACTGAAGTATCTCTGAATCTAAGAGGTGTCTCAAAATAGCACAGTTAAGTGTAATTAGTTGTATTTAAGTATATATTTAATAGCACTAATGATTATATTTAGCATACTAAGTACATAGTTAGTATATGAAAATAGCATGCTAAGTCTACTTCAGTGTACTTTTCTTCTTCTGGGGTAATATGTTTGACATTTAAACAGTACTTTATACTGTATATGTTTGTGAAGACCATAAACCGTTTCACTCAGTCACTGCATCCTTCTATGTTCCACACTTCAACTTTTGGTCATTGAGCTCCATTCACCTCCATTAATTGAAGATTCACTCATTTTGGCACCACCTAGTGTTTTGCAGTCAAGTTTTTGATAAAACAGGAGAACTTGCCAGGTTAGACTCAAACTAAGGTGATCAGATTGGTGAAACGAAAACTGGGGACACTGCACGACTTGTCTCTCATCACTTTTTAGAAATAAAGTGAAAAAGGGTCTCAAAAATCAATAAATCTAGCATCTTACTCAAGTATAAGGCTCATAATTCATATTCATATTAGAAATTTATTAGAAAAAGAGACCCCTAGCTATAGAAGACAGACCTGTGGCTATAGAAGACAGAGCCATGCCTATAGGCCAATATAGCCAGACCCTAAACACACCCCTGGACTAGGACTAGTTCCAGTTCTGGGGAGACAGAAACGGCTTCTGTCAATGTATGCTATATGTCATATATGGATGGCTGGAAAAGTGACGCGGTTTAAAAGTGATGCACTGTTTGTAGATGGCATGGTAGCTATGTTTATACAAATCAGCCAACCTACAATCACCTGGTAGTATGATTCAGGTCCCATAACCAACCCCTGTCTTTAATTCCTGTATTAGCTCGCGTCTTGAATAGGCGGTTGTGGTGATGTTGTGGACTCGCTTGACTCTTGCTAGCTTGTGGTGGAGTTTTACAAAACTACTTTGTCTTGCTGGTTAACCGACATACCAGCATCCAAAACATACTATATACTGGTTTTGCCAGGTGACCAGCAATGTTGGCCTTTGCTGGTTTTTCTAGCATAGCTATTAGACATGAAAACCTCAAACTTTAATATTCCCACTTTAATCTAACAGATTCGTCTGGTTTCATTAATATGAACACGGTTTTCAGAAATCCTGTTCTTTGTACTATTGGACTTTTTGTCTGTTAGCTACAGATGCTAGTAGCCTGAAGGTAAAGTCTGATGGCCGTAACAATAATAACTCAGAGAGGTGGAACTTTCTCACAATTTTGGTCAGTTGATCAAGGTGTAAATGATTCTAATACACACATAATTAGCAGGAAAATAGGATGCTGTAAATAGAAGTGAAGACATTTTGGATGTGTTTAAAAAAATGAACAAAGATGTAGAAAAATATTTTTACATCTAATTTGCCATATTTCAAAGGTGGTGATCAAATCAAAAGAGGCAGATGTTTACATTAGACATTATTTATCATGCTATTCACTTTATGTTCACATAATCCTGTTTTATATATAGCATAAAACATCTGAAATAACTTTTATGTCCATTGTATTTATTTATTTAGTTATTTATTTACCTTATTATTTTGAGTAAAGTAATAGAAAAAGACTGCATACAGGGCAAGTGATTCCAAGCTTTGGAAAGGCACATAGGTACATGTCGAATTTGGAAGCAACAGTGAATATTACTTAAGCAACTGGACAGAAAACAAAAACTATTGTGCAAGTACTGCCCGCTCCTTCCCTCCCTGCTGGGTTTATACATCTGTTCCATGTATTCAAAGACTTTGGAAGCGTCTGAGTATGTGAATATTCTGAATATGCATGTTAAGGTTTGTTTAGAACTGAACTCTAAAAGCTAAATGGTTTAGAAGATGCATCATGTTCTGAAAAACTAAATGCACCAATGTATTCAAGAGTGCACTTACTGGACGAAGATCACTGTTATATTGACAGTTACACTTATAGATGGCGTAATCATTATTTAAGGTGAAGTTGTGCAATAAAACCCCGGCTATAGTACACAGTACAACATTGACTTCATCACCACAGAGGAACAAAGAGCTCCCCCTGCTGCATTAACAGGGAAATACAGCGTTCTCTTACATTTCTAAACAGCCCTAACAAACTTTTCTAGTGCAAAATCTCCAGCTATACACATATAACCTTCAACGAGCTGAAATAAATAGGATTTGTGTTCAGAAGAAAATAAGCATTGAAATCAGTACTGATTTGAGTGTTCTGCTACCGTCATGACATCGTCTTCTGCTCGGCCCTCTGAAAATGAGAAAAGACAGACGCACGATGTTACAGGATTATATTTCAGCCAGTATAATAACACTGCAGTGTGCCAGAGAAGTCATTTGGTCAAGAGCAGTCAATTATAAATGCTGCAGTAAAACCAGTACATGCAGTTAGGCTCATAAACATCTGGATGTCTACAAAGCCATATGCTGTGTCAAGTGCAGAGTCAAGTGCAGCCAAGTTTCAGCTTTAATTTGAAGGTATTTACATCTAAATGAGGTGAACGGTGTTGGAACCATTTTCATACATAGCCCCCCCCCCATTTTGGGGCTCTAAGGTAGCTGGACAAAGTAACAGTCATACATTCAACTATCATTTTTAATACTTGGTTGTAAGTTCAAAGACACCCTGAATTCTGGGATCCATAGACATCCCAAGATGCTGGGTTATTACCCTGGGTACTGCAGCTGTCTTCAGTCCATGCTTGTTCTGGTGGTGTTTTGCCTTCAATGAGTGAAATACAAGCTTCATTGGACTGAAGTCAGGCAACAGACGTGGCCATTGCAAAATGTTTCACTTCATTTCCCTAAAAAAAGGTTCGGGTTGCTTTTGCAGTACCCTTCAGATGAATTGTCTAGTATGTCCAATGAGTTTTGAAGCATTTGGTTGAATCTGAGCAGATAATATTTTGCTATCACAGCACAGATTATTACAAGAGAACCAGTTCCACTGACCACCATTCATTCTCACACCATAACACTACCTCCACCATGCTTCACAGATAAGGTGGGATGCTTTGGTTCCTGAGCAGTTGCTTTCCTTCTCTGTACTCTTCTCTTCCATGATTCTGGAACAAGCTGATCTTTGTCTTATCCAACCATAAAATGTTGTTCTAAAACCGTACAGGTTTGTTGGATGTTTCTGGCCAACTCTAATGTGGTCTGCCTATTTTTGAGGCTTACCAGCAGTTTATATCTTAGGGTGTAAACCCTCTGTATTTTTAATCCAGTGACGTCTTCTCCTGATTGTTGACTTTGATACTGATATACCATCCTCTTGGAAGGTTGTCCTGGTCAGCAGTTGTGAAGGATTTCCCATTTCTTTGGGCGTTTCTCTAAAATTGGCAGTAAGGCACCTTGGACTTCATGTCGAGAGTGAACAGCAACAGGTTGCAAGAGCAAATGTCACACTTGAAATCAACTCTAGATCTTTCATACTCTCACTTGTAAGTGACAAATAGGGGGGTGACACACACCTGGGCATGGAACAGCCGAGTGCCCAGTTGTCCAGGCACTTTCTAATAATGAAACTAAATCAAAAATAAATTATATCGTTCACTTGATTTGGATGTGAATACCCTCAAATTAAGCTGATAGTCTGCAAGTGTGAGCTCATATTCATTATTTTAATTTTGTTGATGTCCAAAATGATATAACAGAAAAGTTTCCAGTTTTTCCAGTAGTCTGTTTCAGATCATTAACCATTAATCAAAGTATTTTGTTTAAGAGAAAGAAATGACTTACTGAAACAGTTCTGAAGTCTCTCTGATCTCTTCAGGGAAATGTATGTCACGCCAAAGACTATTAGAATCCCGAAAAAGCCTCCCATCACACAGCCAAAGAGCATGGCATAGTACGCACCGTTTCCTGAAAGAGAGCAAGAAAGACAAAGTTGGCCTACACTAGACAGTACTGATTTGGTTGCCTCTGGTTCAGCTACATTGCTAAATGCATGATAGTGTTACTGCAACTACAAGCAGCATTTAAGTTCTAGCAATGGAATTTTGGATATACACATTTTCAGTGTGGATTGCAGAAAATTTAATGAACTTAATGCTAAATATAACTGGTAAATATACCAGGTTTATTCATCTGTGATTTCAGCATTTTTAATTTAGGCTACTAAGTTACAAAATTCCAGGCTTTAATTGAAACTGTATTGTAAACATGGTAAATATCAAAATATGACAGATAAATAAATAAATAAATGTCTTTCTCACATTTCTCTGTGCTTGCAAGATTTGCAATAAATATTTTCCAAAGCCAAACAAAGCTGCTTTAATGGAAACCCAAGTTACCCAATGACCACGTAGACAAAAGTGTGGAAAACATAAATGTAGACGTCTCTAAATTCCCAAAAACCCTAAATAAGTATTGTCTTTTCAAATTCAGACTTTTAAATTGAGCTCATATTCATGTGTGTCACGCTTCCGGGTTTCCCCTCTGCCTCTGATCTCCTGAACTCCAACTCCCAGAACCCACTACCCGAAGATGTCATAGTCACATGTTCATCATCGCCCAATCACGCCCCGTTTCCTCATTCGTCATCACCAGAGTATTAATTATTCACACCTGCATCTCATTTAGTCTGTTTGCTTATAAGCTCCTGGTTCACACGCACCCATCGCGAAGTATTGCAAATTTCCGTTGCCTTACCGAGCGGTCTATCCTAGTGACGCTTATTCTGACTTTCTGGTTTCTGTTTGATCTCTGGTTCACCCCTTCTTTTCTTCTACCCTCGGATTGCCTATTTGGTTTTGACTTCTGCCTGCCTCTTCGTATATGACTTTGCCTATCCCTTGTACTATGTTCGCTTGGATTCTGTTTTTGAGCCTGACTGTCAACCTGTTAAATAAACCCAGCCTTGGTTTTAGCTCAGCGTGCGTCAATCAGACTTTGTCTGGTGTGAGAGTGTGTAAAATTTAAATGGGTTGTCTATTAGTCTAATAGTCATGTAACTTGCAACTGAAAATTCCATTCAATATTTCAAATATTTTATGCAGTTTTGTACAACTCATTAGTTGTATACAAACTATGAAAGTTAATTTATTCATTAGGTCGCTTATCCTTCTGGGTAATGGGGTGGGGGGTGCTGAGGGGTCTGAATCCTATCATGGGGTAGAAACCCAGGAAACACCCTGGACAGGCCACTAGTCCATCACGAGGCAGACACACACCCAAACACACTCCTAGGGGCAATTTAGTATCTCCAACTCACCAGACTGCATGTCTTTGGACTGAGAGTGGAAATCAAAGCACCTGCAGAAAACCCACGTAGACACGGGGAGAACATATAAACTCCACACTGAAACAACCCGTCTAGGCCCGTCTTGCTGTGAGGTGACCATGTAAGTTAAAATATTTTTTTTGTCCATATTCTAAATGTTTAAACATCCAAAAGAGCCAGTAAGTGCAGAAACGCCCCCATTTTGTTACCCATATTACAATCGAATTACTTGTTGCGATCCTATTAAAGGTTGCTACTTTAGTTACAAGAGTTTCCAATATCACTGAGCTAACATGGTCAACCTAGCAAGCCTGAGGTCACTTGATCAAGCCTGAGGTCACTTGATCAAGCCTGAGGTCACTTGATCAAGCTTGATGTCACTTGATGAAGGAGAGAAGACCAGGAAATCATACACTGAACATACCCTGGACCCAAAGGTAGGCATATTTATCACTGCCACCATCGATCTGGCATTTGAAAACTGTGCCATTTAATTTTGTTGCAACGTTAGTAAAGTCCCACGTGGCGATTATTTCAGATGATTTGACATCACACTGCCCATTCAGCAACTAGAGAGAAATAAAGAGATATGTTGTAAGGTAGAAGCAAAATAAGGAATAATAAATACACATCTTACTAAAAGAATACAGGTGGGAATCATCTGCAAATCAGTCATCCTTATTTATCTATAACAGCTGAAGCTCAAGCTTAAACTATCTGCGTTAGTGTAACATAGGACCACATGACCAGAGAACCTTTTAAAGTCCCTCACCAGAGCTGGAATGTTGAGGCGGTCTCCTGGGCAGCTCAAAGAGTAGTTGGCGTCAGGACGCTGGACAGTGAAGTTTACTCTTTCAGGCCCAGTGAATGGTGAGGCACTGCAACGGAAGGTGGCTGATTTGCCGCTGTTTACGCTGACGTTCTGAGGTACGCTAGTGTAGTTCAGCCCTACAGGCCGCAGGCCAGGAGAGGCATGGTAAAAAAGAGCGGAAGATTATCAGATGTTGTGTCATCCTCTCTGCTCATTTGACTAAGAAATGGCCGACTTTTTGACTATTCTAATGTTGGCTCTCCTAAACAAAACTTTGTTTTGTTCTTCCACCAGTACGCACCCATTTTTAACATCCAAATCTGAATCTGCAGCACTTTGTTTGGGTGGTCAGCTGTAGATACTAAAGTAAATATCGGCTAATTGTCCAGAACTGTTTTTTAATTTTTAAGGTTAAAAACCAAAATCTAACCTTAATCCTAATCCTGGTCCCAATACTAACACTTTTGATCAATTGAGTTTAACAGTTTAAGCTTCTGTAGCTAACCAAAAGAGGACCATAGAAATAAAATACAACCAAAAACTCAACAACTTTAAAAATAACAACCCTGAGCCCCTCGAACAGTGGATCAGCAGGACCTCATCCTAAAGCCTCCGGAATTGCTTACTTATAATTGTTATCATATCCGTATGTCTGCTACATTTGCACCTAGAACTCCACAACAACACTGAGCAACTTCAAGCATCAAATTTGATCAATGCATCACTTGTAGTAACTAGTGAAATATGAGACATCTGCTTGAAGACATTCCTTTCAAGGGGACGGTTGTAATGGTAGCAATTTTTTTCCTTCTTAACATCATGGTTCAAGCTCCCTGTTTCAAGATAATCTAACCCAAATTAAGTGATAGTATCGCAAGTTCGGACCCTGTTTTAAGGCATTCTACCCCAAATGGTCCCCAGTTTGCCATAGCGTCATAGGTTAGGGTAGTGTTTTAAGATGTTGTACCCCGAATGGTCTACATTTAGTCATACTGTCATGGGTTAGGACCCTGTTTAAGACATTCTACCTTAAATGGTCCCCATATCATAAGGCTACATCTCTGTGTCAAGAAATTCTACCCAGTTTATCCTCATTTAGCCAAAGTGTCATGGGTCAGGATTTCAGAACATTCTATCTCAAATGGTCTACATTTAGTCATACTGTCATGGGTTAGGACCCTGTTTAAGACATTCGACCCCAAACGGTCCACATTCAGTCCTAGGTGAAGGCCCTAGTTTCATAAATGGCCCTCATTTCATAGGTTAGGCCTCTGTGTCAAGAGATTCTACTTCCAATTTGTCCCTATTTATTTATAGTGCGATAAAATAGGACCCCATTTAAGACATTGTTCCCCAAATGGTCCCAATTTCATAGGGAAGGTCTCACTGTCAAGAGACTCTGTCCTGTTTTATCCCCTTTTAGCCACAATGTCAAAGGTTAGGGCCATGTTTCAAGACATTGTACTCCAAATGATCCCCATTTTATAGACTACATCTTCGTGTCAAGAAATCCCCCCCCACCAATTTGTCTAAATTCAGCCATAGTGTCATAGATGATTACAAGACATTCTGGCAAACATGGTTACCATTTTGCTGTAGCGTCGTAGGTTAGGACCCTGCTTCAAGACATTCTACCCCAAATGGTCCACATTTAGTCCTAGGTGAAGGCCCCAATTTCATGGGTTTCTATCTAAATGACCCTTATTTCATAGGCTACATCTCTGTGTCAAGACATTCTAGCCCCAATTTGTCCCTATTTATTTATGGTGCAATATGTTATGACCCTGCTTAAGACATTCTACCCCAAATGGTTCACATTTGGTCCCAGGTGAAGGCCCAAGTTTCATAGGTTTCTACCTAAACGGTTCTCATTTCATAGGCTACGTCTCTGTGTCAAGAAATTCTAGCCCCAATTTGTCCCTATTTATTTACGGTGTAATAGTGTAGGGCACTGTTTAAGACATGGACACATTTAGCCATATTGACATTCCACATTTAGCTGTATTGTAATATGTTAGCATCCTGTTCAAGACGTTCTACCACAAATGGTCCCCATTTCATAAGCTACTTCTCTGTATCAAGAACTTTTACCCCCAATTTGTCCCCATTTATTTATAGTGTAATAAGGTAAGACATTCTACCCCAAATGGTCCAAACAGGGTATTTCATAGGGTAGTTCTCTCTGTCAAAAGATTATGCCTGATTTTGTCTCCATTTAGCCACAATGTCAAAGGTTAGGACCCTTTTTCAGGACACTCTACTCCAAATGTTCCACATTTAGCCATACTGTAATATGTTAATTTAGCATAGGTTAGGACTCATTCAGGACATTCTCAAGTGGTCCACATTTCATACTGTCAATGATCAGTTCTCTCTGTCAATTACATGCCCTAATTTGTCTCCAAATTTAGCCATAATGTCAAAAGTTAGGACCCTGTTTCATTCCACCCCAAATAGCCCCCATTTCCCAACAAATAATGAAACAGTTAAACATATAATGAAGCAAAATACAAACGTACCTGATGAAGGTGAAACAAGCTCCACCAATAAGACCAAAATCCATGATAGAAAGAGGGGCATCCTTTTAGACACCTCCATCTTTTCTTTGGTCACCACCTCACTTAGAAGATGGGTAAAGGAACCTATCCCAAAGGGCAATAAAAGGCCCTTTCTGCTGTCCCTCAATCCAGCAACAGCCCGGGCAAGTCTTCCTGTTTCCAAGTCTTCCTCGGTTAAGTTTTCCTGAGGAAGCACAGTGGCAAACAAATTAGGACTGAACTTCTCATTTGCAAGCAAGATTTCTGAGGAATCTTCCTGGAACAGGCTCAACAGGCACATACCAATTTCAGTTTTACAGGAGTACGGCAGTGTACTTTCTTCAGGCTTCCTTGTGTACATAGCACAGATTCCGTGTTTCCCCTTTCAAAATTGGCATTTGTGTGAGATCCATTTTACTTACAAAGCAGCACAAAACAGGCCCATTTACATTGATGGCAAAAGGGCACATGGTCTCAAAGAATGGCCTTCAGGATTTCACAGTGAGGACACTCCTTTTTTAACAATGTGAATCTAGGTAATCTGACCAGCCTGCTAAATTAGCACCTCAACAATCTGTGTAGGAATAAGAAGCCATGTGGAAAGGGACATTAACAGGAAGTCATTTGGTTCTTTAGCTGCAAATGATGACTGCTGTTCTGTTTGATGTGGTTTATAATCCAGGTAATCTGATGAAAATATACAATCATGAAGTGGTTATTCAGTTTACTCCAGTGTTGGGCCTCGCATGGCCTGTAGTTTTAGGCATATGGTGAACTTCTTATGCTTGTTATCGCTGTTATCCCTGAAACTCCAGCATGGATCAGCATCATTTGCATGTTAAAAGATCTTTGAATGACGGCAGGTTCACTGGTGTCTTTCCCATAGATCTAAAACGCAGATGTCACTTTAGTCACTGTTCCTACTGGAAAGGCAGCCAGTTGAGGAGTCTTTGTTGGTGAAGCTCCTGCCAACCATGCCCAAATAATGAACCCTCTTTCAAAGTCTCTTAGA
The DNA here is from genome assembly GCA_034552555.1 of Semaprochilodus insignis. Lineage (NCBI taxonomy): Eukaryota > Metazoa > Chordata > Actinopteri > Characiformes > Prochilodontidae > Semaprochilodus > Semaprochilodus insignis. The sequence continues at coordinate 19,357,545 of CM067497.1, forward strand.
TCTTCTCCTTCAAAAATTCTACCTGGCATGCTCAGCCTTTGTACACACGCATCTGGGAGCATCTACACTATTTATATTTCTCATTTCAAATATGACTTTATTTCAGAAGACTGTAGCTTGGGTTGAACCGGCAACTACCATAGTAGATTCCACTTTGTGTTTTGTAAGACGTTTTGGCTATGTTGCTCTTTTCTTCATGATGGCATCAGCTTTAGTCTATTCATTCTTAAAGATCCTGCGGACAAACGAACCAGTTGCCTGTACCTTAGGAGCAGCCTTCTCTGGAAGTCTGTTAAGCCACAGCATGTCACTGTTACAAACCTATCAGCCTGTTTTCAAAGCAGTATTATGTAGGAATTGGTATTCTTTGCTCTTGGGCTCGCGTTTTGTAGTTGCGTCTATGGGTAAATAAACAAAATGTAATCTGTAACGTCTATACGCCTATGCCGGTGAGTCGGAATTTGCCACAACACCGGCAAAGACAACACCAGACAATAAAGAACCATGTTAATTTACAAGGTAGAGTGATCCTACAGGATATTACATTACAGGAGGTTCAAATGTCTAACCCTAAGTGGCGTGAGATGGACAAAGACTGACCAAACTCTTTGGCGTGAGATGAATTTATTTCTTTGCATGCAAGTCTAAAACAGGACCGTGGTTAGTCATTCCTGTCTCATAGACATGACATTTGGCATCCAGAACAACTATGACACAGGAATGACTCAGATAAGGATACAGCCTACATCGCAATCTTCCATAAATAACATTGCCAGCGGTGAACACTTGGCTGAGACTGTCTTGTACCTCTTTCAGCCCTTGCCAACGAGTAAAAGCCAGTCTGAGGTTTACTCCTGTCCTGACTTCTTCTCGGTTGCTCTCTCCATTTTTCTTCCTCGCTTCCTCCAACAAATGTCTTCTTCAGACTCTTCACAGCCTTCACTGCCATGATGTCCAGGTTGGGAATACCAAGCTAGCTTCTTCTCATAGCTAGGTGAAGACGACGTGGTCCCGTAAAGCATTACGCAGTGTCCGATCCTCCAAAGTAACATGAAGGACATACCAGGCCTGAAGTGGCAAAGACAGATGCGCCAATAACCAAGCTGTTTCACAGTAAAATCGTTACCTGCTGTTGCTTTAAAGTGGAACAACTTAACATATTTTTGTTTCAGCAGAAACAAGAATATTCCAACATTACAGGGTAACTTTATTCAAAATTAAGACTTTATTTCAATGCCCAACATCATGGTCATAATATTCACATTTGACAATGACAAAAAAACACATTCTGATCAGTGTATTAGTTAGAGGTAAGCAGTTTGAATTTCCATCATGTACATACATTCTCAACAATCACTGTAGTTTTATGAACATAAAGGAGAAAAAAAAGTGCATATTGTGAAAAAAAAGATATCACTGATACTCTAGTAGACCAGATCTCAGTCACCTACAGCAAGTCTACAGACGTGAGGACCGTGTGAAGGAAATCAGGGACCGGTCACTAATAAGAGAGCATCAGTTCACATCAAATACTTTAAATAGGTAGAAGTTAATTTCCTCCAGCTGAGTCTGATTTTGTAGTGTATTCTCAATTAGCCGTTCAAGCTAACCAAACCAAATTCATTTAAATATCTCACTCTGAAGTAGCTTGTTATAGTAGAACATCTAGAATTACAACATAGCAGCTCGGAACACAATCAACAATTAAAACGTTTCATAGCATAGTAATGAAGCTAGTCATATTTACAACAACCAAACACAATATTAAGCAGAAATACTGACTGCCACATCAACACTACTGCTGCTAAACATAGCAGTCTTTGGTTTTTACTTCTTCATATTAGTGCCTGACCTTCCACGTCCGTTAAGAAAGAAAGGGAAAACGAGAGAGAAGTATGAACACTGCAGCCAATTACTTTAGATCGTATTCGAGGGAACAGTCTTGCGTGGAAAGCCACAGGTTTCTTTATGATATGCATCATTTCATTGACTTGCTCAGTGCACAGTCCACCTTGGTGTGTATTAGCATTCCACATATGTACTTGTATGTGTTCATGTGTTACACTATGTGTAAGCCATGGCTCAATAAAGCCCTAAGGCCAAGTCCTTGTACTAAAGACTCTGTAGCCTACTCTATCATATTTAATGCACCATAAGTAATGAACCAGAGAGACTGGACTATGTTTTATCGTAGATTTCGGGTAAGAGTAATTAGTCCACTGTTCTGCTTATAACTTTGAAAAAACATTTCAAACATTTCATCGTTTCTGCGCACTTCCTGGCTGGTCAGATATGTAAAAAAATCGACTGAATTATTATATATTACATATATTAATTTCCATCTGTTCAGCGGAACTAAGCGTACTAAAAGACAGTGTTGACCTTTTTTGGCTCACAGTAAACAAGACTGACATCATTGCTTTACCTCTGAATTCAGCCCTGTTTTATGACCTGTTTGTATAAAAGTTGGCCTCATCAGTTTTCCGAGTTGTACAGTAAACTGTGTATTAAGCTACGCTGTACATTTATACAATTACAGCCACTGTTTTTCATCTGTTCATAATTTTAAAGCCAGTTCAACAGTATTTAAGTGAAATGTATTATTCAGAGTTACGGCAAGGCAACAGGAGGGGGTACTTGTCTTCTTTGTGTCAAAGTGATCGGCTCTGGTGGTCCTGGGGACGCTATGATGTCCATCATGGCGAGACATGGGAGATTTGATCTCGGTCTCTTCTGACAAGTTCAAGTCTCAAGTGGGCTATGCTGTAGATGCACGGGCCATTTTATGGACTCCTGGGGAATTCTCATACGTCTAGATGAACAGAGAAGGAGAAAAAGCAGATGCAACAGATGGACGATAAGACTCAAATTTTTATATTATACTCACATGTTTAAATATTTAATGTATCATAATCTATTATTTTATTCTATATTGTAGATTATAGACATACGTGCTTCACATGTAAGCGATGTCAACAAAAGGCAATAAAATAAAAATCTTAACAGATGACTCAAAACATTAGCCACACTCACAGATGAAGCGAATAACCTTGATTATAATGTAACAATGGTGTGTGTCAAGGTTTTGGATATAAAGTATTAGGCAGTATCAGATCTTGCAGTTGGTGTGTTGAATGTGAAAGAAAAGGGGACAGACGACTGGGCTGTGCTTGCTTGGTGCTCCTGGTCAGCAGTGCGAGTTACCAACTGTGGTCCAAGGAGGGATAAACCACAAACCACTGACAGGGTTCTGGGTGCCTAAGGCTCAGCCATGCACAAGGACAATGAAGGCAACTCAGTCTTTTTCAGAACTGACAGGTTACTGGTGCACAAGTCACACAATTTTTTTATTATGGCAGCAGAAAACATGTGTCACAATACACAGTTCATCGCATCCCGCTGCTTATGGGACTGCATAGCCACAGACCGGTCTGTGTGCCCATGCTAACTACTGTTCACTGTCTACAATGGGAGCGGCAGAACTGGACATAGAAGTATCGCCTGCTCTGATAAGTCAGTTTTGCTTTGGCGTCGTTAACAAGTAGAAGTGATAGCACCAGGATGCACTGTAGAAAGAAGACGAGCTGGTGGAGTGAGTGCGATGACTGATATTCTGCAGGTAACGTCTGGATCTGGGCGTTCATGGGGACATCCATTTCTGTTTAAGCAGAGTAATGTGATCATCTACACTGTACACACAGATCACACTGAATGGTTGAGGAACATGACGTAGAGTTGGCCTCCAAAATCCCTAGACCGACTAAACATCTGTGGGATGTGCTGGAACAATCCAAAGTGATCTAAAGGATTTGCTGGTAACATATTGGTACCAGACACCACAGGGCACCTTTAGAGGACTTGGAGTAGAGTACCTGCTTGTTGGATTGAAGCAGTTTTAGTGGCACATGGAGGATCAACAGCATAGTAGGAAGTTGGTCATAATGTCGTGGCTCATTGGTGTATTAAGTTTAACACTGAGTATCTAATATGTTTGTATTATATGACATATTTGACTTCTCATTGTGAATGCTGCTGCAAATATGTGCAATTATGGCTGTTTTCCCTGTAAATGATGCACACAGAAAGTGACCATGATAACACCTCCTACTGAAGAAACATGTCCTGATCTACATGAGCGGCTCTCAAAGCCATGTCCACATTACTGTCAGCCAGTTAGCACGTCCTGCCATAAATCTTAAATAAAGCCACATCCCTGTGTAGGACATATTTACTATGATTATGGGTCTTTTTAATGTATCCTATAGCCTAAAGGTCGGCGCTAGTACTAGAGGAAACAAAGAGCCTGTACAAGAATCAGATTATAATGACTGGTGAATCGATTCAGAATCTTCCAAGAGAGAATTATGATTCATCAATGTATAGATTATTTTTCAAACGCATAGGACATATAGGGTGTGTGATGAGTTCGCCTGCTCACCCTCATGGCGCTGGATATCCAGGGCAGGAAGCGGGACACTCTGGTGTAGACGCCGGGTTTCTTTGCCATGGCACAGCCTGTTCCCCAGCTCACCACTCCCAGCAGTCTGTAGCGACTGGTCTTGGACAGGCAGTCCGCTGCCACAAATGGGCCACCGCTGTCCCCCTGATGTATACGGTGTAAACACAATAAACAAACAAATCAATAAGCTAAGTTAACACAGGGAACCAAATGTACTCTCTTACAACTGCAAAAGCCCTTTCAGCTCCTGACTTTCATAGCTAGATCACTACAGACGGACAGGCAACGAAACAACATAAGCTGCATTAGTAAGGTGTTGGTCTGTCAACAGAACAGCTTCAATGTGCCTTGGCAAAGATTCTACACACCTCTGGAACTGTAAGGGATACATGGAACACCGTTCTTCCACAAGACATTCCCTTAACAAGTGTTTTGATGCTGTTGGTGGAAAGTGCTGTCTAACATGTCAGCCCAAAATCTCCCAGAGATGAGCTGAGGTCTGACGACTGTAAAGGTCTTATATGAGTTTCATACTGATGAAACCATTCAGTGACCTGTGGACAAGGGATCTGTCACCTGGCACGAGACCACTCCCTTCAAGACAGAAACGTTTCATCCTAGGATGAAGATCCTCAGTCAGAATAACTTCTACTGACTTAGAGAAAATTCCCTCTGAGAGACCAAGTGAACCTAAACCTCGCCAGCATAATATATGTGACAGAGTAACAGAGCCACCAGCCCCGTTTTACTGCAGGGGTGAAGAAATCTTTAGGCCTATACCTTTCTCTTGATGTATGCTGCACACGCACTCGACCGCCTGTGAATATGTTAAAGGACGACTCATCTGACCCTATCTCCGTAGGCCAGTGACAGAGACTTTTTGCACCACTGAACTGTCTTTGTAATAAGGGGTTTATGCACTGCAGCCCTACTATAATCCCTCTCTCTCTCTGTAGATGCGGATAGACTGTTCTTACTGACACAGTCTGACCCGGTCCTGCATTGACATTCTCGGCCACCTGAGGAACAGCGACTCTTACATATCACACTAACACACAAGCATGACAATCATGATTTCTCTCCCATAGCTATAAATGCAAATATCACGTTAGTCACTGTTCCTATTGAAACACGAGTCAGTTGAGCAGTCCCTCTAACTGAATAATCCATGTCCCAACAATGACCCCTCTTTCAATGTTACTTAGATCTCTCCTCCTGCCCAACTCACTCCAAAATCAGGTCATCCAGGCCTGCTCAGCATTTGTATACATGCTGAAGAGCATGGAAGGATTTGAATTGCTTGTATCATTCAGTGTACCAGTGTACCATGTCTTGTTATATTTCTTCAAATATTTGGGCGGGTTTATCCTGTAATCTGTCACTCATCTGCATTCATTTCACAGTAATTGCTGAATAACTCCTAGTAGTTACTGAATTGTAAGTCAATGTGCATAAAATCAAATTCACTCAATGCTGTAGATTGGAACACTGAGTAAACTGCAACTGAAGCCAGTTAGAAATGAATGGCGCCCTCTGCTGTCTCTGCGGTGTGTTATCTGGTGATGTAATCCCAAAGCAGTATACCTGGCAAGAATCGGTTCCTCCTTTCTCATAGCCAGCACAGAACATTGTGGTGGTGACCTGATTGTCGTAATAATCCGGGGCGTTACAGACAGCATCGCTTATGATGGGGATGTGGGCCTCCTGCAGAATGTTTGCCTGGGTTCCTGATAATGAGAGAGAAGAAAGAGGAGAAGGAAGATAAAAGAAGAGAGATGAAATGAAGACAGAAGTGAAGGTGTCAGGGGGATAAAACGCTCATATCATCAAAGAGCCTGCTATGTAGAGGAGGCCATCATTCCTTCTCATTCAAGTACTCAGCACTCATTACTGTCAAACACTAGATCAATGATGGAGTTCAGAGACATGAAGCTCATCAGGAGAGAGAGAGAAATGGAGAGAGTCCTGGCCAAGTCAAAGCCGTTATTGGAAATGAAACACGCCGGTGATGGACGGTGTGCTAAAATGGGGGCTTACAGGTTCACAGATTGTGTTTCTGAGAACAGTGGCCCACAGTATAATGCTGTAACATTATAAAGATCACTAGACTCACTCACCGTAATATTCCACGTTTCCCCAACCGGTCACTGTGCCCATCTGGCCGTCAACCAACCTCTGGCCGTAGGTGGGTAAACAAACCGGCTGAATGTAGTCTAGAACATAGCGTAGGAGAAGAGAACCAGATAAATCACTATATCATGTGGCTGATAGAACTTCTAAAGATCCATTAGTTTGTTGGTGCTGGTGGATATCCAGCTCTGAGAATATCTCTTTAAAAGTTCTATAAGAAAGTTCTATTCAGGAATGTGATGTTACTGTATTCTGTCAAACCAAGCATACTGTTGGGTTCTGCTGAACTAAGACCCTGTTTACATCTGGTCACTTCCTGTGACTAGCATCTGGACTGTATCCAATTACCATTTGTGTTTACCTTTAGCCTCTATGCTCAGCTGTTCGCTTTGCCCAGTAGTGTCTGTCCATATTGCAATTAGGCATTTCATTTTGTCCAGCCCCCAACTATGTACATCCTCCATGATTATCTGCCACACAGCCACAGATCACATGCCCAGTGATGTACTCCATATATTGGGAGGAGTTGTTGTTGTACTGGGAGGGGTTTGGGTTATACTGGGAATAGTTTTTGTTGTACTGGGAGGAGTTTGTGTTGTACTGGGAGGAGTTTGGGTTGTACTAGGAGAAGTTTGGGTTGTACTGGGAGGGGTTTGGCTTGTACTGGGAGGAGTTTGGGTTGTACCAGGGGGGTTGGGTTGTACTGGGAGGGGTTTGGGTTGTACTGGGAGGGGTTTGGGTTGTACTAGGAGAAGTTTGGGTTGTACTGGGAGGGGTTTAGCTTGGTCTGGGAGAGGTTTTGCCTTATCCAGATATAATCCTGATACTCAGGATGCATAAGGTTACCAGGTGTAAACAGGTTCTAAGTGTATTTGACACTTTCAGTAAATAAAACATTTTGAGATTTCAACATTATTATTTACATTATTGTTTCTTGTTTCTTTTAGGTTTTTATATGTTTTACATATATTTTATATTACTAAAGCTAAATTTTTGGCATCTGTTTAACTTTGGGTGATATGGCAATTTATGACAATTTACATTTCTTTTTTTTTTTTAGAGGTTTGATAAGTTGGAACTGAAAAAAACAAGTGGCGCTACATTTACAAATAGCATCACAAACTACAAATGCCATGATTTTTTTTTTCAACAAGTCACATACTACAGTGCACAACAGGCCTAATTATGCTCTCTTTGAAATACTATATGGTGTTATATTATCCATGATATTCTCACATACTGTGATGTAATGTTATGTAATTTGTCACAGACACAATAAAAGACAAAGTAAGATAACAACAACAGAACAGATAAGAATCCATGAGGGCCATCCAGTGCAACACCTGCCTTTGCCAATTAAGCTCCCTTCTTTGTTGTCGTGAGCTCATTAGTGAATTCAGGTGGTAAGGTTGTGTAAGGTTGGAACAAAGGTCTGTGGACACTGGGGTCCTTGTTGTGTACAGCTTCAGAAAGATGCTGTGATAAACTGAGATGACTGATAAAGCTTCTTATTGATGTTGCCTTTGTAGCTCCGGTGAGCAGCGGCCGATCAGTTCTTGTGTCATTTGAGAGGCAAGAGTTTCTGTTTCTCAGGTTCAAGACTTGAGTGTTACTGACTTTCGGTGAGGGAAATAACTGCACAGCTGTGAGGAGGCAAAGTGTTTGATAAACGTGGTATGAAAAGTTTTTCTTTCTAACTTTTTTTGAACTTGCTTCCGTTGGTTGGCAGAATGGGTTAACATTTACATTTGTCAAGTGGTCGTGAATTTAACACAATTTATTTTTCTTAATTGTAATTTAGAGTTATGAATATATTTTGTTATATACTGATTTTTGAATGTTTCATATTATTTTTATTAATTTTTGAATGCTATTTTGGATGATCATGTATTATATCCTTAAGGGGATGGTAAACCCTTGTTTGGTCCATACAGCAGTGTTGGATGGTATACCATAAGAATGCTGAAGAGGGTCGTAGCACTGAAACGTTCATGTTCCATCTCTGAGTCAAATAAATACATTGGATATTATACGGGTGCTGTCCGATTTCTCTTCCGCTCTGTTTGATAAATGATGATTTTAAGAAACCAGAACTGACATACTTTAGACATTCAGCTTGTACAATGCTAACCTTAAGGCTGTATGTTTCCATTACTTGTTAGCAGCGTTAGCCTTGTAGCTCTGGTACACAACTAAAGAAGCAAACTTCAGACACCAATCATGTCTTGGATTATCAGCTGGAAAACTGTTTACAGTTTTGGCCAAACCATTGCTTTAACAATATGTTTTCTCCAGTGTTGTGATGTGCTGAAGGGAACATGTTAGACGACAGTTGCGGAGAATTCTTTTTTTTCCTTCCAGAGAGTTCTGATAGCATTGTCTTTTGTTTGGGTCAGAAAAAGAGGAGCTTTGTTCTCTGAAGTCTGTGGTAACCTGAGACTAGAGGGAGGTACTACAGCACTGATGCATTTAGTTGCGTTTACCTCCAGCATTCTGCAGTGCTGTTACTGATGGGGAGCAAATGCTGTCACTGAAATTCAGGGGAAGAGTATCCTAATTAAGACGTTATGGTAAAATTTTTAATGCCCTTCGGTCATTGCCCTGCAGTGTCATCTAAGTTCATGTAAAGGCAAAGTCAACAAGTCTGTTATGCAACGTGAAGGTATTTGAGCAATTCACCAGACTGTCAAATCTCTTTTATACACCGTGGATGGATTTGAGAAGATGAGTGGAAAATTGCTTACAGTTCTAAATAAAAAGACAAAATAATAATAAAGGTCTAGAGTTATCATCGTTTTCCTATACATAGTCATTTACATATAATGACATGATTACACAGTTAAAGACATTTCTATTCATTTCTTTCTGTTTGTTTCCAAAAAGCACATAATAAAACAAATATACATATGAACACAAATGTGACCTCTGGGTAGATTTCGGTTTGCTTCTCTGCTACTAGTGATCAGTTCAATATGATTCGCAGTCAAATACACTTGATGTAAAACTCACCTGTAAACTGCAGTGGTTTGATCAGGGCCAGGACAGCTATGTCGCGGCTGTTGTCGTCAATGTTAGCATCGACAAAGGGCAAATAGCTGCTGTGGTAGACGACTGTCTTCACCTCGGCGATCACCACATTCTTATGAATGGGGGTGTTGTAGATGGAGCCCATTAGCACCCTCCACCTCGACACATGACGATATCTCCTGAGAATACAGAGACATCAGAATCAGGTTTATTGGCCAAGTATGTTGACACACACAAGGAATTTGGTTTTTGGCAGTTTGTGTCTCTCATAAAGAATGGCATTCTGAATATATACAGTATGTATGTATGTATGTTTGTATGTATGTATCTCTACATATGAATACATATTTGAGAGTTTGTGTTCTATGAAATAAGCTTACTGTCTGTGGCTCGGTCAGTTCTCTGTTTGTTTTTGTACGTTTTGAGGACACAATAATTTATTGGTTATTGAGATCAGGGTTAGACTTCGAAGCTTGTTACTAATACTAATAACACTCCGACATAAATTATTGAAGGCACTCATATTTTTAAAGCCAGTAACACATTTCCCTAGTTTGACCCTTCTGTTGTTGCCAAGGACTCATGAGCTGTAAGAACTAGAGCGAGAGAAACTACAATCATGGAGGAGTCGAAGCCCTAACTGTATATATAATATATGAGATACATACGTATCGTTTGGAACATGTAGCCACTGTTGCTCTCAATGTCATTACAATGATGGTTGATGAAAAAGGAAAATGAATGTGGTGTGGATGTGGTGGTGGTGTGTTAGTGTGTGTTGTGCTGGTGTGAGCAGATCAGACACAGCAGTGATGCTGGACACCTCAGTGTCACTGCAGGATTGAGAATTGTCCACCAACAAAAACAACCCGGCCAACTGCGTCCTGAGGGCAGCATCCTGTGGGCAGCGTCCTGTGACCACTGATGAAGGACTGGAGGATGACCAACACTGCACTGTGCAGCAGCAGATGAGCTATCATCTCTGACTGTACATCTACAAGGTGGACCAGCAAGGTAGGAGTGTCTAATAGAGTGGACAGTGAGTGGACACAGTGTTTAAACACTCCAGCAGCACTGCTGTGTCTGATCCACCATGACGTCACTGCAGTGCTGAGAATGGTCCTGACCTTTGAAGAACAGGGTAACAAAGTATAGTAGAGAACTACACCCTGGAACTGTAGAACTACAGAGTGCTCCTATATGGTCAGGGGACTTCACCAAATAGACAAAGACTGCAGAAGCATGAAGGCCATTTCAATCCATTATTTGATATTATTTTTCTGCATCATTTGAACACGGTGGCTGTCCTTTGCATTGTATGGAAATCTCATGCCGAACGGACCAACAGAAATGCTCCAGAAGTTTCAAATAAAGTTTCTTTACATTAACTTAATAAAAGTAATAAACATTTTGCCAATAAATGTTTTAAAGTTGTCTACTTGTTTTGGACAGCAACAATGTAAGTACATACATAATACATATGTGTGTATTATTATTAATATTAATACTGGCCTACATAATACATAGGGGACATACTGTATGTGTAAACCCCCCGTCCGACAAGGTATGAAAAACAGATGTGTGCATGTAGTGTGTGGCTCACTCAGGAAAGCAGTGTGCAGCGCTGACGATCCAGCGGTCAGATATAATGGACCCTCCACACTGGTGAACCCCGTCATATTGCAGACTGACCTGCCAAGGCCAGGAGCCCTGCCGAGCATCAGCTCCACCCACAATTCGCTCCTCAGGGAGCATTCGACGGCCACAATCTGCACAAGAGCCCAGAGAAACACACAGTTACTCATACGCGTACATATGTGTAGCGTGGCATTGTTGGGGTCAGTGCTGTCTAAAGGAAACCTTGAACATTTTTTACACCACCGGAAACCACTGACCAGTATTACCAACAAACTGACCGATATATGACCGATGGTCAAAGATTACCTGGATTACAATACATGAATGCACATTACATTTAGTGATGTTACTGTTCCAGAAGGCTTTGCTAGGAAGCTTTCAGATTTTCTATTTAGGTGCACTGTGTCTCTTTAAAAGGAGGGGGGTGAGCTGTTTAGGGGGCAGGTTCACACATCAGATTGAGAAGTAGGTAGACACGAGATTTGATAGGACACAAACGACAAGATAATTGAAGACATTTTGATACTGACACCTATAACAGTGTTCATGTTAAGGTGAAGCGGGGTCAAAAATAGCTTGTTTGTGATGATTGAGCCCAACAAAATAGCTGCTGGTTTTCCGTTCTAAACATGCAGCTTGTGCAGGCTAGAGAAATTAAGTGAAGACAAGGTTTATTTATATGCGCTTTGTACAAAACACGTTGACACCAAAGAGCTTTACAGACAATCTGGGTCTAAGCCCCCAGTAAGCAAGCCAAGGGGTGACAGAGGCAAGGAAAAACCCCTTCAGAGCAAGAGGAAGAAACCTTGAGAGGAACCAAGACTCAAAAGGGGAACCCATCCTCCTCTGGTCAACACCGGATAGCAAAACAAGAAGTGGTTTTCAGGCATGGTGCGTGATGCTTCAGAGGCAACTACTTCATAGGCGCCCTCCCCCATATGGGGACACGCTCACTATCATACCAATACTGAACTGAAACAGTAACCGCATAAGAGAAGGGGAAATCCTAATCTACCATCTGCTAATGTACATAGGAAACCCGGCAAAGTATGACTATGTTGACATCTTCCAACATCTTACCTTGACAAAGGACTTCAACAATCTGTCCCTTTTCACATTTGCTGAAACAGAGAAGGGAGTCATTCAGCCAGTCTGCATTTCACTAGTCGTTCAGAGGAAGTTTCATTCAAAGGCTAACTGTAAATTGAAACGCCACTTTTAAGGCAGAGTTTCGACTGTATGGACGCATGCTATGAAGAATCTTACCATGGATACAGAGCAGTGCTGATCTTCTTGCCGTACGTCAACTCACTCTCTTTCACGCAGAAGAACTCGGTGCCGCTGTCAGGAGCGCAGGTGACTGAGAAATTTATTGCCCTGGAGAACAAGGAAGAAACATGTAGCAGGACAAAGTCAGTCACACAAAAAGTCGGCTCTGTTTGATGCATCCTCCTCCTTTCTGCTCTGTCTGTTTTCTCTCATGTTGTGTCTTAAATGTTGCACTATGCACTGCATTCCTACACTGCACACGCTGCAGATCCAAAGCCTGGATTCTCTGGTATTGTGTTTCAAACGAGTTTAATTTGACACAGCAGTGACAGGTTACCACAGGGTACCTCACACTTCACACTTCAATCATGGCTATGTTAGCGGTTAGTTAATGCTATTACACTAGTTCTAGTCCAACATTGCCAACTAAAAATCTGGAACTCTATAGCTGCATGTGTCAAAAATATGCGGTATACATTTTGAAATTTTGACAACTGCAAACTGCAGCTTCCTCCTTTGGAAGATTGCATTTTTCAAATCCCAAGACCTACAATTGTAGCTAATCCTGCAGCGGTAGGTGCAAACTTATAAACTCATAATGGAGAGCTTGTGAACTGGCCGCCTGGTAAAAAAAAGTTTTGGATCATAATTTATCATAATTTCTAGAAAAGATTTAGATTTAAATAATCATGATGTTGGTCAGAATAGTCGCAATTAGAATTTGTTTCTCCTGGTCACTCAGTCACTCACAGCATTTCAGCACTTGTTGGGGAGTTCTAGTAGATTATGCTGGTTTAAAAAGTTCACTACATCCTGTTTCATTTCACATTACTTGCACAAAAAAAATGGCTAATTCACAACTATGTATGGGCGCAGGAAGTGCGAGGCGTAAGGGGTTGCAGCTTCAGCTTTTTTTTTTTTAACAGCTACCAGTACCAGTAAAAAGTTTAGACACGGCTTCTCAAAGAAGGTTCTGCTTATGTTTACCTTAATGCTGTACTTTAGAATAAAAGTAAAGACCTCAATATATAAAATAGCACTCATAGAATTATACAGTCCACCTTAAAAAACTCCAAAACGGAACTTTACAAGAGGAGCCTTCTTAACCTGCAGTGGAGGCTGATACAACAAGGTTTATTTCCCATCATGAATATTCGCTAAACTGAAAACTAGAGCTTTAAACTGTGCTAAAAAAGAGATCAAAGTTTTTACACAACTAAATACATATTAAAGGTGGCGATATGGCAGAAATATATGTGCTACATCAAGAGTGGTGTATCCTCTCAGGCATCTCATCAGCGTAGTAAGCCTGTAAAGTCTTTAAGATACACAGAAACATCCATATCGTATCTGCAAGATCTCTCTCTCTCTCTCTCTTTCCCTCTGCCTCTTGTCTCAGTCTCTCGCCCACCTCCGTTTCTTCATCATTACCTGACGAAGCCCATCTCCTCACAGCTGATGGCAGCGAGCAGCTGATTGGCACTAGAAGAGCACACGTGCCTCCACCTTCTCTGTACCGAGTCAAACACCCGCAGCCTCTGATCCGCCACGCTCACCTGCACTGTAGTAGAGGAGGAAGATAAAATAAGATTGTTTCTGTTGCGAATGAGGCAGAGAGGCGCTAACAAATACAACATCTCAGTACATGAAGACGTTTTCACATTTTCAAGCTGGCAAACAAATGGGAATGGATAAAACGCACTAGCAAAATAGTGAATTAACAAAAGTTCAGTAAATTGTCTGTTAATATTGAATTAACAGACAATTTACTGAACTTTTGTTAAACAAAAAACAAACAAACAAATAAATAAATAAGAAACAAAATACAAAAACACTGCACAAAATCAATGAATAAAATAAGATAATGGCATAACAAGTTACCAACCAATCACTTACTTGGTCCGGATGCAGCTTATGCATCTGTACGCTGCTCCTTGTTGTTGTTATTTACAGGCTCATAATTAGTTACACATTAAGTTGTTCAGTGCTGTACAACTAGTCGTGATACCCACCATAATAGTAAAACATCCTTACAGCACCCAGCCCTCATTACCAACACTGACTAGCATCACTAACATCACACATGTTATTAGTCTTTACAACTCCAGTGTTAGGCATTTGGTGATTTAGTGGCACCTTACCATCATATAAACCTGTGTCTTCTGCTGTCCTTAAGTAGGTTACTGAAAACAAGCACATACATACACATTTCAGAACTCACTGTAAAATGTAATAAGCATTTTAACAAGAAATGATCAGGCCCTTTGTCTGGCAGATGTATTAGAAAATGCACTGTCTATAGGGTTTTCCAGACTGGGATATTTCCTTCCCTATTTATACACATGGTCGACAAGCAAGATAACTGGCAGCAGACTTGAGCAGCCCGGTGCTAGACAATACATTTCCCATAAAGCACAACAGCACATCTTACCCAGGGCCCAGATGGCGGCTCCCAATCCTCCCAGTATGACCACGGTCAAACCCACAGCAATGGCAACTCGGCATGGACTACATAGGGCCATCCCTTGTGCTCCTGTAAACAGAGCAAGCGGTCAAACTGTACTGTTTATTATAAACACACAGAACAATGTACAAACCTGAGGAGATATAGTATAGTACAGTGTAGTATAGTATAGTATAGCATAGTATATAGTGATATAGTATAGTAGCCCCGTCTACCTTAATACAATATTACTAATTTGGTGACTTTACAGAAGCAAAAATC
>CM067497.1:19373180-19404446 GCA_034552555.1 Semaprochilodus insignis
CTCTCTCTCTCTCTCTCTCTCTCTCTCTCTCTCACACACCCACACACACACACACACACACCCACACACACACACACACACACACACACACTCACAGGTACACACACCATCACACAGCAGACTGTGAGTGTCAATCTGTCCCAGGGCAGGATTCGTGAGATTTGACCATGAGGTTGGTCCGTTACATAAATAGTCAGCCCAGTAACATTTGATCTCATTAAGCATCTCTTACAGCCTAATGAGACACATTTGGCCAGGAAACCTGAGTAAAGCTGGTTATAATATCCTAAACCACACGGTTAGCCATATCCAGCGCCTGTCTAGTTAATATGTTCATCTGTAATACACAAATACAAGCCTATGTAAAATCAACAGACAGGACTGAAACTTGGTGGGTAGGTTTGACATTGTGAGACATTAAGTGTTCCTGGTAATCTTTATCTCCCTTCCAAATAGCATTACAATCCCAAACTTCCTTCTGGGTGCAACTATTCTTTTGATAATGAGCGTATTTTACTATCCACAAATCCCTGACAGGCCTGTCACAGTTACAACATTTTTGCTGACAATGATTGGCAGGTAAATAATTACAGTAATTAAATTGTCTTTTATGTTTATTGTATGGAACAAAATTAGAATTAAATTTGATACAATACTATAATGTCTCAATACTAGAGGTGGACAGTATGATATTTTATCATTATGTCACAATGATAAACTATGATAAATTATGTCACAATGCTCTTTTCTCAGCATATTGTGGATATAATATCAGTATGTAAAGAACACTAACTACATGTTCCTTTACAGAGTGAGAATAATTAGGCTCGTTTGGTTGGATTTAGTGTAGTGCAGTTTGGAAAACACATAGTAGTTGTAGGCTTATTATTATTATTATTATTAATAATAATAATAATAATAATAATAATAATAATAATAATAATAATAAACACAATAATAATAATAAACACAATAATAATAATAATAATGTAATATTTATATGTGCTTCTAGAGGTGTTATTTTGTCTGACTGAATGTATTAAGTCTCAGAAAAACTAAATACTGAGATGCATATAGTGTATCATGAAAAAGTCTTAAAATATTATAATATTATTTTTTTCCTTTCAGCCCATCACCAATACAATACATTTTTCAGTACAGCAAAATAGTGAGTGGCTGAAAATGTGCCTTAAGATTAATATATTGATATTTCAATCATGGGTGTGAATTTTGGCTTTTGTGACTGATAACCGACCTGTATTAGCCCGTAACTGTGAACCAACAAACTCATGACATTGTTAATCAAAGACCCATATAGAAGGATGTAGGCTTTATACCTTAGCCCAAAGATCTGACAGTACTATTATGCGGTCTAGTTACTTATATCAACCACATATTATGTGCCCAAGTCAACAAACATATCTGGCCTGATCAGGGCTAGCTTAAAGTTCATATGCATAGTATAAACAACAAACTTTTTTTTAAAGCTTTCTTTGTCAGGGTACTAACTACACTGACTTTATGTTTGTTATAGTCAAGAAGCACATCATAGTTGCGACAGTACTGAAAACTACATTTAGGAGAGTTTCATCTCGGCCGGCTTTGGTGCTACCATTGGCTCGTGTGTGAAACATCACAAAGTAGGGCTACCAGAACAAGCTGTGGACCCTAATGAGTACAGTTTAAAAATGGATATCAAATGTCAAGCATTTATGAGGTTAATCACTGAAATCTCTAGTGTCAAAATTTGAGCACATTATTAAAGTGTGTTTAAAGTGTATAGTGTTAATAATATTGCGGTCTAACCACAAGCTAACATGCTAGCCATGATACAATGATTTAATATGATACAACGATATATGATACGCTACAGTACAATTTGATTAAATCTGCTATCCCTACATTCGTACTCTCTAGCTGTCAATACTTAGTAGTTCCTGACTGAAGACAAAAACAGCATAAGCTCAAATGAATAAATATTCACTGCCCTCAGAAGCTGCACTAGTCAGAAGCTGCTCTTCTTCGTAAGACCCATGACTTCCCATGCTTTCAACCCTTCTTTATTTACACAAATTTTATTTACAAGATGGAAACATGTGATTGTGAAAGCTAAAAACTGTAGAAAATAACTAGCAGCTAAAATATTTACCATTAGGTAACTGTGTAACAACTATGACAGGTCTAACCTTTGATTAAGATTCCAGAAAATTTCCAGAATCTTTCTTTCATACTTAGATACTTTTTGACAGACAGAAATGCATATATATTTATCTAAGTACAACTCTTATCCTGGTGCAGCTTTGTTTTGAGTGAGCCCATGGTGCTAATTACAACCCTTCCTTATACCCTGCTCATTTAGCCTCATTAGTCACCACATCCTGCTTTGGTTTCTGCTCCTGAATTTCAGGTCTAATCTTCTTCCCGAAGACACATACAATTTAGCTTCTGCATGCTGGGCCTAGTTTAATACAGTTCATAAAGCAAAAAACTGGAATTTACAGCTTCAGTAAACCTGAGCATTTGAAAGTTTCAGGAACACGAGAAACACCAGAAGTTTCCAGAAGTGAATTCCTCTGAAGTAACCGTACTTCAACCTGAGTGAAAACTGGTGAGCTGAGCAGTTAAGCTCAAAACAGAGACCCTGCAGTGTGATGATTAACTGTAGTTGCCATGCAGACTCATTGACTTATGCACACAGCACATGCATACAGCATTATAACATGAGGTGACGTCACCACCTGAGACTGTAGGTTGCTTTTACGGTTTAACCCAAGGTAACCTAAGGCTTAATACAGTAGGGTCCAAGTGTCTGAGACCCCTGGTGAAAGTGCTTCTCTTTTGCTCTTTTTTCTTAACTGAATGCAATTTTTTAGTTACACAAGAAACAAGTGACGCAACACACCAACCTTCTAGTCTTAACATTTTACTTCTTACAGATGCTCATATCTGAGCAAAGATACAAGCTGCCTGTACAAAAAATGAGTCACCTTCTGTGTTTAAGTTCGTAGTTACTTCAGACTCCTGCAGATGGCACTGCACGAGGATGATGACCCGCGGGGTGTGAGTGACGGGATCCATGGATTGAGAAGAGGTGCTACAGTGCAGTGAATGTCTCGTTCCATGTGTGGAACATGGCTCCAAAGCAGATGTTAATGATTGGCTGAAAGGAGTGATTGAGCATTTGGGCGTTCCAAAGACCATAGTGTGAAGGAAGTAGCTGAATCTGCAGGTGTATGGAAGCGTATGGTCATACAGGTCTACCAGCAGTGGCTAAAATCCCAGTCTACAGGGAATTCTCCTGGGAATTGTGCCAGGGAAGGGATTTACCAAATCTTGCCCAACCGGTCAATTCTCTGATGCAAGAGTGTCTGAACATCGATGTAGGCTACATCCAGAAACTTGTCCAGTACATGCCAAATCCAGTCACAGCTGTTGTTGGTGCTCGTGGAGGTGTTACACGCTATTAGTTATGTTTCAGTCTCAGGTGACTCATTTATTGCCCTGTCGGCTTATTGACAAAGTGTCTGATTTTGTTATGTTTGGAAAACGAATTGCAAATTATACAGTGCCAGAAAAACCCAAAGTTTGGTGCGCACTTTAGTTGAACACACTAAATTTGAACTGCTGTAGTGCTGGAGCTGGCGTAGCCTGTTCAGCAGCGGCTCTCATACTGTTTTACACTAAGGCCCCATCTGGGGATAGTAAGTGGCACTGCATCACCCCGCTGCCACGGGCCACCGCCTTCACCCTCCCACCGCGCCAGTCATTCCTCTCTCTTAAATAAAGAGGCCCGTCTCTTACAAAAGCCCTTTCCATACCAACTATCAGTGAATTGAATATACTGACGGACACAGACTTACGCAAGACATGTTCTATGACATTATCAATAACTTGTTTAAGTGGACGAGCTACGGCCATGAACTGTGATTGGCTGGTATGTATTTTATTCACTTAATTTAATAACACTTTGTTTAATAACACTGATCTTTTCAAAGATCTCCAAATAGAGACACAACTTTGGCCCGCACAGTGGTGTTTGATTTGAGAACCATCACTATACACGCTATGCTGTGTTTTAATGATTTGGACAATGTTTTGGTGATTGTGGTGTGGTGATTAAGCTACAAAGAAGGGAAAGTGTGTTATGTAGGTTTATTTAAGCACAGCTGAACGACAAATGTGGGTTAAAAATCCCAGCTGAGAGTGACGGGAGATCGGAGTGACGGGAGAACAGCGTACAGTCCTCCACAACCGGCTTTCGTGTTTACTACATCTGAATCCACAAGCAGTCGCCTACAAACAACCTATTTAACGAGAAACACTGAGAGTTGTAAGTGGAGCACATGTGATGTTAGACGGCGAATGTAGCCAAGCTGGCCGCAGTGGGAGTACACAGCCAGATACAATCAGATTACAATCAAGAAACGCAATTACACATTTACATGCAAATACTGACAAAATTCAGACGCACTTTAGAGCCGAAAGTAATCAGGGCCATAGAGCTACGTGACCTCTGGGAGAAAGAAATCCTAATACCACACAGTGAATCTACTGAAACTCATTAGAAATCTGCTGGTAGACATGAACTATGGTTGTCTCTTATCGCTGCCTGCCTTTCTGGTTCACAGGTGGAAACCTAAGCCCCCTGCCCTGTCTCTAAATAGAATGGAACATCAACAGCACATGCCCAATGGGACGAGGGGCTATTTTTCCCATTTACCTGGCCGAGAACCCAGGGTGTCCCAGACTAGGCTGGGAGGTATAATGGTAACACTTCTTCTAATGTTTGAACAGGGGGAATCTGTAATCTGTCACTGATGTGGACGTGCTGGGAAAGGACATAATGAGTAGGGCCTTCTAAGTTGCCACTCAGCAGAGATCAACATCCTGATTATAATTTCCCTGTAATGATGAAGGCTCGTAACCAGTCCCTGACAGGGCTACATTATGAGTCTTGCTATCTTACCTGCAATAAATAATGCTTTTTCAAATCACAAATGAATCTGGCTCCAGCAACTCTACTAGGTCCCGCAGTCAATATCAATCACTGCCGATTCTTACGTATTGTGTAATTATGTGTCACTGGTTTTATTGTGCATCTCTGGATATACATCTTAGACAAAAAGCATACTTTACACTTCTGCCACATTTTCAAAAGTCAAAATTCCTGACTATGCACAATGCAAACTGAAAATAAATGCATTATTGAACTAATTGATCTAATTACACCAAAATGAAACTGAAAACATCCAATAATTCAAACATCCAACAGTTAATTATATTTTGTTACCTTTTTAACTAAGTAATAGGCTAGTAGTAGAACTTATTTATATCAAGCCAATACTTTTTAAATGCGTCAAACACTTAACAAATGTAATTCTACAGGGATGCTGCATGATTGGCTAAAAGGATTGACTAAATTTGGTCGTGCCAAAGACCATAGTGTGTAGGAAGTAGCTGAATCTGCAGGTGTATGGAAGCGTACGGTCATATGGATCTACCAGCAGTGGCTAAAATCCCAGTCTACAGGAAACTCTCCTCAGAATTGTGCCAGGGAAGACATCCACCAAATCTGGCCCAACTGAGCAATTCTTTGATGTAAGAGTGTCTGAACATTGATGTGGCCTAGATCCAGAAACTTGTGCAGCCCATGCCAAATCCAGTCCCAGCTGTTATTTGTGCTCATGGAGGTATTACACACTAATTGCTACGTTTCAGTCACAGGTGAGTAATATTTTGTCCTTATTGACGTAGCATTTGATTTGGTCATGTAGAACCACACTTTATTACACTTCTGCCACATTTTCAATAGTCAAAATTCCTGTTTATGTATAACGCAAACAAAAACATTATCAAATGATCTAATTACACGGAAACAGAAAACTTTTAATAATTGAAACGTCTAACAGTTAATTATACTTTGTTACCTTTACAGCTAAATAATAGACTAGTAGTAGAACTTATCTATATCAATCCAGCATTTGTATATGCATCATACACTGAACAAATGCAATTCTACAGGGATGCTGCTCAGCTACCTACTAGAGTGGCATACTGTTGAAATAAGGGTCACAAGAGGTGGGAAGAAAGCTGTGTCCGAACCTAACATACTGACAACAGCTATCGGGGATGGCGGGAGAGAAACAACATGAGGGGATCGACACCCATGAAGGACAGCGGGGCAATGACGAGAGCCGCGAGTGGCATGAGGACGGCGCCTGTGCCACAGTGTGAATTACATAATACACTGGATAAGAAGACCAATGTTCAGCTCTTCTTGTTGTTGCTTCTTGATGTAATATGGTTAGATAAAGGACATCATGAATCACTCCAGTTCTGATCAGGATCCTATTAGATGTAACAGGGAATCCAGCTCAATCCAGTCAACCTCAGAAAACATCAGAATTCAGCCAACGTCCGAAAAAGACAAACACCCAGTGCCAGATAAGGAAAACAACGCCAGCTCCTTCAAACCTTGCCGGTTTGGCTTCTCACTACAATAAAATGTAGTCTGCAACTGATTGAAAAAATAAAACATCTGTAATATAAGTGGTAAACAGATATACCACTGAGGTCACCACCCTGGTGACTCGAGAGACACAATTTAGTGCCTTTTTCTGAAAGTGTACAATTGGGGCCTGGAGTCTAGACAGGAAATACAGAGTCAATGCAACATATATAAATCACATATGGAACGGAATACGGTCCAATCATCTGACTAAAGGTACTGTAACACTGATCACGCTCATGTTTGTTTCCTGTTTTTGTGTTATTTATATCAACAAAATACAGTATACCCATGATGGTTTCTAGGCCTCAAGGGAACTTTATCTACCAGACTACATGAAGATGATAACAAGAACTCCAGAATTCCACACAGTCTTTTCTAACATTAGCTACCCTGGTATTTTATTAACCTTCATCATGCTGACATTGTTAGACTGGCTGTACTTTTGACACATCTAGATTTGTTGTCTACATTTAAGACTTAATCCCTTGCTGAGCTACTCTCTAACAAGGGTCTCTTAGCAAGTGACATTGTCTTAAATCCAGTCGATATATCTCATATTTCTTAATTTAAGATTACTGTAAACTTACTTACGAATACTTATTTCTAGATGTTTCTTTTGTGTTTTAAGTGATTTTAGTAGGTCATCTCAATATACTGGCAGATCATTTTGCTTGTTATTATAAGAAATACAACAAGCAAGATTATGTGCCAATATAATGAGATAATTATACTTATTAAAGTAACTCAAAGTAAGTACTAATGTTTAAAAATAATCTAATACAGTCAGAGAAAAAGCACTGTGCAGATGCTGTCATGGAAATATGACAAACTCAGTCTGGACTGCCCATTGAGAAATAACAGAAAAGAATTTATTAAAGGAAAAAAAGGTTTGCCAAGAGGATAGAATATAGGAGCGCTTGCCGTGTCTCCCTTGAATGATGTGTTTATACAACCTGGAGAGCTACTTGTGTGTGTGCGTAAAATGCCCTGAGTTCCAGGCCCGTTGCTTGGAATATCTTGTTCATTAAGGTACAAACAACTAGTTTATGTTTAAACAGTTAAAACAGAATTATAACATAAAACACTAAATCAGAACAGCAAAATAAAAGGGCTGGGGACAAGGCAATGTGCGATCTGGTATAACATTATGACCACCTCAATGTATCTACACTCTTTATCCACTTTATCAGCTCCACTTACCACATAGGAGCACTCCGTAGTTCTACAGTTACAGATTATAGTCCATCTGATTCTCTGCATACTTTGTTAGCCCCCCTCAACCCCACAGGACCACCACAGAGCAGGTATTATGTGGGTGGTGGATCGTTCTTAGCACTGCAGTGACACTGACGTGGTGTGTTAGTGTGTGTTGCATAAAATGGATAAAGAGTGTAGATACACTGAGGTGGTCATGAGGTGTTATGCCTGATCGCTGTGTACCTGCAATGTGGTTCATTCTCTAACTAAAGACACTGAAAATGTAAATATATTGATTTCGCTTATTAACATATTGTTTTTAGTGTAGCTTTTCCTTTTACAGTGGGAGTATACAGATAAGGCAGAGGCTTAGCCAACTCTACCCGGATAACACTAACCTCCGGTTTCTGTTTTATCAGGTGGGTTATCCCCTCTGTCTGTGGCCGAGCAGCACTCAATTTGACCTGTTTGACCAGGGATCAAGTAACACTTCTGTATATTAGGAGGATCGTACGGCTCACTGAAACTCCTGAAGCAGTGTTCTGGCACAGTGCACTGATGATTACTTCCCTGCTTCCCTGCCACACATGGCTGCCTCGCAGAGTTAAAGGGCCCATATGACAGAAAACCAAACTTCGATGACTTTGCACTACAGTTATGTGAAGAAAGTTAAGATGACACGGGCTAAAAGGATTAGGGTCTGCACTGAAACAAGCAAGATGGAGAGATGTAACTCTCAGAACAGAATTATCTTCACACCATTCTCCCATCTTATTATGGCTGTGTTGTTTGCAATGAAGGCTGCAATCTTTGTGCCATCCCAATGATGTCCACCTTGCATCACTGAACTCAAACATACCAGACCATTCAGGGAGCACATGGTGCAGCGCCATTTTTCATATGAGCTTTGGATCCGGCATTTCAGAATGTCGACAACAACCTTCAAAAAACTGCATACCATGAAGGGACCATCGGTAGGGCCAATCGTTTCCAGTCACCAATGCCCACTGATCAGAGAGTCGCCATTATGCTGTACGAGCTGGCCACTTGTGTGGAGTGTGGGGTCATGGGTTAAATGTTTGGAAACAACAGCAGTACACCCCTGCATATACGCTACCTAATTTATTCAAGAACCCTTTTCCAACCCCCTCTTCCCATTTTGTCCTTAGCAGTATTGTAAATTTTCCACTTTGTCTGGAATAAAAACCTAATACTGTTGTAATATGGAATATCCTTTTAACCTCTCAATCTTTACAATTCATATATGGAAAAAGTCTACTTGTAAAATGGTCCTTTGTGATGTCACAACCATAAATGTGTTTCCATATAACCGCACATTCAGCTTACATCAGTTTAGTCTTTTTATGTCCATTTATGCTGAAGTGATAAGGAGTGTTGTTACTGCAGACAGTTTGTACCACTGTGAGGGTACTGGAAGGTTAGTATAATATAAATATCAAATGGTAAATAACATAATTGCACAGCCTGTCAAAGGATCCACCTGAAAGCATCCTACGAAGCATTTTAGACCAAGCTTCACTTGTTCTGTACATTTAGTAACATTTAGTAATGCTTCTTTCACTTCTAACGGGGTCTGGCAATCTGAACAGAAGTTATTTATAAGTTCACTGGACAAAAAATGAGTCACCTGTGACTGAAACGTCCCTAACAGCATGTAATACCTCCACGAGCACCTATAACAGCTGGGATTGGATTTGGCATGGACTAGACAAGTTGCTGGATGTAGGCCAAATCAATGTTCTAAAAGAATTGAGCAGTTGGGCCAGATTTGGTGGATGTCTTCCCTGGCACAATTCCGAGGAGAGTTTCCTGTAGATTTTAGCCCCTGCTGGTAGACCCATATGACCGTACGCTTCCATACACCTGCAGATTCAGCTACTTCCTTCACACTATGGTCTTTGGCACACTCAAATGCTCAATCACTCCTTTTACCAATCATTAACATCTTTGGAGCCATTTTCCACACATGGAACGAGACATTCACTGCACTGCAGCACCTATTCTCAATCTATGGATCCCGTCACTCACACCCTGAAGGGATTAATAGCCCCATCATCCTCGTGCAACCCCATCTGCAGGAGCCTGAAGTTACTGCCACCTACTAATTTTGTCTGGTGAGCTTAGATCCGTCTTAAAGGGTTAATGAAAAGGTTAACATGACTGATATAGCTTTATGACAGCTGAGAAAAAAGTTCCAGACTCACCACAATTTCAGCATTATAAACATCACACACAGAAGCTCAGAAGACATGGGTGTGCTCACTGCTCATTTGGATACCAAATAAAAAGCATTGTGGACCGCCACTGTTAGGAAATCTGGGTCGGTAGAAAGCACAAATTCACATTAAACCACTTTACAAGATTCATGCCATGTAAAACACACACAGAGTTCTTGGTACACACATTACACAACACTCACAAACAGAATTATGGGAAAAAATACCATGCTCTTTCAACCAAGAATCAACATCATGCTCATCCAGTTTTGCGAGGCAGAACCAGTACAAACGGTTTCACTGCCAAGATGCCGCAACATGAAATGCACCTCAAAGAACTGTGCCAGTTCTGAAGAAAAGGTTATCTGTTTATCAGTAGTTTGTCCCCTAAAGATGTTACTATGAGCGACTGTGGGGGAGTTTGTCCTGAGTGAGTCATGAAGGTCTGAGTCACGAATGCTGCTTGATTTCCACTTCTCGTAAATAAACACATAATGCTGTGTTATGACGTGAAGAATACCCCTGTTCACGTGAGGGCTTACGACTTGTTCAGGCTAGTCAGACGTGGAAGACAAGTTTTACTGTATTCTAGGCTTGGAGGCCAGTCATATAAAACACCTAACAGTCAGTAGCCATTGACAAGTGACAAAGCAGCAGCACGTATCTGTTATTTAAGTTACACTGCAGTTACCAAGATGAACTGAATTCTCCATTTCAGGGATAAAGCCTACCCTTTCCACAACTGCAATAAAAACAAGCCGCTAAGCAGCAGTTCCCTCCATGCTGGCTCAATTATCCAATGACCCACAAACAGCATTTCAACATAACCACATCAATTGAACAAATGACCGGACAGAAAACAGGATGTATACGTGAATCAGCTACTTGCCATAGGCGTTACCAAATCTGCCCTCAGTTACAGACACACCCCTTCTCAGAACAGTCTCAGCCAAGACGGAGCTACAATCTCTGAGGGTGACGACAGGTTTTAATTCATTAAAGCATTCCCTGGGGTGAGTATAGTTCAATCCTTACCTTGGTGCTTTTCTCCAATCAGTATGTTAATACCAGTGTTGGGAGTTACATGGTAGAAAGGAATGTGCTACAGTAATGTGAATATTTCTGTGTAACACTAGTTAGTAATTGCATAGTACATTACTGATCACATTACAGCTGCTGACTTAATAAGGAGTTTGGGTAATGCTTTACATTAAGTGTTGACTAATTAACATGAAGTAATACATTAGGTAACATTAAGTAATACATGAACAATGCTTAATTAATCTTAACTGAACATGCAACATCTTAACATGTTAACAACACATGTTTACTTGACATTATTTAACCATTGTTAATGTCTTACTGAATCTTAACTAATGCATTACTTCATGACAGTTAGTTAGTCAACACGTGTTACAATGTAAAGTGTTACCGGATTTGGCTACTTGTGTCATGGGCATTCAACAATTCGAGACTGAGCATTTATTGGAAGAATGAGAGGCACAGACTGCTGAGGCAGTTCAGTAAGCTCTGCCTTGCCTGCTCCAGGTGTCACCTTTACACCTATGTTAGCAGGTTGACAGTTACTGCTTTCCTGTTTGGCCTTTTAAGGTAGAAGAGGAGAGTAGATGAAAGAAAGAGAGAAACAAAAAAGGGGCTGTTACATGCGGTTCAAACCGAAGCCCCATTGGCGTGCCTATAGCAAACCACAGGGTTCCAAGAACGCCTGCATCTCTGCTGACATTGTCACAGAAAGCAGTTCAAGACAGACAGTTAAAGAACATCCTATAGAGTCTACGAAGTGAAATGGTCAGGCGCTGAACAGCTTGCAAAGACATATTTAACAACTTCCTTCACAGTTACTATGTCTCTACAGTGTCTCTACATATATCTACAGAATTATATGGACATTATTTGTTTTCCATACTGAAGTCGTTAATCCCAGTTTACCACAGGACCTCTATAATGTTTACGACCAATTTGCACAGGATAAGACATACCAGCATGAATAACAGAGGCTGGATGCTTACTGCACTGTCTGTACCCTAGAAGGAGTAGAAAACCTCAGAACATTTCATTTAGCCAGTATTCCATCTGTCTGACTGTCGCTGACCTTAACATCACATTCAGCCAACAGTCAACATCAACAAAATTAAACTATTAAATGTCTTTCGGCCATTTTTATGTTTTCAAGGGGACATTGCACGCTGTTCGGGTTTTCTCTTTCCTTTAGTGTGTTATGTAGCTGTTTGCTGCTGTCTGCAGAGTTATAAAGCCCAAAGTACATGCTAGACGGAGAAACTCTCACCCACAGAAACCACTTTTCTCAGCTGCCTGAAACGCCTTGTTGGAATTCAAGCCCTATAATATCTTTATTGGTCCCTCACACAACACGCAGAGAGCTAGAACAGTAAAAACAGACCACTCTGAAACGCCCTGCTCCAGTCTAGCTCGCAAAGGTGGGTCTAGTCTACCAACTTACTCTGCCTGACTTTCAGGATGAGACTGATATGGCAGAACCTACACCACTGTCGGAACAGCCATAGCAGTGTGGGCGCTAGCAGGATGCCAAACAGAACGGAGTGGGCGAGCTGACCAGTCAGAGCACACTGGGCTTGTCAGGAGGCGGGGCTTAAAGACACAGGAGCTCTAATAGAGCATTTAAGACAGAGGGTGAACACAGATGTACACCATGAGGGAAATATTGTGTTTTGGGAAAACTGAAGCATGTAAATCGGTATTCATGAAAGTATGAACACTGAAAATGAGTACAACTCATCCCCTTTAATGTTATAAGCCGTACACAGGAGGTAGAATAGTGCATACCAGCTCTGTTTTAGAGAACACAAATAAACGCTTCTTCGAGTGCCTCCCTACTTAAGACACTCCCTATCCACAGAATATGAAAGCATGTCACTTTGCACAGGATTAATACAGCCTGAGGTTATTTCTGATATAATCGTAGCAGTCATGGGAGAGTAAAAACAACTGGCGCTCAGACTGGACTAAAATCACTAAGAAACGCAAACTAATCCCGTCCCAACGGTGCTTAAGAGGACAATACTGATTGCACAATGAATTTAAGACATATATATGTAATTATCTTTATACCTCTGTGCTACCTACAACAACTGACAACACGATTTTGACTGCGCATATAAGCAGGGCGGAGTACTACACTACTGTAAAACAGTGTCTCGGGCATCAGGCAGCGTACTTACGAGTATTCCATGTCATCCCTTTGTGGGAAGAGGCTTTTATGGGCAGTAAATACTTCAGGGATCTGTTTTTTACAATTCTGACTCTGTAAGCTACTCTAGAAGGAAGCATCCGACATCAAACCTCTCTGAATGACATTCATTTGGGAATAAATGTTGAAACATACGCTTCTGCTTTTTACTCTATTGTTCTATGTTAATAAAGCCAATACTCAATGCTGCTAATGCTTTTACTGTGGACCTGGCAAAAATATGATCTAACACAGCTGAAAATAAATAGTTCTGTGTCACAAACTACTTTCAGCAAGCAAACATAAACAAAACACACTTGCTCAAGAAATACTGCACTGCATACACCAATAAAGGCAGCTTGGAGCTTCTTTTATATAGTGCTATGAAACAAGAGAACATAAAGAACAAAGAAACCTCCAATTCCACATCCTGCTCCATTTTATTATGGTCAGTGTGAACGTGGTCATAGTATGGTCATTTAACTAAATACAGATCACTGTGTTTTGCACAGATGATTTTTACTGTTGCTTACACTATGGCCTTCTGACATGAAGACGTGATTTGATGGTGCAGATCACAAAATGGAGAAAGAGAGTGAAAATAGTGAGGTGCAAACAGAAAATACAGGCTGGAGAAAACGACAGCACTGTGCAGTGTGTCTACTGTAAAACTAAACTAGCCTACAACAACAGCAGGACATCAGTGCTTCAGCATCTCAGCAGAAAGCATCCAGTCCAAAGGCCGGGTTCTCACAACACATTAGCATTTAACATGATTACTAGTTGAGAGGAAGGCTATTAACGAATGTACGCTAATTAGGGTTATATCTGATGGCTAGTTAGGAAAGTAAGTCAGTATGGTAGCTAGTTATGATGTCCCTAAGTTAGCTACACTTTCAATCTGTGTTATTATTAAAATTAAAATGTCACACACACACACACACACACACACACACACACTCACACTATCTCTCATCCAAAAGCAGATTTAGTGCTCTGGCTTTAGGCAAAAGACAGGAACGGGGGCCCTGGACGCACATTATGAAATTAGTCAGGCTTCCGAGTGGAACAACTGTCTATATAGTTTATTAAACATCAACATGTGCAGTATGTCTAAGTTGTATGTTCAAGGGGGTCTTGGGGACTCTAGGCAGCGGCCTACTTTTGTCTGGTTCAAACACACCCCACGTGCGGTGATGCATAAAATCCCCCATGAAGGAAAAATATCAGGCAATGGAAGTAACAGTTGGAATCTAAAATCCTTCAATCCAGTACAGCAGGTACAGCACCTCGGTAAGTGTAATGCGTTAGTGTGCCGTAAGTGGTGTGTTGGTGTACAGCACCTCGGTAAGTGTAATGCGTTAGTGTACCGTAAGTGGCGTGTTGGCGTACAGTACCTCGGTAAGTGTAACGCGTTAGTGTGCCGTAAGTGGCGTGTTGCCGTACAGTAACTCGGTAAGTGTAATGCGTTAGTGTGCCGTAAGTGGCGTGTTGGTGTACGGTAACTCGGTAAGTGTAACGCGTTAGTGTGCCGTAAGTGGCGTGTTGCCGTACAGTAACTCGGTAAGTGTAATGCGTTAGTGTGCCGTAAGTGGCGTGTTGGTGTACGGTACCTCGGTAAGTGTAATGCGTTAGTGTGCCGTAAGTGGCGTGTTGGTGTACAGTAACTCGGTAAGTGTAATGCGTTAGTGTGCTGTAAGTGGCATGTTGGCGTACGGTACCTCGGTAAGTGTAACGCGTTAGTGTACTGTAAGTAGTGTGTTGGTGTACAGTAACTCAGTGAGATAGACACTAGAATCTCTTCACCTAAAATGAGTCTTGTTCCAGAAATGATAATAGGACATTAGAGCCATAATAAATCATGCTCCTGTTACTCTCCATACTTAAGTACATTAGAAGGTAAATACTTTAGTACTTTCACTCCAGTGGAGGTCTAAAGGGAGGAAGTTCTACTCACACTGGAGGAGTATTTTAACTTGGGGATTTTTACTTTAACTCGAGTACATGCTTTGTGTGCTTCGTCCACCACTGTGTATATTCTCTATTGTTCTCTTTATTGTTCTTTCACCAAAAGTATTTCTCATCTCATTACTCGATTAATGAGCAATAGCTGCAGCCCTCGGAGAAAGACAAAGTTTCTAAATGCATCAGCAGCGAGACATTAGGGTAAGATACGGTTCATCTCAAATGAACAAGATGAACTGCCATAAAGGGGTTATTCTTGTCCAGTGTTTGAGGTCTGTCTCTGAAAGCCGTCCTCTCCTATTGCGTTTCTCTACATATTCTTTCATCAAATCCTGTTGACAAATAGGCCTGGTGACATCACCTGAACTCCATCCAGTTAAACAACCCTTGACCTTGTTACAGTACTAATAACTAGCTTATAACATTCAGTCTGAACAAAACATGTCCTATCCACAAATAAGCAGCAGCAGCCGCTCGCTCCATTAATGTTTAACAGCTCACTCGTCCGATGTCTGCTGTCAAAGATAGAAAAGGAGCTTGATTTGTCTTTTGTGCGTTCGGGACTCACCTATCTTTTTCTCTGTCATTTCCTTCCGAACAAAAAGCAGAGAAAACTGGAACGAAGCAAGAGGATGGAATGCTCCCAGAGATCCTCCTCACCACGACCAGTGCCTCTTTTTCTCCTTTAACCTGCACGGGGCGAGGGAAAAAAAGGAATCACGTCAATCAAACTGTAGTGATGGACAAAAACGGGTTAAACAAGTTAAATAAACCAAAGGGCAAAGCGAGTTACGAATTCTGGAGTGTACAGCCAACAGGCTAAATGTTTTCAATGTTCTGACCATGTAGGAACAGTTACAAAAACAAGAAGATAAGTCATTAAATATGTCAAATTCACATTCAGATGAAGCCTTTTATTAGCTAAACACAATGCACAGGATGTGGGCAAGTAATGGAGGCCTATATCAGAGCATGATGAATGAATTCCTGAATCATTAGGGGCTTGGACCCAGGTTCTCTGTAAAGCTGCTTTGTGGCAATATCTGTTGTAAAAGACACATATAAATAAACTTGATTTGACATGAAATGGTTATGAATACGCTGCCCCCCCCCAGTAACTGTGTAGCTGCTTAAATGAAATAATGACTCAAGTAAAAAGCATCAGGTCCAAAAGCATCAGGTCCAAAAGCATCAGGTCCAAAAGCTATTTAAAGGGAAACTCCAGCAACTGGTCAAAATTCCTGAGTGGTTTGCTTTGAAATGCTCAGGTCTAGAAGCTTAAACAGCCAGAACTGTTCACTGCGATGGCGATAGGAACCAGACGTCCAGCTCTAAAAGCTGTCTTGCTATCCGGAGTTGACCTGAGTAGGATGGGTTCCACTTTTGAGTCTTGGTTCCTCTCAAGGCAGTTTTTCCTTGCCACTGTCGCCCTTGGGTTGCTCCTCATTGGGGGTTTGGACCCAGATTCTCTGTAAAGCTGATTTGTGGCAACATCTGTTGTAAAAGGCGCATAAACTTGTAACAAACTTGATTTGACATGAAATGGTTATGAATACGCGGCCTGAAGTCTGAGACTTTGCTTCACGGAAGCGTTGTGCCATCCATGGAGGAGGAATACGTGAAGGATGTTCCAAGAGAAAAAGACTGACCGTTATTTTAGCATAACACAGCACACGTAGGACACGTGGGACACAACAGCATAACACAACACACATAGGACACGTGGGACACATCACATCAGGTGGTTTAGTAAGTAAATCAAACGGCTATGTCTGTGTTGTAGACACCAGGACGCCTGGTTCCTTTCACCACCACTGTAAAGAAATCTCTGCAGGTCGACCATTTTACATCAAACATCTCAACCTCTGAATTATCCAGGGATTTCAGAACAGTTGGAGGAATTTCCCTTTAAGTAGAGCCGCTTAGTGCATCCAGCACCCATCAGCTAAGGCAGTGTTTCTCAACCCTGGTGCTGGGGGCACCCTGCCCTGCACAATACAGTGCTTTTCCAGCTCCCAACACACCTGACTCAACATATCAGTTCATTAACAAGCCCTTTCAGGGGGGTTTGGGGGAGAGGTGTTAAAGCAGGGTATCCACTAACATGTGGAGGGTCAAGAAGTGCAGTTAGCCTCCATTCTTCTGATTCTTTTGGTCAAAAAACAAAACAAAATGATACTGCTAAAAAAGAGAGGAGTGAGCAACAACAAAGCAGTCCAGGAGCTAAACCTACTGAGGAGAATGAAATGACACCCAACAATTAAACTGGAAACGAGGCTCATTCCCTTCCTCACACATAAGCTAAAAACACGCTATAGCTCGTAAATCATTAAAGGTCC
Organism: Semaprochilodus insignis; assembly: GCA_034552555.1. Lineage (NCBI taxonomy): Eukaryota > Metazoa > Chordata > Actinopteri > Characiformes > Prochilodontidae > Semaprochilodus > Semaprochilodus insignis. The sequence goes on from CM067497.1 coordinate 19,390,659, forward strand.
TCCAAAACTGACATGGAATTAAATAAATACACCTTCCTGCTACCCACCTCTGTCCACAAGTCCAGTCAGACAAACTTCCAGAGAAATATTCCCACTCAGCCGGGTACCCTGACCGAGAGCGGCCTGGCTTTAACAGCGTCCCTCTCTCCTCAGCTCGACCGAACTCACTCACTCACCTTGTTCACTCGCCACAGGTAAAGTCCTCAGCACGACCAACAAAGACATGAAGTTGGACACCGAGCTTGTTTTCTCAGAACATCCACTCTGACATTTTAGCTTTCTCCCCCGGGTCTCCAATCCTTTATTTCCCTTCACAATCAGCTTTTTCTCACGCAGTTCGCTCCTTCGCACTTTCCTTCTCTAACTGTTCCAAACCCGCTCCTTCCGGTCAGTAAATAAAGAAAATCCGTTCCCAGGGGCCACCTAAGCTATCAATGTCCTGTTTCCCACCTGTTTTCCGGCAAGTCCCGCCTCCCAGCGCTGTGATTGGCTAGTCGTATCCCGCCTCCTGCGCCACGATTGGTTGATGACTTACGCTTACGCGCATGAGCGGACTGCATGTGAGGATGAACTGTTAGCGCAGGGGGCGTGGCCTTGTCGGAAAACGGGTGGAAAGTGGAAGCAGCAGGTGCTTTCGTGTAAATTATAGAGTCGTACTGAAATCAGGGGAGGAGTCGTATTTCAAAAGACTGGAATCAAAAGTGAGTTTAAAAGTGAGGACTGTTATAAAACTGTTGGTGGGCTCTAAACGACATCCTGCCTCCCAGTCATATTCTAGCGAAGGCATTAATAGTAGTATTAATCAGTCTGTTGGGGCCCCTCCAACCAGCGATGTTATGTTATAAATCTCATACGAAAAAAAAAAATTCACAATGTATATTTTTCGGAGTTCACTTTACCGTTATGTTCAAAATATATTTAAAAAATTAATAAAACATTAAAAACTATAAATATACCCCTAGGGGCCTGCCGAAGCTTAAGCTGTGCAAACACTTTGCATTTTCTACTTATTATTATTTTTATTACCAGAGGTGCCAAATGAAAGTAATAAAAAAATTAATAAAAATAATAAGAAGAAGAAAATGAAAAATGTTTGCACAGCTTAAGCTTGTTGGTAGCTGGTTGTTGCTAGCAGGTGTTGCCGAAAATGAATGGTAATGTATAAGAGGAACTAGGGATGACTAATCAACACATACAGTTTGCTATGTGGTTGCTATGGGAGGGATTTGAGTTTGGGGATGTTGCCTGAGTGAGTACATACAGTTTGTATGGACTCGTACATCGAAAGAAAACTAAGAAGAATATCATTGACAACAACAGTGTTGCGCATTGCATAATCACTAATCTTAATAAAATCAATATTTGCTGAATTAATTGATTTGCATGATTGATGCCAGCTTTAAACCTGGTGTCTCAGGGTCCTAAGGCCCTAAGGGTCTATACTGCTCATAGCAAGAAACTTGTAGGACTCACACAAAGGCTGATAACACACATTGTATGCAAATCCAGGCTATAAAACAGCCACAAGGACTGCAGATGTAAGGACGGCTAACTTGGTAACACTTGTTAAGTCTTACAAACACCTGAAAAAGGATGTTAGATGGCAACATCAAAAAAGAGAAGTGAAATCTCCCAGGTTTCGGTTCTGAAAGCTTCCGCTCTCTGTGGACTTGTTTAGGAGCTCACTGTGAGGCGACTGAGATGGGCGTGGGTCACCTTGAGATTGGATGGCTCTGGACCTCTCTTATCATTTCAGGTAAGGTTAAGTCTATTTAGATTAGACACGATATATTTTCACCACCGCTTCAGAAACAGTAGAATTTCAGAGAAGACCTCTCTGAAAACATTATCTGTCCATAATCTGAGAGGAAAGTAGATCCAGCAGAGTCGAACCGTTTGGAATACTTTGGAGAAATATGAACCACTCCTGGTTCCCTAAAGAAAACACCACCTAGAGTAAAAAGGTTCTTGAGGGAGCCAAAAGTGTTGTATAAGGTATATGGTTAAGTGAATGCAGTATAAGATGCTGTTGTGTTTAAAACTAGTTGATGCTCTAGGCATGTCGCTCATCGTCATCTAATGTTAACCTAAATGTTTATGCTTATGTTAATAAGATATTACAGCTACGAGTAATGACTGTATCATATAGAATAAAATGCTTCAAATTATTAGCACAGACGAGCTGCATTATAAAACTGCATTGCATAAAGTTCATTCAGAAAACACACAGTGATTGTGCTGCTTAAGACCGCTAAGATGTTGAGAAACATTGTTAAGAATCTGGACCTTCCTGTGAGTCGTGAGCGAACAGTTGTGTCAGTATCTATATGAGGGGGCCCAATAAAGAAATACATGCCCTCCCTGCCCCAGTGCAACTGTCTGCCCACTGTGCCCAATAGTTAGATCTTAACTCTATAGGGACCTACATGCTTCAAACTCAGTGCATTACTTACATATCAGTTTCAAAGTAGTTATTGTTTAATAAGCATTGAGTGTCTGTAATAATCCGGGAACTGCAGAAAATCAGATCTGGTCAGTAATCCGTTCAACATAAGTTACATGCACCTGAGTGATCAATTAACAGGAAAAATCCAGGTCTACAAGAGTCAGGCAGTCATCAGATTCCTGCTCTGCAAGAAATAGAGAATGATCAATAAACTAAAGAATGAGCTGTGCTTCAAACTTCATGCCACAGCTTTTTGTCACTAGCAGAGAATATAAATATAATTCATTTAGAAGATGACAAATGTTTACATCCTTCATTTCATTGGGCATGTGGTTGGTTTCAGTATCACTCCAAAAGTGTTTTGTTGCCATTTTGCTGTTAATTGCATTTTATTTATTTCCTGGTACCATGGTTTAATTTTGTAGATTGTGAAAGACGAAAGAAATCAGAGTAAGGATACACATGCACTGAGAAACCTGATTACTGAGCTTAAATCCAGCTCCATTTACTAGATTTCTTTATTTCATCCTCAAAAGACAGAGTGTACTGTTCACTTGACCACTTGAATAATCAGATAACTGCAGAAATCCAACTATGATCAGATTATTAAGTGCATGTAAACGTACTTATTGATAGCTTTAGAGAAATTCTCCAGCTCAGGTTTGGTGGAATAATTTCAGTGATATATATATAGTGTCAAAACAATCAAACATCTTCTGACTTCTGGTTCCTACCACCACCACAGTGAGCAGTTCTGTTTCTGTTTCTTTACCATCAAACCACTCTGAAGGAGTTTGGTCACATCTTGACCATTCAGTTATCCAGATTTAAGCTTTAAATCAGAGGAAGTCCCCTTTAATTCAAGGCAGGTAAAGGTGCTAACAGGTAAATGTTCTTTCCTTATGTGTAGGTGTTGTGGCTGGTGACTGGGTGGTACGTGTTCCGGACAGTCCAGTCCTCGCTCCTCATGGTTCCTCTGTGACAGTGCCCTGCACTTATGACTTCCCGGAGGAGCCCGCGCAAGGAAAACCTTATAAGGTGCTTTCCGAGATGTGGTGTCGGAACCAGAGCTTCTGCATCACGCCCACCTATGTCTACCACAGCCATGGAATCTTTCTGGACCCCGCATATCGGGGCAGGGTGCACTACCTGGGCACGACAGGGTCCAAAATCTGCTCTTTCCGGATAACTGACCTGAGGACCACTGACAGTGGTGTGTACGTGTTCCGCTTTATCACGGACCACTCTGTAAAAAAGCTGCCGGGCCAGAGGGGGTTCACTCTACAGGTGACAGGTAATATTAAAGGACTCATATCCTGCCTTTTTCTTGTAGTTGACCTTTCTTGTGACTGTGCCTTTAAGACTGATATATGTAAATGAGATCTGTTTTGACTGGCTGGCCTGAATTATGCCTCATTCAAAAAGCAGTCCTTCAGTGTGAATGGGTGGGGCTAAACCGCTGTAGGCCAAATCGATGGCTATAAGTGAGTTGGTTCTTCCCACAAACATTGAACTGAAAACAGGCAGCGTAGTTTCCATATGTGGACTGTATGAACAGGGAGTGTCAGGTCTTGAAACTTTGACCATATTTACTATATTTCATACTTTCATACAAAACAGTAAGGAAAATTTGGTTTTACCTGATATGACCTTTAAAATGATAGTTTGGCTAATTTAGCTGTTTTCCCCTCACACCATTTACTGACCATTCTACAATTATATAATAATAATAATAATAATAAGAAGAAGAAGAAGAAGAAGAATATAACAATTATTCGTTACATAGAAATGGCCACAGATTAAGGTATAATCTATTTAAGATCAAGGCATTAATTGAGAAAGTAAAATAAGATAATAATTGAGATAATAAAATAAAAAAATAAGCTATATACATATAAAATCATCATTAATAGGGTGCCTTCTATCGTAAGCCCTAAATTTACCCTTGTAAAAATAATAGCAATAATAAAAAAAAAAATTTTCAATGTTTTTAAAGATCTTCTAAGTTATTTTTATAGTTAAATTTAAATAAATAAACATATTGCAGGATGCCACTTTTGCTTTTAACCATTCTGCCGGTTGACCAATAACAATAGAGTAGGTTTTTACAGTGTTTACAGTGTTTATTATTGTTTTATGTACAAAGTTGTGCGTGATAGTCAAAGCTACCCAGCTGAAAAAATTGTTCAGTCTATTCTGATTTATGCTGGTCTGGTGCTGGTTTGGCTGGTCAGTGGTCATGGTGGTTGACTAGCATAAAATCATCCGAAACAAGACTGGTTTTCTGTGGGTTTTCCAGCAGTCATTTTTGAGTTCTGCTCAAAATGGGCTAAAAATGTCATCACCAAAATCAAACACTGCTGTTACATTTTGTAATGTGTAATGTCATTATTGCACTGACACTGTCATACTTGAATAGTCCATGGTTTATTTTAATAATAATAACATACTTAAAGAAAAAGATAAACTCTTGAAGTCTCAAGCCAATTCAGTAGAACGATCAATACAGCTGATCAACCAAGGCATGTTTAGTGTCCAAAATGTGCTCCTTTAGTGTATCTCAAAGCTAATGTGTCTAACCGCCAATGAAAGCTTATAGCCACCACTTAGCATCACAAACCCACCTTAAACCATGTCAGATTGCTCAGTCATCTCAGATAGGCTTGCTTAGGTGGCTTCAGGCACCTTCTGGTATACTGTTATCTATAAAAACGGACATAAGTATGATCAAAATTCCAGTTTCTAGCTGAATGTTTTTAGCTACGTACTGCACCACAGATGCTGATTGACTTGGCAGAAAATGTTGTTTGGCTAAACTGTCGCTTTAAGGAATAATGCAGTTCAACAGTCACCTTGTCTACATCAAAGCTCAAAGAAATGCTTTTATCAGCGGCAAAAATACACCCATCTTCAAAAGAGTAGTTGGACAAATAGCTGCACCCAGAAGGAATCAACCGACAGGAATGAGACTTGGTAAGCAAGGACGGGCCTTATCGCTGTACCTGACTGATCCAACAGCCATGACTGCGAACATTCAGCGAGCAGTGATGCCCTCCATGAGTCATCCTGTTAGTACCAGCACCATTGGCAGATGACTGCACGACGCCGGACTACATGCGTGCAGACCGTTACGACGACTGTCCTTAACACCACATCAACATCACCAAAGACTGCAAGTGTGCTTTGAGTCTATGAGTTATCTGTTGTTTGCTAACTACAGGAAAACATGTTGAAATGACTCTGTGTGGTAATCAACCATATGGTAGAGGCACAGCAGGTAGAGATTAGCTTGCAAAACCCTGTAGCTTTCCGTTAAGGCATATTTAATGACAGGTCCTGTGTTGTTCTAGAATCACAGCAGAAGTAGCAGCCAGTGTGGTTTTGCAATGGCCTATTTATGCATCTGAACCCTGTTGGATTTACTATTTTTTGCAGCTCTGTTTCTTTGAAACTACGCGTCTTCCTCATTTCTGTTCAGACACATGGCAATGCTAGAGAAACCTAAAGGTCAGACATTTCCTGAAACAAGACAGGCCAGGCAGCTTGTAAAAGTGAAACCCCCCTTGAAAACTTTTCCAGCAACGAGCTGCAAAGTTTTTCATGGTATGTCGGTTTAGTTTTAGTCAAAAGACCTCCGACCTCACATGTTTAGTACTGTATCTGTTAGGTAACCATGTTTTTGAAAATCGTCTACTCAGTTTCCTCGGTAGTAACTCAGACTCCATCACACATTGCCATCAGCCATTTTCTCCTCCTGGGTTGCCAGTTAAGGATGGCTGTGACATCACTATCATAAACCTGCCTCTCAATGACCCTTACCTAAACATATGCCTGGTTTTAAAAGGTGGAGGAAAATCAGCACAAAATCAGCCACCGGGACTTGATCAACATTTGTTACATCGAGCAGAATATGTAATCAGCCCTACATGTAGTTTCTCCATCTATGTTTTCCACAATCCTCCACTCTTTGTATAGGTATGCATAGGCATATGGAAGCACATTTTCCATTCTTACATGCTCACAGCCCAAAAACCAAGTGTGTTTAGGCTCCTTTAACTAGGGATAGAGGAAAAAATCGATATAGAATAATATCACAATATGTTACGCAGCAATATTGTACTGTTGCACAGAAGCCAAGTTTGATAGCTTATAATAAAAAACTGCTTTTTCCTACTAGAATAATTAAATCAATTGACTTGTCAGTCCAGCAGATGAGCTATTGCTCTCGTGAGGTCAACAGCATTGGGCAGGTTCCCACCAAATTTGGTAGATTCTGGTTTGAAAAAAAAGTGGGCAACGTTTAAAAAGGAATATTTAAGTCAAAAACTACCCTACTTAATAATGCAGCTGAAATTTGAATAGGTCAAAACAGTGACACCCACGTCCAATCACTGGTCAAAACTTTGATTGACGCACATTTTGCTCGCTCCTGTTGAGAAGTGAGTTCTCAGTCTATGTTTATTGTGGATGTAAGGGATGTGCATCAGAGTTTCCAGTTCCCATGGCTTTACAGATTGTACACAGCTCTATTTTAGTTTGAAATAGAAAAAGTGATGTGATCCAATCGGCAGAGCCTACAAAGGAAAGAAGGTTTTGAAAATTACGCTTGCAGTATTATTGATATTCATTTGTCTTTATGATTCCATGAGATCATAAGTCCCACCATACACACTACATACTACCTGCACTAAAACATGTAGAAAGTTGATGGGACCAGCTCCTTGAGGTTTGTAACTGAGTTAATATTTCACACATACAAATCAAATAATTTAATTGCTCACTTGAAATTATTTATAGTTATAGTATAAAATTTGCCATCCAGCGTCCCCTACAGTCCCTGTATGCTAACTTTCAAAAGCAGGACAGCAGTGGTTAATGTACCCAGAAGGTTGTTTGGTGACCTGTTGTTAAAATGCTGTATTAATTCATATTATGCTTAAAATAAACCGAGACCGTTTTCATGCATTTTGGCGGGTTTTGAGCTTTTGTTTAGGCAGCAAGCTATAGAAGCAATCTGGCAACCCTGGTCAGCAGAGGTGCCAGTCAGCAGAGGAAGTAAGTTCTTCTGCATTTAACTCAAACGTCTGGACTTGACAGACAATATTTTCCTTTAGAGACACGATTTGTAGGGAAATAAATCACAATATGTTTAAAATATGTTTGTATCGTATAATGTTTAAAATCACAATAATATTGTATTGTGACTTAAGTATCATGATAATATTGTAACGTGGGGCCTTCGGTGATTCCTACCCCTACCATTCGTACTGGATGTCAGTGTTTTGGTTAACCAGAGTGTCCAAGCTCTGTGACCAGCTAAACCAGCACAAGACAAGCAATAAACCAGCTTAAAACAGCATGGAATGCCGCTGACTGACAAACTAACTCAAATGCACTGGTCAGGTTACCTAGCCTATTCATAATCAGCGACCCATAGGGCTTCTGAAAGGCCGAACTTCACTGGCTCGATCAGTTCTTAGTCAGAAGGGAGCAAAAGGAGATGCAGGTGATCAGAGATACATCATAACCAGATACTCTTTGAGGAAGTCTTGTGGTTTCAGCGGCCATCATGGAACTCTGCCAAACGGACCATTCTGATTCACTGAGTTAGTGATTCATTTCCTCAAAACACATGATGGGGGCACCCTTACGCCCTTCTCTTGCTGTTTAATTCTGTTTGTCCTGTTTCTGCACATTTCGGCAGGTTTTGGTTTTTTGGCTGGAAATTATAGAAGCAATCTGGCAACCCTGGTCAGCAGAGGTGATGGTCAGCAGGGGAAGCTGGTCAAAAAGCTGGTCAAGATGGAGACATCATCGGAAATCAAAGCTTGATTGATTCTACTGTCAATTCCTAATTATATTAGTGGTTAATCTGACATGTCAGTCCTTCTGTTCAGCTCCTGAAGGTCTACACAAAGAGGGGGGGGGTCGGGGTGGGGGGGGGGTTGNGGGGGGGGGGGGGGGGGGGGGGGGGGGGGGCTTGCTTGATTATCTGCCAAGACACCTACCATGGGGGGAAGTAAATCCTGATAGTAAGCTCCACTGGATTTTCTCCAGTGTGTAGTATCTGCTATCTGTTACCAGAATGATGTTTTAGCCGGTGTGCAGTATAGTCAGAAGGGAGTACAACCTTCCTGCTGGTGTGTTTCCAGTACATCAAAGATGCACCATAAACAGACACTCTTTGAGGAAGTCTTGTGGTTTTGGATGCCATCATAGAACTGTGCTGCCAAACCGCCCATTCTGATTCACACAGTTAGTGATTCAGTTATGCTAAATAGGGCTTTCCTCAAAACACACCCTTATGCCCTTCTGCTGTTTTAATCTGTTTGTCCCGTTTCTGCAGTTTTGGGCATGTTTTCAACTGTTTTTTGGCTGGAAACTATTGAAACAATCTGGCAACCCTGGTCAGCAGAGATAACTGTTAGCAGAGGAAACTGGTCAACAAAGATGGAGACATCATTGGAAACCAAAGCTTGATTGATTCCACTGTCACTAATAATATTAGTGGTTAATTTGACATCGTAGTCCTTCTGCTCAGCTCCTGAAGGCCTAAATGATGAGAGGGCTTGCTTGATTATCTCCCAAGATGTCATAGGCAAAGGCCATCAATAAGCCTTGGGTGCCCAGAGTTCTGTCACCAGTTCATGGCTTGTCGCTCCTTGTACCACTGCTGACCAGGAGCACCCCACAAGCCTTGCCGTTTCTGAGATGCTCAGGTCTTTACACCTGCCCATTTCTCCTTTACTCAACACATCAGCTATAAGAAATCCTTACAGTCTAATATATCTCAGACCTTGACATGTTCTGTTGTCATGAAATATCCACAATGACTGCATAATACACTCATCATCAAAAGACTAGTTGCGCCCAGAAGGAAGTGTGGGATTGCAGTGCTATTGGGAAGGAAGATAAAGATTACCAGGAACAATAAATGATGATACATTTGGACATGGACAGAATATTCTCACACAGTTCCTGCAGATTTTGCTGCAGGGGTGGAGGTGGAGTGACACCAGGCCTTCTGGACGTGTGACAACAAACTGTTCATCCTGGTGCTGACCACGGTGCCTCCACACACGGATTCATTGGTCGTCTCCACCAAGACAAAAGCAGGACTCGGCACTGAAGATGAGCTGCTGCCATTCTGAGTCACTCCATGTTAGTCTGGCACGACACCATTGCAGTCTTTGGAGATGTTGACGTGGTGTTAAGGACAGTCGTCGTAACGTACCGCATGCATGTAGTCCTGCGTCATGCAGTCGTCTGCCAATGGTGCTGGCACTAACAGGATTACTCATGGAGCATCACTGCTTGCTGAATGTCTGCAATCGTGGCTGTTGGGTCAGCCAGGTACAGAGATAAGGCCTGTTTGTGTCACACGCGCGGCTGAGAGTGAAACTTGAATCATTTGCCTGTCTCACAATGTCAAACCTAACCACCAAGTTTCATTCCTGTTGGTTGATTCCTTCTGGGTGCAGCTATTTGTGCAACTGTTCTTTTGATAATGAGTGTAATTGGTGAAATCTTTGTGTTGCAGATGGTAGCGGTTTCTCCTACACTGGCATTGTGATTGGAGTTGTCCTCACGTTGATAGCACTACTCGTTATTGCTGTTTGTGTCCAAAGGTAAGGATGTGTGCTAAATTACCCAAGATATAAACACGACAGTTTACTGATACAGTTGTCTTTGTTTCCAGATTAGCTGATCAGCCAAGACGTTTGGTGTCTGAAGTGTAGCCAACAAGGAAAAAAATTTATACTAGCAATTAGCATCAAGTAAACTGCATGACTAAATGATCACGCCTTTGCTTCCAACCATAGCAAGTCATTAACTAATCTCAAATAGACTTGCGCATGTGGTTTCTGGTGCTGTATGACACAATATTATCTATAACAAAATTTAAAGTATGTTTTATTACTATAAATATCTTAAAGCTGGGAAGAAAAAAAGCAGCAGACTTCAGACACAGAAACATGATTTGGTTGACCAGCGAGGGGGATTATGTAATTTAATTTTTCACCAAACTATCATGTTGAAATGTTCTTTTAGGCATACACGCTCAAGATCATTTCAAAGAGCATCTACTTCTGATAGCACCCTCTGAGCATTGTCCAGTGTACAGATCATCGCACCCCAAGGACAACTGCAACATGTCAAGATCATCGGGTCAGTTAAAGAATGCACTGATGACGCGCTGAAACTGCAGACTGGAGACATTTCTATTTTCCATTTCTTAATAGTGTTTAATTGTTATAGAATTCTTTGAATTTGACCACTAAAGCAACTAGATGGAAGTATTTTTATTGAAGTTATTAATATTTATTTTTATGACTAGTATTACTTAATGCAATTGTACCAATATGTGGTAGCATATAAGCTCACCGGACAAAAAAATGAGTCACCTGTGACTGAAACGTACCTAACAGTGTGTACTGAGCATGAACAACAGCTGTGACTGGATTTGGCATTGACTGGACAAGTTTCTGGATGTAGGCCACGTCAGTGTTCAGACACTCTTACATCAAAGAATTGTGCAGTCGGGGCAGATTTGGTGGATGCCTTCCCTGGCACCATTCCTTGGAGAATTCCCTGTAGACTGGGATTTTAGCCACTGCTGGTAGACCCTCTTCTCAATCTATGGATGCCGTCACTCACACCCCGTAGGTATTTATAGCCCCATTATAATCATGCAGCGCCATCTGCAGGAGCCTGAAATCACTACCACCTTAAACATGCCAAGTGACAATTTTTTGTCTGGTGAGATTATTAATAAGTTGGAAAAGAATATTACTGTTCTTCACATGGTGTAACCTATAAGTCCATATATTCCGTATTCCTACAATGCACTGTAAATGAACCAACAAAGTATAAATCTCATGTATTAAAGATATAAACTCGGTATCATTTGTTTATTCCTGAAAAGATTGTCCTCCATGACACTGGTGAAGATTACCTTAAGGGCTTTTTCCACTGGTAAAGTCCTGAAACCTTTGACACCAAAAACCTGAAACTGTATGTTTTTTTCTATTCTCCATTGCTTTACTAATAAAGGTTATGGTTTTATATTTATATTTTATATTTATCTGTTCAAGATAAATACCCCGACCTAATATCATACCTGCACCTAAAGCCAATGACATTACTTTTACTTTGATTGCTATTTTTACAATTATTACTCTGTAAAAAGTTCACTGAAGTTCACTTATGTGCCCCAGGCTTGGTCTTCCATCTTTGTAAGACTGGAAATGGCCCTGTTTTGCCATGTTATGTCCCCCTTATACATCAGTTTTGGAAATACGTCATCTAGTATAGGATTTTGCCACCACGCCCTTTTTGGGGAATACAATCCTGTGTATGCCGTAACCAACAATAGCAAGAAAAATTAAACGTGTTTCTAAATTTGTTCTTTAAAACTAATCAGTGTAAATGAATAACGTATTGCTGAACAGGTGCTGTGTGGATGGTTGTACTAAAAACCAATTTAAAACACTGATTTTCTGCTATGTCCAAGTACCGGTTTAGACTAGATGACCAGGCTAACGTAGCCAGTGCTAATGTTAGCTAGCATACTATTTGTACAGCAGGACTAAAAAGTAGGTATATAAAAAGTAGGTAAATATTTCAGGTAATATTTTATAATGTTACCAGTAAAATATTTGTACTTTTAGAAGTACAATAGACGTCCAGATCGGACACCCCTGGACATTCAGTAGGGATATTGCACCAGCTTGATGCTGGAAGATGGGGCAGATCTTTTTGATGTCGCATTCATGTTCTATGGCAGGCAACATGGACATATGGCATGGCTAACAAATGACCCAAAGATACTAATTCAGTTCTGGAGGTTCTCTGTTGGTTTTGTTTAATACTGCTATTAATCATTACAGTCTGTGGCGAGTGTCATTTGTTTTCCCCCCAAAAGGGCCGGGGACGTCTTTAAAGCCAAAGTTCCTGGATGTGCCAATCTGACAAATTTCCTAGGAACCCTTTCCATGCCTTTGTGTTTCAGAGCCAAGCTTCTGCAGGTTCTTCAGTGGAACGGGTTCCTCAGTGGAATAGGTTCCCCAGTGATCTGATGCAACATTTATTTTAAGTATTACTGAATATTTCAAAACTATAATATTTCAGTTTCTGCTTTCATTCCAAGTTAAATGGTCCTCTAGATGGAAGGTGCTGGTTAGCAGCTAGGGGGCTACACAACCAGCAACAACAGAAATAAGAGTAATGCACTATGCTTAAAGCAGACACAACTGAATTACAAAGATATTGTATTCCACACATGCACATGCTTGATGACTTCTGAAACAACAGCTGGAATGACTGTTTGCTTCACTAGCTAGTTAGCTCCATGAGGTCAGCCTAGCTGAGTACATATGCATTCCTACTGAGAAACTGGATCCTTGTCGTTTCTTGTATGAACTTGGGTGACCCCACGATCATGACCTTAGGAATCCTTTCATAGGTTTCCTTAATGTATCATAATATATCACTATGGTTTGGTATCAAATAAAGAGCTCTGGGAACAAAATGCACCCTATTTATGCTAGGCTCCACTGAACAAGTGACAGCCAGTTATGATGTAGCAAGCTATGAGCCAGATTAGATGTGAAGAGCAGCACAAAACGTTCTGAAAGAAAATGAAGTAGAGCCAGAAGTACTGTAACTGTAAGTTCTCCTGTACAGATCAGTCATTGTTGCATGTGCAGTTGAACAACACTTGGCCTTTAGTATCATGCATCATCTCTTCGTGATGTCAGTGATGTTGGGCACTCTAAGGGTTTTCCCGGTATTCAGCTACCTTCACTGCACTCTCAGCCACATGTACACACGTAGTCTCTCTGGTATGCACACTTGAGTGCTGCTTCAGTGCTCAGTGATACGGTGCTGGAATAGAGCTGATGACACACTGCACATAGTCCACATAGCGATGGCTTTTCTTTCCTTTAGACTCGGGAGTTGACTTTAGAAGTAAGCTGCAAAAGTACAATATTTCACTGGTAATTTGCTGACCTGGACACTAACAATACACCCGTGGACATTCAGTGGGGTTATTGCATCAGTTTGATGCTGGGAGATGGGGCAGATCTTTTTGATGCAGTGTTCGTGTTCTATGGCAGGCAGAATGGACATATGGCATGGCTTATAAATGACCCAAAGACACTAATTCAGTTCTGGAGGTTCTGTATTGGTGTTGTGTTTTACTGCTATTTACCATTACAGTCTATGGCAAGCGTCATTATATATATATATATACACACTCACACACGCACACGCACATATATATGTACATACACACACACACGCACACACACACACACACACACACATATATATATATA
>CM067497.1:19404839-19422879 GCA_034552555.1 Semaprochilodus insignis
ATATCACACTAATATGGTTATATATGATGTTTCCGGCCCACTACAAACTACTGCCTCCGCAGACCACTAGAGGGTTCTTCACGGCCAGTTTAGATTAAACTGGTTAAGCAAAGGTTTCTCTGCTAGCGCTTTTCATCAACTGTTAGCCACATTAGCATTTTGTGCTGAAGTATTCTTTTCTTTAGGTGTAGTAGTACTGTAAACTGAACCAAAGGATAAGGCTCTAACCTGGGCATACGAGAGTAATGCACAGTGACATACTTGACTTTCCCATTGTTCCCATCTCCTTCAGTGTTCTCAGTGGCTTCCCTAAGGGGAACGATAGCAGGGTGAGTGGTCTCATACACATCCTCTGGTTCCTCCTACCACAACAACACAAAACACAAATGTGCCATCATTTAAAGCAATTCCACAACTCGTTTTACCTGCCCCAGAAATACTGAAGTGTTAATTATGAATGAAATCAAGTGGGAGGCCAGTTAGCATGCTATTTCTGTTAGCACGTTATGCTAGCTGGTTCTTTCACTGATAGCCCTATAATGCTATAGATATACAGTGGCACTGGCACTCCTGGTGAAACTTTGTGTTATTGTGAATAGCTAAGTGAATAAAAGATGACCTGATTTCCAATTGGCATGAAGTTGAAGATGAGTTTGCTTTTACGGTTTCACAAATAACAAAAAAAAGGAAAAAGGCCCAAAGCGAAAGTTTGAACACCCCGCATGGTCAGTACTTGGCATCACACCCTTTGGCAAGTGCTTTTTGTTGCTAGCTAAAAGCCGTTTAGTTCTTGTTTGGGAGATGTTCACTCTGATGCCAGAGTTCTGTCATCTATCTATCTACAGACTTTCAGTGATGTTTAGTTTGGCGAACTGTTGTTATGTCCCAATTCATAGCTGCATCCTTCAAAGGACACAGACTTCGAAGGCTGCTTACACCCTGAAGGCCAAACCTAATTGGGATGATGTGCTTTACAGCAGACTTCCTGGTTGCGTTCTTGGCCCACAATGAACCTCGGGATATGTTAGCAAAGGATGCACCTGCTGGATCCTCCATTGCCATGGAAATGAGGGACGTATTTCTCGTCTGCATATGAGGGAGCCTTCGAAATGGGACGGCCTAGTTGCGCTGCTGCGACATAATCAGTCTTCAAATGCAGCTTCTGACGGATGTAGCCCCTAGAGCTTGCACCTCTTAGAGTAGTTCATGTAGGATTTTGAAGTGTGCTTAGGATCACTATCCTGTTGTAAAAGCCATTGTCTTTTCATCCTCAGCTCTTTGACAGATGGTGTGATGTTTGATTCCAGAATTTGCTGGTCTTTAATTGGATGCATTTTTCCTTTGACCAGTGAAAGGTTCCCTTTACCACGGGCCGCAACACAAGCCCAAAGCATAACTGATCCACTCCACATGATTAACAGTTGGAGATGTGGAAGCTTTTGATGCTGAATTATATGGTGAAGACTAATGATTCTTGCATGAAGGTTGTATTTGTGCATGTGTCTCTGC
Source organism: Semaprochilodus insignis (assembly GCA_034552555.1). NCBI lineage: Eukaryota > Metazoa > Chordata > Actinopteri > Characiformes > Prochilodontidae > Semaprochilodus > Semaprochilodus insignis. The sequence goes on from CM067497.1 coordinate 19,406,349, forward strand.
ACAGTAAATTAGTGCCCCACCACTCCAGGGCCTGCTAAATTCTTCTGAGGGTCTTTTACAGTTAAACACGGGTTTTGAGTTGCCTTTCTAGCAATCCCATGAGCCAGTTCTTTTGGTCTTTAAGACCTTGACCTGACCCCGTTAACTGCCATTTCTTAATTACATTACAAACTGAGGAAACGAGTACCTGGAAACGCTTTGCTGTCTTATAGCCTTCTCCTGCTTTGCGGACGTCTATTATTTTAATGTTCAGGGTGTTGGGCAGCTACGTAGAGGAGCCCATGGCTTTTGATTGTTGGGACTTGAAAGTTTGAGGACTCTAGGGTTAGGGTTAGGGTTAGGGTTAGCACAAATCTCTTGGGGTGCCTCAACCTTTGCATGGTGCTCATTTTTTCACTCCTAAATTGTATACAACAAAAATAATACATTAATGTACCTCAATTTGCTAAAAATTATTTTATTTGTAACTTTTGGAGATCAGTTCATCTTATACTCTCTTAAGTATTGACCTGGGATGCTGGGGTGCTTTCACTGATTGGCCTGTATTCCAATTGATATAGATATACAGTGGTCTTCAAAAGTTTGGACACCCCTGGTCAAACATTTTGTTACTGTGAATAGCTAAGCGAGTAAAAGATTAGATTTCCAATTGGCTTAAACCCAGATAGCAAAATTACTCTATCCAAGGCTGGCCCACATTCCTCATGTTCATCCGGCCCACTTGACGGCACTTGGGTGGACCTCTCCCAGTTGCAACAGGTGGCCTCATATGCACCAGATTAGGGCCACACATCAGGGGTGCTCAAACTTTCGCATTCCACTGTATATAACATGCTGTATATGCTTTGAAATACATTATCAATTGGACAGTAAATGTAGCAGCTGCTCTGTGACATTGCTCTGAATGAAGGGGTTTAGCTTAACGCACCGGAATGTCTGCCATCTTCATCTTCCGAAGCTGAAATGTTTGTTGGGGGCATTCATAAAACAGTGTGTCCACTTCCATGGGGGATCCCAGCTGTGTTAATGTCAGGAGACAAATTTATTTGGTTTAACATAGAATAGAATATACTGTTCAAGTCTGTCATACTAAGGACATATTAAATGGACTCTATTCCACAATTTCCTGTATTTTTTGAGCCTGAACTCTGTAACTCTGCTCCACTGTAACTCTGCTAAACTGTTTGCAGCAATAACACTCCACATCACTGCAACATGAACAAGTGGGCTAAACCACTGTAAGCAGAATGAGCAGTCATATATAGATACATACTCTAGATGGCTGTGGATGTATTCCAAACTATACTCATCATCAAAGGAATAGGTGCACCCAGGAATTAACCGACAAGAATGAACATGGTGTGTAGGTTTGACATTGTAAGACATGCAAATGATTCAAGTTTCACGCTTGGCCGTGCATGTGACATAAGCAAGGATGGACCTTATCGCTGTACCTGACTGACCCAACAGCCACAATTGCAGACATTCAGCGAGCAGTGATGCCCTCCATGAGTCATCCTGTTAGTACCAGCACCATTGACCGTTACGAGGACAGCCCTTATGGTGTCGTGCCAGACTGTCATGGAGTGACTCAGAATGGCAGCGGGTCATCTTCAGTGATGAGTCCCGCTTTTGTCTTGGTGGAGACGACCAATGAATCTGTGTGTGGAGGCACCGTGGTCGGTGCCAAGACGAACAGTTTGTTGTCACAGGTCACACGTCCAGAAGGCCTGGTGTCACCTCCACCCCTACTACACAATCTGCAGGATGCATGGGATGGATTATCACAGGACACCATTAGGAACCTTTACCTTTACTGAGACGTCTGGCATGTTGCGTTAGCAAACAAGGCGGCCCGACACCATACTGAGAGACGCTACTTCTGTTTGTGTAGCTCAATAAATATTACCCATATCAGTCTAAATGTATCATCATTTATTGTTCCTGGTAACCTTTATCTTCCTTCAGTCTGACACTTCCTTCTGGGTGCATCTATTCTGTTGATGATGTGTGTTTATGGAGTGTACCTGCTGGAAAACATTCATTTTTTAAAATTATTTGGCCCTTTAACATCAGACAATATAAATATGAATTAAGATGGTGACACCTGCTTGTCCTCCTCTAGCGCTTCAGTGTCCACTCGGTGCATGTTCTTGCTGCAGGATACATGCTGCATGTTAGTTCCAGCTTCAGAATTTACTTCAGCTATCATGAATTTACATCAGGATGGATCAAATAGTCACCTGATCATAACAGCCACTGTGAGGGTAATGAGCCCTATAGACACGCCCACTGCAGACACCAGCGCAATTACCTTCAGCCGACCTGTCAATCAAACAGAGGATGTCACTGTATTCAGTTTTTATATCGGAAGAGTTGCACAATATATTTCTTGTTAATTATTACAACACTAGCCATTGTAATGCTGATTTCATAGAAGGCTCTATAACCAGTCAGTGTCCTGGGAGCATCCTGACCAATCGCAGTTCCAGATTTACTTCCTGTGCTTTGTTTCTGCAGTCCAACAGGGAAAGACAATGCCTTGTCTTTACCCTTGCCACACTGCTGATTCGCCTACATATTTAATATACCTTTTATATTAGTTTTATACACTCATCATTAAAAGAATAGTCGCACCCAGAAGGAAGTGTGGGATTGCAGCGCTATTGGGAAGGAAGATAAAGGTCACCAGGAACAATAAATGATGATACATTTAGACTGATATGGGTAATATTTATTGAGCTACACATACAGAAGTATGTCTCTCAGTATGGCGTCGGGCCGCCATGTTTGCTAACACAGTATGCCAGACGTCTCAGTATGGAGTTGTAGAGGATGCTAATGGTGTCCTGTGATAATCCATCCCATGCACCTTGAATATTCTCACACAGTTCCTGCAGACTGTGCGGTAGGGATGGAGGTGGAGTGACACCAGGCCTTCTGGGCGTGTGACGAATGACAATAAACTGTTCATCTTGCCGCTGACCACAGTGCCTCCACACACGGGTTCGATGGTCATCTCCACCAAGACAAAAGTGGGACTCGTCACTGATGATGGCCCGCTGCCATTCTGAGTAACTCCATGACAGTCTGGCACGACACCATTGCAGTCTTTGGTGACGTTGATGTGGTGTTAAGGGCAGTCGTNAGTTCCTGCAGATTGTGTGGTAGGGGTGGAGGTGGAGTGACACCAGGCCTTCTGGGCGTGTGACGAGCGACAATAAACTGTTCATCTTGGCGCTGACCACGGTGCCTCCACACACGGATTCATTGGTCGTCTCCACCAAGACAAAAGTGGGACTCCATTGCAGTCTTTGGTGACGTTGATGTGGTGCTAAGGACAGTCGTTGTAACGGTCTGTGTGCATGTAGTCCTGCATCGTGCAGCCGTCTGCCAATGGTGCTGGCACTAACAGGATGATTCATGGAGGACATTACTGCTCGCTGAATGTCTGCAATTGTGGCTGTTGGGTCAGTCAGGTACAGAGATAAGGCCCATCCTTGCTCATGTTGTGTGCGTGGTTGAGCATGAAACTTGAATCATTTGCATGTCTCTCGATGTCAAACCTACCCACCAAGTTTCATTCCTGTCAGTTGATTCCTTCTGGGTGCAGCTATTTCTGCAGCTATTCTTTTGACAATGAGTGTAAAAAGTATTTTTGCCATATAGCAACACTGCATATGCAGTACAGAGCCGGTACTCTGTCTAGTCTTTTCATATCATGTAGGCCTATAGCCTAGCATAATATGAGCTAGTTCATATCCCTGACTCTTCCACAGTCCCTCCTGCATACAAATCATATCCAATTGTACACACTTGTTGATGCAGAAATCTAAAGATACAGAGAAACAAAGTAAAGGTTTAATGGCAATGAAAGTTTGAGAGAAGAGGAAGTAGCAAAAGTATTAAATCAGGAAAGAATATTGAAGAGAAAGAGGAATTGTGGTTCCCATCAAGGAAGTGTATGTGAGACATGTGATGCTGCTGTGAAAGCTTGTGACAGTAGAGGCCAAAGAGATGCAGACATGCAGAATTCTACACAGTCTGAACAGCTGACTGTAGATAGGGAAACGCAGTCACATGAAATGTCACAGCTGCACACAACCAGAGCCTACTGAGGACTAACTGGATGATATGGTATGCGCATTATCATTACTGCGCTGTACAACAATCCTTGACTAAATACACACTGAAACACTGCAGCAAATTAGACATCGAATTCCATTTTAGCATGAAAGTCTGTGAAAGGTCGAAGACTTTTCCTTTTACAGCTGATTTGATAAAAAGTTCAGGAGGTTAGAGGAGCTTTCTCACTTGATAATGTGCCATTATATGAGGCTTTTAGTGCTGGTGTTAGATAATACACTATGAAGGAGTAAAAACGTATTGATTCATCGTGCTGTATCGATCTGGAAGCGTGGATTCAACAGCACTGACTTTCAATCTACACTCATTATTCATTTTATCAGCTCCATGTACCATATAGGAGTACTTTGTAGTTCTACAGTTACAGATTGTAGTCCATCTGTTTCTCTGTATACTTTATTACCCTGTTCTTCAATGGTCAGGACCCCCACAGGACCACCACAGAACAGGTATTGTGTGGGTGGTGGATCATTTACAGCACTTCAGTGACACTGACATGGTGGTGGTGTGTTAGTGTGTGTTGTGCTGGTGTGAGTGGATCAGACACAGCAGTGATGCTGGAGTGTTTAAACACTGTGTCCACTCACTGTCCACTCTATTAGACACTCCTACCTTGCGGCTCCACCTTGTAGATGTACAGTCAAAGATGATAGCTCATCTGCTGCTGCACAGTGCAGTGTTGGTCATGCTCTAGTCCTTCATCAGTGGTCACAGTACGCTGCACACAGGACGCAGCCCAAAGGACGCTGCCCACAGGACGCTGTTGGCTGGATAGTTTTGATTGGTGGACTATTCTCAGTCCAGCAGTGACACTGAGGTGTCCAGCAGCCCTGCTGTGTCTGATCCACTCACAACAGCACAACACACACTAACACACCACCACCATGCTAGTGTCACTGCAGTGCTGAGAATGATCCACCACCCACATAATACCTGCTCTGTGGTGGCCCTGTGGGGGTCCTGACCATTGAGGAACAGGGTAACAGAGAAAAAGATGGACTACAGTCTGTAACTGTAGAGCTACAAAGTGCTCCTAAATGGTCAGTGGAGCCGATACATCATGTGGTTACAAGGAGGTGTTCCTAATAAAGTGCTCAGTGAGTGTATATTTCACTACTCATAAAAAACGGGAAAGACTGGCTTTTTCCTAACATTCCAGTACTCATTTCCAAAACTAAAAAAAACAAAAACATCATGGCCAAGTGCCTTCCGGATGAGAGCCGCCTCTGTGGAGCCCACTGACCTCTAACCCTGACAGTGAGGACAGGGGAGCTGTGGATGCCAATGCGATTTCGGGCCTGGCAGAAGTACTGGCCGCCGGCCCCGGAGCTGACCTCAGCGATGGTGTAGCTGGGGCCTGATTGGATTTCCCAGGCGTCAGCCGCATTGATCCGGTGCCAGGTGTAGTTCTCCACGGCCGGGTTAGCCTGGCTACTGCAGGTCAGGGTCAGCGAAGCACCCGCCTCGATCACACTGGAGGGCCGAGCCAAAACAGAGGTGTTCTTTGGGGCATCTGAAAGACAGGCAGAAAAGAGATACAGAGGGCAAGCAAAGGAATATGTAGAGAGAGAAAGAGGTGGAGAGTGAGGGAAATAGAGAGGGAGACGTGAGGGTAAGTGGGGATGAAGTCTGATTGATTAGCTTTTCAAGGGCTAATGAAGGCAGACAGGAGGGGAAGCTTCATTTCACAGTGAGAAACCTGAGCAGATTAATGAGCATGACATTCCTACCTCAGTCCAGTGCTATCTTATATCTGCAGGAAGACTTCACTCTAGGCTTTTCAAAGACCAACACTTTCATCTAAAAGATAGCCCAAGCCTTCTCAAGCTTATGATTTGGCCATAAATCTGATTATTACAATTCTAGTCGATCAGCTATGACATATTTCATGTTCAACGTCTCTTTGTTCCACGTTCTTTATTTTTGCACTGGTGCTACAAGGCTAAAGTAGCTAGGTAACGGAAGCGTAGAACCACAAGGTTAGCATCGTTGAAACCGCATGCCAAAGTCATCATACACATACTGCATGATGTATTAAAAACAGCTCACTCAGACAGAAATATCAGATTGCTGCAAAGCTCAGCGTGTAGTCATGCCTCAGACAGACATGTAAATGATTACAGGTGTAATTTGGTTACATGACGGCACGCATTCACGACGAACAGGCTCTGGGCGGCCCAGAGAGACCACCAGCAGAGAGGAGTGTTTGATCCACCAAGAAGCACAAGCAGCTCCCACAGTTTCCTTGTCCACCATCCAGACACTGCCTGGACCAGCAGAAGGAAATTTGGTACCCATTTTGTGTCCTGTCATTGATAGCCAGCCACTGCCTTCGCTTGCAGTGGTGTCGTGATCAAGCAACCGGGACTGCTATGGACTGGAACCATATCATCTATAGTGATGAATCCAGGTTCTGTTTGGGATCTGACGACGGGTTTGAGAATGGAGACCTTGTGGTGAGCGCTTTAATCCTGCCTTTGCTCTGGAGCGACACACTGTCCTAACTGCTGGTGTGATGATCTGGGGAGCCATTGCTTATGACAGTCGGTCACCCCTAGTAGTGATACGAGGGACACTAACAGCTCAGCGATATGTGCAGCACATCCTCCAGCCACATGAGTTGCCTCTCATGGCAGGGCTTAGAACAGGCAGTTTTCAGCAGGATAATGCACGCCTACACACGGCAAGGGTCTCCCAGGAAAGTCTCCGCCAGATTGCAACGCTTCTTTGGCCTACCTGGTCAGCAGATTTATTGGCAATCGAGCATTTATGTGACCAGCTGGGACCAGCTGGACCTACGAGTGTGTTGCACCCCAAGTGGCTTGGAGAGGAATTGTGCTTAAACAAACTCATAGGCAGGCAGTGGGGAACACTGAGCCAGGCAGTGTGGCGAAGACTGAGGGTGAAGATGTTGAAAGAAGCAGTGCAGTGAGTCTCAGAGGTGGAACCTGGCTAGAGGACGCATGGACAGCAGTCAACCAGAGCAGCATGCCTCCTGTAGAGTGGATAGGCGAGCTGGTGCCAGTGCATCCAAGGACATTTGTGTTGATCGGGACAATAGGCATTCTGAAACTCCTGCTCCTGTGCACAGGCATTTTAAAAAAAGGGGCTCACTGATGCCTGCAAATTATAGTCAGTATCCTGAAAAGTGGGGGCTGAGCTCTTGATGCTACGTCCCATAAATTAGTTTTTGCGGAGTGGGATGTCTGAAGTTTGTACAATGCTATCCTGTCAGCTAGCAGCTTCCATTACTTGTTAGCCCCAACAGCCCCATAGCTCCATTTCAAAACTAAAGAATCTGTATAGATTTTCGCAAAACTAGTCCAAAACCATTAAGGCTTAAGCACACAGAGACGTGATAAACAAACACTTTAAAATGTAAAGTCACAGCATTATATTCTTAACAAATGAGAACTTACATAGCACAGACAGAGTGACTGTAGACGACGTCCCCACGCCAAACATATTCCACGCTGTGCAGTAGAACTGTCCACCATGGTGTGAGCGCACACTGGAGAAGGTGAGGTTCTGCGATGAACCTCTGGCCCAAGGCTGACCCCCACCAACCTTGTACCAGGCATATTTCATCACTGGCGGGTTGGCGTTGCTGACGCACGTAAGGTTAACCGAGTATCCCTCCATGATGTCACCTTTGGGGCTGATGAGGACCTTAGTGTTCTTAGGAGGGTCTTGAAGAGGACATTCAGACAACATGAAGAGTACACACAATACAAATGTGAGAACTGCTGCTTCACTTTGCAAGTCCTACCGTTAAAACAGAACTTTTGCTTTGCGACTCCTTTGCCGATAACATTTCATGAAACATGTATATGCTAAATGAGCTTTGGCTATACTTTTATAGTTTTGTGGTTTTTTTGAGTTTTTGTGACATTACATTAGAGCATAAATCACCCTGATAGGAGGATAGCAGATCACTGTTAGCGCACTAACGGCAAAGTTGGTGGTCTACTGCCATTTTGCTCAGTGTTTTCTGGGCGGCCCACCAGTGGTTAAGTAGAGTACTAGACAAACAGCCATCACCCGTTTTACACTCACAGTCCAGTTTACCGATTCCTCCTTCATTTCCTACTTTAGTTATACTTTAGTTGTAAATTGGTCTAGTAAATAATTTTTAATGTCAGCAACATGGTTTTAAACTACATCATTTTATATCAGGACTAGTCCAGTTTTTCTCTCAGTTACACTGAAAACCCTGACGTTATTTGTACTTGAACTATATTCATATTTACTTAGAATTAGTTGCTATCACTTAATCCAGGCAAGTTGTTTCCACTGCCTGGTTGAAAATTCAAGTGTACTTATTTTGGAAAAGCCAAGCAATATGAGAATATGGGGCGGAGTTACCCAGAATTCCTAGTAAGTTTATTTCAGCTGTTAGCTGCTACACTATATTGCCAAAGGTATTCACTCACCCCTCCAAATCATTGAATTCAGGTGTTCCAATCACTTCCATGGCCACAGGTGTATAAAACCAAGCACCTAGGCATGCAGACGGCTTCTACAGACATTAGTGAAAGAACGGGTCGCTCTCAGGAGCTCAGTGAATTCCAGCGTGGTACCGTAATAGGATGCCACCTGTGCAACAAGTCCAGTCGTGAAATTTCCTCACTACTACATATTCCACAGTCAACTGTCAGTGGTATAACAAAGTGGAAGCGATTGGGAACGACAGCAACTCAGCCACAAAGTCGTAAACCACATAAAATGACAGAGCAGTCTTCAGATTAGCTCAAGAACAGAGAGTAGAGAGCTTCATGGAATGGGTTTCCATGGCCGAGCAGCTGCATCCAAGCCCTACATCACCAAGCGTAACACAAAGCTTTGAATGCAGTGGTGTAAAGCACCGCCACTGCACTCTAGAGCAGTGGAGACGTGTTCTCTGGGGTGACGAATCACTCTTCTCCGTCTGGTAATCTGATGGACGAGTCTGGGTTTGGCAGTTGCCAGGAGAACGGTACTTGCCTGACTGCATTGTGCCAAGTGTAAAGTTTGGTGGAGGGGGGATTATGGTGTGTGGTTGTTGTTCAGGAGTTGGGCTCGGCCCCTTAGCTCCAGTGAGAGGAACTCTTAATGCTTCAGCAGACCAAGAGATTCTGGACAATTTCATGCTCCCAACTTTGTGGGAACAGTTTGGGGACGGCCCCTTCCTGTTCCAACATGACTGCACACCAGTGCACAAAGGAAGGTCCACAAGGACATGGATGAGCGAGTTTGGTGTGGAAGAACTTGACTGACCTGCACAGAGTCCTGACCTCAACCCAACAGAGCACCTTTAGAGCGGAGACTGCGAGCCAGGCCTTCTCGTCCAACATCAGTGTCTGACCTCACAAATGAGCTTCTGGAAGAATGGTCAAAAATTCCCATAAACACATTCCTAAACCTTGTGGAAAGCCTTCCCAGAAGAGTTGAAGCTGTTATAACGGCGAAGGGTGGGCCGACGTCATGTTAAATCCTATGGATTAAAAATGTGATGTCACTCAAGTTCAAATGCGTGTGAAAACAGATAACCATATACTTTTGGCAATATAGGGTATTTATGTAGATGTTAATTCCTTTAGATGTAGCTTTCAAATAGACAACACTTCCGAGGGTGGACCAGCAGTGGAGTGCTGTTCTTATGAAGCAAGTGATACATTCTCTACAGCTCTACAGAACAGAGAGACTGTTAAACATACTCATTTTTGGTGGTGCCAAATTTAAAAGCCCCTGCTGTTCTAGCCCTAATTAAAAGGTGGGTTCTAGAAGATTCCAGAAAAGTTAAGAAATAAAAAGGGGCCAGTCGGTATAATGCAAGTTCTAGCAAATAGGATGTTAACATTTCTCTGAACACTAATGACACGGTATAGACTGATAACCTATCCATTAAGTGGCTGGAAATGGCAGACGGCTTTAACAATCCATGTCAAAACATGCTTCCCCGAATAAGCTCTAAATTTGTACATTTGAACTTTAACCTTGTTACGTCAGCATACAGCTATGCCAGCGTGACACGATGTTCTGCCAAAAATAAAAATGTTACACAAGAAGCGATAAGCAGACGTCATGGCAGACACCAACTCAGCAAGGTCAAACTAGCCAGATGGAAGAATAGAAATCATCTTTGTGCGAAACACTCAAATGTCTAAACCATGTGACACCAAAAATACTTTTCAAAGACACGAGTTTTGTCATCAGACCTGGTTTGTGAGGAAATACTTTTCCCAAAAGCGCCAACATAACTAACAATGACATAATGCTAGTGGGCATCAATTAGAGTTATGGCATTAGCAGCTAGCTAACTAGTTCCTTCTTTCCTTAGCCTTCTTCCCTGCTAGAAAAAATCAGCATGGACCAGCATTGCTGTGCACTAGCAAAACCAGCATATACTGGTGAGCAGCAGTCAAAGTTGATAAGCTCTGATGACCACCAAAACCAGCATATGTTGTGTTTTGACAGTTGGTGTGCTGGTCAACCAGCATGACCAGGCTGGGCTAAACCAGCACCAAAGCAGCATAGACCAGCACAGACCAGCTTGACCAATATGAAACACATAGTAGTCTGGACTGTTGGTTTCTTAGCAACTTCACCATTTTTGGCTGTTTTATGGCACCCTGGAAATGCTCTTACAGGTAACGTTGACCAGGATTGGTCGGGAGCGGTCAGTGCCGAGGGAGTTGCGGGCCACACAGAAGTACTCTCCATAGTCTCTGTAGTCCAGACTCCAGAGCCTGAGCTCTGGCTTGAAGCTGTCCGGTACACTGCCGCTCTCACCCTCCTTAAACCAGGCAAAGCTCTCCACGGCTGGGGCGCCCTCACTGCTGCAGGTTAGGGTCACTGAGCTGCCCTCTGCCATGGCCCCCATGGGACTAACCAGCACTGTGGTGTGACGGGGAGCATCTGAAAGAAACAGATTGCCTAGGAGTAAGCTACATAAGTACTGCAGAAAACTTCTGTAGAAAGTCAAAATCCACAATTATCCCCTCACCCCAAAATATAATTGGTGTTAGACGTTACCTTTTTGCTTCTTTAGTTAATGGAAGCAAAATGCCAAAAATTTGCATCATTAGCATCAAATCATATACATAAGTCATCATACATTTGACTCAAACATGTTGTCCATTTTAGAAGGTAATGGTCATACCATATAGCATCAGTAAGGTTTCTAGCTACATTACATTAGGCTTATAGCTCCAGTACAAACCTGAAGCTAACCTCAGACTCCAAACACGTCTTGGGAACCTTGCATACATATGAATTTTCCCAAACTATTGCTTCAGGGGCATCCTTAGGCAGATTTCAGATATCATTCAAATATAAACCAGTTTTATCTATGATATTAAAAAAGGTTACAGTTCCAGTTTTATGTTTTTGGACCATGATGTAATACTACATACAGTTGTACCCATACAGTACAGCTTACATTTACTGTTATAAGCTATGGTGAAGGTTGAATGACAAAATTGGGTACTAATTAAGTAACTTTGTAAACCATGTCTGAAAATCATTCCGTAGCCAACTATGGTGGGTGAAGCTATGGCAAACTATGGAACTGCTGCCAGAGGAGCTGATGATTGAGAGCTACATAAACATTAAACTGACCAGCATGCATGGGAATAAATTATAATAGACCTATATATTTCTTGCTTTACCCTTACAAGATTTGTTGCTACTCAACTTTTAGAAATAAAGTTGCTAAGTAAAAAGGGATGAAGAAGGAATATGTTCACCCCAAAAGATTCAGTGGTTATGTGAGCTCACAGTTCATATTTAATATTTTGGCAGTCAAAAGAGACCCTTGGCTACAGAAGGGGACCCGTGGCTGTAGCCCAATAGCCAGACTCTATACACATCCCTGGGCTAGTTCTGGCTAATAATTTATAAATACAATACAAACTAGTTTATGCAAATGAAATTACAGTTATGGGAACAGCATTCATCTAAGTAGACTAATATCCTACTTACATCCCACAGCCAGGGTGATGCCAGGGGACTGGACATTCTGAGGTGGTATTGGCCTGCAGTAGTAGGTACCAGCATGCTGGTTGTTGAAGTTGTAGATGGTTGACACCTTGTCCGCATATCCTAAGTTGACCCCATTCCGATAGAGGGCAAAGTTCTTGCCAGCAGCCGCACAGCCTCGAGCTACACAGCTTAGAAACACTGTCTCTCCTGACGCAAACATGTTGCCAATTCTTGCTGGATGCACTTGCACCTGGAGCTCTGCAGCCAACAGAAAACCGGCAGATATGTACAACTCTCAGTGCCAGGCCTACTTCAGGACAGAGGTTGGGAACCACACATGACATTTATCAGGACAAAAGTGGAAACCAATTCTAGGGAAGTCTACCTTACCTGTTACTGAAAGAGTAATGGAATCTGGAGAGGTCCACCTGCCTTGTTGGTGGTCCGTCTCAAACCTGAAGTGGTACTGGCCATCATCGCTTAGTTTGACGTTGCTGATCTGCAGACTGCATCTTTTGAGGCCTCCCATGTACCTGATCCTGTCTCTGTAGGTGGGGCTCACCAGGTTAGCGTCCGTGTGGTAGGCCAGGTCACGCTTACCCTCTGCCGTGAGGTGGAACCACATCACTCGCTTGGCATTGTAGGGTGACGGATAGTCATAGCGACAGGGCAGTGTCACCGTGGTTCCGGCCCAGACGCATATGTCTTTCCTGGAGAAACTCACCACCCACTTGCTAGCCCATGAGCCTGAAAAGTCAAGCCAGCAGGTAGCGGTTAGTGACGAAGCTAGTTTACATTTCTGACTTTGCAATGAATAATTTCAATTATGATTCTTAAGGAAGTTATTTGGTGCTGCAATTTCATGACAATTTGATCCTGTTTGATTTACCATTTGAAATGATTCAGGATTATGTTTAATAATACACTGAACAACTGCCTTTCTAGTGACACAGCCATCTAAGATTTGGTCCAGTCTTTGGAAAGTGGAAAGTTAGATCCCGAGTTTGTCGTGGCATAACTGTCCTTGCCTTGCCTCGAGGGATGTTGGATGATCCTTCCTATCTGGCCATTACCAATGGGCGTCTATTAGCTGACACATAATTGGCAGTTATCATTCTCTATTCCATTGTGCAGAGGAAGTACATCCTAGCCTTTACCCACCTAGGTTCGGAGCATCATGAGACAGGCAGAGACTTAACTGACAAAAAAATACACCAAGCTTTTTTCTAGACTTTAAGATCCCTGATGATGCTATAGCTATTTGTGGTCATGAGTCAAGGACAGCATAACTGTCCTTGCTGTCTCTGTCTGTGTAGGATGGTCCTCCCTCTCCGGCCATCACCAATGGGCTTCTGTTAGTTGACATAGAATTGGCAGTTAGGGTTCTCCTGCAAGTGTGTTGAGCTGTCCAATGACATTTCATTCATGGGTGTTTGAAAAGGCTAGCATATGAGGAGCAAGCATATATCACTGCCCTATGATCTGAATGGCCATGTCCAGAGGACAACAAAAGGGCTTCTGTGGCTTCAGGCCGTCCACAGTGAGGATGAAAATGGTCAACTGTGGGACAGTGGCCAGTCAATTTGTGTACATCTGTGACACTGCAGTAAGTCTATGTTATTACCTACCTTATAGTTGCAGGGAGCTAGTTGTCTTGTTAACCTCTGTTGAGCATGTTAATGTTAGCGCATTAGTACCCAGTCACGTCACATTGGACAGACTACCGATATAGCAGAATAAAGTGCTTTAACAACCGAAAAAGTGACAGACGATATTACCAGGAGGATAAGATTCAATAAAGCAGTTGCTTATGTCAGCATATGACGCCTCCAGTCACTGGCTAGGGTGATTTGTCCACTTTGATGGCGGTACATTTATTAACCCCTATTTCTTTCAATTTTTCAAAATAATAATGCTGCGTGTTGATTGCCAATGACTTGAATTAAAGATTTGGGCTCCAAATAGCCATAAATCCGCATGGTATTATTATTTAATGGTATTAAATTGTCATGGACCTTGGAAATTATATTTACTGCCAGTCAAATTAAAGGGGAGATCCTGAAAGGGGAGGGGGCATTATGGCAAGATGAAGCATTGTGCAGAGGAAGCACATGCTAGCCTTTACCTCCTAGCTTAGTAGCATCATTAGATGTGTGAATTATCTACGACTAAATAGACAAAAAAAAATCCCTGGTCATGCTATAGCTATTTGTGGTTATGAGCCCAGGACAGCATAACTGTCCTTGCTGTCTCTAGGATGATCCTCCCTCTCTGGCCATCACCAATGGGCATCTGTTAGTTGACACAGGATTGGCAGTTAGGGTTCTCCTACAAGCATTTTTTTTTACTTATAGCCTAAAAATTTGACCATAACACAGTATATATGTTTTCTGAACAGTAGGATGCACCAATCATGAATTTTCATTGCCAATTCATTTACTCCAAAAATTGTCTTATATTTTAAGTAAAAATCAGCTGATCCAATTTGTCCGACTCTGGTAGTGCATTCCTAATGAACATTATCATAATCAATTGTAATCCATTCTAACAATATCAAAATCAATGCAATTAAATACCCAATTTCTGACCAATACCAACCCCCCTATTTCTACACCATAGTCCCTCAATGTCGCTGAAGCAAGAGGCTAAAGCAATAACAATTCAGATCGATGCTACATAAATAAGCTGCCAATTGCAATTGCAAGGGCACCCAGGTAACTTTACACTTAAGAGCAGCGCAAGGTAACTGGCTCAGTATACGCTACAGCAAAGCCCATGTCACGTAGCTTACAGTGTGATACATCAACACAAAACAGCCACCTACCTGGTAGAGCAATGCTAATTGCAGTCAAGACAGTTGCAGATGCCCACATCTTTATTCTTCAGCCTTATGAAGAAATATGAGAGAAAGTGAGCAGAAGGCACTGGAAGGTCAGATTCATCCATTAAGACCGGACGTGCCAATGAACGGTACCTGGATCTATCCTTAATCAATCCAGCATGTGTGCAGATCCATCCACGGTACTCCACGCTACATGGAACTAAGGCCATCAGACAATGATGACTAGACGTGATGGATGTTGGAGACCCAGGAGGGTAGAAGCAAAGAGGAAGTACAAGTAAGGGAGAGGCAAAAGGCTGGCCATCTCTCAGTCTGTCTCTCGCTGCATCCCTTAAGGTTGTGAAGAGGCTCCAGACACTGTTCTGCCTTCAGTGAAACCCTATCTCACCTCTCTAGGGTGCAGAGGGCAGCAGCGCCAAGCCACGACACCTGCAGCCAGGCTGTTTACAACTGCAAACTACTACTGACCCAGCGCACTCAGCCCATTGGGAATGGTCCAGAGTGTTGCAAGCTACTCTGGAAAATTGTCATTCAGATTTTACCCTTTATATTTGGTCCTTTATTATGGATTATCTCTAGCAGTTCTGCTTCAGTAGTTTATTACCAGATTACATTCATTCTACGTGGGAGATTAGTTTTGAAACTTGAGTCTTCACAAGTGATAACAAGTAAACAGATCCTCTACAGAGTGCAAACAACGAAAGAAGGGGCAGTGAGGACGACACTTAGACGATGACTGGCAAGGATGCCTGGATGGTGGCTATTGGCTAGGATCTGCCAAAGGAGCACCAGTGATGCTTCAAGCCTGTGGCTGCTGCTGCTGCCCCCAGGGTGGCGAGAATTGACCTGGGGCAAAGATGTGCCGAGGTACCCATTGCAAAGGTGGGCTTGCTTAACTGTTTGGTGGGGTGTGGTGTTTGGGGAATGACAACTTGTCTCTACGTGCCCAAAGACTTCTGCTTGGACTCTGTATGTTCCCCGGGACAGCTCTCCTTGAGGGATAGCTTTGTAGTGTCTGCTACTGGGGGTATCGTGGGAGGCACCACAGTATCAGTAGAAGAACTTCTAAATAAGTTGCTGCGGTTCAGTCTAAGATCAGTACATGTGTTATTTGTGTCATTATATGCTTGACTGTGGGGCAAGCATATAATGACAGCATTGCTATGCTGATGACACTCAACTCGTGTATTCACACAGGTATGCAATCGCATCTCTGCGTGCCTGACGGACATCTGCTCATGGATGACAGCTCACCACCTTAAGCTCAGCAAGACTGAGCTGCTGTTCATCCCCAGCACTACAGGTCCTCACCATGATCTTGCCATCTCATTCGGGAACTCCTTGATCACCCCGACTGAAGATGCAAGAAGCCTTGGTGTGATTCTGGATGGCCAGTTATCGTTCTCAGTTCATATAGCGAACCTGACTTGGTCATGCAGATTCCTCCTCTACAACATCCGGAGGATATGACCCTTCTGCTTTCAGGAGGCCACCCAGCTGCTTGTCCAGTCTCTGGTCATTTCAAGGCTAGACTACCGCAACTCGCTCTTGGCTGGTCTTCCTCTACGGGCCATCAGGCCC
>CM067497.1:19422931-19460431 GCA_034552555.1 Semaprochilodus insignis
TCATTACAAGGATAGACTACTGCAACTTGCTCCTGGCTGGTCTTCCTCTACGGGCCATCAGGACCTTGCAACTGGTCCAGAATGCAGCAGCTCGACTCGTCTTCAATCTTCCCAAGTTTACCCATGTGACTCCACTGCTGCGCTCCCTTCACTGGCTTCCTGTAGCTGCCCGCATCAGATTTAAAACACTGACGCTCATCTACAAAGCCAAGAACGGACCAGCCCCTCCCTACCTTATGGCAATGGTTAAGAGTCAATCTGTACCTCGAGCCCTTCGCGCTTCAAGTACAGCTCGGCTTGACCCGCCATCCCTGAAAACGCATGCAAGACAAGCGTCCAGACTCTTCTCTGTCCTGGCTCCCAGATGGTGGAATGAACTCCCACTGGCTGTCCGAACAGCTGAGTCTCTTGCAGTCTTCAAGCGCAGACTGAAGACCCATCTCTTTGTAAAGCACTTAAATGAGTGTGCACTAGTAGATGCGTATGCTGAAATACTTTGTTTTTGCACTTATAGATGTGTATGTTGAAATACTTTGTTTTTGCACTTATAGATGTGTATGTTGAAATACTTTGTTTTTGCACTTATAGATGTGTATGTTGAAATACTTTGTTTTGCACTTATACTCACCATAACCTTTCTTCTCTCTAGGTATGAGCACTGGGTTGGGTTGCCAGGTAGTGCACTTATGCTATATATGTCGGTGTATTATTCTCTCTAGGTAGCAGCACTGGTCCTTGTTCAGGCAGTGTCTGAGCTCAGGGTGAGTTTTAGACTCCTAACCTACTTACACTAGCTGGGAAACATTATCCGACGGAACACTAAGCACGGTTGTAAGTCGCTCTGCATAACAGCGTCTGCTAAATGCTGTAAATGTAAATGGGGCTTGTTAGCAGGCGTCATTGTCTACCATCCAGTAAAGACATCTGCCTTTTGATGAACTGCCTGCTTCCTGGCTGTGTCAGGTAGCACTGAGTGCTGGTTCTTCATAAAAACTGGTGTTCAATAAAAGAGCATTCACTTACAGTGCTGTTTCCCACATCTTACTCTATGCTCACACCATCATACTTGCCCAGGTAAAAGCTGGTCTGTACTGGTCCAGTGCTGGTTCAATTGCTCATCGTGAAATTGCAATTGTGGTCAGCGCCAAGAGGCTTGTTATCATGCGTCACATATCTAGAAGGCCTGGTGTCTCTCTACCTCCACCTCTCCCGCACAATCTGCAGGAACTGTGTGAGAATATTCAAGCTGCATGGGATGGATTATCACAGGACACCATTAGGAACATCTACAACTCCATGCTGAGACATCTGGCATGTTGCATGGCGACACTACTTCTGTATGTGTAGCTCAATAAATATTGCCCGTATCAGTCTCAATTTATCATCATTTATTGTTCCTGGGGACCTTTATCTTCCGTCCCAATAGTACTGCAATCCCACACTTCCTTCTGGGTGCAGCTATTCTTTTGATGATGAGTGTATAACAGCTCAGGACTTGTGTAGGCTCTCTGGTGGTTTTGGATAGTAAATTCATGGCGGAGGAATACATGCAGGGAGTTGTAAAGCAAAACAGTCCCCAAAGAAAACTTATGTTTTTAAGATCTATGACTAGTTTACCATCATCATCATTACATGATCAGAACACATGTAGGTTCACAGGTGGTTTTGGATAGTAAATAAAATGGCACATTTGTGTTGTAGTCTCCTGGCTTCCATCTATGGCACTGTAAATACGTCATAGGCTGCATTCGAAATGGCATACTACATACTACTCACATACTAAATCTACCTAAGAGTAGTATGTGGCATGCAGTATACGACCACACTGTAAATCTGTAGTGCACTGAAGAACCTCGGATGGTGTATCTACTACTCCAGTCAGAGGCTCTGGTATACAGGGGGAGCTATCTTCATGGTGTACTGTATCCCATCATGCACTGCGGCCTCACCAGCTCTCAGTCTGCTTCAGCCAAAGGAAGTGGCGGCGGGTAGCACTGGTGAGCATAACGCAGCCAACTCAGAGTATAAATGTGGGTGTAGTGATTGTAGTGGGGTATGTTTTCATCAGAATGAGCCTCAGAAAGTTAGAATATACAGGTCTGAAGATTAATAAAAGATGAACTCGCTTTAGAGGGTCAGTTTTAGAGTGAAATAGCCGAGGGTAGCTAACAGCTAGGCTAAACGTGTTTACAGTGAACTGAGCAGTGTTAGCAGCAGCTAGCTCTAAACAGTGGATACAGTAATAACAGCTCTGAGGTAAATGTGAGGTAACTGGTCATGTGACTGTATTTGTATACTAGACTGTAAGTCAAAACCCGTTACTGTACTGCATACACTACTGTAGTATGCAGTGTGCAATATGGGGTACCAGTGTGCCATTTCGAATACAGCCAGAGTCTGTACGCTTCCCCACAGTGAACCACATCCCATGAAACCACTCTGTTTAATTCCCAAAGACTGACTTATTGAATTTTGAAAATTCGGTGGAGTTCCCCTCCAAGACCCACAGTAAACAGCGAGGGCGCTCTTTCTCCTGAGCAGCTGTCTGGAAACGCCTTCTTCTTCATGTGGAAATGAAACGGCATGAGGTTATGCGGTGAGCTGAGTTTCGAGTGAACTTGGAGAGACACTGAAGTGTCTGAATAAGCCTGCTATTACAGCCGGTTGCGGAGTTTCAGTGGAAGACAACCGTGTCCTCTCAAGGTACGTTCAACAGGCGTTAACTAGCATAACTAGCTAGCTAACTAGCATGCTGCGGTCTGTTTGGTGTGATAACTTAGTCGTTAACTTAAAATTGCCTCCATGAAGTAAAGTTAGCCCCCTAAAGCAAAAGTTATCAGTTCTTATCAGGCTTTTCGTCTTTGGCTTTTCGTGCTTTGGGAGAGCTTTAAAGTAGGGACTAAATGACGGAAAACGGTTAGTAGTATCTAGCTAGTAAACTGTTGCTAGCTACAGTGTTGTTGTTGCAAACGAGTTTTGAATGAGATTAGCTCATAATAAATTGTTTTATAACTCTTAGCGGGCTGTTTTTTCAATGTAAAGTCTTTTCTGTTTAGTGTCATTTTCCAAAATGTCATTGGTTTTCCTATTTCTCGCTTTCCCTCAGCATGTTTCTGTCCATCCTGCTCTTTCTGCTCCAGCCAGCAGAGGGCGCCAACTCCACACTGTCCTGCTACGATGACCAAGGAAACACAGTCGACTGGTAGGCTGTCGTACATGTTAGTTCCTAAACTGTGTCCCCCAAACAGCATGCCGGATCATAGCTGCCAGTAGTCAGCAATGCCGAAAGCATGGTCTTGAGTCTTGATTAAGTGCTTCTTGCACAGATTCACACAGGCGTGTAGGCTAGATACAGCCATGTCGCTCACTGAATTGTGTTCAAGAAGTTTCTGATTTGATATGTCATCCCTGTCACTCATAGTCAGAGCAGTGACTCAGTGTTAAAACTGTCTTGTGCGTTCCCTCATCTTCAGGTTCTACCTTTACAAACTGCCCCGCCCGCATGAAGAGCCCCCTGAGCAGGGCCTGAAGTACCTTCTGCTGGAAGAGAAGAGTGCAGGATGGGTGGATGGCAGTGTGCTTGTGGGAGAGATCACAGGGGCTCTGGGGAGGACCGTTGGGCCGCTCTATGAGGTACTTATAGATGTTAGTGCACAGCTTGCAATAAGAGTTCCCAGCGCAGCGTTTAGAATGGCCATTCAGCAAGCAGTAATTGGTTTCACTTTTGTCTTTATTCCCGTATTCTAAATTTGCTGATGTGCAAATGTCTTTAAACCCCTTTGCAGAACAGAAATTTTGATGGAAGGCGTTTGGTTTAAAGTCTTACTTGAGAGTATTTTTGCTTATTCGACTGTCTAGTTTCTGCAGCTGCATGAGAGACAAATCAGTCTCGTCGTTTTTTTTTTTTTTTTTTTGACAGTTTCAGCTCCTTAAAAACAGTGTGTTTGTTCATAGACTCCCGCAGATGGCATTTCAGATCGCACAAGTGAAGCCACAAACACATCACAAGTATTCTGGAAAGATGGTCCCAGTGCATAAGTGCATTGGTAGAAAATGAGTATTCTGTTTTGCAGGAAGGCGAACTTGGGTACATCCTATACAACGATCAACCACCGGAAGCGCAACGTTCGGAAGATGTGCATAGGAGCGGAGGGCACACCAAAGGTGAGAGAGAAGTTTTCTATAGACTTCTAAAAGACATCTTCGTCACTGTAGTAGTTAATCTTATGTCATGTCTTAAAAGGCCAGTGTCCTACACTTGTTCATTATTGTTCCCCTGTGGTCCACTTATTTATATGAGTAGTATATTTAATATTTATTGGCTTTATGTACTAAAAACGTTTTCTTTTGCTTGACCATTTTACAACCTCTCTTTACCCCTTAGAATGAAACAGGCTGTTTTGTTACTGTGCTCTTAAGACTAGTATATGTGAATGAGCTCTATTCTGACTGGCTGACCTGCACCATGCCTCACTGAAAGGCCTTGTTCAGACTGTTAGCACAAACGTCATTATTGGGATGTTCAGATTGTGTCCGGATTGATTGTTGATTCTCCGGACAGCAAAAAAAAAGAAAACACATGAAATGCGATGTTTGCAAATCGGATCCAAACCACATGTGGAGGTGATTTGAAATGTGATTCCGATCTGATTTTTACAGTTGTTTCTCAGTCCAGATCCTCTGCCTGCTCAATGTCAAATCCAGAGTGATGAGGATGTGCTATGTAGTTATGAATGCCTATGGCGTTTAAATGCAGATACAGGTTGGTGATGTCTGAACACAGCCAAACAGCAGTCCAGGCTAAAACAGAAATCAGCTGAGCTAAACCTGCTGTAGGTTGAGCAGGGGGATATGTGTAAATGTGTTGTTTCTTGTGACATCACAAAAATAGTGAAATCAGCATGGGCTGTTTTACAGCTTAGTTTCCATATATGGACTGGAGAATGGATGGTATGCTTTAAAACTAACAGTGTTTGCATACTTTATAATATTTTATGTAGAATATATATATATATATATTAGTTTTTAGTGTGATATGATCCTTTATGATTGTTTTTAAAGGGGTAAGTTCTTGGACAACTAAACTGTTTCAATGAAGGAGTTAGCTGTACTGTGTAGACATTGTTAAGCTTAGGGTTTATTCCCCAGTCTGTATGTGGGCAGCTGCGAAAGCAGCCTATTTTGAATTCAGCATGGTTGTGAACTATGAATGCATTTACACATGACTACCCATTCAGCCAGCAACAGCTGCCTGTTCATGTTAGTGTGGTCGTGTATTAGCCCAGTCTGCTTTTCTGAATAATGACTTAATACAGGGCAGCCAATCAGAACAAAGGCCATTTACATATTTCTTATAGACACAGCAATGAAAGCAACATTTTTAATTCTAAGGAATAAAGGGCGATTGGGAAATGATCCTATAAAAGTGAATGATGCTTTTGGTACATAAAAAACATTAATGTTATAAATGGAGCTCAGTGGAATGAAATAAACTACAAGAACAATGCAGTGCGTGGACATGACCAGGCCATATCTTGGAACGTTAAACTCCAGCTGTTCTTAATAATAAAAAAGGGTTCATGCAGTGCATAGATGCTGTTTATTAAAATGTACTTGTTCCCTTCCCAGTCCGTATAAACAGCTCATTGTGAATTTGTCATGATTGTGATGTCACAACCATGAATGCGTTTAGAACTGCTCAGTTAACCTGCAACAGCTGCCCATTCAGGTCAACTTGAAGGTGTATTAGTCCAGGCTAATCAGACACAATACAGGTCTGCCAATCAGAACAAAGGTGATTTATGTCAGTCTTAATGTCACTGTAACAAATATAGCCTGTTCAGTTTTAAGGGATAAACAGAGAGAATGGACGAAAACAGTCATGTAAACATAAATTCCATAAAACAGATTTCTGGGAAATTATACAATAAATGTATAATATGGGCACTTTTATATATCGTACTGTTTGCAGTACACACTCGTAGTACATAGAACGCGGCTTAGTTTCAGTTGTTCTATTTTCTAAATGGGTCCATATCTTAAATCTGAATTTATTTATTTAAGTCTGCTTATGACATGTGTGAGTCTTATTGTACCAAACACAATCATAATTAATAGTGAAACATGACCATGTGCCTTTCTCTCTCTTTAATCCTTGTGCCTTTAACAATGATCTGATTGGCTGCCCTTATTCAGAAAAACGCTCTGGGCTGAGACAGTCTTTATAACTTTAGCATGAATGGGAGGACTATGCTTTGTTTCTCAATCCTGGTCCTGGAGGCATCTTGCCCTGCACACCTCCTGCAACTCTGAAAGGCTTTGTTAATGAGCTGATAAGTTGATGGAAATCACTAACACATGCATAGGCTATATAGGCATATGTAAGCTATATAGGCAGCTTTATACAAGTCTGTGACATCACAAAAGCGGTAAATTCAACAGTGATGTTGTGGCTTAGTTTCCATTCATGACTGCGGAGTAAATGGTACCTTTGAATCATGTTTACTTAGTACATCAAACTCTTATTTTCAAAAGAAAAAACAAGGAAAACATGATTTTTCGTGATGTGGGCCCTTTAAAGTCTGTCTCTGCAATGTGTTGTTCATCCATTTTTGCAGCATTTATCCGTTCTTCCATTCTACAGTCCATGACTTGATGCGCTCTTCAGTTGACCATTTGTCCATGACTCTCTGTGCAGGTGTAGTACTCTTTGACAGCACCCAGGGCTTCTGGTTGGTCCACAGCACTCCTCACTTCCCTCCCCCCAAGACAGCAGGCAGCTTCTCATACCCCAGCTCTGGCACCCAAAACGGGCAGAACTTCATCTGCGTCACCTACCCTCTGGAGCGCTTCGAGACAATCGGTGATCATTTGGAGCTCTAAAAATCTTAAGCTTAAATGGACATAGTTTTCCTTTTGCCCCAAGATGTGTTTGGTGCTCAAAGTGTGCGGTGGAGCTACCAGGCTAATGTAGGTAACAAGTCATAGAAGCTCATTACCACACAAACTACATGCCTAAATCATCACACAGATACCTTGAACCATGTCAAGTTGTGAAGTAATTGGTTTGAGTATGTGGGTTCTGGCATCAAAATGAACAAGATCATGTCTTTGAAGACGTTCAAGAAGAAGGCTTACATGCAGGCGTGTTCACTTTTATAGATAATAGTATATCATATAATGTCAGAAACAACAAAAGCAAATCTATTTGAGATTACTCAACAGCTTGACGTGATGTGCTTGATGATTTAAGAATGCAGTGCGCACAATGCTAATTGGTAGGTACAAGCTTTATGATGTACCAGCTGTAGTGCAAAAGTGAAGAAGCAAACTAGATACGAAAAACGTCTTTCATTTACTGCATTTTAGGGTAAATACACTAACTTCTTCCACTAAATTCTTGTTTTAAAGAGATGGACGCTTCAGAGAGAAACTTCAGATCGTCTCTCATGTGTCTTGAACGTTAGTCTGCTGTGCTAACGTCTGAATGCATAAAATTGATGATGCTTCTTAAAATGCAAGCCACCTTTTTCTTTGCATTGTCTGTTTGTGTCTAGAGGATCATGAGACAGCGCACCACAGAGGCCTCCGCATTGATCACTTATGCTTTAAGAGCAAATCATGCATAGGGTGCAGTTGCCATAGTTACGGCGAGAGTAATCCATCTATCTGGCACTGTAACCATAGTGACAGTGCCGTTCTCACCGAGCCGTAGGTTATGGCTTTCTCATCAGGTGAGTGTCATTATGCCGATGACACTTCACAGCGGTGCTTCTTTTTGTTGCTGTGACAGTCATGTCTCTGATTTCAGCACATGAGTCCATATAGCTTTCTGGTTGTGGCAGTGAATAAGAAAGGTTACAGCAGTCCAAAACCGTGCATATGGTATTTTTGTGCTGGTGTATCTGCCAGTGTGTTTACGGTTTCACTATGGAAAAGTGAATTTCCATTGACGCTTTTTGAGTGAAAGGGTTTAATGGACTAACATTGGCCTCCTTTTCACTACAGGGCCACATGGTTACCAGTGCTTTACCGTGCTGTTCCATACTGGTGTGGACTCATGAGACTGGTTACGGTATCTTTTTCCATCTGCTGTAGTGCCAAACCAGGAAACGCTGAAAAACAGAAGACTTATTACACAGAAGTGGAGCTCAGAAACTGCTTACAGGCTGATGGCCACAGAACATGGTCAATTTTGGTCCCTTGACTTCTCTAAGCCAGGTGTGGTGGACTCCTGGAGGGCCTTAGTCTAAAACCATTTGGTGATTTTCTTACTTACAGGCACCCGATTCAACTGATTCAAATTGTGAAGTTTAGTGAGTGTGTGAAGAGCAAGAAGATCATCAGGCTGTGCTGGACATTGACCTTTCCAGACTGCCCAATCTGCTCTAAACGATTGATATTTGAGTAGAACCTTTAGCCTCCTGACTGTGGTATCGGAGCACTACAGAACAGTTTTGAGTTTCTCTCCCTCCGACACCAGTCACTCGACTTTCAGACATTAGATTTTATCAAGTATGCTTGTCACAGCACCGCACCAGTTAGTCAGAATCAAACCTGTATTTGGATGTGTAGGCAACTACCTAGGTTAATTAGGAGAGAGGAGCTATCTAGCATTATCCTGGCTAGGAGACAACAGGTTTACACCACAGCTTTAATCTGAGTCAAATCTGTTCTGCAATGAGCATAGCTGAACATGCTAGATGAGCTAATCCTCTCCCAGTTAACAGTGCCATTTAACATTTAGCAGTTGTTGCACAGTGGCAACACAATGGCACAGTACCAACGTTAAAGTGGAACCAGTCAGCGTATAGCTACATTATGTCGTCACCCCACTGAACTCTTTATGACTCTCGGTATGGGTAGCTAAACCGCGATGGGGACCGTTTGTACTTGCTACCCAAACATCTATCCTCTGTTCTGACCCTGCAGACATCGCTGTTAACGTTTCAAAATGAACTCGGGTCTCATGATGGTGGATCACTTTTCCAAGCCTTATCACCATGGTAGCTTATGGTGCACAACTAACATGCACCAGGGCTCTTGGACCAATTAGGGCCGAGCCTCTTCTGACCAAACAGGGACATAAGGGTCTTCTTCAGCCTTCTGACAGAGGTGGACCCCTCCTCCAGTTAATTTCAGGTCACTTTTGCTTTTCATCAGTTGCATGAAAATAGTGCTGGTCAGTGGAGGAAACGAATCCTATTATATTGACACCAAGAAAATGAAGCAAATATCAGTCTGTTAGGCATCAACACAGGGCTTTGGTGGCTGTAGCTTGTTTACTGGTTAATAATGCTTGGCTTTTTGCATGTGTATGTGGTATGAGGGCTATTTCCCTTCTTTAGCAATTTAGCCGACTAATTCACACCGAAGTGATGCAGAGTTTTGTTACAACAGACGGTCTGTACCAGAGGCATTGGACAGGTTATGTTGTGCTGGTGATGATTAAACATTGTGCTGTTTATGGCTGTCAGGAAGTAAATTGATTATTGGGGTTTTCAGAGGATATACACATCCAAACGAAGCTGCTGAAGTTTATTGTTAATGAGGTTCCCTGAGGGTTTTAGCCCATTCTTAACAGTTTGTTCCACATTTCAGCCTGGACTGCTTTTTGAATGAGGAAGACAGCCAATCAGAACAGATGTAATTTGCATATATTAGTCTTAATGGCACAGGAACAAAAACTGCCTGCCTAAAGAGGGGTTGTTCTACAGAAGAAGCACACAAACATTATACAAGACAAATAGGAGAAAACTGTAGAATGTGGGTCTCGTGAAGAGAAGCCATGTTACAAAAGCAAAACAAAATAGGGAATGGCATCTATAAAACTCCACCCCAAACAAATGCTGGCATCTGCTTTGAATAGTCAAACCAGCTGTAAGAGGTTTACCCATCTGCAGTTTCTTTGTCAATAACCATGTGCTTATTATATACACTGTTCTGACATGCTTCAGGAGCAAAGTAATCAAGCCACATCGGCTCTTTGTAAAAGGACTAATGTGTTCCGCAGGTCAGCAGCTGCAAATAAACCAGCCGCACATATACGACTGCAACATCCCGGAATCTGTGGCCTCTTCTGTGCCCACCATGGTGGAGCTGTGTAAACATGGCCGCGGGGGGCAGAGCAACTCCAGTGCCCCTCATGCTTCGTCCTCTCCTGCCAATCAGAGCGTCTCCCTGCTCTCGCTGACTGGAACGGAG
Organism: Semaprochilodus insignis; assembly: GCA_034552555.1. NCBI lineage: Eukaryota > Metazoa > Chordata > Actinopteri > Characiformes > Prochilodontidae > Semaprochilodus > Semaprochilodus insignis. The sequence goes on from CM067497.1 coordinate 19,433,135, forward strand.
TTCGTCAGCTTTGCTAAAGGAGAGGCTTTTGAGAATGGTAAGAGTTTTCTCTGAATAAGCAAGAAAAGCATCACTCTGGCACCACCCACTGGCAGAAAGAACTGGAGGAGTCAGTGAGAAAGCTCAGCAGTAGTTTATGAAGTATTTCTGATGCAGTTCTGAGGCAGTGTTGGTCAGTATCCAGGTTCCTAAAAGGGCATAGCATGAATTAACCCCTTAGGCTAACTTTACAGGATGCAACTTTCATGCAAATGTAGTTTGGCTTGAAACCTATTTGGAACTAAATTCTAGTCGTTTTGTAACCAGCGGCGTTAACATGGCCAACTAACTGCTTCTCATACGGCTTGTTATGCCACTGTTTATTCTTTAGTTTGCTAATGCCATGATTCACTTGAGTAGCTTAATTTACTTTTTTTTTTGTGTGTGTACAGTTAGAGCCATCAGTTATTACTGAATGGGATAGTGAGATGCGGTCCATGCTGAGCTTTGATTCTAGGACAGGATGAGTGAGGTATCAGTAGGTATATTATAAAACCAAAATGGCTACTTAAATATTAATTTTCAAAGACTTAACATTTGCACAACAGATACAAAAAAAAACCTCTCAAATGTGCAGTAAAGAACTCAGTAGATAAATAAATACATATAGGGAAAAACAGCAGTGACAATTGGAAAAAAACATAATGCTGCAAACGTTAATTATACCTCATAGATGACTTTATAGCAAGAACAAAAGTACTGAAAATATAAGCTACTAGTTTGGCTGTCTCGTGGAGTAACTGCCATGTACTGTATTTTATAAATATTAATAAAACCATACTGGCAGTAAGAGTTAGATGGCTATTGTTGGTAGCCTTTTCATTTTGCTCCCATGAGGACATTACTTGAACATTACCATGATGGCTTTAAATAGTGTCCTTTACTTTGTTCACAGCTCTGTGTGTGGATGTAATTAGCAATGGTGCTGAACTGAACTTTTCTGTGATCTTGCTCAGACTTGTATCACTCGTGGGTGGCTCCTGCGCTGCAGGCGGACCTGCTGGTGCAGTTCTGGCGTCGTTCCACCGGCGTCCTGGAGTCTGATTGTTCACCCCCCTATAAAGTGCTGGACATTCACCTGATTTCTCCTGGCCAGCAGCTGACCTTCAAGGCCACGGAGGACCACTCCAAGTGGGCAGTGAGTGTGACCGGCAGCTGGGTGTGCGTGGGGGACATAAACCGGAATGAGGCAGAGGAGAAGAGGGGCGGGGGCACGGTGTGCCATCAGAACAGTGTGGTGTGGAAGGCGTATCGGACGGCAGCACTTCAGTGCGACTCATGTAGTGGGACAGTGGAGGAGTGTGAGACGGCTCTGCTGCATTAACGAGCCTTAGACCAGAAATATAGACCACGCTAGTATGCAAATGCAACCGCCCTATGCACTGAAATTGTCACATGAAACTGTACCCTGTACACTAGTGCACTATTTTGTGAGCTAAGTCCGAAACTATGACTCGTACCATTTTTGGCTATGCCAGAAACTATAGACTATTCACTACATTGGGAATACTTTTAACAAATGATATAGCTTAAAATAGTGCATTATATGGCAAACCGGGTATAGTTTCTGACATGGCTCAAAGTAGTGCACTACATAGTGAACAGGGTATTTGAGATGCACCGATTGCAATTTCCTTGGCCGATTCTGATTTCCGATCTTTGAAAATGTGATTTTAGCCGATTATGAGTTTCTTTCTTTTTAAAAACATTGGAGAATTCTCACGTGGGCCAGGTTATAGGACAAACCCAAACCTTTCTTTTTACACACCTCCAGTTAAAAATGAAGTGCAGTATTTGTGCTTTTCTAAATGAAAACCACTGCAACAGGTAATGGAAGCAGAAGGATAGCCTGTAACACTTCTCACATAGAAATATGCTGTAGCTGGAAATCTTTGTCCAACCACTGAGCAGTCAGGCTCAACACTTTTTATCCAGTCGTCACTGGTAAGACTGATGCTTTGTTTGAGTGGTGTCTGAAACTGGGAAAGAGCAATTTTCCCACTTGTAAATTGTGCTTAAACGGGTGACAGGGTTGTCTTTATTACTGGTAACCTTGTAATTCTAGATGATATATGATGAAATATTGAACAGGGTTTCATTTCTGACCGTTCAGATTGGTGCACTATATAGTGAATAAGGTATAATTTGGACACAGTATGTATACTACAGTAATGCACAATATAGGGAACAGAACATAGTTGCTGACATGACCAGTCTCCTTCCTTCTTCAGAGTAAATCAGGTTTTTATACTGATTATTAAGCACCTCCACTGTAACATAAGAATGCATGTTAAGTATGTACAACAAACTGGTGCGTTTACAGTGCACTGGCTGACCATCTTCAAATTTGTGTTATTACTTTGGTGTTTTATGTAATTATTGCTTTGATTTGTTAGAATAATCATTAACTCAACGTAGTATTCATTATTTAAGCTAATATTTTCCAAAATGTCAATGGGGTAGATTTGTAAGCTTATTTGCAAGCTTATAAAGACATTCATCATGCACAGCACAGGCGCTTATGACAAACGCAACAACGTCCTATAGAAAATGAATGGAATCTGTTCTGGTTCCAATATTGAGCTAGTGGGGAGACTATGGGGTTTTAGCTGCATGGTACGCTGATTATTTTCATTTGCCTTAGATCTACTTGCTGAATAGATTCAGTCCAGTGACACCACAATAACACTGCTGTATAGAATAATAAGCTCACCGGACCAAAAAATGAGTCACCTTGCGTGTAAAAAGTGCTAGTAACTTCAGGCTCCTGCAGATGGCGCTGTACGAGGATGATGGGGCTATAAATACCTGCGGGGTGTGAGTGACGGGATTCATAGACTGAGAAGAGGTGGTACGGTGCAGTGAATGTCTCGTTCCATGTGTGGAAGACGGCTCCAAAGCAGATGTTAATGATTGGCTAAAAGGAGTGATTGAGCATTTGGGCGTGTCAAAGACCATAGTGTGAAGGAAGTAGCTGAATCTGCAGGTGTATGGAAGCGTACGGTCATATGGGTCTACCAGCAGTGGCTAAAATCCCAGTCTACAGGAAACTCTCCTCCGAATTGTGCCAGAGAAAGCATCCACCAAATCTGGAACCAACTGCAAGAGTGTCTGAACATTGATGTGGCCTACATCCAGAAACTTGTCCGGTCCATGCCAAATCCAATCACAACTGTTATTCGTGCATGTGGAGGTATTATACAGGTGAGTCATTTTTTTGTCCGTGAGCTTATTAAGCGTTTGCACTTTTTTATGCTATCAGGAGTTTAAGGTGACTTTATACACTTGTAAGGTAAAAGTTATTCTTATCATGTATGCGGTATGCCTGTTGAAACAAACACTGGAGCTGTTTAATCAGGTTTTTATGGGACTGTATGTAGGTTTGAGTTTACATTTCTGTTATTGGCATGGTACGTGTTTTAATCAATGCTGCGTATGTGTTAATCCTACCAAGGCTTCAGACGAATTTGCACACTTCATGAGAAGCAATATCTTTGAACCTATCCAGTGGATAGGAACAGCTGAGTTCTTAAGTTTTGGGAAATTTTAACTGTATACGAGGACTAGGGATGCACTTTTCTCTTTAAACTCATGTCTGATAAGAGACTATACTGGAGCCGGGCTCTGTGGGTTGCATTCTTGCTTTTTAGTATCTCTGCATTCAGTGTTCAGAACTGAACGTAATCGTTTTTCTATCAAGAATTAATTGTACCCTAATAGCTTCTTTTTACGGTTACATTTAAGGCAATAAAAGTGTTTTTTGCAAATGCATGAAAGTGACCATTTTTCTTCTGCACAGCATCATGTTTTATTTGAATGAATGTGTTTTACCCAACATAGCTGTAAACATGGCCAGAGGAGTAATGTGGCAAAAATCTGATTACACATCACCCCAAATATAATTAGGCAGCCATGACAGTTTTGGTTTGGGATCCAAAGTTTGCTTCTTCATTTATGCACCTAAACCACAGAGCTAATGCAGCTAACTAATAATGGAAGCTTACAGTGACCCACTAAGTATTTGGACGCTTTTAGTCACCGGTAAACCTGAATGTAGTTCTTAAAATGACTGTATAAGCTCTTTAAAAGAAATGAACATCATCAAAGTGGCGGGAGAGTCTTTGTGTTTAGGAACCCTGGAGAAGATTTCCAACCAGACTGCAGTAATGCTACTGCACGAAGGTGGAATCGTCAGTGTCTGGGGCTGTTTGTCCTAGAAATAGTTCATGGATGTGAAGACATTTTATGTACAAACCTAAAAGAAGTCTGCAAAGAGAAACTTTGTTGAAAACAGTCTTGGAATGATCTGTTTAAAATGAATGCCGCTTAATACACTCTTACACTCTTATGTATGGCACACCTGTCCAAATACTTTTTGAGGCCCCTGTGTAGTATACTGTAGCTACTATACTGTTAAGCATACTTTGATCAGCTTCATTTGGCTTAATGTAGGTACGCAATACTTCTAATCACAGTTTCATTTCCAAATCCAGTGTGCTGGACTGTGGAACTGTAACTGTCCAGGTGCTTCTGGACTTCACTGTACATTACAGCTGTAAGCGGTTTGTGTGGACGACACGTATGTACTTGCCTAATTATACATGGACTGGTCATGTTACTAGATATACCTTCTTGTATTTCCACTCGGTATCCATTTCATCAGGTCCACTTTTCAGTTTTGCAGTTGCAGATCGCAGGTCATTTCCATTGTTAAGAACCCCTCAGAGTGTCATTCGGGTGGTGGATTATTCTAAGCACTACAGTGACACTGACATATTAGTGGGTACTGCGCTGGTATGAGAGGATCAGACACAGCAGGGGGTGTAGATATTAGACACTCCTGCCTTTGTAGATGTTTGTGTTGGCCATCCTCTAGTCCTTTATCAGTGATCAGTTTCTGGTGAAATTTGCGGTTGGTATACAACAAAATTGGCCTTATAATGTTCTTCTGTGTCATCGCCATCAGGCTGAACCCTTTTATCTCCATTTTTAAAGTTAAAAACACACCTGTTAACTTTTGCAATGTGTGAGAATGTTATGATGAACGGATCAACAAAGATCCTGTTACGTTTTCTTGCATTACAACTTAAGAAGATTTCTCTTTCTCCTGTTCAGTTACTTTTTTTTTTTTTGAGGTACAGACGTTTGTTCTGACAGAACAGATTGTTGTTGCAAGGGGTGCAAAATGCATCAAATGGTAGAACTGATCATAATATACTATAAAGTATATACACACATCCTTGTGTCTTAAATTTGGATTGAATATGTATAAATAAAAGTGTACATCTATTAACGGTACTTAAGAGAGTTATAAGCATCACTAAATAGTTAAGTAATATTGCAATTAATTATCAACTACTAATAAAAACATGAACTAAAATTTCAGATTTTATTTTAAAAAGCTTATAATCCTTAATAAATGCCTAATTAATGTCTCAATCATTAAATCATGTGTATAAATTCCATCATCTAATCTGCCCCTGGAGTATTCTTAATCTGCATGTTTGCGTTCCCTTGTTCTAACTAATCATGGCCCAGTTTCCCAAAACCATCTTATATACAATAAGTATTAATAATAGTAATAATAATAGTAGTAATAATAATATTATATATATATATATATATATATATATTCTAAAATTGTATATATTATTCTATAAGCATTATTAATTATTGGTGACCCTTATTGTAAAGAACTGTTTTATAACAAGTGTTCAATAAATATTTTATTTATGAAGTGTTTTAAGGTTCATATTTAAGACTTTAATTAAGACTTTATCTAAAATGATCACAGACTTCAGTAAGTTGTTCATGAGTGCTTACTTCTTACTATCCCAAATGATGGGTCACCCAATTACTATGATCATTTCATGCTTAATCGAGACATCACTTAAGCATTTAGTAAGGATTATAAAATATTTAATAAACTCTAAAATAATGCTAGTCCTCATTTTTTTATTATTAGTTAATGATTATTTACTACATTACTGAACTATTATTAGTAACATTTATTAATGTCTTAAGTACCTTTAATAGATATACCCTTATTGTACGTGTTGCTAAATAAATGAAATGAATCATAATGTCAGACCTTTGACTTCCCCAACCAAATGAACAATTCCCAAACCGGTTTCTATCAAAATGAAAATTTATTGCATACAAGAATAGGTGGTTTATATTTATATTTATATATTTATATATAGTGCATAAACATGTCAGAATTCAGCTTTGACTATACAGGACTGAATGTACAATGTTAGCTTATCCTGAGCCACACAGCAGAACACACTTTTGTTATATTTGCAGAGAAGCAAAAGCACCCAAAAAACAAGGCACTTCACCACGAATGCTGGAAACTTCCAAACAAAAAAGGAACAGCTCCTCTCCCCTGCACCCCACACCTCCTGTGCCTCAGTCCATGAGCGACTTCAACAGCGTTATGAGATACTGTGTGCTGTTACAGGGTTCATAGGAGCTTCTTTTTAAAGCTATAACCAAAGACTTCATTACTGTACACCTATTTGTATTGTTGCTATGAACTTAATGGTCTGTCTGTTTCAACTTAAAACGCAAAGGACGTTACTTAAGTGTTGCGGTTCGGCGAACGGTGAATGTGTGTGTCACGTTTAACAGCCATGCAGCCAAACATTGGCTTCAACTGCCTTAGAAAGGACTGATCTTAAAGTGACAGTTTGGGGGAAATCTATGGTACACATAGTACACACGTAGTTGATCAGCCAAGACATTTTCTAAAGGCTAATGTAGCTAAATTGGAATTAAATATTTTACCATGCCAATTAGCATTGTGTTAACTGCATGACTAATATGCGATTATCCAGAAAAGTGGACAAACGTATGTTGCTTTAAGCAGGTATCTATGTCTGTCTGACATTTGTTAGCCTCATGCAGTGCTGCTTGAAAGTTTGCGATCCCTTTTCTACTGTGTGAATTCCTACATAAATATGACCTAAAATCTGATCAGATCTTCATTTAACTCATGACAGTGGATAAAGAGAAGCCAATAGAACAAATATCACACACAGTTATGCAGTTATTCATCCAGTTATTTAACAAAGTAAACCCACATTAATGCCTTGGCAAATATCTGAACCTCTAGTGTCACTAGGTGCAATCATTTAGGAGTCCGTCAGGTGTGACTGTGGCTGACCCCAACCTGTTAAAAAACCATCAACCTTGAGTCTTCACCATCAAAGTCTGGTCTTTACCATGTCTCAGTCAATGAGATTTCTGAGGACCTCATTAGGCTGCAAGAGGTTCCAAAATGACAGGTTTGGAAATCACTGATCCACATTCCGGCAAATGGAGAAAATTGAAAACTATTGTTACTCTTCCCTGGGGTGGTCATCCAACAAAGAGGACTCAGGCCTCATGACTAAGGTCTAGTGTACTCTGTATGATCATAGAACATCTAAGGATCTGTAGGCCTTTCTTACACTGGCTAAGGTCAGTGTTTATGAGTCTGCAATCGGGCAAACATTGAACAAGAAAATCATGTATGGAATGACAGCATGAAAAAAGCTATTACTCCCCCAAAAAGAACATTTCTGCCTGTTCAAAGTTTCCTAAAGACCGCCTGAATAAGCCAGAAGACTATAATGTTATGTAGACAGGTAAAGGAATTTTTATGGTTTAAATGAGAGAAGCTGTGTCTGGCAGTAACCAAACCCTTCATTCCAACAAAAGAACCTCATCCCAACTGTGAAACATGGTGGTGGCAGTATCAGGGTTTGAGGCTGTCTGCTGCTATTGGACCAGGGCAGCTCGCCGTCATTTAATGGAACTATGAATTCTGGATTGCTTGAAGAAAATCTATAGGGGAATGTTAAGTCATCCGTCTGTGAACCACACCTTAACAGAATGGGTCCCACAGACAGACAATGGCCCCGACAACAGTTCGAAGTCCAGAAATGCTGATTCAGAACTTAGGATGTGGTGTTCATGCAAGAAAGTTCAACAACCTAACAAAGTTATAGAAGTTTTGTAAGGAGAACTGCAAGTCAGTCTGCAGGGTCAATGTGCAGGCCTGACCAACAGTTACAGGAACCATTTGGCTGCTAAAGGAGTTCCTGGGTTTTGGTTGTATTCACACTAGACGATCTGTACCGTGGCTAAGCATGTTTAACCCCCAAAATCCAGGTTGTTTAACTGGTCTGATTTGCTCCGTGCCCAGGCCCACCTCTTCAAGCGGTTTAGTCAGACTTGGGCATGTAGTGTGAACGCTAACCGTGCCTGTCTGTCCCATTACACAGTACAAGGCATCCGGGCATAGTGGGGATACGGCCTGAATGTTAGAAAGCTTCAATTAAGCTACGTTTTGTGCTTTTTGATCAGTTGGGCTCAGAACCTCATCTATTGTAATGAGTCAAATGAAGATCTGGATGTAATTTAGGTCTATGATAAAGGGTCCACAAACCTTCAAGCAGCACTGTAGCTTCAGTGTAAAGCTAAAGAACCCCAAATACGTGTTGTGTTCATTTCTCCCAAACTGTCGCTTTAGTCGCATACGAGACCATAAGAAGTGAACTGATGACGGACGGTGTTGGTGGGGTATTAGAAGTAAAAAACAAAACATGTTTATAAGTGGCAAAAATGGCAGCCTAACCACATCCGCAGCTCTGTCAAACTACAGTCAGAACCACGAGTGACATCGTCTGCTTGCATACTTGGTGAGACAGTACAAGATTGGCAGTGTATTCATATTATACAGGTTAATTTACTGTGAAGAAACAGCTTGACCATCCACGCTAAGCATAACAGTGAGTGACGGTTAGTAGCCACTAATTAGCATGCTGTCTTTCACATTATGCTAACGGATGGCTGTTCGTTGACGTTTCTTGTTAGCAACGTTTTGGGTTGTTTTTTGTTTTTTTTTTGACCGAGCTATACCTTTAAAAAAGTCAGTCTCAATGCTGATGCAGATTCCCACAGTTAACAGTTCACTATGAGACTTGTTTTAGCCTGTATGCTGAGTACCCATAAGTGTTGTACGTCGTGTTGTTCTGTTGTGATGTCTTAGCTCGTAATCCATGGTTCACTGATGATGCCGAACTTTATTGAACTTGCTGGAACTGATGTTAATTGTAATTGTTTCTTTAGAGGTAGACCTGGGGAACCTGAAGGAGCCATGAAACTGGCAACTGTCCTCAACATTGTCTTAGTTGAAACACGTTGAACCTATGAAATGCGAAAAACTAGTGCAATATTTGGCTAGGTTTAGGCAACATCTGAGAGAAAAACCTAAGCTTCATATTATAAACAGAATAATTCAGAGAACAATGTAATTCACGCAACTTCCCCCTCACCCAAATGATCAGGCAGACATGTTGGGTGTCTGAAGTTTGCTTCTTTTGCAGCTACGGTACAGTGACCAGATTTCTCAACTGAAAACCATGGACATTTCCAGTTCAGCAATCAATACATCATTAAAATACCAATTATTTTATTTTATTTTTTTTTTGCATCTTTGAAATAAAACAGGTGGGGCGGTTTATTTAGAAATGAAGTCGAAATAAAGTCTCTAAAGTCAATAAGTCTAGGGGCTTAGGCAGACAAAGGATTCAGTGGTTGGATGAGCTCATAATTCATATTCATATTAAATATTCCCGTCCCGTGACCATAGCCCAATATCCGGTCCCTAAAGCTAAGTTTATATGCCTATGCCTTGACATATTGTAAGTGGTGGGAGGGTGCATGCACCAATGATGAGGCAGCTGTGGGACCTCCAACCCCAAAACGTTTGTAACTTGGTGTTCAGCACACACATAGCACTTCATTCAAAATTCATTTGAAAGAAGGTTTGTGTAGCAGATTCGCCTCTACCAGTGTGTATAGAGCTCTAACGTGTCACACAGTTGTACTTTCTCAGCAGAGTGTCACACAGAACTCAAAGCTAAAGCGAACACGTTAGCGTTAATGGTTAGCACCTCCGTCTTGCAGTATCTCTATAAAAGGATACGACTGAGCTATCAAAGAGAGAGCGAAGCTGCCAAGTAAATCTCCCTTCAAACTCATTGATTTGGAAAGAAGTGCGGCATGTCTGCTGAGCGCAATTCCGAAGTGCACCTCACGTGCGTTATCATTTTTGGTGAATACACCCTCACACCATTTACAGTGTACAAACCTGGTAACGTGTCTGCTTCAGGTTTACACTCAGAAAGCATGCGAGCAGGTCTATTTGAGATGCCTAGACAATGTTTAAGGCAAATGTATGATGATCTATATGAACCAAGGAAGCAAACTTAGGACACCATACTTGCCTTGGCTGGCTGGCTGACTGCATTTCAGGTAGGGAAAATCTGTACATTGTGTATAAATAGAACTCCTTAAATATGTAGCTGGTTGTCGAACGTTGCTCTCACATATGTGCCTACAGTAGAACAGAACCAATACGCTATAGGGCTTGTACTGCCAGTTAGCTTTACCTTCACATTTGTGTCTACTGAAGTATGTGGACTAGTGTAAGTCTTGTTTTGACTGGTGTTAAAAGAGTGTTCGGACGAGTCTCCGGCCCTTGGCCTTGATTCGTGGAAAAGTTGCGCTGGTTTCGTTGTTGAGAGATGGCGACCCCACCGGTATGTTTCCCCCTCGTCTTCTGAGCAGGAAGTCTGTGCTGGCTGAGGTCATGGCGTAGAAGACATTTCCTGTGGCGGGTATTGTCAGCTCTGTCCGTTGGGGAAAAATGGGAAGAACTCATAATACCAAGAAGAAACACAGTTATGGAGAAAACACCCAGAAGGATAAAAAGACCTCCCTCAGTTTCCACTGAAGTCACTAAAGAGGTACTCTGGCTGAAACTTGTTAAGTGGTCAACAACGACGCCAAGAGTGCAGGAACGGACGCAGTATGTATGTTGGCCATGTTAACATGTTTCGCCAGACTAGCCTCCTGAACATTAAACGGAAAGTATGTAAAGGAAGAGGAAAAGGTGTGAGTGTACCTTTTCCGTCCGGAAGCAGTTGGATGAGCTCGTATTTGGAGGCCTCTCGAGGGTCTTGGTTGTGCTTTTCTAACGCAGAGCTGATCACAGTAGGGGTTTTGTCATTACTAGTAACCTGAGGTCGTGCAGAAGAGAAGGAATGGTCCAAATTATATTCAGATGCAGAAACATCTCTCCAAACTCAGTTAAGATAAAACAGGGGAGTGAAATATTGTTTACATTAGCTTCACGTTAAAGTGAAAGTTTGGCAAAGTATCTAATTTACCCAATTTAACCCTAAATACACAGTACTGTGCAAAAGTAAGAGACCACCTTTCAATCACTGTACTGAACCTGCAGTGAGAACACCCATTAAGTACAAGTTACGTAAGGAGGAGGAAAGTCAAAGAAAAACATATGAATGAAGCTGGTAGACCGCCAAAACGGTCACCATCTGACAAACCAGGCCCCACTCTTGCTTTAGATCTAAAATAATACACACGTGTTTCTGTCCATCCTTTCACTGTGAGACGACAACTCCGCTGTTAGCATAAGCTAGTGCTTAAAGGCCATACAGAACGTACAACATAATTATTTTTAAATACTTAATTTCCCTCATCTGCAGTTTGACCACAGACAGTTGGAACTGATCCCTCTTTTAGTAAAAGTTTAGCTGCCAGCTCTGGGTTGTACTGAACCTGCTTGGATAAGGTGTTTAAGGTAGTAGTAACTTCAGGCTCCTGCAGATGGCACTGCATGATTATGATGGGGCTATAAATACCTGCGGGGTGTGAGTGACGGGATCCATAGATTGAGAAGAGGTGGTACAGTGCAGTGAATGTCTCGTTCCATGTGTGGAAAATGGCTCCAAAGCCGATGTTAATGATTGGCTAAAAGGACTGATTGAGCATTTGGGCGTGTCAAAGACCATAGTGTGAAGGAAGTAGCTGAATCTGCAGGTGTATGGAAGCGTACAGTCATACGGGTCTACCAGCAGTGGCTGAAATCCCACAGGTCACACAGCTTTTCTGTCGTTTTGATGCTGCGGATATCATGCGTAGCCACCCGTACGCCATAAGGCTGAAGTCAGCTACTTATTCGCCAGCTTCTCGTTCTAATTTCCTCATTCCACCTTAAACAGTGCAGCAGTTGTCTGAATCGACAGGATGTAACTGCTGCCATTTAAGATGGACTGGGGGGAGAGAAGTACGTTTTTGATAATGTCCCCTTTGCCCTATATTTAGTTGTTGTATACATTTTAATAACTTGTACTCAGTGGCTGTTCTGAATAGAAATAAACGGTTTCTGACTTTGGCACAGTACATGTTAGTTGTCTGAGATTTGCTTCTTAAGTTTTACTTTGGAGTTCTGACACTAATGTAGCACCTTCAGACTTTTTGTTATCTGGAAATTTTGTCTATATTTTCGTCCTTTTTATAGAATATTTCCTACAGTATCAGATTGAGATTACTATGGCTCGCAGCTCCAGCGCAAAGCTACAGACAGCAAACATGTCTCGGGTGAGGGGAAGAATAGTCTAAATCGGTTTCTTGGCTACACCCAAAACACTAATGCACAATTCCACACAAACACCATAAGACAGTACCAGTATGCTTCGATACAAATTCCCGTCTTGCAGATCCATCCGTATCTTGACGATTCTCATGTCTGGCCCCGCCCCTGGGGAGGTATTGGAGGGAGTGTTGCCACAGGAGACGGAGCGGCGATGTGATTTGACGACAGTGGGAGTGGTCAGTGCGGAGGGGGTGGGGTCAGTGGGCGGTGGGGACGAATCAACATCCAGACAGGAAACGGAGGGGGATTTCATATGCTGAAATAACAGGTGATGGTAATAGAGGGGTAACGATAAGGATACTTACTGACATCATAAACAAGATATTAAGGTGGTCCATGGAGGCACAAGGAGATAAAAAGACACAGAAGAGCAAAGTTAAAAGAATAATATTGCTCTTCTGTATGTTTTTAATGAACAAGCGTGCAAAATGGCAGGATGAAAACGTAGAAACCGGGTGACACTATAAAGACTTTCAATGGAGCTTTCAAAAGAAGTGCTGATAGTGGAGCAACTTGAATAACCCAAACCCAGTAATGTGAGCCACGTGTACTGCACATTTTGGCCTTTACCTTGGCAAGCCTTGAAAGCAGGTGATTGACGGGTGAAGGGAAGTCAAATATTCCATCAGCATCGACGCCAGAGCTTGTCACAGCGAGAGCACTTAAAGAGAGAGAGAGAGAGAGAGAGAGAGAGAGAGAAAGAATGGAGAGCAGAACAATCCAATTTGTCACAAACTGCACTCAGCGAGGTGGCTCGTCAGCATGTGCTGTTTACAGGATTTATCCTGAACAGACAGAAAACGGTGGCGTTTTGGAACAGAGGGGCTCCAGCTAATAGCAGGAAGGCGTTTTAGGCCACACAGACACATATGGATTTCTGCGTACGCTGCAGGTATGATGCACAATCTCAGGAAACAGCGTGCTATTATCCCGCTGCAAAAGCTCCTTTCTGTTCACAGTTATGGTTCTGTCTTATGGTATAAGAGCGAGTCCCATGTTCACAGTTAAGTATGGTGGAGGAGCTGTGAAGTGCTGGGGCTTTTTTTTTTTTCCCCTCCAAAGGCCCTGGAAACCTGGATACATAACATCCATAAGGACCAGGACATTTTAAAAGCACCATGGAACGGAACACTGTATTTACATTGGTGTAGTTGGATAAGGAGAGTTGAGTATAGAGAGCTGATATACTGTAAACCTGAAATACTGTTGTTCCTCCTTCAGATACGGATCTCACATTTAGACGAGAGCATAGTAAAACAGGCCAATTCCAAAATCCTAAACTGTTATGTAACAGTCTCGACTCATTAATATTTACAGCTGCAAAATTTACATACAACGACAACAGAGCAACTGCAACGTAAACGGTGGACTATGTGGAGAAATCTGTCATTCCAAGATGTGTAGGAACGTCGGCACATTTAATTCCCTTTTCCAAGGAATCCGAACTGTCAGTAGGCAGTGTCCATGTTCATCTAGGCTGAAACTGGCTTCCAGATTTTTAATCAAATGTTCTGTTCCATCTTAAATGCTACAGCTTGTACAGGGGCCAGAGTGTAACTGTGGTATCATTTAAGGTGGAATAGAAAATTCACAAAACAAGCTGGCAAATATAAAGACAAGGTCAGCTCCAACATCTCCAAGAAGATCCTGGACAACTTTAATTAGAAGTTTATGGACACTTTCTCAAACTTTAGGACAATATGGAGCCGCTTCGCTTAGTGTTTATCACCGAGGAGACTGAAGAGAGGAGCAGTTCCACCTTTATTAGCATCACAGCCCCAACAGCAGCCTGTAAGTAGCAGCCATGCTGTGCGATAGTATCAGTGTTTGCTGGTTGAAGCAGATCATCTTAAACTGAGAGCTCCATAGTGAGACTGAAGGCAAGTAGCTAGTATAGGTAACGTTAACTACTAGCACGCCTAAAGTAACTAACACTAGCATAGCTAACTAGATACCATGACCTAGCAAGAGGAGGGTCATAAGACCTAAGAGGATCTGGAAGGATCTAAGGAATGGTCTCAGGTTCCCTGCTCTGTATTCTCTAGTCTCATCAAGTGTTACAGGAGGTCGACTAAAGTACTTGCTAGAGGTGCCAGGAATTCTGAGGTTGGTTGGAATTTTGTTGACTAAATTGACTTAAATTAAAATTTGTGTTTTCAGTGTAATACTGAGGTAATAAACCACAACGACAGATTTATCACCTTTTTACCATCTTTATATCGTGCCAGTAATTATGGAGTCAGTAGGTCTCGTGAGTCTAACGTAAAACAGGTCTAAGTCATTTGCCCCATAAATTTGTTTTGGGTCATGTGTGTAGTAAATGGATATATGGAAGTACTGGCTGTGTCCTGTTGTGTACAGCTGTATGCAAAAGTTTGGGTGCCCTCCATCAAATCATGTTTTGTTGATTTGAAGATAAATGAACATGTGCTCTACAGAGAATGCACAATTTTAATACTCAATTGTTGTTTGTTTGTTGATTTTAACATACAAAACAAATAAATAAATCTGTACAAACGTTATGACACATTCTGTACTGCATGTTGTGATA
This sequence comes from Semaprochilodus insignis, assembly GCA_034552555.1. NCBI lineage: Eukaryota > Metazoa > Chordata > Actinopteri > Characiformes > Prochilodontidae > Semaprochilodus > Semaprochilodus insignis. The sequence goes on from CM067497.1 coordinate 19,448,236, forward strand.
ATTTGTTTACATATACTCAACTCAGTTTAATATTATTATATTTTTAGAAATGTAGATACTTGTGTGGGTTATGTAATGACTGAATGGTGGGTGAGGATGAGTTGTAGCTTACTCAGGACACTCTGTGATGACCACTGTAGGGTGCAGAGCACGTCCAGGACTCGGTTCAACGTGAGGCTCAATCTGATTGGACAGTCTGTAGCTACAGCAAACAACACATACTATGTCATTCCCCACATCCATGTACAGAATATCTGAAAGAAACCAATGACAGCCTACGTTAGCACTCACCTCTCTTCTTCGGTCAACGTAGGCACACTGTGGTACCAGTGCAAAAACGACTCGTCTGCTCGGAAAGTGCTGTTTCTGCAGGACGACTGGAGGAGCCGGATTTTAGCAAGGACCTCGAACTCCTTTGAGGAAGGAGAAAAAGGAGGCATAAGTAACGGATCTCTTAAAGTGTTCCAGTGGCATTAAAACAAGTGTAATCAAAAAGAACTGGTTTATCTTTCAAAAATGTGGGATAAATATAAATATCTAATTTTGTTATGAAAGTATATAATATACTAACAGGGTTGCTTAATGGCTGATTCTGTCATGTGTTCATAATAAATGTTTTTTAAATACATTTCTGAATAATTAAATCGGTACGTTGTAAACAGAGTCATTCAGACTGGTTAGATGTGAATTCTTGTGGTTCTAGAGGAAGTTGCTGAGTCAGATTTATCCACAGTGACAGTGACAGGAACCAGACGCCTGAAGAGTTTAAAGGCTACTAATAATAGTTTTCTGGGTAATAGCTACCGCAGAAAACTTACTCAATAGGAACGAGTGAACTCCCCAAACGCCCGTTGTAGTTTTTTTTTTTTTTTGAATCATTCTCTTTTCATTTTTCAGTATTCAGTCATGGTGAAGAGGTCAATACAGGCCATTAGCCTCCCCAGAAAACAAGTTTTTCAAGATTTCCCACCATTTTACTATTGTCAGCATTATCTACAGAAAAGGGACGTGTAGTTTTACTAGTTCGGAATAGTTAATACATTTACTTCTTTTGCTTTTTGTTGCTGTCGTGACTCTGCGTTCCCATCCCATCACCACCTTCTTTTATTTTTTTTATTTTATTTTTTTACAGAAAACCTGAAATCAGGAATTTTCTCAGTCATGATGAAGAGGTACAGGTACATACAGGGCATCTACACACCAAACCCACCAGAAACATGTTTTATTATTTTTTATTATTTTACGTTTATTATTCTCAGCATCACATACAAAAACTCAGACGTGTAGCTTTACTAGTTTTGAATAGTTGATAAATTTACTATGGCTATTTGTTGTTGCTGTCGTGACTCCGCGTCGCCATCACCACTTTTTACAGAAAACCTGAAATGAGGAATTTTCTCCAATTTCACATCAAAACACTCCAAATGACTTTGCAGACATCTCAACAACTGATTCCAACTTTCCAACTCTGAAAACATCGGCAATAAAAATAACTTTGAGAAAACAACTTACTCGTCTCCGCTTGTCAAAGTTGATAAAGCCATTCTGAGGGAAGATAAACAGTTTTAATTTTTAAGTACTTGGTGGACGCCGGGTTTTTAACTTCTCTATGAACGGTCATGTACAGTATATTGCCACATTCGTCCTACCTCTAATCTGTCTTTTACTGCAGCGTCCAGCATTGTGAGGTCGGTCAGGAAGATGCCCAGGTACGGCACGGTTCCCTGAGCATTGGACTGTAAAATGGAAAGACAGCATTGCTCATTACTCTGGGGTGGAAGCCGTTCTGACAGTAGGAATTCTAGTCACATGATTACAAATTTCAGTGTTAATGAAGACAATGACTCCAGTAAGACTGAATACGTTTTAAGCCAAAGAAAGAAGGTTTAATGCTCTTGATTGCACAGGGTTCATTTGCTACCTCTGCTAGCCTATTAGCTTATCCTTAACATTAGCTAAATGAGCTAACAGGTACTCAGAAAAGACGATATAAGCAGCAGATTTAGATTTAATAAAGAGCTGCTGCATCAGTTCTTATTACTAAATGACAAAATAAAGAGATAACATGACAATAACACAGTAGCTAGTTAGAAAAGATTAGCTAGCTATTTTGAACATTAGCTGACAGGTGCTGTGTTGATTACCATAAAAATAAAAGATTCATAAAACAAATAGTAAAAAACACTGTGCTTATTTAGCCAGGGTTAGGTAGCCAACCAAATACGCTTTGCAGAAATTGATCGATCTATCCATCTATCCATCCATCCATCCATCCATCCATCCACCGTGCTTATTTAGCCAGGATTAGCAAGGCAGCCAGCTATCTGTTTCCTTAGTTTGGAAGTTATCAGAGATTTTTGCTCTGTACTGGTTCTTTGAAAGATTTATTACAAGTATATTACAATAATATTACAAATAAAATGACCCCCATTTTTTTCTACTTACTTAAACACATTTATGTTGATTTAATTTTGGATTTTTGATACTGGAAACATTTTCTTTCATTGGTGGAACAGCCAGGTCTACTTACCGTGTGTCTTCTGTTGTTGGTTTTAGTGTCTACGTTAGCGGCTTTGGAAGTCCCCTCCTGTACAACACAAGGGTGAGTTATTATAGACTACATGACCATTTGTGTGGTACATCATTTCACAAAAATGTGAGACTGCTTATCTGCATATAAGGACACCTAGGCCAGCTCGGGAGTGTCAGTATAGGGACATGACGTTTTTATACAGTATAATATTTTTGCTAATATACTGTTATTTTAGCAGCTCTACTCTGATGGTACATGTCCACTTGCACTTGTTCTCACCGCAGTCCGCTACCCGGATGTCTGCTTGCTGCTGGTGGGTGTTTCTATATCATTATGCACAAGAGCGAACCAATTTAAACATATCTGGGCCAGTAAACAATTTGCTGCACTGTCTGCTCCTGCACACAAGTTTACAATGAGGCTAAAATATGGACGTATGCTGTTTAGATTTTCACCATTTCTAGAACGTCTCAGACTGGCAGCAAGTGGACAGGTCCCACATAAGCTTACCCTGGGAGTGTTAATGGGGATTTTGCTATACACTATACATATCATGACTCAGTCTAGTTGCTTCCGGGTTCTATTACTAATCTAAGCGTATGTGTTTATAGACCTCTCAAGTTGTTATTTTGGAGTATATGACATATATATGACATGTATATGACATACTGTATATACATATATGGACTTTAGTCCTAAGCCTTTTTCTCAATGGAAAAAAGGGGGGATGTCATTCTGGTAAATCAGCACCATGTGGAAAACAAAAAAATGTTTCAAACCAATACTTTCTTTTCTCTCTCCTACATTTTTCCTCCAAATGTCACTGGACCTACTCAATTATGAGATGCTTAAATAGATGAAATATGATTGTTTATGGAATGTTGTGGTGAAGTTGCTTTGGGAGCAGTGCTCTACAGTAGCTAGTGTTGTTATATACAGTAATAAAGTTATATAAAAAGTATACACAAGTATAATAAGTATAAGGGACACCTATTTTGCTCATTTTCAACATTCAGAATTTTATATTTGTGGTCTCCCTTGCTAAAATTTTCCCTCCTTGTATGGGAATGCGGTTGATTGCAGAATGAAGCATGACTAAGCTGCTTATCCTTCTGGGTTGCAGGGCGCGCTTGGGCCTATCCCAGTGCTCATCGGGCAGAGGGCAGGAAACGGCCAGAGGGCAGCCCGCCAGTCCATCACAGGTATGGGAATTATGGGAATTCTTTTTTTTTTTTACTAGGGTGAAATACTGTTTACAGATTTACTGGTTTAGCAAAGCAAATCGATACAAAAACTGACCACCACATGACTAACTCACTAAACTAGGCCTTTAAGAAGGTAGAATCACACTATCACAACGAACATTGAGTAAATGTGCTGAAATGTGCCAACTAATGGAACATATGAGCCTTTGCTATTTTGCATAACTGGCTATAAATGAGTCATTCCATGCATGTCATCAGTTCTCCTTCCCTTATTAAGCCCTCATTAGCAGAGTTCAGTTCTCTCTGAATCGTCACTGCGGTGCTATCGAGCAGACAAAATGAACCTTCAGCACAAAGACACGCAGCAAACTGCCCCATCAGTAACAGAACCAAGTCACACAATGGAGGCGTCTATGTCGTCTTCAGCCGGAAGGTGCTCTGAATGAGAACCTTTGTGGTTGTTGGGTGACTCACTTCTTTGAGCAGCTCGCGGCTCTGGGAGTAGTTGTCTTTCTCCGAGAAAATGTAGGCCAGCTCCTCGTAGCGTTTCACCGCCTCCCTGTTAGGGTCACAAAGAGCATGACCTCTTAGCTGCCCTGCTTACTGCTCCATTCTTACAGTGCCACGCACAGCGGACGCCAAGCCCATTCACAATAATGCAGAGCAGTTTTGAACTGAGAATCTTAATAACCCTGTAGAGGAATGCTTTGGTGGAAAAATCAATTGCTTATTGCAAACGTACTCCATGAAGAAGTAGTTTTAGTTTTCACTGAAGCTAGAGGGCCGATACTACAGGCTAATAATACTGGCTATTAATACTTATACACCATACCCACATGTTAGCATTGTGCAAACTGTATGAATCAGCACATGCTTGCCTTAAATAGCACTAAATTATATTGTTATCTTATGGGTACTGGCTTATGTGGTTTCTGACGTACTGGTATTTGCACTGAATTGCCAGTTCATTAGGTCATTGGGCATTTTATCAAAAACACTTTCCAGGTTTACAGTTGCTGACTGTACCTCATCTGGTGCTTTATGCACCCACCCTCCAAGAGTATAAATAGACCACTGTAGGACTAGTGTTGAACAGGTATTATTTGGGCACGTGGCCGCTCTGAACATCAGCATGGTATATTCTTGTAAGTGTCTGTTGCGCTGCTGCAGCAGCGTGCTGAGGTCTAATGAGAGCTGAATGGACTTGAATGGGAAACTCCACCTGCTGAACTTCATTTGCATTAATTGTGCAGATTTCTTCATTAAATGTGTTGCCTAACTAGGATTGCATGGGCCCTAGTGCAAAACAATTAATGATCCCCCATTAATTCAAAATGACCTTGAAATAATTTGAAAATGCCAATGCAATGTGCCTGTTTGTTCACACTACGGGAAAGACTCATCAAGAGAGGTGCTAATGACTCACGCTTTGGGCCGGTGGGAGTGGCCAGTTTAGTGGGTTATCTAGTAAGCACTCGTATTTGGTTCATTTGCTTTTATCAAAGCCAGTTTCAAGACTTTTTATGTGTTTCAGTTTCAGACGGTGACTCATTAGGTGAAACGTTGAATTAGTCAAAGTAATTGGCACTTCAAAATATACATCATACATCAGAAATTCCAGAAAAGAAGGGGTTATTTTTCTATTTTGAGACATGTTCATTTTCTGCTAGAGGGATGAGCTGAACCTGGTTCAGCATGTTCAACTGGAATAGAAAACTGTCAAGTCATTGAATACACAATGTCTGTTGACTGATAACGTTGATAGAGATATACCCACATTATCAGGAAACAGCAGTTTGAAATGTTTTGATTTTATAATCCGATCATAATCTGATTTCTGCAGTTAATCGAGTGGCCTTACTCTGATTTCTTTTGGATTTCTCTTCTGCATATGTGCAAAAGCAGTGCAGCAGCGGAAATAAGCAAGCAGCCTTTAACACAGCCATTGCGAAATGCCAGAAAAACACTTTTGGAGCAATGCTGAAAGCATTTACATGCTTGACAAAATGCAGAATTTAAATATGTCTGTTCATATTTCATATGCTGTTCTTTGGAGTTTAAACAATCTGTATGTTGAATGTCTGGATAATTTTGGACATGCAATACATGTTGCAGCTCAAATGTAGGCTTTAGGTTTTTGTAATGGATTGCATTGCCCGAGGCTATCGGCAGCTCTTATAGTGTGCTTGTTTACCACTGTGTGGACAGACAGACACTGACCTGTCAGTCTCCTGCCAGGTTTTCCTCAGTCTGTGGATGGGGTTACTCTGCAGGGCTGACACGATGGCATACAGGGATGAAAAGTTCTTCCTAGCTCGACATGCCTGTACAGGAGCCACCAGAAAAAAAACTGTTTCCTAGACATTTCTGAATGGACGTAACCTGTTCTGCAGCTGCACAAAGCATAGAAGATTTGCAAGCCTGAAAACACCCTTAAACCACGCTTAACCTCAGCCACGCTGATCCATTTCTCCAGGAGGCGCGTCCTCTGCTGGCTCTTTAGCTCTGTCTGCCACAGGCAGGAGGCGGTCACGGCGTTGGCCAGACGGTTAAACTGCCGAACTGTGGCTCTGACTGACCAGCACACTCCTTCCCGGCCTTTCTTATCTCTCTGAGACCACAGGGACCCTAGACAGTGGTAGGGCACTAGCTTTAGAAACAGCTCCTAAAGGAAGAAAAACAAATCAACAGTAAATATAACGCATATGCAAATAACCATATCTAAGCTAACTTCTCATTCGTCATGTGTTGAGGTGTTTAAGTCACGGGATGTACCGTAGAAATTCAAAGTTGGGACATGTACTTGTGAAGGGCTTATCTGTATTTTTACACTGTCCCACATTCCCATAGATTAATAGTGAAGTTAACAAAACTTACATAACATATGGAATGACTAATAAACTGTTAATGTTTGATTGCTTGCATGCATGCTCAAGTTATAGCATTTATGTGCCTTGCTAGTGAGCTGCTAAAAACAGCAAATGACAGATCAACATTACATACAACATACCAACATACATTTTGGTCCTGTAAACGGTCATGTAATAATATGTTGTAGCTTAATCCTGAAATGGGAAACTATAGAAACTGCTAAAATTGTCGGACGGTTTCAATTGTAAGTGCTAGCAAAGACAAAGAAAAGCTTTCAACAGATCACTGGCTTACAGGTACAGCGCAAGCGCTAACAAAGCAATATGTGTGTATATATATATATATCAGATATAATTTTCTATTTATATTTTAATTTTATGTAAAAACGGTTTTTGTGCATTACTTTTTTCACTTTTTACTATTGCTTTTTGTTTATTTTCCAGATTTTCATCATTGGCATTTTCACCCGCTAACTATGTCTCCCTCAGTCACACCATGCTAACTATGTCTCCCTCAGTCACACCACGCTATCGAGGCAAGCATATGCTTCCTTAATAGACATAAGATATAAAGTGCCGACACATCTTTTCAAATTGCCACTAACACAACTCAGCTCAGCAGGCTTGGAGGAGAACGTTAACTGTCAAGTCTTAAAGCAGTTCTTTACTATCAGTGGCTCCTGATATGATCTGAATCTGTGATGATCACAAGTTCTCTACATTAAAATGTAGGTTTGTATTCTAGCATGTATAACGTATACCAGTATATAGTATTCTCTTGATAAAGGACTTGGATACATGTTTTGTTGTTCCACCCATGACCGTGTTCGGTGTCCAGCCTATATTGCTAGGGGGGACAGGTGGTGACTGGGCTCCCCGTTGACACAAATATCTCAGGTTTATAGGCTCCATCACCAGGAGATTTTGAATCCCGGCAAAGCTTCAACCAGAAAAGTCAGTAGTTATAAGATCATTATTTTGACTAATGCCCTTAAAGGGGTAGCGATATTGGACAAGCCTGTCAGCCAAATGATATATCAGTTGGGCTGTATTTTAAAGGTGTTAGTGCACCCCTAAGAATGGAGATATTCATCTCTGGTGTCCAGTTATTAAATATCTTACTGAAACACACTAACTACATAGCCCAATATATATATATGTCAACTTCGCTAGCACTTTGCTTGAAACTTCAAGATTTCCAGAGTTGAAGCATAAAGACTTTCGAAAAGCAATCATTTAATCAGCTGTCCAGAGTGTTTTGATAAGTGTTTTGACTGGACCTGTACACATGTATCAGTATCCGTCAGACTCACCGTCTCGATCTTGGTCAACTGCTCGGCTATCACACTGGAGGGGAAGCCTAGAATGCTGGTGGCATCAAACTTGGCAGGGTCAGGAGGAGTTTGGAGGAGAGTACTTGCAGGGTCTGCAAGGCAGAGCAACCGTGTTTTCTTATACGCACTGAAACTAATACATTTATGTCTAACCATGACACATCAAACTTAGTGGAAGCAACTTTAGCTCAGAGCAGAAACAATATGACAATATGACAATACCTTAGTGCGCTAAATTTTGGTACGGTGATCAGTAATACACTTTTGTGAGACTGTTGTTGGCGTCAGCTTAAGGAACACTGAACAACAGGGTGCCTTATTAGTAAAGAGAGCGTAATTAGTCTAGTTTAATCTGATTTATTGCAGCGTGCAAACTGCTGAATAACAATCTTTGTATTCATAGTTTTTGATGGTTTTACATGTGGCACAGAATATTGTGATGATCATGTATCATTAAAGCTTATTTAAGTACTGTGTACTGATGTTTTGCCATATTGTCCAATCTTAACAAAGATCTAAAATCAGGTTTAGATATCACTGATGTCCAAAGAAAAACAAGTATCTCCAAAATGGCAACTTTACAGGAGAGGGCAAAAACCTGATTCAATTTGAATGTAAGTCAAGGGAGCCAGACTTTTCCCAAGCAATGTTGGGTCATTTCTGTTGGGCCATTTAACATAAAAATTTTCACGCAGTGTAAACAGCTGCTGGTGTGTTCAAATGATGCAGAAAAGTAGAAATCGACTAAAATGGAGAGGCATGTAGTGAGTGAATGCTTAAATGTTATTACATTCCAGTTATTCTTATTACCGTTATCCAATATGAGTAATTATTACTCAATAAGGTTTGATATTTGATAGCACATGTTAGGTTGATTTACTTGTCTATGTGAGTCATAACACATTATCTGTATTATATCATATGATATTGGTTAATATTGTTTTCCTGGCCTCCTGGTTGCGCGATGACGTAAGCAGAGCAAAAGTCTTTACATGAAAACAAGAATTTTGTCTAATAAATGACATATAGTTATGCTAAACATCGTCTCGCTTTGGGAGGTTCTCTCACCTAACGTGACTAACACTGACTAAATTTGACTAACATGCAAAACAACCAATCACAAGCCCTCTACTTGGCATGAAGGAGGCAATCTTAAAAATGGAGTCACGACATAAACAGTCCCTCTGGAAACCCAGATGGGTGGAGTGCCGGAGGCTGAGACTGCTGTTTACTAGGATGAACTGTGCTAGAACAACAAAACTCTGACTCATGTCGGACCAGTGCAGAACCACACACAGAACTGTGTATACAGGGATGTGTGGATAGCCAATCAGAATTCAGCTGTGCAGCCAGGTTAACACACTAAACATATCAGACTCTCCGTCTAAGTGTGGGCAGAGCATCTGTGGCTGAGACTATGCTAAACATGACATGAGGGTCCATTTTGACTTGAGGAAGTGTTCAGTATCGATTCTGGTTGTTTTGATTCAGTGCTCTAAACCGAACGGGTTGTTCTGTTGTGCAGAAAGACTGTGCGGCTGCAGTCTGACCTGCAGGCTGGTCTGGAATCAATGCTTTCTCACTCAGCTCCTCTGCGATCTTGAGCAGCCTGCCTCTGAGGTCAGAACCCGCCGTGTCTGGGGGCAGCAGTGGGGCGAGGCGCAGCAAGCGAGACGGATCCCCTAGAAAGTGAAAGTCTTCCGGGTATTCGCTCAACCACGTGCTGAACACAGTACACACTGCCCTGGACACAGCACACACACACACACACACACACACACACACACAGGGAGAGGCTCAGATCTGAGCTCGCGTTCATCACTTCCCCTCACCCCAGCTGAAACACATTTGGTGTTCTTAGTTTCCTTCTTGCATTGAAGCTATAAGAATTAACGGAGCTAACAAGACAAAACACAAACACAACCAAACACAGACGCGAGGCTTTGAGATGGCTGCTATTAGTGTTTGCAGCTCTACAATACTTTTTTTTCTGTTGTTTAAGATGTCATACATGTCATACAGTGTCAGAAACCTCACAAATAAGTTGATGTGCGACTAATTAAACAGGAATTCTGACCCAAATTAATAATGTAACCAGCGCTACATCTGTTGTAAACATGGCAGTGCTGCTGCAGTAGTCTCTAGAGGGAAATAGGAAACCCTCTTCTGATGGTGCATCTTGAAGGTGGCAGAAACTGGGGTGTCTCAGGGTGTGTTTTTGTGGGATTTGATTTTTGCCTTAGTGGTGAAAGCAATAGAAGCGCTCTTCATCTCATCAGTAAAAAGCAGGGAACGGATTATACAGCATCAGGCTACACAACATTACTGTCTTTCAGGATGTTCACCATGTCGGTCTGTTCAATCATAGTGCCATGAATTCGTGCCGCGTCTTAGTTAGTAGACAAGCAAGACGTTTGACGCCGACAGATCATCGTTTATGTCTTGGTGCGAGTTCGTAGGTCAAGAAACTGACTATGTCAGCAGAAGTGTGATGTGTGTGGTTTTGTGTCACGAAAAGAAAAAAAAGAAAGTGAAAATGATTGTGAAGCAGTTCTTGGGTGTCATGAAGAAGACAGTACAGGCTGGCTGTCCTTCAAAGAGAACTCAAGGTAACGAATGTGCTGACATGTCAAGAAGAGTTTCACTTTCACAGAACCGGCTGTAGTGAGCTGCTAGTATTTTGTGGCCCCTGTTATCAGCACTTAGCTGTTAGTGTGTGTATATATATATATTTATTACCTGTAACAAACAACAAAAGTTGGAACTTTCTGTGTTGATAAACTTTTGAACCACAAGAGATATTGCAAATCTGATAGCGGCAATTGATTTATGAGAAAATATTGGTCCTCTCTGATATGTTACATGACCACTTTCCCATTGGAAAAATTTCCCCTTGATCCAATATGGCGGCTTTCAAGATGGCGGCCATGTTCTGGACATAGCCTAAAAGATAGGCTGCCTCACCCGTTACTTGCTGGGGTATTCAGATATGTCATTTTCCCTGTCGTTTCTATAATAAAAGGGTGTCCTGAGACTTTTGACTCTGTATATAATTGATCTATATATTTTGATCCTGTATATAAATATGGTGAAAGCAACAGAAGCGCTCTTCACATCATCAGTAAAAAGCAGGGAATGGATTATACGGGATCAGACCACACAACATTACTGTCTTTCAGGATGTTCACCATGTCAGTCTATTCAATCATATTGCCATGAAAACAAACAAACAAAAAAAACTATATATATATATATATACTGTACAACATAAATGTGTAACGTAGACAACATAAACAATTGTACTTTGATGCAGTGCAAGTGTGTGATCACTGTGAACCAGCCAATCAGAGCTCATCAGATTATTCATGAGCTCACCTAAAAAGGGAAAACAGCTGGTTTCATTCTAGGTTCAAATCATAGGGTGTAAATGGTCGTGTGAAACCGTATCTGGGCATTTTCCCCCTGACTAAAGTAACACACCTGACCAAAGTACCTTCTATGTTCACCAGAGAACAATTTAAAACAGATTTAAAATAATGAGTAAATGTTTATTTCTCTATGGCGGCTTTAAGCAGATCCACTTACTTGTTGAAGGCCTGCCGGGTGAGACTGTTACTGTCTCCTGGTGGGTTTCCCAGTCTGAGTAACAACAAAAACACAAATTAGTGTAATCAACAAAGAATATGGAACAACTAATACAAATATTCAAAAATTAAAAATAAAATAGCTCTGGCTCTATGAACATTATATATATTTATTTTATATAATATATAAATACATAATATATATAATTATATAATTTTATTTTTAAGCATACTATTTTGAGGTCATACAGTTTGTATAAGGTGTATAAGTTATAATTTGTATACGTTAATATGATGTATTAAAATAGGTCTGTATTCTTTTTGCTAAGTACATGTAATCTGGATTACAGGATTTCATTATGAACCTCAAGTATATATAACTGGAGTAGTACACCTTTCAAAATAAGTCTAATCAGATTACAAATGCATTTTTACGGATTACTGGTTAGAAGGATTACATGTTTAAATAGGTGACTAAACAAATCAGTAATAAATGACTTTGTTGTTGGATACTAAGTGTTAATTGTTATTTGCTGAACGTGCTGATAAGCCTTACGGTTGTGTCACTATGACTAATACCAATAGTTATGTGGTCTTAGACCTTTTGAACTTGGGCCAGTTTGAGCGATTATGAAACCAAATAAGCCACATCGTTCAGAATTCGTCCAAA
>CM067497.1:19465431-19467304 GCA_034552555.1 Semaprochilodus insignis
CTAACACACCACCACCACGTCCGTGTTACTGCAGTGCTGTAAATGATCCACCACCTACATAATACCTGCTCTGTGGTGGTCCTGTGGGGGTCCTGACCATTGAAGAACAGGGTAATAAAGTATACAGAGAATCAGATGGACTACAGTCTGTACCTGTAGAACTACAAGGTGCACCTATATGGTCAGTGGAGCTGATAAAACGGACAGTGAGTGTAGATACAAGGAGGTGGATTTAATGTTATGGCTGATCGGTGATTTCTATTGAGGAACGTTATATTGCGATAAATATTGTTATATAAAAGAATATTTATCATTGGGAAGTAGTGATATTACGTCTACACTGTACTAACATTACAACACAGTAATACTACACTGCATTAATCATATGACTCTACATTCTGATCTGTACAAAACACTCTCATTAGCAGGGAACAGTGGACTCACCAGGTTAAGTGGACAGTACCAGGTGGTTTTCATGGGGGAAGCTTCGACCTGAGGAGCACATCAGAGACAGCAGACCGTGAGCGTGTTGGAGCGTGATAAGCCTCGCCAGTAATACAGCAGTAACGGACACATGCTCCTAGAAAACAGCTCAAGTGTTCGCTTCAAAACCTCATCCTGTGAGTGCATTTCATTGTTTAGTACTATAGTCCATAGGCATTTGAAAATCCCCCTTAATCGCAGACCTTAAACCGCCACACACCTCTAACGCAGCTCCAGTAAGACCTTCAACAAACCACAGTCACAGCAAGCTTACAGACTAACTGCAACAACACACCATTTCCATTCCAGCTCCAGCTTTATTCACACTGAGGCAGGCACGCACAATGGAAATTGTATAGCATTAGACATTACAGCCCTCCAAGCACAGCCTGATAAGTCACAAATCGCTTCTACGAACAATTCCTCATTATGTGATCTGCACTAGTTCAAGCCTCAACAATACACTCGGAGAAGAGAACGATTCTGGATAACTGCGGCCCTATAGAAATCCAGTCATGTATTATCTGATGCTCTGGGCACTGGCCACGAGTTTCCATCATGAAGTATTCATGGGATACAAAGCATGACATCATTTGGTGCACACAGAAGGAACTCGCAAGCCGTGATAATGTTATTAGTCTGGAATATCTAAAACAAGCAAGCGTCTACGAATAGCTGATTGTGGTTAATGAAAATGACATTTTGCATGTACTTCCAGTGTATAGATCAAACGGACTGATTACAACATACCTTCTCAATGAATCTGCAGTCATAATATGGCAGGTTATATGATGCCTATTTTGAATTCTGCTGATCAACTGAACAAAAACTGAACAAAAAAAGTTCAGTAGTAGTTTTTTTAAAGGAAAGTCTTTTTAAAAGCTTTGTAGTTAATTTTCTGCAGCAGAGTATTCTGGAAACTTTGGCTGCTTAGTTTGTGATTCCTCAGTAAAGTCAATTTTTATAGTAAGGCCTTAAAAAATAATCAAAAGTAAATTACAAAATTACTAATCTAATCAATCATGACAGCCCTGCATGTGATATATTTTGTGGACAAATTGCAGCTTAAAACACCTACTTCAGCTCTTCTCTAGTTTTATATTTATTGCATTATGTATTTGAATAATATTTTAAATCATTTTATATTTTGTAGCTTTGAGTTTTTGTTGTTTTACAAATTTCTCTATCACTATTTTATCTTTACTGTTTATTTTCACTGCAACTTTGTTGTTTTTTTAGAGTTAATTTAAATTGTTTTTAAATAACTCAGAGTTGCATTTAAAGTTCAAATGTTTGTTAGCATTAAAAATCAGAAATCAGAAAATAAAAGAATCAGTGTATCTTATTATTTGAATCAAATTCCAAGCTCTACATTTGCACAATGCAGAAT
>CM067497.1:19475780-19504601 GCA_034552555.1 Semaprochilodus insignis
TATATATATATATATATATATATATATATATATATATATATATATATATATATACATTTTATTTACTATCAATCCCACCAGTGAACCTACATGTGTCTTCTGAGTTGTTATACGGAATGTTAGGATGATAAAATAGTCATAAATCTGTTTTCTTTGGGGACTATTTTTGCTCTACGACGCCCTGCATGTACCCCTCCGCCATGGGCGTATTAAAGCCTATGCTTTATCATAAAGCAACTTATCAGACATCAGGTAGTGCATATCCAACCATTTCATGTAATCATTTTCTGTGATGTCACTTTTAGAGACATTAAACTATTTAGATGTCTGGTTCCCTTCACCACCACTGGGAACAGTTCTGACTTGGCAAGTTTGTCTAGAACTGAGCACACACTCTGAATTACTTTGTTTACATCTTGACCACTTAAATATGCAGAACTCTTGGATAACTGGAGGTATTCCCTTTTAACTTCGCAGTAGGTTCACCTACGGTGGGCACCTCTCTGCTAGTAAATCCATCAGCAGAGAGCTATTTCAAGATTCCCCCCCTTGTTTCAGCTCTCCTTCCTTCTCTCCATGAATCCCTCCTCTTCCTTTTCCTTTCCTTCCAAACTCGTCTCCTCTCTTAACACACCGGATCGTTTCCGTCGTTTCTTTGCTCCCAGTGACCCATATTCAGCTAAGTGAGTCAGAGGAAGAGTGATGGTCTATGATTCTGTGTGATCTTGTTTACTAGCATGTGAAAAAAAAGCCAAAAACTGGCCAGAATTGAGAGGCTCTCCCAATTAGGGCCTTCACTATCAAGTAATATATTAATTATCCTGACAGTTAATCGAACAGTCAAGAGTTTTTAAATGTGGCCAAACTATATAAATGGACAATAACAACCCAGCCAAAGCATTTCAACGCAGCCTTTAATGGGGGGAATTTTATAGATTGATTTGGGGAAATTGTGTGTAATTAAACCATTGGGATGTCAACAAAGTCATATAGAGTGGTTTGGTGTGGAATGCACCATTATTAAGAAACCCAGACAGAATCATTCACAGTGGTGGTGATGGGAACCAGACGTCCAAAGGTACGTCACAGAAAGCCATGACATGAAATGCTTGCAAATACACTGGGACGCTCTTTTGAGAAGATTTTGGCATTCCGTTTTTTTTGTTAGTCTATAATAGGGAAAAACATCAGAAAAAAAAAGTTTTAGCCGGGCTTCAGTGGGTAGTGTGGATTTCATGCACCCATGACCAGCTATGCAAATAAGTCTCTAGAGTATAATTATATTTTTTGTAAAATAGTTTCAGCTTAGTTTATATAACAAAATCATCTCATCATAACAAAATACAGGGTATAGCTAGTTAGTCTGTAACGTTACCCACACAGATAGGTGTGCTGCAGGTTTGCAGTTGGACGGTCTGATATATGATGTATTCCTGCAAATTTCCAGCTCCTTTATTCATTTTGGTCACTAAAATAAATAAAGATGAAAAGTCTTGTAGGTGCTAGATATCAAATTATTTTCATCAATAGCCTCGGCATGGCAGAAGGAGGAGCACCTTTTTAGCCATCAGAAAAGTCAAAGCTCATATCCTGCCCAGGTTGGAGAAAGGAAAAATGCCCTGTCTTACTAATATACTTATGTTTGCTGTCACAGATGTTGTGTGTGTGAAGTAAAAGAAACAAAATAATCTTGAATTTAACCTCAACAAGTCAGCAGACTGATACTTTAGAGCCCTAACGGTTGAATCCAGTGGCGTGGTGTTAGGCTGAAATATTTACTGACCGATTCACAGCCTATCTACAGCATGCAAAGTCAAATCCGCTTGATAAGACATGACGCAACAACCTCACGTCCGGGTCCGAGCCTCCACTGAGCTCTTGCTAAGGCTCTCGTCTTTACAACACAGATCTAGATCTAAGCCCAAAAACTACTCATTTTCATTGTACTGCCTCGTTTTCTTGAATTTTTCTATAAAAAGAGGAAATGGCTGCAGTTGATAAGGAAGTAAAACATTTTAAACCAATGAAGAAAACATACCTAACCTAGCTAAGCTACCTAACATTAGCACCCACTGGCAAAAGCCTAACTGGCCCTTTGAAGATACCCTTGATATACGCTATGGGTTTTATAGGGCGTTTCTTGCTATGGACCCACATCTTCATGTTTATGTTGCCTGGCTTGATGGTCAGACAAGAGCTGACAAAAATGGCTAACACAGATGTGGGTTCATAGCACGACACAAGCGGACCAGAGTTGAAAGAATGTAGTGGATCCTTTGTAACTTTCAGTGGTGCCTCACTAAAGAAGGAAGTGACCGTGGTTCACAGAGTGACCGGAAGGTTCACAGGTTTCTACCATTGTTGTTTGTCTTTGGGATCTGAATAAGCATATGAAGCTGGAAATGGCCATTATGTCATGCATGGGGTCAGACTTACCCCATGGTAGGTCTGGTTACCTATGCATGGGGTCAGACTTACCCCATGGTAAATTTGGTTACCTATGCATAGGGTCAGACTTACCTCATGCTAAATTTGGTTACCTATGCATGGGGTCAGACTTACCCCTTGGTAAATTTGGTTACCTATGCATAGGGTCAGACTAACCCCATGGTAAATTTGGTTACCTATGCATGGGGTCAGACTTACCCCATGGTAAATTTGGTTACCTATGCATGGGGTCAGACTAAGTTTGGTTATCTAAAAGTCTTACAAGCAGTCCTTGCATGACTCAAACCTGTTAGTACTGAATCCAGTATAGAAAGAAACTCCACGATTATTAGCTTGATGCTTTTATATATGGAGAATTTCATCTCCCTGCTTGGCAGAAATTAGCACGCTAGTTGAGAGTGTATTTGATAAACAGAGGCTGCTAATGCAATAAAGGGTTCCACAATAAGCGCTGTTAATGGCTAACGGCTAATGCCGTGTGTTCATGATAATTAAATGATGCAGTGCACTGCAGATAAAGTACGCGCACTAGAGGAATGTTCCTGATTGTTCCTAATTGTTTTATCAAGGTGGTAATTTTAATGCATCTTTTCAATTCAATCAATTAATTGCAGCAGCTCTACTCTCAGTATGAGGGGCCGGATAAATATAACCCAGTGTCTTGGCACGAGCAATCCCGTCTATGGCAGACCGGCTGCTCAGTATTCGAAAAACGTTTCAGTGGCATCTCCGCCTGAAGGTCGGTTCATCAAGGACGTCAGTAAAAATACTTTTAGCACTCATCACTTGATGAAATAAAGTTACCGCAAAGCCACTTTCCTCTGACATCCTTTAGGTTTCCTTTAGTTTCCTTTAGTTTCAGACACGGATGCCGGGCAAACCGAGTGCTCTATAACCAAACTGGGTCAGCCAGGCTTGTTTTTAGCTAAACAACCATCAAGCACGGCCCTCCAAAAGACCTTGCAGCCTGGAGAAACAGAACACAGTGCACGAACACATGCACAGGCATGACTCCATACATCTTTTTTATGAAGGACCGAGTCAGGTGGTATGTAGCATCTAGTTTCAGCCCTGCCTGTGTCATCTGAGCACGCTGCTTACAAAAGAGCCACTGTGTTGGACCCCGTTGCATTATTTACCCGAGGCCCACAAAGCGCCCGGGTCATGTGACCCTGCCTCACAGAAGGGAAATGACCACAGCGCTCTATCTGCCTGAGTCAGTGTGACTTCTTTTTTTAGGTTGTAGAATCAAAGTGTTACATTAGAGCCGAGCAAACGCTCTTGCTCAAGACATTACAGAGTGATCTGATAAACCGAATGCCCCCAACGTGACACTGGTGTTTGAAGAAGCAGCTTCCTTTTGGAAACCCTAAGCATAAACATGCAGCTGATACAGAAAGACAAACCCAACAGAGAGCGCAACAGGTGGTTTAAAGGCAGATAGAATGACCGTCTTGCTATGGGCTGATGGGAATGTTGCTGTCTCGCCGCCCAAAGGAGAGGAAAAGACTAACAGCATTTAATAAACCTTCATTTAAGCAGCCATGTTTGGTTACTACAGCGTATAAATAAACTTCCTCTTAGTTTCCTAACACATGGAAGCTAGATGCAAACCACACACAGTCAGTGAGAAATACCGCAGTGTATACGACTTCGGTCTCAGGAAGTACGTCTTACAGTCATTCCAAACACAGGCTCCCTCAGGCTTTCTGAAGCATGCCCACAGCAACAGCTGCTGCTTCCCTACAAAATCTAGTTATGGACTGTTCTTATATTTGAGCCGTTCCTTAAACGTGTACTAGATGGATTCATTAAAACTGCATCTAAAACAAAAAAGACTAGTTTTTAAATGAAATAGACTTCCAAGCTAATATATACACAACAAGGGGGAAACAGCGCCCCCTGTTTTAAAATGGCCATTCCCTGTAATTGCACCCATCTGTTAAACTCCCTTCAAAAAACTAAATGCCCCAAAAAGCAGCTAAGATCGCCAGACTTACCTGTGATATGGTATGTTCTCTCGCTCCAGCTTCTTTCCCCGGCTGATCGCAAGGCTGAGACCTGTCAGCCTCCGGCTGTAGAGGGCGGTAGCCGATGAGAGGCACATCTTTAGACCCCACTCCCGGCAGGTCCACCCCAGCTGTCTTCATACTTCGGGGGAGCATGGTGGCGGTGGCTGAGGAACACAAACCACCACATATAATGGACAGGTCAGTGAATATATAAAAGAGCCCTGATCAACAGAGCGCTTACAGAGCGTCGGCTATACCAGAGGCAAAGCAGTGTCACCCTGGAACAGGGCCAGCGGACCTGGCTGCTCATTTGTTTACATCATTTACATTTCCCCATGGTGAGCTGCGAGTTCAAATTTGAATTCCGACCACTCCTTCCTTTTCCCCTTTCCTCCTCTGGTATTTTGATTGCCATGCAGATAGAAATCTCTTTCAGGAAGGCAGAGGCCTCGCTTCAGCATGTGTCCACTGGGGTGTCCAGAAAAACAGATTTTTGCTCAGATGTGTAGACCATCCTAAACCCGTACTCAGCCTAAAGATACTTTAGTGAAACAGTGACTCAAGTAAAGCGAAACAGCTCCAGTAGAAGTACGAAAGTAGCAGCTTAAAGGGAAACTCCACTGTTTCATCAAATCGTATACATCATTAAATAGGCAATGTGTAAACAAAGTCATTCTGAGTAGGTTGGTGTGAAATGCTCTTACCAAATCAGGATCGTTTACAGTGGTGGTAATTGGAACCAGATATCTGAATCTGAGTTTACTGCCTACAGAAGTCATTACATTGAATGGTTATGGATACACATGCCTGAAACATTGTTTATTCATGTGTTTTTCCTAAACTGTATTTTTAGAGGCCTTAAAATTCCAGACTTATTACATACTAAGACTTATTATACAGTACCTACAAAGACTATAATGCAGACGGTTGGGTTAAAGTAGGGCTGAAAGATTCAACGGTCATATATCGCAGTTTAGGACAATTTCACCTAATAACACATAGCTTGTGAACTGCCTGTAAATGAGTTAGACTAATCAGAGGCAATCAAACCACCATATGTTGTGACATCACAACCACAACTTAATGGCAGCGTGGCACACCACATTCAGGGGTCAAGCTTCGAGCCACAAAAGTGAATGTTCTTGGCCAAACAGGTCTGAACCCTGTTTGATATAAAATACACATCATCAGAAGAACAGCTGCACCCAGAAGGAAGTGTGGGATTGCAGTGCTATTGGGAAGGAAGATAAAGATTACCAGGAACAATAAATGATGATAAATTTAGACTGATATGGGAAATATGTAGTGTCTCTCAGTATGGCATCGGGCCGCCATGTTTGCTAACCCAACATGCCAGACGTCTCGGCATGGAGTTGTAGAGGTTCCTAATGGTGTCCTGTGATAATCCATCCCATGCAGCTTGAGTATTCTCACACAGCTCCTGCAGGTTTTGTGGTAGGGGTGGAGGTGGACGTGTGACGCGTGACAACAAACCGTTCATCTTGCCACTGACCACGGTGCCTCCACACACGGATTTGTTGGGTCGTCTCCATTAAGACAAAAGCGGGATTCGTCACTGAAGATGACCTGCTGCCATTCTGAGTAACTCCATGACAGTCTGACACCATTGCAGTCTTTAGTGACGTTGACATGGTGTTAAGGACAGTCGTTGTAACGGTCTGCGTGCATGTAGTCCTGCGTCGTGCAGCCGTCTGACAGTGGTTCGAGCACTAACAGGATGACTCATGGAGGGCATCACTGCTCACTGAATGTCTGCCATCGTGGCTGTTGGGTCAGTCAGGTACAGCGATAAGGCCCGTCCTTGCTTATGTCACATGTGCGGCCGAGTGTGAAACCTGAATCATTCACATGTCTCTCAATGTCAAACCTACACACCAAGTTTCATTCCTGTTGGGTGGTTCCTTCTGGGTGCAGCTATTTGTGCAACTTGTGACAAGTGTATTCTTGGTCTAAACTAAAGACTGATGTTATAAGCTTAGTATTTAATCTGTACAATTAAAGGCAAGGTGAAACAGTAACGGACAATCTAGGTATGACCAGTATTTCCACATGCTGTGACTACACAGCAGAAATCCCCAGTGAGCAATGAACACCTTCAGTTTTGAATGACCGCATACAGTGTCCCAGCTGGACATCAGCAGACACTGTAAGGCTATTCAACTCCGTGGACTGTGTCTGGCTCCATCTCTAAGCACATCAACTCACAAGCTATTCATTAGGTCCGCACTTTTCTCAGCTCTTGGACCAACTGCCACTTTCTAAATCCCTCTCATTCATGTGGCTCATGTTGACAAATGACTGAAGACATTCATGCCTGAGTCGGCTGCTGGCAGCTCCCAGCACTAAGTTGGGTTACACCCCACATGAATGCAAAGCTGCCTTTCTGCTAATTCGAGCTCTTTGGGGGGTCCTGAGCCTGACGGCGTAACTCACACTGGCGCTCGGTTACACGTACAGTTCATAAGCGAGGCCGGTAGGTAAATATAAACCGGGAACTATATGGCTTTAGTAGGCAGATCAATGTGGACGTGTGCACAAAGACGGAAAAAGCCAGACAGGACACGACCCTGCGTTATAACGCCGTAATAACGCCACGAAAACCACCCAAACTCAGCCACCTGAGTCGCTCGGCTTCTCCGAATCTGTCACGGATGAAGTTAAAGCAGTACGAATCGACAGACCCGCCGTAAATCCAAAAAACAGCAGCACAAAATACCTGCTAGCCCGCGAGCCTCGCGTCCATCCGCTCCTGCAGGCAGTCTTCTCTGATCAAGCTCCCTCCACCTCCATATCTCCCCCGTCCTGGTGGCCTGAAGAGCCTTATCGCGCGATCGCAGGGGCGATCGGACTCAGTATGTGTGTGCCGCACACTCCCTCCTACTGCTCGGCCTCCTTCCTCTCGGCCTGCGCGGTACAGCGCTGGTGCAGCGGGGAGAGACGCGGTGGGTTTGTTTTTGCACCTGTTTTCGGTCTAGCCCCGCCTCCCCTGCGCTGATTGGCTGAGAGTTCAGTGTTTTGAATGCAGTTTTTGTTTTGCTCCATTTTCCGCTTTTCTGAATCATTAATTTCAGTTTTTGTTCGATTTTGTGAAATGATTATAATGATTATTAATTAATTGTTAGATTTT
This sequence comes from Semaprochilodus insignis, assembly GCA_034552555.1. Classification (NCBI taxonomy): domain Eukaryota; kingdom Metazoa; phylum Chordata; class Actinopteri; order Characiformes; family Prochilodontidae; genus Semaprochilodus; species Semaprochilodus insignis. Next base: position 19,483,389 of record CM067497.1, read on the forward strand.
AGATTAAATTTTGTAAGAAAATATGTTGTATTTTATTATTACATGTTTGTGTTTATCCTTTATTAGATATAGTACTGTACTCAGAATTGCTATTCAGCCGTAAGAATATATCATTAATATGTTTTTAAACACCTACTTGTCTGTCTGTCTGTCTGCCTGTCTGCAACCCCAAACCAGGAACATGCTCTAGGCTGGCGATCAATCCCCTCTCTACTCTTTGGGCAGAAGGCAGGAAACAAGCCGGACAGGCCACTAGTCCATCACAGAGGTGCGTCTACCAAATACCATAAACGTAAATGTATTTTAAACCCCAGGGAAATATGTCTGTTGTTGTATGTTGTTGTGTGTTGTCTTGTTCCTCTGAACCAAAATATACATGTACAAGCATGTCTTATGACTATCTTCCTGAAGTCTAATAAATGTCTGCTGTATTTCACCATATTCTCTCCTCTCCATGTAAACTGGGCGGTCCTAATCTTGGGTAATGCCTCCGTAAGCATTTCCGTACACCATACACCAACATTGTTCCTTCATCCGGTCATTCCTTTATCCATACACCAGCGTTCTGTCCTTCATGTATTGCTTCACCCATCCATTTGTTTGTACACCCATCTGCTTGGCCTGCATGTCTGTTTGTCTGTGACTTTGTTTTTGTCCAGTTATAAGCCTGGATAATGATGTTAGTTCTGCTAATTAGTGCTGCTCATTAGCCACGCCCACACAGTTCACAGATAGGCCGGATCAGTGTTTTTGTTTATCGTATTAATATCTCATTTTTTCATTTAAGCTTTGCTAGATGTTTAGTATAACACTTACGGTGAGTATCATACGAGCATTTTTAAAATGGGGTTTTACATTGCACTTTAAATTGAAAACAGTGATTTGTAAATATTTTTTTAACTGTATTGATATTGAAAACTATACAACAGCAGATTATTTGATGTTTTACCTCATGAACAGATTTGCCATTCCTTTTCACAACGCTTGCAAGACGTTTAGAGACTGAAGTCACCAAGTACATTTTTCCCCAATTCTTCCTGCAAACAAGTTTTATGGTGGGCAGGAGTAAGTACAGGGTCTTTGCGGTCTTAAAATGTGCCACTCATTCTCTAATGGAGAGAGGTCGGGGCTGCAGGCAGACCAGTCCAGGACCCGTACCCTCTCTTTTCCCAGCCGTGCCTTTTTTAATGTGTGCGTTATGTGGTTTTGTTGTAATACACATGGGCATTCCTGGAAAAGATGTCGTCTTGAAGGTGGCCAATGTTGCTCCAGAATCTCAGTGTACATTTCTCCAGTAATGCTGCATCACGATGGTGTAAATAACCTTTGATAAGGATGCTGACTCCATACCTGACAGTCCTGGCTTTTGGCCTTATTGCTGATAACAATTTGGATGGTCCATTTTGTCTGGAACACACTGTGCATGTTCTCATTGTGTGATTGTCCATGCCTCTGATGCCTCAAGAGAAGTAGACGGCACCCCTGGACATGGTTAACATTAGGCTTCCTTTTGTCACAGAGAATGTTTAACTAGCATTTGTGGGTGTAACTCACTGTATTGCAGTTCTTGTTCAAAGGTTTGCCAAAGTAATCCTGAGCCCATATGGTTATCTTTGCCCGTAGAGGACTAGGCCTTTCCTGGATGCTGCTTCTGTTCGAAATCATTATTACAGTTATTACAGTTAACATCACCTGTTTCAAACTACGTCATTATTTATTTACCTTACTGATAGTCATAAATTGATCATTATCGCAACTTTTTTAGAATGTGTTGCAGGCCTGAATGACAGGAATAGATGTATGTTAACAACTAAAATGAAGCTGACTAGGCAATAGATGCAAAAATAGCTTCACCCAGAAGGAATCAACTGATAGGAATGAAACTTAGGTTTGACATTGTGAGACATGCAAATGATTCAAGTTTCACACTTGACCGTGCATATGACGTAAGCAAGGACGGGCCTTGTCGCTGTACCTGACTGACCCAGCAGCCGCAATTGTGGACATTCAGCGAGCAGTGATGCCCTCCATGAGTCATCCTGTGCCAGCACCCTTAGTGCCAGCACCATTGGTAGGTGGCTGCACCACGCAGGACTACATGCACGCAGATCGTTATGACGACTGCCCTTACCACCACGTCAACGTCACCAAAGACTGCAATGGTGTCGTGCCAGACTGTCATGGAGTGACTCAGAATGGCAGCGGGTCATCTTCAGTGAGAGTCCCGCTTTTGTCTTGGTGGAGACAACCAACGAATCTGTGTGTGGACGCACCGTGGTCAGCGCCAAGATGAACGGTTTACTGTCACGTCACACGTCCAGAAGGCCTGGTGTCACTCCACCTCCACCCTTCTGCACAATCTGCAGGAACTGTGTGAGAATATTCAAGCTGCATGGGATGGATTATCACAGAACACCATTAAGAACCTCTACAACTCCATGCCGAGACGTCTGGCATGTTGCCTTAGCAACATACTGAGAGACACTACTTCTATGTGTAGCTCAATAAATATTACCCATATCAATCTAAATTTATCATCATTTATTGTTCCTGGTAGCCTTTATCTTCCTTCCCAATAGCACTGCAGTCCCACACTTCCTTCTGGGTGCAGCTATTCTTTTGGGTTTAAACTGTCTGCTGTCTGCTTTCAAATGAAATACAAGTCAAAGTAAATTTTAGGAATCCCTGTTCAGTTAGTTTAGTATGAACCTCAAGCCAGTCATAGTGCAGGAGGTGGGGCTTGTCAGAATACAGGTAGTAAAATATAAAAAAAACATACAAAACTACTGTAAGACCGGTGAACAACACCACTAATAAGAGGCCGGCAAGCATGTTTTTGGTGTTTGCACTCAGTTTCACGTCTTAGTCTGTCAGTGAAGCTGAAGTCTTTGATGTGATTTATGCTTTTGAGTTGGTATGCAGTTCTTCTTAAGGTGATTATCATGGACTAATCCTTGAGTTCACTCTAGAACCTTGGTTTGCTGCTGACCTTGCTGTAAATATAGAAAAGCCCTTGAAGGCTGGAACAGTTTGAACGTGAAAATAACGTACAGTGAAAACACACATGAAAAGCCCTTGAGGGAACAGTTTCTTACAGATCTACAGGAAGGTCCATGGCCAACACTGCAACAATGACTTCACAACCAAAAACATCAAACACTCTGTGGCACCTAAGTAAAAACAGGATTATATGGACTCCTGCAGGCCTAAATATCCTTGAATTCTCGCTGCAACATTCCTTAAGTTATGTTTTGTAAGTTATGGTGTGGGAATTCCCACGTTATCCTTTATGGATCCCCTTAAAAATTGTATCAGCTCTACTTACCATATAGGAGCACTTTGTAGTTCTACTAGTTCTACTAATTGCAGACATTTGTTTCTCTGTATACTTTGTCTTCCTTTTTCCCTGTTCTTTAATAGTCAGGACCACCACAGAGCAGGTATTATGTGGGTGGTGGATGATTCTCAGTCCAGCAGTGACACTGACATGGTGGTGGTGTGTTAGTGTGTGTTGTGCTGGTGTGAGTGGATCAGACACAGCAGTGCTGCTGGACACTTCAGTGTCACTGCTGGACTGAGAATCATCCACCAACCAAAACTATCCAGCCAACAGCGTCCTGTGGGCAGTGTCCTGTGACCACTGATGAAGGACTGGAGGATGACCAACACTGCACTGTGCAGCAGCAGATGAGCTATCGTCTCTGGCTGTACATCTACAAGGTGGACCAGCAAAGTAGGAGTGGAAAGTGAGTGGACAGACCACCACCACGTCAGTGTCACTGCTTCATATTACCTGCTCTGTGGTGGTCCTGTGGGGGTCCTGTGGGGGTCCTGACCATTGAAGAACAGGGTAATACAGTATACAGAGAAACAGATGAACTACAGTCTGTAATTGTACAGACTACAGAGTGCTCCTGTATATGAAGTGGAGCTGATAAAATGGACAGTAAGTGTAGATACAAGGCGGTGGTTTTAATGTTATGGCTGATCGGTGTATGATTATTTTTGGGTTACTTCTCCTTTCATATAACTAAATAAAGGCAAGAAAATATAAACATGACTTTTCTTTAAGAAAAAAACAATTCTTTCCATTTTGTTTTCTTATTTGTTTTGTTATTTAACGGCGCACTCCTTATCTTTACTAAAAATCTGTTACTCCAAAACTACAGAAAAAGTGGGAACATAAGAAGCTGATATGAATGAAAAAAGAAAAAGAATGAAAGAAAAAAAGCTGTTACACTGAGACTAAAACTGTGAAATTATCCAGCTTATTGAGTTCAAAAACTGAAAGCTGCACAGCTCTCATGACACTTACTTGCTCAGAATCTGCTGCTTGCCAAACCAAAAACTCAGTCTGGTAGAACATTATTGAGTTATTAATAGGCCATTATTATTTAACTGATAATCATTTGTGTTCTAACTGCTAAAAGCTAACTACATTAGGTATTGCATTGTGCTTGGACTTTGATGATGCTATTTGTGATGTAATTTACAGACGCTCCCTTTTCAGCCGTCTGAGCTCTTCCAGCAGTCCCCACAGTCGACGTGCGTGCATGTAGTGCATGTAGTCCTGCGTTGTGCAGCCGTCTGACAATGGTGCTGGCACATACAGGATGACTTATGGAGGGTATCACTGCTCGCTGAATGTCAGCCATCATGGCTGTTGGGTCAGTCAGGTACAGAGATAAGGCCTACATCACATGTGCGGCCGAGAACTTGAATCATTCGCATGTCTCGCAATGTCATTTGACATTCGCAATGTCAAAACTACCCACCATGTTTCATTCCTGTCGGGTGGTTCCTAAGCTGGTCTATGAGGATGTTTGATTTGGCCCTAATGTGCTAATCCTTCACATAATATCAGAACAAACATTTTAAATATTATAAGATATACAATCCTAATTTTACTTTTAACTTGTTTCAAATGGTTTTAATAACAATATGCAGTCTAATAATAGGAAATACAGTTTAAAAACCTGATTTGAAACCTATCCACCTTGTCTTTCTCCCCCTATCCAATCGCAAACCAGACCCCAGAGACAAAAGGTTTGGACACCCCTCGTCTAAAAATGAAACATGTTAGTCTGTTGACATAAAATGATTCATAAAGATGTGCTATATTAACTTCCATTACCCATGAAGAATGTTTTCCCTCCTCATGTGGAGTGTTCTGAAGCTTTTGTTCCTGTATACAAAGCTATGGTATGCAAGGTGAACTTCTCTTTCTCTCCTATCTCTCATTTTGAGTAAGCGTAGTGTGCTTGCCCTCTGGTGTGCTATCAAGGAACTGACACTTCTGCTTTCCAAAGACCTGCCAGAGGCCATTTTGAACACAACACGAATGGCAGAACTGCAAAACAGTTTTTTTTCTCCCACCACATGTTTGAAGCTTTGAAATTGTGATAGGGTTGGATGGTCTGATAGGTTTCACAGACCACTAAAACACAAGAACAGGACTGACGGTGTACACGCCATAAACACAGCCTATATGTAAACACAGAAATAACTAGGTCCATGAATTTCCATAAATTAGCATTGAGGCCAACGTAGCAGCATCATTTGAATTTCTTTTGAATGATAAAATCAGACAATCTGCTCAGATTGTTTAATGAATGTAATATCATATAATGTTAGTATCTGTTACTTATAGTAAACACGTTTTTCATGAAATGATGGCCTGAAATATAACATAACATAGTGATGAGCATTTATTATAAACGTAGCCTAACATATGAACATGTAAGCAATTCAAATACAACTGAAAGTGATATGAACAGAATTTCCCTAAAGTAGCATACAGGCAGTATTTGTGGTAAAGTGGGCTTGTTTGCCATGTAGGCCAATCTGACACTAATGAGTTGCGTGTTTAAGGTGGTAGTTGGTAAGGTGGTAGCTCCTGCAGATGGCGCTGCACAAGGACGATGGGGCTATAAATACCTGCGGGGTGTGAGCGATGGGATCCATAGATTGAGAAGAGGTGGTACAGTGCAGTGAATGTCTCGTTCCATGTGTGGAAAATGGCTCCAAAGCAGATGTTAATGATTGGCTAAAAGGAGTGATTGAGCATTTGGGTGTGCCAAAGACCACAGTGTGAAGGAAGTAGCTGAATCTGCAGGTGTACGGAAGCGTATGTTCATACGGGTCTACCAGCAGTGGCTAAAATCCCAGTCTACAGGAAATTCTCCTCGGAATTGTGCCAGGGAAGGCATCCATCAAATCTGGCCCAACGGCTCAATTCTTTGATGTAAGAGTGTCTGAACATTGATGTGGTCTGCATCCAGAAACTTGTCCAGTACATGCCAAATCCAGTCACAGCTGTTATTGGTGCTTGTGGAGTTACGACACGCTATTAGGTATGTTACAGTCACAGGTGACTCGTTTATTTGTCCGTTGAACTTAATAATATGGTGTATTAGTAGCTATGCTTGCTGCTGATATTGGTTCTGCTGCTGATAACACTTATTATTCATTAAATGACTTAACCTGTTTAGAATAACTGAACATTACAGAGAAAAACTATGAATTTCCTAAAAAATGAACGAGGGGAAAATGGGACTTGCTTGTCCACCTTTTCAGTAAACAAATCTGCCATGGGGCACATGCTCCTTGAGCACTCATGCTCCCCAGTCCACCTTCTAGGCACCGAAGCAGAGAGACTGTGTCTGAGTCCTCCTTATCAGTGCATGGTGTAAAACTCCTTGCACCACAGGTAATAGCAACGGTGCTCCCTCAGCTGCTCTCCGCTTCCTCTGCTGCTCACTGCACTGTACACACCTGTGAAGGTACAGCACATGTTCACTGGAACTGGTACATGCTAGAAGCATTGCTTGAGGGCTGTAGTCAACGACGGCCACTTTTCAGGTGTCCTTGCCAGTCATCTCTTTCGCTGTCCTCCGGTAAGCCTAATCATGCTGCCTCCTTCACAGTCCTCACCTTCTGTTACCACCGTGCTGCTCCTTCCTCACAGTACTTGGTCAGGCTCGACCTCTGTGCCATGTCACCTTTGAATTTGTGGCCTCGTTTCCCTCCTATTCATTGGGGGGTGGGGGTCTCTATCCCACTTCTGACACCAGTGGAGTGTGGAGCAAGAAACACAGTTCTTTAAGTGAATGTTCTTTTATTGAACACTTATTGACACTACCCCACAACCCAGCACAATACAGCACACGCAACACACATGCACATCCTTTAGCTAAAACAATAACAACTTATTTACACCATTAAAGTCTCTATTGTTGTCCAGCCCTCCCGTCAGGCCCCAAGTGGGATGCTACAATTCTACAGCTAATATTACTACCTATCAATGTGTTTCACACCATCATAGCAAACTTCTATGTTCTATAAATGAGCTTTGAGGTTAGCATAGTAGCATAATTTCAATTTATAAGAGAGAGGGTTATGTTTATAAACACAATCTACTTAATTCTACAATTCTACAACTAATATTACTGCTCATCAACGTGTTTCACACCATGAATGCAAAATTATTAGCATTCATCACAAACATATCAAACAAAAAAAACCTTGTAAATTAGCTTTAAGGCTAAGTAGTGTAAGTTGAACTTATATAGGGAGGGAGTTATGTTTATAAAGTCAGACAGTCTACTTAAGTTACTGGAAAATGTATAACATTGTATAGTAGCTATAGTTTATCCCTTTTATTAACGCTCATAGCCTACAAATAAAAGTGCTTATTTAGGAATTGACAGCCCAATGGCTGAACAAGCCAATTCTACAACTAGCATTACTGCTAATCAGTGTGTTTCACACCATGATAGCAAATTGATTAGCATTCATCACAAACATATTAAAGAAAACGTAAAGTTTTATGAATTAGCTTTGAGGCTAACATAGTAGCATACTTTGAACGTACACGGGAGGTGGTTATGTTTATAAAGACAGTTTACTGAAGTTACTGGAAAAGCTGTAATATTGTACAGTAGCTGTATTAATGCTAATAGTCTACAAATCAATGTGCTTATTTAGAAATTGAAGGCCAAATAGCCAAACAAGCCAGCAGCGGATGCTGCAATTCTACAACTAGCATTACTGCTAATCAGTGTTTCACACCATGATAGCAAATTGATTAGCTTTCATCACAAACATATTAAACGAAAACGTAAAGTTTTATGAATTAGCTTTGAGGCTAACATAGTAGCATAATTTGAATGTATATGGGAGGTGGTTATGTTTATAAAGACTACTAAAGTTACTGGAAAAGGTATATTGTGCAGTAGCTGTATTTTACCACTGATATTAACACTAATGGTCTACAAATCAGTGTGCTTATTTAGGAAATGACGGCCTTAAACAGCGACAAAGGTGATTAGCATTCATCAGAGCCTGCCTGGTTAGCTTTAATCTGACAAACTGGACATTAAAACTCTGAAATCTGTGGGACAAAAAACTTTGGCCATTCCGAGTGGCCTAACAGCAGCATGAACACTTAGTCACACTCGGTGTGAAAGTGTGTGTGTGTGTGCGGAGTGGGAGGAGGTTTGAAACTTTTCCTCTCTCCGGTCAGAGCGATTAGCCCGCAGCCACAGACGAAACTTCAGCCCAGCGCGCGCCGCTAGCAGCCGTTAGCAGCCCGAAACAAACATGGTGGCGCATCAGCGCGGGCTGTCGGTCACTGTAGGCTTACAGATGTGAAGGTGTTCACACACAAACCCCTCCTCAGCAGCCAGAGCAACCCGCCTTATCTCTCCCTCCCACTCCACTGCTCTGTGTTTTATGTCTGCGTCACAACAAGTCGGGGGAGAGAGAGAGAGAGAGGGAGAGAGAGGGAGATGATGGTGATGATGATGATGGCGTCTCTGTCGGCTCGATTCTCTCATTCCTCCCTGAAGAACACATTTTAACAACACCAGCAAAGCGGGAGAGAAAGAAAAGGAGGGAGGAAAAAAAGCAGAAAGGAAGGATGAGAACATGACGAAACGGCGTGGCACTAGACAGACGGACAGACAAAACGCTGACGACTTGACTGACTGACTGACTGACCGTTTTGGCATCGACACACACACACACACACACACACACACACACGGGCGCGCGCGCGCCTGCCTGCCCGCCCGCTCGCGCACACGCTCGAGCACACGTTCGCACATCCATATTCCGGAGAGTAATTGAGGCGCGAAAAGAAGAAGAAGAAGGAGAGAAAGAAGAAGAAGCAGAAAGACAACCAAAACACCGGAGGTCGGACATTTTCATGTCAAGCTCGAACGGCAATCTCTGTGACCCCAACAGAGAAGAGTACGACTTTACAGGTAACGCTAAGAGCTTCTCTCTCTCTCTCTCCCTCTCTCTCTCTCTCTCTCTCTCTCTCTCTCTCTCTCTCTTTCTCTCGCTCTCTCTTTCTTAGCCATAACGTATTTCTGGATCTCCATCATGTCTCGAGCCGGCAGAGTTACACACACGGGCAAGAGCAAACCTCTGTAGACTAAACGCTTTCAATTCTTTCCATCCCCCTCTCTTCAGTAACACTTCTTCATCTTCATCCCGAACACGAGATGAGGGCTTTTAATGGGCCTGGGAGGTGAATGCGCTCTAATGGGGCTGTTGCATAAGGAAAGCTGGGATCCTGTTGTGGCGGTGCAGAAGCCTGACTGCCTCAGTGCTAATGCCTCAGTCTCTCATCATTCAAAGCGCCGTACAGTAACACTGTCGCTATGCACTGAGTGTGAATTTAACCCTTTAGGTCGGAGAGTGCCTCGCTCCACAGGCCCTGAGGGCTTTTCCTGCTGGACTTCCAACTCCTTTTCTAGTTCTCTCAGCCTCCCTCGTCGTTCCTCACACTTTCTCAAAGTAAAAGTGTCTCTCTTCCACTCTGTGCCCAGGATGGGGGTAGTCAGTGAGGGAGAAGATGTTCTAGCACGGTGGAGTGATGGACTGTTATACCTGGGCAATGTCAAGAGAGTGAGTGTTCTGGTCTTCTGTGATGTGGATGTGTGCTCCTGACTTTTAGCTTCTTGCAGGAAATACAGGACAGAAGGGTTTCTCTTTGGGTCATGAGGTTCATTTAAGGGTTAGGATGGGAAAAAGTCTCGTTTCAAATTGGTACTCACGTGTGACCCAATTGGGACCTTTATTATTCTATCATAATTATTTGTTATATATGAGGAGTTGCGTATACATAATACATACGGGGCTTATTATTATATATCGTCGCTGTCCAAAGAAAACAATGGGTCTCCATTTTCAGTTTTCATTTTATCTGTGAAAAACACAGCAGCAGTCCTTTATATGCTGGGAAAGTTTTGTGATGAATGGCCAACTATAAGTGCTCCAAAATCTTTTGGAATGAAGCTTCTTTACTTTTACTTACATGGAAAGTTAAGACCGTTTTTGGCCTCTCCTGGGAAGCTACTATTTTAGAGATACTTTTTTTTCTCTGGACAGACACAGAGATATTTGTATTTACAAATCACTGATGTTGGATCTAACCCCTGTATCTCTAGAGTAATGGCTTTACAGGAGAAGGGAAAATCATACCTCACTTTTAATGTAAGTCAATGGAACCAGATACCCAAATAATTTCCTTTAGCCCATTCATCATGGAGTGCATATGTAATGTAAAGGGGAACAGGCATTTTCAAATTATGTAAAAACATTAAATACAAGATTTTGTACTGACAGCAGTGATGTATATAAATCTATAGGACATATTATTACCTGTAAATGCTTACGTATCATAAATACATATGAAACATATTGCCCATAAGTGCTTATATATCTTAAATACGTATGGGACATATTATCACTGACAGGTGTTTTTACATATCTAAATTACATATGGGATATATTATTACCAGGTTCATAACATATATTAAATACATCCAGGACATATTACATATAGGTATTCACATATCTTAAATACATATGGGACATACTACTATCTATAGGTATTTACAGACCACTGCTCTCTGAATAAAACCTTGTATCTCTCAATATCAATATCTCTCGATAACTTTCCAGGAGAGGGGAATACCGTGCCTTACTTTTAAAGTAAGTCAATGGAACCTGACCTTTTTCCAAAATCATTTTGGACCATTTTCGTTAGTCCTTTCATTATGAAATTTGTACACAATGTAAAGGACAACAGCCGTTTTTAAATTATGTAAAAAATTAAAGAAATATGTAACGTACATGTGGGACATATTGTTACATACAGGTACATTAACTAATGTCTGAACAAAACTTTAAGGTTTTGCTTCAACATCAGCAGTATGTAAAATACATATGGGACAAATCACATATAATGTACTTGCTGTACAAAAGACGTCTATTTATCTTGGCAGTAAGTGTTTGTTTTTTAGAAATACCACATATTATTAGGCTAGATGTATACACATAACTGCAGTAAACTGTGCCGAGAATATGTTAAAGTCAACGACAAAGTAGTTAATATCTTTTAAAGAAGTTTGAGGAACAGTTTGTGGTTCCAGATTTCTAATACAGTCATCTAATACATTTGTTCAGCTTCCACCAGCACACCTAATTTAACATGAAGTAAAATGCTCAGCCAAGCCAGGTGTTGGATGATAACTACAGTTAATGCTGGGCTGCCACCACAATACAGACATAAAACCATGACTTATTACAGTAATGTTATTTTGTAATGGTTTTTATTCTAGTATTAATGTTTTTCTTAGCAGACAGATTAAACATATAAGATACCTTTGTTCTAATTCTAGCATGCTATTGATATGCATAGGCACTACTGTATTATTATTACATCTGGACCTCCTGTGTATTACTGTATTTGGTACTGAACACCTGCAACTTATGTAACTTCTGCTCCTCAGGTTGATGTTGTCAAGCAGTGTTGCTTGGTCAGATTTGAGGATAATTCTGAGTTTTGGGTCCTCAGGAAAGACATTCATTCATGTAAGTAATCTCTGTCTACGGCGTCACATGCTGAGTAGCATCTCTTCTCACTTCGACAATCACAGTTGCAGAGATGTTGTTAACATTTTTGAAAACCCAGCAACAGTTCTGCATTCTGCAAAGTACACCGCCGGCAAGGTTTGTGACAAGATTCTTGACAGGCTCATTTCTCAAGGAAATGTTCAGTATGTAGGGGAAAATGTTTGATGTAATTTCCACTTTTCTGATGAGCTTGTCTGTAATTAGCATTAAATGTGAAAAGGCGGGTCCATTCAGACTTTTAGTGGTTTAAAATGACTTAAATATTTCTTTTGTGAACTTGATAAGTTGAAGGGGTAATGCAGTATGGGAATAATAATATTTCATTATCACTGGATATTTTGAAATTGTACATTGCGCTATATAACAGTCAAGTCAAGTATCATAAACTAGTATTGTAAGATGTATTTTTCCTTAGAGAAATATGTGGAATATTTTACTATAGTACGTGTACATAAAGTACAATATTCCACTCAGTAATAACACTTTTCCTTTACTGTAATTCTGTGTCCACAGGTTCCCACAGCGCATCTAAAATATTTCAAATGTAGAGTAAAAATGTTATGCCTTTTAGGTCTGTTTAGTTCCTGTCATATCCACTTCACGCTTATCTCCCAGTCTCTCTCATTCTCTTTTTTCCTCTCTGTTTTCTTCTCTTTCTCTCTCTCTCTCTCTCTCGCTCTCCATCAGTCTCAGCCAGCGGAGAGGAAGTTTGTTGTGTCTGTGACGGGCCACCTCTGAAGGAGCCTCTCATAAACTGTCTCAAATGCCGCCACGGTGAGAAAGAAAAATGTATTAATGGAGCATTCAACCCGAAGCATACCATTTCAGACAGTTTGGAAGAATTTAATGAGTAGTCTTAATGGATAGTCTTTTGGACCAGTTGTGTGAAATTTACTCTTAAGCTCTTTTTTTGGCAGATCATTGATTTGTTTGTGAAAGTCCTCGACACCACTGATTTCACTAATTGTACAATCACATGTCTACTTATTTTGTGAAGTTGCAGAACTCTTTTATTAGCTGGTTAAAAGGGAATTTCCCTGATTCCAGGGATCACTTCTTCAACAAATAAGGCAAAGTTTTATTTGCTATCCAATCAGTAACCCTTCGTGTATTTTCTGAGTTTTTATGTGTAACGTTGATGATAGTAATACAGTGGTAAATCTGAAAATATAAGTTTCCTCCTTGGCTCCTGTTTACTATGCTCTGCACGTATCTCCCCAGCATGAATAGATTATAAAACACGTTTTAGCCCAAAAGCTTGTTTCAAAACTATCATAAAACAACGTCTCAGGCATCGGACAGCGTATTCATAATCATTTCATGTAATAGCTTTCCGTGAGGTAGCTTTTAGAGGCTTTAAATGTTTCGGACATCTGGCTCCTATCACCACCACTCTGAATAGATATGACTCTCTAGAAAGGCACATTTCACATTAAACTGCAGAAGTAGTTTATGCATAAATTTTGAGGAATCTGTGGAATTCCCCTTGATGTTCCTTCAAAGTGACTTCACTACGCAAAATCACAGTTATAAGGTGAAATCCTCATGCAAGAGTTTAAAAAAAAAATCACGTTTCAGTTTCAAAAAGATCAGACATTGGTTACAAACATTCAAACTGACCGCTGTTTACTTCTGTAGCTCATGTGCAGTTTCGGCAACAGAATTTTAAAGGTCTCCAGAACCCCACTTGTATGTTTTTACAGGTGCCGCTTATCAGATAGCAAAAGGTGGTCGAGCCAGTTCGAACATTGATATGCAAAAGATTCGGCTTACATTGTCAACAACGCCGATAGGTCATGGAAGAAGATCAATTACGTATTTATTCCTACAGAGAGCGCCTCTAAATATTCAATGCCTTTTAAAACATTTAAGACCTTACAGAGTATATTGCAGCATACATTTTCTATGAACTGGTATTTTGTGTTGTTTCAGGTTATCATCCTCAGTGCCATACTCCAACCATTGAACCCGAGGTTGACAGCAACTCCTGGATCTGCCGCCAATGTGTCTTTGCTGTTTCAACCAAGGTTGGATATGCAAAATGTTGACAAATGCAGAATTTGGAAATAATACTGGTGTTTCTTTTATTGCAGTGGCATTATTCCCTGCAATATTGAAATTAAAATGCACTGGTGAATCAGCAATGTGACGTGGTTAAAAACCGGTCTGTATTAATTTGACTAAAATAATTTACTTCTATTAGACTTCTTCTGTCTTGATTCATCTAAACAGAAACTCATTTTGAACTGTGATTGCTCAAGCTGTTCACAGCACACAGGAGGAAACACTGTAATTAGTTAAAGGGCTTATTTGCATATTGGATTCTATGATATCAGTATCACAGTAAACAATTTATTGGGTGAACCTTATATTTACACTTACTGTCAATTTGATCAGACCTGTTTCTCTGCCGCATGTTCTTTACAATGTCCATCAATCATCCAGACCACCACAGAGCAGGTATTATGTGGGTGGTGGTTTATTCTCAGCACTGCAGTGACACCGACGTGGTGGTAGTGTGTGTTGTGCTGGTGTGAGTGGATCAGACCCAGCAGTGCTGCTGGAGTGTTTAAACACTGTGTCCACTCACTGTCCACTCTATTAGACACTCCTACCTTGCTGCTCCACATTGTAGATGTACAGTCAGAGATGATAGCTCACATGCTGCTGCACAGTGCAGTGTTGGTCATGCTCCAGTCCTTCATCAGTGCTCAGTTTCTGTTCACCATTTGCTGTTGGCTGGATATTTTTGATTTTGTTGGATTCATCTCAGTCCAGGAGTGACACTGAGTTGTCACTACCAAATTGGTGTCACTACAGTGCTGGGAATGGAATAATACCTGCTCTGTGGTGGTCCTGTGGGGATCCTGACCATTGTTGGCTGGGGTAACAGATGATGCAGAGACACAGATGGACTACAGTCTGTAATTGTAGAACTACAAAGTGCTCCTAAGTAGCAAGTGGACTTGCATACGTTGCCGTAATGCAGCGTTAAATCGTTGTTATTTAGCATTTAATAATTGTTGTTATAATTATCACCATTAAGAAACCTTTAACTAATTCTCAGGAGATGAGTTATGATATTGAGAATATTGAGAAGAATATCCATCCACCATATCTGGAGCTTCTCTTTTTCCAGTCCAATGTGCTGTAAATATTCATCTGTAGCTTCCATTTCCAAGTTGCGGCACCTCATCTCCACCCCATCCTCCAGTTTCTCAGCCCTCTCTCAGTCCTGCCTCTGTTCATCAAGGGGGGCTCTACTGTGGTGTACTGAATAAAAAAGACAGAAACTTGCCAGACAATTGTGGGTGAGGAAGGTAAATAATGACAGCATAACATCATAATATGGTCATAATATTTGTACTTTTGGTTTAGTGTAAGGTTAGGACAGAGAACTAACAGAGAACTAGAACTTCTGCTTGCCAAATAATATTTAAATACATACACGGATATAGATATTAAGTCTATATTAAAGGTTACACAAATAAACCATTGATTTCAATATATATTACATATATATTAAAGGTTACACATTTGTGAAAATATGGTGCATCATAGTTTACCTAAACAGGAATCTAAAGCTACATACCAGAGCACCAATGCTATAATGACGAAAACACCTTTTTCATTATGTAAGCACAGGGCTGTGGCTTAGGAGCTCCCGTCTAGCAGTCTGAAGTTTCTCCAGCTTTTAGTCATTTAGAGAAGAAATAGCAGTACACATCAGCATAAGCTCACGCACACAGTACAGTCGCAGTAATAACTTTAAAACCAGGTAAGAGAGTTTGTTCCCGGAAGACATTAAGTGTTGTTTATGTGATTTCCACTAAAGAATTAATTTAAATCAGTTAATGCTAAAATAAAATGCGTTTAGGCTAGACACAGTAAGCACAAAGAACGGAGATCTAAGCTGCTAGGGGCTGAGTTTTTGTGTTTCACTCTTAATCTGCTGCTGCTCAAACTGTATAAACACATCTGGGCTGATGAGTGCAGGAGAGTGAAGGACACAGAAGGCCATTTTTTAATTATTCCCCAGTTGAATGTAGGGTCTGAACTAGCAAATATGGAGCATTTATTTGTCCGACAACCACATTTCACTCCACAGAAAGTGCAAGGGATTTGCAAGGATGCATTTTGGCGAATATGCTTCGAAGCAGATCCTTACTTTTAGTGTGACTCTTTGTGAACGTCCATGAATTACTTATGCGAGACTGTGTGTTTATTAGGTAGCGGCGCTCTGCAGGTGATGGCTGGGAGTCTGCCACACTAAATGGGCCTGTTCTTTAATCTGTCCGTCAACGCTTGCGTTTTACATCCCCAGCTGACAACCCCGTTTGACGATAGAAATCTAACGCGTCTGACCTCAGTTCGGAAAATATAATGACTTTCTCTTTCAGCTGTTCTTTTCCCAACTCCAATCTTCAAATAAGATCTCTATCAAATGTGCTTACATGATGGGGGGGATGTGGGGAGGGAGGCTGAGTGATGCGATGCATTGAACTGACAGGCTGTGTTTCATCCTAGAGAGGGGGAGCCTTAAAACGAGGGCGCTTCGCTCGACTCATGCAGTTAATGAAACTGAGGCTGCCCTATCAGCTGTCGTCTTTAGACTGGGATCCCCAGCACCTGACGAACCAGCAACAGTGTTACTGCTACTGTGCCGGACCTGGAGAGTGAGTCAGCCTTCACTGTTCATTGCATTTAGAAGTTTGGGTGTTGGTTTGACATGCCTGGTTTCCTTTGTCTTTTCTTTGCATTAACATTGTGTAAAAACAATATGCCAGAGACAGCTGGTGCAGAAGATGTAGCAAATAGTCAGTTTCCAAACATCGTACAGGTATGCATGCGCCCCCAGCATCACATTTTAAGGCCAACAGAATCCTGTCCAATCCTCACCTGACCTGAACCGCATGATCCAAGTGCAACAAAGGTCTGTATGAAACTGACCTGGCCCCAAAGTGCTGAATAGAACCTGATAGGATAGCGCCTGTTAGTATGACTGTATTAGGAAGCACAATCCAAGATAAATAACGCAGTATGACAATATAAGGCTGAATGTTAAATAATATATTAATAGAAAAGAGTCTGCTGTCCAAAATTAAGTTGAATTTCTATTTAAAGGGATTTATTCATCGGTTGTGCGGTTAGCTAGCTGTAACAAAATCTGTAACATCTTGAGAATTTTTTTTTGCTTATGGCCGGTTTGTTCTTAACACACATCTCAACAAACCATGGTCATTGGCTTTTCATAAAGCTTTCACCTTTTGCTGTCCCTTGGTTAAGGTGGGTGCCACAAGCTCTGAATCATAGAATTTCAGCTGCTGAAATTTCAATGACGGTGTAGACGATTTGCCCCATGAACTATTTCGTAACTGTTGCTTTTGTACATCCAGATCTTTAGAAAGGAGGGGATGTAAAGGTCTCCAGTGTGAAATTGAAGACCCGCACGCAATCTGTCTTTTGCCTAGCGGTGCAAAAAGGAGCCAAGAGATCATAGAAAGAAACCTCATTAAATAGCGATGAATGAAGATGATCTACAAATGTTATTTTTGTACAGCAGAGTATGTAAAGACATGATTGTGTACACATTAAAGGTAACATTAAGTTTTGGGCGCCATTGGAACTTAAATCAAATAATCCCGGTTTTAGCCGAGCTAGCCTACAAACAGTTCCACATGTCTGTGTTATTTACACTAAACGTTTTATGCTTTATCACTGTAACGTTCCAAACATAAAAGAACAACTTATCCCGAAACAGCAGTATTTGTCCTTATACTCTTTTACCAGGCAACACTCACCCACCGCCACTACCACTATTAGAAAAATACCTAATCATTAGCTGTTATTTCCATTATCTCAGCATGCCATATCAGAACTTAATTATTGTCAGTGCACTGCGTAGCTGCTAGAGCATCACCCACAGCTGAGGAATTACCAAACACATGTTTCTGCATGGTCTTATGAATGGTTTTAGAAAATGTTTGAACAGATTTACTACATGGACTGTTATATAAAAGGTTTTACACAGTCTAAAGTTTTTTAAAAAGTGGTGGGGAAATGTCCCCAGTGTCCCCAACATATCTTGCACTTATGATAGTAGAGATATCAAAGCTGTGAATATAAAAATCAAAGTCAAAGCAAGTCAGACTCACAAGTAAGACTGTTAGTCAAAAAAGGCATGAAGTTAAAGATGACATATTTCTTGAATATTTTAAGCAAAAAAAAAGTTGCTTTTTATTTCCATCTTTTGCATAGTTTTTCATGCAAAAAGCTTCTAACGCTATACCAGATTCCAGAACATTTCGCATGTATTGCTTTTATTTGAGGTCTTTCTACAGATTTTTGATGTTTAGGCCAGGGGGCTGTGCGGGCCATGGCAAAACCTCCAGTGTGCGGCTCATGAGGTAGTTTATCCGCATTTGGTGGATTTTAGGTTATTTTTATCCTGTTGTAAAACCCACCGGCTTTTCACCTTCAGCTTTTTTACAGACAGTGTGATGTTTGCTTCCAGAATTAGCTAGTATTTCATTCAAACCTGTTATTTCCTCTACCAGTGAAGTGTTTCCTGTGCCACTGGCTGCAACACAAGAACTGTGCTTAACAGTTGGAGAGTTGAAGTGTTCTTTTCATGAAGTATTGCATCATTTTTCTCCACACATTTGCCAAAAAAATGTTTTACTTTTGGAAACCAGTTCATCTTATACACACTCAGCCTTACCAGTGGTGCCCAAACTTTTGCATGCCACTGTATAACAAACCTGATGGTTCAAAAAGATTAACAGAGACAGGATTTCACTAACTAACTTTTGATGTTGCACTAAGAGTGTGTGTAATGCATACAGTAAGGTGAAGTAATAATTGTGGTTCAATATTTTAAAACATTCCAAATTTCATTATTCCATATGTTTGTTTCGGTAAAACCTTAATATGCACATTTGTCGTAATAAACAAATCTAATCAAATCATTTAAGCTTTTAGATCAAATTGTCTTTAATGTTATGAATCAAATTCAATTATGTCTCCAAACTCCAAACTGGTAGTGCACATGATTATTTGCCTGATACTCTGATAGCTGAAAACTGTTGCGTGTTTTTAGGGCAGTTTTATGTTGGAGTTCTTTTTAATTACAACCTAAAAATGCATGTGGTGTAAACCAGAAATGAATGTGAAATGTATTTTAAGTCAATGTATTTACTGTATATAATGGATTATAGACCAATCCAGAAGAGCTGATGTTACTATCATGCATGCTTATATATTGTGTAATTTAGACAGCCATTCAGCAGTCGAGATTATGGAACAACTCGTGTGTTAGATAACAGGTACTAAGACTAGAATATTTAGGAATTGTAATTTGGTATCAGATGACATTTTTCCCTGATGTTCTGCAGTATTGTAGTACTCCAGCTGTGACTTTGATTGCTATGTGATAATATTTTAAGGCACTGAGATTGTTTTAATTTGAAGTTTCAGGATGTCAGACTTCATGAATAACACAGAATGTGTGAGATGTAAATACAGAGTATACACTTATAGTATACAGCTCTGGAAATAAATAAGAGACCACTCCAGTTTCTTCTTAAATCAGCATCTCCACATGTACAGCCGGTTCTTAGTGTGGAACAGAAGGTTCGGTTCTAGCTTTACTGGCAGATACAGTGAGCGTCTGGTTCATAAGAACAAGGTCAAGCAGCAAACACACGGGACAACACAGCTGCAGACTGGCAGAGGGCCAAAACCACTCTCTACTGACCGTGATGAGCGCCACCTCATTCCAATGTCACTTAACCACCGTAAGATGACCTCAAGTGACCTACAGAAAGACTGGCGAGCGGTGGCTGGGGTTAAATGCACAGCGAGCATGGTTCAAAAAACAGTCTTCTGGAAGGTCATTAGTGATTTTCTAAATAAACAGATCTAAATACAATATCTGATCTGGAATTTGGGAGACGTGTTTCCAGTAGTGAATAGAATAAAACAGAACTGCTCATTTTGGTCAAACACAAACCCAGAAACTGTAAAACTACAGAAACTGATCATTTTGAGGTGGTCTCTTCAATTTTTCCAGAGCTGTATTTGCATACAGTTTACAGGAAACATTTCTTTAACACCTCATTCACACCTAGTTGCCCATCCGTGCTGCAAACTAATCACATCTTCTTTATCAGGTGGAACTTGAAGATGTTGCAGTGCGGCAGTTGTGGACAGTGGTTTCATGAAGCTTGCACCCAGTGCCTGACCAAACCTTTGCTTTATGGAGACAGGTGAGGATATTGATGCCATTAAACTGCACTGTTGCTGCACTACTGATTTTACATGCAAGCCTATTTCTAATTTCCTTTTAAGGTTTTATCAGTTCCAGTGTTCGGTTTGTACAAATGGCCCAGAGACCATTCAGAGACTGCCTATGACCTGGTAGGACCATCTGTCTGTTTACAAACCTCAATGACCAAATAATCAAAACAGAAAAATAAAGACTTTCGGTGCAAATGGCTTTCGTAAGTGATGTTTTTTTGTGGTTTTTCTTTTGTCCATTCAGGGTAGATTTGGCCCATTTAGTGCTGTATCATCTGTCTCTGTGCTGCAAGAGGAAATACTTTGATTTCGATCACGAAATAATGTCCTTCACAAATGAGAACTGGGATTCTTTGCTGTTGGGCACGGTACGTAGGAAATCTTGTACATACAGGCATGCTAATCAAACCAGCCCTGAGGATAAGACACAATTAAATATAGCACAAACTCAGCGTTCTATGAGGTTGAACAGCCGTGTTTTTAATCATTTGATCGTCTTACTAGTGTGTTATTTATTTTTTTTCCAGTGTTACTAAATACAACTGCATTCCACTGAAATGCATGTTCCACTGCATTCACTTTACGGCTGACAGTTATTTATAAGCATGTGACGGTTTCTTTGTGTTCTCTCCGTCCCTCAGTTGTCAGATACACCCAAGCAGGATCGCTGCAACAATCTGCTCAACGCTTTAAATTCCCACAAAGACAGGTGAGACAAAGCTTATATAACCAGTGAATACTGCTGTAATTTTGCCGGTTCTACTTTTAACCCTCCGAAAGAGTGGGCTCCTCTCATTCAGCAGAAGTGCGTTGTCCTAATTACACCAGAGAAGTAGCTGTATTATGTAATTACAGACAGTGTAGGTGCGGTTTTATCCTTTATGTGATAGCAGCTTAACAATTACTGCAGTAGTCCCCAGATCATTTTTATCAAATTCCGTGTTGCCATTTTATTACATGGCACGTAATCTACAGACAAGCACCCAG
>CM067497.1:19505101-19590780 GCA_034552555.1 Semaprochilodus insignis
AAACATCATTTCAGCCTTTAGACCACTTTTCTCTCAGACGCCTTTCAGCCATGTGCCAGCGAACTGTTATGTAAAGACATTTTGAGGGCGTGGTTTAATTCTGCAGTCGATATATTAAACATACGATTAGGAAATCTCATGTCGGTTTAAACAAGACTAGACAACTGACTAGGCAGCAGTTTTACTGGACTGCCATGAGCTGCATGACATTTGTCATACACGTGTATGTGGGACAGAACATTAAAGCTCCAGAGAACACAGTGCAAATATATTAAAAAATGTTTGTGTGATATTAAACCTGAGAGTTAAACATCCGGTAATATTTGAATGAAAAATTAAAGATATAAATATGACCAGACATGTCTGAGAAATGTGTGGGTGTGGCTAGTGAGCAGCTTGATTGACAGCTCTCTTTACAACACTTGCTCCACCACTCGTACAGGACTAACATTACCCGTTTTTACGTGATGATAAATGTCTGAAAATACTCACTGACCAGCGACAAACAGATGCGCAACAAACAAATGGACAGAGTAACACAAAGGAATGGATAAACAGACATGAAGGTGGACAGACGGACAAACCAATGCACATGGATGGGCGGATGTACATATGGCCAGAAAAACTGACAGACAAAGCAATGCATGAGTGAAGGAATGGACTAATGAACAATACTGGTGTATGGATAAACTAATAAGTGGATGGGAGGCAGCTAAAGACAGGTGGTCTACCTTGCTAGCTTTTGGGTTACGCTGGGTTAGCTTTAGCTCGCCAAGATTCTCAGACTCTGAAGCTGTTTTCTGTGGGCGGAGCCAGAGATATCAGCCTTGTGACTGGTTAGGAAATGCTTATGGTGACATTACCCAAGATTAAGACCGCCCAGTTTACATGGAGAGGAGAGAATACGGTAAAATATATCAGTGCTTTCTTGGCCATTGGAACGTTACTGTAAGGTGATATTTAGTCCATGTTTACTGTTTACCACTTTCTAATGTTTACTAATTAGAAAGAAAACACAGACTTAGGTTCCATTCTTGCATTATATGTAGAGTGGTGAATGAACCAGCCCAGATGTGCACTGTGCTATGCAATCTGTATCATGATGATGATGAAGGAGCATGGATAAATGTATATACTGATATATACACACTTATGATAACATCAAGCAAAAGCAGCTAGCATACATTGTAATAATGCTAGCATTATCCTAGCTAGCGCACATTAAATTGGCCACACATTGAAATACTACTACTGTTGATGTCCTGGTGCTGTTCATTTGACTTAGTGATCATGTAGTGGTGCTTGGTGAGTTAATGCTCACCTAATAGAGTAAATCATTTGCAGAATAACACTGCTAGTGTTGCTTCATGAAATTAGCTGTAAAGCGCTAACCGACTGGTGGTACCCATGCATGTGCTGTTCAACAGCAGGGCTCAGGGGCAGGCCCTCCTCCTTCCTGGTACTAACATCCATCCTGCGTCATCTGATCATCATTGGAATTTTGTTTGTGGCTGGATGCCAACATGTAAACACAGCATACGGGACTGTGATTCTCTTAGGACAGGCTGTTGGATGATCCGACAAAAACGTTTTTGACCATTTCCCTTTTACACAGGCTGATAACAGTTTTGAAGGGCCATTTTAATAGACTTGCTTTGCTTATATTGAGCTATGGAAACATCAGGGGCAGCCCTGTGGTGCAGTGGGTAGGGCTGTTGTCTCATAGCAAGAAGGCCCTGGGTTCATGCATGTTCTTCCCGAATCTGTGAGGGGTTTTCACCCAAAGGCTTGCTGGAGATGCTGAATTGCCCCTAGGTGTAAATGTGTGTGTGAGACTGTATGGCGACCTGTCCAGGGTTTGTCCTGCCTTCTGTCCAACGAGGGCTGGGATAGACTCCAGCACCCCCTGCAGCCCAGAAGGATAAGTGGCTTGGATGAATGAATGATCTATGGAAACATCACATATACATACATTTTGTCATAATGCCCGACCTTCTGAATGCAACGGTAAGGAATAACAAGTTCCTTTAAACATAAAACCACATTATAAATGTATGCAGAGTATCCTTATGCTTTGTACGGTGCATTCATAATGAGGGAGATATTAAAATGCTGGCCTACTGTGGCTGTCCACTCAGTCTGAATAGGCTGCATATTAAAATAGCAGGTGCTGCACTGCTTTCCAGTGCAAGTGGGGCTGTAGTTCTCTCAGAGGAGGAACTTATTCACCCAATGTGCTCGCTCATGTGGTTCAGAACACCATGTTCGCAACACGCAGAACAGAATTATGAAATAGGTGTTGTAGTTATTAGCCAGATGGCATGTTCCTGGTGTTTCGAACACATATGAAGCATAAATAAAACGTGTATATGCTTGAAATACACTTTTCATTGCTAGTTATTATATTTGTGCAGTTTATTTTTATTGCTGTACACGGTTTGTTCACATCTATCCTCCACCATGATGAAAACAAGGGTCAGGCTGTGCTGCATTGAAAAGTTTACTTGTGTCCCGACGCTGAGGGCATTAATGTGCTGCCGTGAAACCAGGACCATTCAAAATCAGAATTATTGACATCTGTTAACATGTCCATTTTAGGTGCTCTGATGGCAGGTGGAGAACAAGATGTAAATAAACGTCTGTGTGTTCTGAAAGTGCCTCCAGGAGGAAAGCTATGATATAAAGTGCCATTTAAGGTGGAATGGGAAATGCAAACAAGAAGCTGAACAGGTAGATTGAGGCACCAGAATGTAACTACTGTAGCATTTAAGGTTGATGAGAAGCTGATTTCAGCTTTGTTTCAGCGGTCAGCCCACACATACAGGTTTTTGGTGACTGTAGCTGGAGATTGCCATCAGGAACACAGGTGGAAATTAGGTTCCACATAATGCTAGCAGCCTGGACGCTTTAGGGAAACAAAGCCATGCTTCCTGACGGGGTAGTTCTGAAGCCGTGGGTGGAGCTACTGACATGAGGGGTGCAGTATTATTCTTATGTGCCCCCACTTGACTTGGGAAGGGGAGCCATATCCGAATGGCTTCTTGAGTCCCATGTGTTCTGATGTAGGCAGCCACAAAAACTGACTGGGTTGTCCTATTTCACAGTATGTGGGTTGGTAGACGCTCGGGATGTGGGTTGGTAGGCCAAATGTGTGTGCACAAGAACTGAAAAATTAAGTTTGGTTTAATATGTCCCCTTGAACACTTACTTCAGATACTTACTTAGGCGAATTAACAAAGCCATTTCAATAGACCTGTTTTTCTTACATCAATCTATGGAAAGAAAAGGACTTGTTTTTCACAACATGTTCTTTCAAACATTCATTTCTGCACAGTATTCTTGTGCTTTGTAAAGTTTGTTGGTAATGCAGGATGCAAAGTGTAGTGCTGGCCCATTGTCGTTGTTCAGTCAGTGAAAGTGGAAGGCGCATTAATATAGCAGGTATTGAGTGAACTCCTTCCAGTGAATAAAATTCAACTCTGTAAGAAGCAGTATACCTCAGCAGGGATGTTTTTCTCGATGCAGGATGCAAGAAGTGACTCATTAGATGCTTGTTTATCAGCGTAATGGATCAATCAAGCAATTGTGGCCTGCCGCTATATTCAGAACAGTAGGTCCGGCTTGCTTTGCAGAGGAGACGTCTCGTGTGTGTTTGTTTCATTCATGAAAGGAGAATGTGCCGCAGGTCCCTCACGCAAGGACGGCTGAGGAGTTTGCAGATATTCGTTTCAGCCCTGCGCACCATCCGATTTCACTAATGAGCTCTTCTCCTCGGTGAAGGAGGCCACCGTTCTGCTCCTTAACAAAGAAGGGAAGCAAATTAGAGGAATTAGTATTGTGGTGAATGGTCTGAATAAAGACCCGGGAACAATGCAGCACTCCGTAGATCCAGATTAGCACACATACTTCATGTACATATTCTGCACCCTCGGTTACCTGGCTCGGGTCCTTTAGAGTCGGGGTTTAGATGGGGAGACTGATCTGAAGTAGGGCAGCGTGAACCGCAGTGTGATTATACTGCAACACGCCTTGCAAAATATTCCTGAACCTGGTGAAAGATTGGCCTGCATTATTCTGACCAAAACTAGTAGATCATTGCTGGATTGCTTGAATGGCTGCCTTCGAAGCACCTACAGAAGCTCATCTGGAACATCTGGAGCTATACTAAACAGAAGCCTGCATGGCTGCCCTCTGTGATATCAATAATTACAAGCCAATATTTGGATAATGATGAACAAATTGTATTTTGCGTAACCCTAATCTGATATCTGATTTACATATGCAAAGCCCATTCGTCTCCTTAATACTTCCCTAAGGTGCGGGGAAGGCTATATCATACTGCATCCGTGGGTGTGAGTATTCAGATGCCTTTATTGGTTGCCATTTGCATATTGCAAACTTCCATGATATTAATATCGCATAAGCCAATGTTGTGGCCAGGGCTGGGTAATAACGGGTAGTGGTATTGTGTTATAATAAAACAGTAATCAGATTACAGGTACAATATAAAAACAGGGTGATTACCCGTGGGATTCCATTCAAACCACAAGAAATCGATCGAAATTTTAGTACTTTTTTGGCATAACTAAGATCGGCACCATTTTCCAGAAGACACATGAATCGTGTGTTCACCTGATTTTGCATATTGCTTTAATATACAGCAAACAAACTGAATTAAGGATAATCTCCTTTATTCAGTGCTTGTAGCTCCACAAAATTAAACATTTGACTGGATATAAATCAAAGTCCTCCAAACGTTATCCTGCCACTGAGTTTATATTAGCTTTAACGGTCAGAACCTTAACGGTTCTGAAACGTGAAAAAGAGCAATATCTCGTGAGCAGTACAGTTAGTTTTGTTTTCGCCGGAACGGTTTCTTTCTTCATGAGCTTTGGAATGATGGAAGCAAGATGTTGAAATGTGTAAATTATCGTTATTTGTAACTAATGCAATCAGCTCCCGCTTGTTAAATCATGCCTTGTAGGACACGCTTGTGTGGGCTGCGGAAACCATGGACCGTTAAGGAAGTGTCTACAAATTACAGTGTAAACACGATCAATAGAGTTCAAGCACAGTGTGCTAAATGAAGCCTTATGAGCAGTACAGCCTCTTAGCAGACCCAAATAATGATGCCGGAGTTATTAGAATGGCCTCTATTTGTAATTATTGTTAATGAACTTAAAACCATTTTCACTGCTCATGAGTAACTTGAACTCAGTTTAGCTTTGTTAGTGTACTCGTAGCACCAGTACAAAACTAAAGAAACTTTAAACATCAAGCATTTATTTGTTATTTGTACTCGGTGTTGGTAACCTTGAACAGCTCCTACGCTTGTGCTGGGGTTTAAATAACCTCAGTATTTTAGATGGGAGTATCACTGGGGCAAGCTGAGCCACAGCAATAGAATAAGCCCTTACGTTTGGGGAAGGGGAGCATACCTCAAATACCTTCAGCTAATTCCTTCAGCAAAATCAAATAACCGCAGAGACGTGCTGAGATTTTCTGCCTCGTTTCCTCTCACATCCCTCTCACGTACATACAAACAGTCAGACTGCTCAGAAACACTGAAACAGTACCAAATACAGACAACACTGAGGAACACAAGCAAGGACGGGCCTTATCGCTGCACCTGACTGACCCAACAGCCACGATTACAGACATTCAACGAGCAGTGATGCCCTCCATGAGTCATCCTGTTAGTGCCAGCACCATTGGCAGGCGGCTGCACCACGCAGGACTACATGCATGCAGACTGTTACGACAACAGCCCTTAACACCACATCAACGTCACCAAAGACTGCAAAGGTGTCATGGAGTGACTCAGAATGGCAGCGGGTCACGTTCAGTGACGAGTCCCGCTTTTCTCTTGGTGGAGGCGACCAACAAATCCGTGTGTGGAGGCAACGAGGAGGGCGCGATGATGAATGATTTCCTGGTGTCACTCCACCTCCATCCCTACCGCACAATCTGCAGGAACTGTGTCAGATTTAAAATAAATAAACAGCATAAATGGACATACATGATTTTTATTGGACAGCGGCGATATATGTGGTGATATATTGTAGCAACAGCATTGAGTAAGACACCGATGAGGCCATGATTCTTCTGTGAGCTCCTTTTTTTTTCAGGACTAGCAGAAAGGTGACTGACCAATGGTCGATGGTCTGCCCGACACGGTGTCGTCTCTCTCTCTGCAACACCTGCTCGCTCGGCTGCTTGCCGTGATGCTTCAATGCTGAAACCATTGTCAGTTTCACCTTTGCTTTCGCTGGTCTCCCTCTTGCCTGCCACACTGTCGGGCACCCCATGTCAGTCTTGTCTCTGGGCATTCCCACACTGGCACTGCCGTTGAGCCTTTTCAAATAAATCTGCAGATACAGTTTTTTGTCTTAGAAGTTGGTTCCATTTGCTTTAACTGCAGCTGATTTGATGGAGTGGGGTGTGGAGTTCAAAAGATGCGCCAAACCAGAGTTTCTCTACCTGTGGGCCAGGGATGACCAGTGGGCCGTGAAGCAGGTCCTGTCGGGGAGACGGTAGTTTGTAGTGCACTGGTAACGTCACGTAAGTGAATGATTAATGAAGTTGAAAAATCAAAAATCTTAAAATGATCACCACAGTCTTCATCTACCTTTTACATTCCTGTACCTTTTTCCTGTTTCCCCCTTATTTAAAATAATTACATATACTGGTTTCTGTGACTGCACTGAAATGGATGATGTCATCTTTATCAGTCCCTAGTTTTTCATTTTCAGTGTCAGAAAACTGTATTTAAATAGACTGAGTTTTCTGGTGGGCCACTAAGCTATGTAGTAATAAACAATACAGTCCAAGTGGGCCCTGAAAGCTAGCAACGTCCTAGCCAGATGGAGCAAGAACGCTTTCACAATGGCAGGGAGAATGGGTGCTTCCGGCTGCTATAGATATGTGCCGCGAGACAACTGATGTTAGCACTGGAGAAATACAAGATATAAACCATTTTACATAGAAGAGTTTAGTTTTCTTGTTGGCCGTTATGCTTTTTAGTTATACACAGGTTGAGAACCCCTGCTCTACAGAACCCTTTTTGCTGAGAGTGTACTGTTCTTCATTCAGAGTAGGGTGATTCCTTGCCACTTCTTTCCGGTATTGCTCAGAAACAGCTCGGTCTGGTGGGACAAGTGAAAAGCACATAGGATTTCAGGTCCGATATATTTGTATTTCTGACTCATGTCTAAGATCTTTTACTGTCTGTGGTGAGCTTATTTGTTTAACACTGATAACCAGTTTGACTGATTAAAGGATGTTAATATAATGTTATATGCAGGGCTGTAGGAAATGTATGAGGCCACCAGATGGCAGCCATGTATGAATATTGGGATGTATACACTCCACACCAAGTATTAATGAAAACTCAATGGAAAGTCTTTTTTTAAGGTTCGCTCCTACTCGGTGTGCGTTTTTACAGGGCATGGAGTCACTGTAAAGAAACGTACCCAGGTCAGCGGCCCATCAGCCTTAAAATGAGTCTAATGCTCATACAGAACTACACTCTGGGCTGCAGTGAACGCCATCTTGGCTCTGGTTACCATAGCATTCCGCCTCAGCTTCCTGGGCTATGGAGTGTGTGTGTGTGTGTGTGTGTGTGTGTGTAAGGGGCTGTATTTAGATCTTTATGTGGACCAAAGGTCCACAGGTTGATATCATTCCTGTCAAAACATTTTAGGGACATCTGTTTTTTTCCTTGCAAGGACTTTCTTTTAAAAAAATCTGCAGGAAAACACAAAGGAAAAATATGCATCAAAATATCTGCATTAAAAAATATTTAAAAATCTGCTCAAAATATATAAAATAACCCAAATTTAAAAAAACACATGCCTTCTGCATTCTCCATGGTGCATTACCTTGGTTATTTTTAACCGCTAACTGCATATAGAAAACACACCCCATTCACGCTTGTGTTGAATGAGGTGAACATCCACCTCTGAATGTGGTGTAAGTGATCCAGTCATAGTTAAATCACAGTGTGTCCTAGGAGTGTTCAAACCTGGCTTTTCGCATGGTCAAGCCAAGTCTGACTGTGATCTGATCACTGAAAATGCATGTGGGTAGTAGGTGTAAACTAAGGATTCACCCATATGAGAAGTGTGGGCTGATACTGATATTTTTTATGTACAGTTTCAACAAAGGTTAAAGCTAACAGTTGTGTGATCAAGTCAACTCGATGTTGGCTAATCGCTGAATAATATGTTTCGCAACCAGTGACTTTAAAAACCCGACTTCAAGAATCTGGTGAATAGAGCATTGTCAGTAACAATCAACAGTGACTAGGCGACATCAAGGCGACATACATACATATATATATATACACACATACAAGAGCATGGGAGGCACATTTCATCGCTGTCCAGTGAAAAACATGTATCTCCATTTTTGTTGATTTTTACTTTTATGCATTATTTGAACACAGCAGCTGCCGTTTACAAAGTCTGGTTCCCTTGACTTACATAATTTTCAGATGAAATTAGGTTTTTGCCCTCTCCTGTAAAGTTACCATTTTGAAGATACTTGTTTTTCTTTGGACAGCCACGATTTGCTACTATGAAACAAAGCTCACTCCATCCCCTAACATATTAGCTAGCTATTACTCCATTGTAGCTAATACTATGCCTAATGGTCAATTATGATGTTATTGCTCCTTGTGTGTAATGTATGTTGTATATGTACACTAAAGCTACGCTCTACAAAACACCTCACGAACATTGTGTCCAGTGATGGTTTTATTTATTTACTCTTTGCAGACATTATGCTGAAATAAGATCATTTATGTTAAGGTTAATACTGAAAAAGTTCTACTGTTGCAAGACAAGACAAACGTTAATGTTAAACAATGAAGCTGTGTCCCAAACAACACACTCTGGAGCTTCATGCTACTGAAAGTAGTGGGGTACTACTAGCACCACACAACACAGCATGGCTGCATCTCAGTTGTGTACTACATAATAATATACTAATACTACACAGTATATACTCTGTACTAGTCTTAATAGTATGAGTTCGGCAGGCTAGTACACACAATATTAGCATACTACATCATTTCTTACTAACAGGAAGTGATGAACCGTTATGTCATACCAAGCCAGACTCTGAAAGCTGCTTTGTCTGAGGTTGTCTTATAAAGTACTAACTAATAAATGCATTATTAAGTAGAATATATTACTTTTTACAGGCTGTTTTGACAGATTGTGGTTAAACTCACATTTATACACCCACCACTGCAGCCACAGTTTCATCAATGTCATTTTCCCCAAAATTCCAATTCCAAATTTCCAGATTGTGAGAAGCTCCTCCAATTTTGTTTCCTGTTGCATTGTGGGATAATAGCATCCATTATTACCATACTCAAATTTTGACTGGTTCTAAGTGTGCATTGTGGATTTCTGAGTATTCTTGACTTTGATACTTTTCTCAAATAGCTTTTCTGAGGATATCGTCAGTACTTAAAGAACACATAATTTGGTCCGTTTAACTGGATTTAGTGCAGCACAGTTTGTAAAATCCTTGTAGTTGTGGGTTTATTATTATTTGTTGTCAATGTTATTATAGTATTTTTTATATGTGGCACTACAGGTTCTATTAGCACCACTGACAAAACACTTCCTTTTTTAGTTTTTGACACTACTTTATATATACATTTCATGTTGACTGGACTAAAACAAATGGCCCAAAATGACCCTGATTCTGGTCCTCATCTGGCCCACTTGCCACACGGATTGACGGCACTTGAGTGGACCGCTCCGCTGCATGATGTGGGCCACATACACTCCAGATTAGGGCCACACTTCAGCCAAAAGTAGTCGACTCTGCTGTGTCTCTGCCAGAAGTAGACCAGATCTGTTTTGGGACAGGTGGACCAAATGCATGTTTTGAATATGTGGCCCACCTTTGGCTCATAGCAGATTGCCAGTGCTGACAGTGGGCAAGCAATGCCATATCTTTGCCAGATGTGGCCCACATCTGCATCCTATCTGTGGTCTTCTGGTTCCACTGACTTACATTAAAACTAAAGGATGTGCCTTCTGCTGTAAAGTTATTATATCGGAAATACGAGGTTTCGTTCCTACTGCAGCGATACACACCGATCAGCCATAATGGTAAGACCACCTCTGTTTCTACACCCTGCTCCGCTGATCGGTGTGTACATATAGTATACATACACCTCTGTAAACCAGCCCTTTAAAGACACTGTCGGGTTGGCCGTTAGTAACACAGAAGTGAATGGAAAGTCCCCACACAGACAGCAATACAAACGTTTCCGCGTGAGCTAGAAAGCCAGAGATGTCTGTTCGCCGTAGACTGGCATATTTAAATGACGGCAATATCCGCTAACGGCACGGTAAATGAAGTTAAGTAAAACGGCGCTCGCTCTTCACACGGTTTGGCTGGACTGCCCAGCGAGTCTAATCCGTTGGTCCTCAGAGAGCGTTTGCTATCTCGTGCGCTGCTAACGGTCAGCTCGGCAGCCCATCACCAGTTGAACGGCGAAAACTTCAGCAGCACAGCGGCTTCTTGAACAGGCCTAGTAACCCACACTCATACATTAGACATATTCGGGGCGTGTGAGAAATATGCCAACACGTAGGCTCCTCTCTCTATCCCCCCCCCCCCCCCCCCGTCTCTTTCTCTCTCTCTCTTTCTCGTGCGCGCGCTGTGTGGGAACATTGGAGCGTTTGAAAAATAACCGTTAACGGCCATTCGGCTGGCGTTAGCCGGAGATGCTAACACTTTAAGCGGGGAGAGGAGAGGGACACGGACCGCATATAGATTTAAAACTGAAAAACAGACAGGCGGCACACTCCCTCCTCCACCTTCTCCCCCCTCCTCCTCCCCTCTCTCTCTCTCTCCCTCTCTCTCTCTCTCTCCTTTCCCCTTCACCACTATCGGCGCGTGTCACTATTTGTGAACACAACATTTCAAGAGCCGACTTTCACGCTAACGAACGACTGGATTATAATTCTCTCTTTCTGTTCATTCTTTCTTTTTTTTGTGGAAAAAAAATGTTATCTTTTCCACACCGGAACACTGCTCTGCGTCGACGCAGCCAATGACCAGCAGGTTATTCTTTATTTTTCCTTCTCTCTATTCGTCTCTCCAGCGCTGAGGGATATTTCAGCTAGCCTTAGCATGTCGAGAAACTGAAGACACCCGGGGACCGCGTTCAATGCCGTTAGAACATGTCCTATGTTCCCTTTCAAGGTAAGAGAAGTGATATATTTCAACACCGCATCTCTCTCTCGCTCGCTCGCTCTCTCTCTCTCTCTCTCTCTCTCTCTCTCTCACACACACTCTCCCTCCCCCTTTTCCCTCCACTCTCTCTCTCTCTCCCTCTCAGCCTTGCGCTAGTGCCACCAATAGCTAATGGTACCTAACCTGCTCTCTCTCCCCCTCTCTCCCTCTCCACTGTGGAGCATTGCTATCATTTCGTGTCACTCCAATACGTCCAAGTCAACCACTCAGTGTTATGGTAATCCATCTGTGCCCCCTGCTTTCCTTTTTTCTTTTCTTTTCTTTTTTGCTGGACTGAGCAAACTGCCAGCAGGGGAATCGCTGCTTTAAGCCAGATCAGCTTGAAACACTTGTGTTGTTAATTCTCGCCCCCTCTCTGCTGCTTAACAAGTATGGAAGGCACCATTGCAGTGGGAGCACTTCTACTCCCTTCTCCCCACATTTGGACTGTATGGTCCATGCAGAAGTAAGTAGTGTCCAGTGAGATTGCCACAGCTGGAGGAGGAGGAGGAGGAGGAGGAGGAGGGGGGTTACTCTCATATCCCTTTCTGACCAGTTGGGATGGTGCAGCCGTGACAGCAACATCAGCACTTTAAGCCAAAATATTCTCATACATTTGGACATACTGGCAAAATTGTCTTGTCAGGAACCGCTAAACAGCCCAAAATGTCAGAAGGTAAGAAGCCTCGCCTGCTCGACTTTTGGTGCTTCAGTCTTAATGGCAGCCTGGTACTATTTTAGTCAGTTGTATAACGCCGGTTCTAATTCTAGGATTGGTGATTCATTGTGGAGAAGTGTTAGGGATGCTGAACTGCACATTAGTGGGCTCTAGTAGGCTTCTGCATCTCTTCTGGAATGAAGATAGTAGTGTGTTACATAATATAATCTGAGAAGATGAGCGAAGCGTCAGGGAAGATTCCAGATGATAGCATTGCTCTGTTGTGAAAGTTAGTTAAGGGGAGAAGCGATTTGTTTGAGTCTGTTCAGCAGGAGCTTGAAAGATGCTTGAGAACATGGACTTTTTCTTGAAGGAAAGAAGACAAGAAGAGTGACCTCTTCTAAAGCATGCAAGCATTGTAACATCGCGTCCAGTTATTACCTATATTGTTGGGACGTTTGTCGTCCCTGGGAGAGTTTTGTGTAAATAACTGTCACTGCAGCGTACCGAAAAAGGAGGCGCCCATCGACCGGCCAAAGTTCATTTGTGGTAGCTGTAGTAGTGTGATTGAGTAATCTAATTTATATCGAAATCCCAATTTAAAAGAGTGCCATATTCAAATCACAAGAGCTGCGATTTTTAATTATAGGCATTTGTATCAAAACCATGCCTTAGATGGGGGTTTGTAAACTGCCTGTAGATGAGTAAGACCAATCAGAGGCAGTCAAACAACTATGTGCTGTGAATCACAACCACAGCTAACTGAGAAAGGGGATGCTCTTTTCTTACTGACCAAATAACAGGCCTGGAAAATAGTTCCCTGAAAGTAATTGCAATTAAATTGCAGTCGTAATACTGATCAGAAAAATCACAATTAGATATTCCCAAATCGTTCAGCCCTAGTCTGCCAGTAGGGTCAGATATTCGAGATTTAGGAGTCGAATGTGCCCCGACTGGGTCATGCTGCCATTTTTCAGATTTCAACCTTTCTTTGCAATACCATTGGATACTTAGCAGGAGTGTATGTACTGTAACACATGGCTTAAAATGAGAAGAGAAACTATTCAGGGTCGAATAACTGAATGATATCATGTGTTCCCAACAAACAGAAGGTAACCTGATGTAGTCATTCGATTAACAAAGGGCATTTGTTATGGGTTGCTTCAGCTAAATGGACCACAGGTAGACATACTCTTTTCTCAAGGAACTGTCCTAGATTGACTACATGTAACTGAGCTGACAGGCAGCACTGTCAACTGAGTTATGTCCTATCCCCTGACTTTTTAAATCATGAGAAAACCTTAAGGATATCTCTGTGAAGCTCTGAACAAATTTGCCAGATCTACAATTAATGGCCTTCACAAGCTATTGAGCACCTTACTGGCTGGCAGTGAATTTCTGACGGCCTCACATAGAGGGCAGAAAATTCACAGTCGTTTAGCAAAGGTAGCAGTCAGTGTTGTTCATACTCAGTATTGTGTTGGACTTTACTTGGGTTTTGAATTTTAAGCTCTGATCATAGTTAAAAGACGTTCTAAAAGAAGCTCATCCAGCGTTTCTTCCGGAATCAAATTAATTAATTAGGGAGTTTGGCCCAGCTTTACTGCTGTAACAGCCTCTGCTCTTCTGGGAAGGACTTGGAACGTTGCTGTGAGAATTTGGTTGCATTTAGTCAGACAAGGTCAGGGTACTGATGTTGGATGGTTAGTTCTGTATCGTGGAGCTTCATCACTCCCCAAGGACACAGTTCCACTGATCGACACCCCAAGGCTTTAGGACCCCTCCAGCCAGGCATTGGGCATGATGACCTTAGGTCCATGTGTGACTGCTCTAGTGTCCCATTCTACTGACAATGTTTTTTTAATGGAGATTATGTAAGTTACGTTTGCACAGCTGAATGCCTGTGCCAGGAATGGATGCATGTTAAAGCAAATGGCTTAGTTCTTTAGAACTGTTAATGCTTATGGACATATCGTGCACCTGCTAGACAGTATGTGCAAGATGGTGTAGAAACTGCGCAGTAGTAAATCAGCATGTTTGCAAATGCTTTTTTTATTTCTAGGAAACTATAAAATCAAGCGCACTGTAGAAGAACCAGAACTGGGCATCGGAACATTCATTTTCAGATAAATTAAAGACATTTGTCCATGCCAATGGCTATGTCCATATACTCACATTGTAATATTACATATCCTAGTCTTTATCACATTACTGTCGCAATGATTTTGTATTCGAATGTCGTTACTTTAAAAATGAATTCTTCCTGTTGTCCTTTCAAAGAGATACTATTCCGTAGGCCTGTCACAGTGATTATATCGTTGCTTGACCGCAGTTATTTGAGATGATCACAACGATTTAGTCTGATCATAGTCATTACATTTCACAATCATATTGCAAGCATGAAGTGACATGGATGCATTTTCTTTTGTTGACTTTAGCCAAATAATGCTAAACAAAAGAAATCACTATATTCTTCCAACTTTTGTTTTTCAAACTTAAACCAGGGATGATGATATCAAGAATCAATGATAAAATGAAAACAATGATATCAGAGTCATATCAGCAAATAATTGTTTTTCTTATTTGTACAGATTGGGCTGATGCTTAGATTTGGCAGATATTTCAAACTGATATTTGATTTTTAATTTTAATTTCTATTTTGTGAAGGATGTTGGGTCTCAGCGGCTGCTCGAAAATCCTGAACCATGTTACCCCAAACCCAGTCAACATTATTTTTCTGGCGTAGCCCTACTCAACCTACACAACTGTAGCGGCTCATATTCACAGTAATAAAAACGTGACATAATAATGTTTTAAATAAGAGCCGTATTTCCTATTACTTGTGTCGATGTGCCACCGGGACCTGTATGTGTGCGCAGCGCTCTGCTTCCACTCCCTGCAGACATAGTTGGTGTGTCCGATTACAAAACAAGAGGCCACAAATATTCTTAATATGAAAAAAGAAAAGTCTTTAGATTGGTACTCAGTTGTGAAAAAAAAAAAATAGCACTGCTGTGGCTGTCCCCCTTGCAAGTTCTCACGTGAGCCCGACCCGCTGCGCTGAATGCACTTCATGATGGCCAGGAGTCACACAACATTACATTTATGATTTAAAATGAATTGTAGGTCCAACAGTTGTGTGGTAATGATGTCAGAGTTCACAACCTTACCAGACAGTGATTTGCAGTAATCGATCTCAAAAGCTCTGTTTGGACATACTTCAGAGCAGAACTTAAAGGTCAATGGAGAGCAAAACTGTGGAACATCAAGATAACGTTGTATACAAGCTAAGTAAGCTGAAGTTCGCCTTCCATTTTGACTGTAGCAATCTGAGGGCACATTTTGAAAATAAGGTTCCACCTCAGTTCCTCCACACATTCATTCCCCCGTTAAATCATTTATGCAGCACTGAAGGAATGGAAAGTGAGAGCACAGAGTGGAAATTTTAAACTTCTTTATCTCCTGTAGTTGCAGCGCAGTTTGATGCTGATTTCTTGCGTGCTCCTGAGGACTTGCAACAAGATATTCAAATGCCATTTTTTCCATAAATGTCCAATGGTCCAATCCCTTTAACTAACTTACCCATGTGACTTCTACCATATGAATTGACATTGTCAAAATATTGATTTGTTTGTTTCATTTTCAATTAATGTAAAAACAACAAATACAATTCTGTGTTCCTATTTAGACAGGTATCATATCTAATAATCTTGGTAATGTGACATCACTAGTGTCAAAGTTCAGCTTCACTCACCCACTTACCTTGGCCTAAGCTAGGATAGTAGGATAGCAGCTGAGGTAACTTATCATTAACATTGGTCTGTCTGAAAGGGTCGCTGCCTTTCGCTGTGTAAATTTCTAGCCACATGTCATCTTCTGTGGCTTTCTGTGGTCTCAGTATGGCTTTTAATAAATGTAGTAATGGCAAAATGCTGCATGGCGCACCCCTGACATGCTGAAAAATCGCTCAGTGCGTCCGGCTGGTGCGTGTACCTTGATTATTTGTGGACACTGTGTGACCCGGTGTGCCCTTTGTGCGGCAACCTTTGCAGAAGGCAGTTTGAATGCCCAAGATGTAAAGATACGTACTTGTCAAATATTGGATTTTAGCATTGGCATCCATAAGTATGTACATGTACAGTTTTTTACATGTTTTGTTTTCTAAGTTATTTATGCGTTCTAAAATTAGTTAACACAGAACACATAATACAGAAAAACATACAATTTACAGCATGTTTTAGTATTTATTTTTTATTAATTACGTTCCATTCAAATCCATAGAAATTCTGCCATTAAAATAGCATAAAAATGCCATATTTAAATTTGTTCCATGTGGAGTAGACCTATGTAATTGACTCAGGGTGGTGGCCAGGAGACTCCAGGATCTCAGTGAGATTTTTCAAGTTAAAAAACTTTGTGCGTCTTTGAATCAGGAATGGAAACATGCTAATACACAGAAAGCTCAATTTGAGAAAGCTCAAATTACTGCACACTGACATGTTTCACTCAGGTCAACATTTACGTCCACCAGTCGTAACTCCCCTGGCATTGGATTTAAACAAGCTGGAGGGGCCATCTCCAAATTCTCACTACATGCGTGGATGAATGCCCACACAATAAATCTTTAAGATGGCATTAATCATTTTCGGTCCCATCAATTATGAATGTTTGAGTAAGATGGTTATATAGTATTTCAGGATAAAAGTATTTTAAGAGAGAGGAGATTTTTGGTGGCAGGCCAAAGAATAATCCCCATCGTGAGCTGAAG
This sequence comes from Semaprochilodus insignis, assembly GCA_034552555.1. Taxonomy (NCBI): domain Eukaryota; kingdom Metazoa; phylum Chordata; class Actinopteri; order Characiformes; family Prochilodontidae; genus Semaprochilodus; species Semaprochilodus insignis. The sequence goes on from CM067497.1 coordinate 19,521,790, forward strand.
GGTAAAAAGAAAAAAAACTGTCCAAAACTGTATTAGCTTGAACTGAAACTGTAGTCTTTGAATACTCCAATGGGTTCTTCACATGCGAGTTTCGCTTCCCTGCATTTTAATTCAGTGAAAAGAAATTCTTCACGCTAGAGGTCTCAAACCTCCTCCTGTCCATGCACCGCCACCTGTTATGCGGTATTAGCATGTCACAAGTGATTTTACATCTGTGTTGAAGTCAGTTACAAATGTGTGGTATCAAAGGTCATTCAGTTTTTTTATTTATTTAATAACATCTAATAAATGTACATAGTAAAAGTGTAAAAATAGTAAAAAATATGCTAATAAATGTATGTTAGTTAAAGAACAACAAGAAGCTAAAAATAAGAGTTTGCAAAAACAACTCTCATTGGAGTCTGGTCAACTTGCTAGCAGGCCAAATCAAACATCCCTGTTGGCCAGCATTGGCCCACGGACCCCATTTTGGGCACTCAGGCTGTTGAGACTGGAGATGCTATATATGATGCATTATTACTGGTTAAGAAGCAGAGCCATCAGCAGCCAGTCTTGGAGCACCTAAATTAAGGTGAGGCAGGACAACCTTGGTTTACGTAGCACATTTTATAGAAGTGTTTAATGTTGTTCCCTATAATTCACAAGTGCTCAAGGCATTCAAATGAAGAGATAATAAAACAGGCATAAATATGGAAAACTGAAGATAAGTGATATGAATTGAAAATAAAATGCACTTAAATATAGTGTGATAAAGCATAAGAGATTAAATGTAGTCACAGTGAAGTCATCCAGAGTTTGGCTGCCCTTTCTTTGTGCCCATTTGCGTGCTGATAACCATATTCATGAAGCAGGACTCAGGTCTTATGAATAAGCTTAAGGGAGTGTAGCTCTATGGTACAGAGCTTGTTATGTGGATCCTTTAGCAGAAGCTTCTAGACCTTTGATCTCTCCTTCAGGTCAACTGACTGCTACAGTAATGCACACTTCGCAAAAATGGGCGATTCTGCTGTCCAATACCTGTACATATTTAAGTATGGTTTTTTTTTCAAATGACATTGAACTTCCCCTCAAGCCTTCCAAAGATACATTGAGTAATGTATTCATGTTTCAAGTCGCATATCAACCCTACAATGGCTGCCCATGTGGCTTGTTATGAAATAGACCAAGGAATTGGAAGTGTTCTCTGGTGTCACTGTAGGACAGCACTGCTGTACCAAAGTATTTTCTCAGTTAGCACTTATTCTTATCTTTTCACCATGATTTGCTAGGGCTGCACAATATTGTTCTTTAATTGTTATAGCAAGATCCATAATTTCAGGACTATCCCAGGAGTATGCAACATGCAAAATAGTAAGCATGGTTCAGAAACATAATTAAATAATGTTATGGTTCTTTAACTTTAATATTTTACTCTTGCTTTCCAATTTCAGCATAACATGCTGGTTATTTTGATTCCTTATACATAGGCTGCGTGAATGCCTAATGTAATAAAATAGTAAGTTTGGGAAGCTATTAGACCAGCTGCCATTTAGCATTTTGGAAATCAGTAAAACAGCCTGTAATAAGGGGATTGCTTTGATGTAAGTAAGTAAAGTATGCAAATTTACCATTAAAAAAAAGGCAAAATGCACATTACATTTATGGAAGACACTTTTATCCAGAGCAGCTTACAATTTGATAATTCTATAAGCACTGTTGAATCAAACTCCAGTCCGTAGCATGGAGGGTAGATGTGTTATCCACCACACCATGCGAACCATACATGCTACTGACTAAGCATCTTTTTCACATACCAACAAAATCATAGAAGGTATCTATAGCCTAAGCATCTAAATACAATATTTTTGCCATATAAACTTTAAACATTAAATATGCTAAATGAAATCACACAAAACGTAAGGTTGGGCACCAGCTATATTTAAAGTGATAAGCAGCACCAATTTGGTACCGGTACCCAACAGAACTTTCTGCAAAAACAAAAAATTATCACGTAATAAATTTCTTTTTTTTTTTTTTAATTCAAACTTTTTAATTTGAACAAATTACCTCCCTCCCTACCTCCCTTTCTCTCCCCGGCCAAAACAATCCAAGTCAAATCCGTACATCCTCCAGCCTGTCAGAGTCTTGTCATGAGGGAATAGCGTGAGGATGCTGTGTGATAACCTTCCCAAAATGTAGGAGTGGGATTGGGAGAAAAAGGTTTTGGACGTACTTAAAAAATCTCACATAACGTTACTGTTTGTTTACAGCATGCTGGTAAGGCATTTTGATGCAGCCAGTGGCTCCATGTTGACTCAGTGGTAGTTAAATGCTGAGTTAACATCAACCCATCCAAAGATCTCAGTTTTCTCCAACAATTTATCCAACTAGCTAATTAATCACCTGTTTTGTCCTCAGTGGAGGATTCAACTTCTTAGCTGCAGTTGCTATATAGACTTAGCTTTCAGCCTGTCAAATAAAGTCCACTCTCCCACTTTTGGACATATTGCCTGGTTTGCTGCTTGCCTGTGCCCTATATGTTGGGCTTTAAACTTTAGTTTAGTAAGACATAAATAGTAAATTATAAATAATAATAATACATAATTTAGTAAGACAAAAATAAGCTAGTGGTCTGCATGGAACAAAAAATTATGTTATTAAATGATCTGTCCTGAACCACATCATGTCAAGGGATCACCTGTGTCTTTTCTCTCTATTAGAATGTATATCCAGTACAATCAAAATATATAGCAAAATAATTGCAGTATTGCATTATCCCAAATTATCAAGACCTAACCAAAATATTGAACTACCACATAGTTTCCTTTTTATTTCCCATTGCTAGAATGATAAATAGCTCAATTTGAGAATAGTTTATCTGGATAACTTCTTACTTACTTTCTGCTTTTCAAGCATGCCAGTGCATAGTGCAAAACTCTAAAATACCGCAGTTTGTAACCTTTTTTTGCCAGTATCTTTTTTTTGTTCCTGTGGAAAATTTGACATATCATGTGTTAAAAAAATGAGAGCAGCGACTTTTGAGTGTAAGGACTCCTGTCTAAATAGCTTGCAGCTCTCTTCCCCAAAGGAGCAGAATTACTCTTCAGAGAGCTTAAATGCTGATATCAGGTGCGTGACATAAGAAGCACACTAAAACCAAGTGCAGAGAAGCGGTGTCGTGGTAAGGAGTAGACCACATTCTGGGCCTGATTCAAATTTGCACATAAGAGCGTTTAGCCCAAAGCATAACTTAATGCTCCTTGGCAGAAAAAATTGACTCAGTCGTTTGATTTAAGTTTGTGGTTCCTTTCTGCCAAAAGGTCATTCAGAGCTCAAAAAATGATGAGGCTTACCCTTCACAGATAATGATACCACAAGCTCTAGGCACCTGAGAGTGGAATCACAGTTTATGGCACGATTCGGCACAAAGAAATATAAAAGTGCGGGAAAAAGTCAGACCATTGATTTGGCTCAGCTACGCGTTCCTGATTGTGATTGTAAATTCTGATGTGATACACAATACTGTAGAAAGTCATGGAGCACCCTTTATTTACAAAACAACCTGTTTATTTTTAATGTGTATTATTATTTTTTTTATCATCAGAAAAAAAGCAAAAAACATAATTTAACAGCAGAATTACACAGAATCCAATATTCAGTGTGCCCACTCTTTGCAACTTCTATTCTTTTCTAAAGAGACTAACTTTCAGTTTTCAGAGAAATCTATATTCCCCACCTCTAAAGTTCAGTCTTTAGAAGTTGGCTGCATTTTCTGCTTCTCACGATCCAAATAATCCTTAACACATTCACTGATGTCATTGTATGGGCTCCCGGTGGGTCAGTTCTGAGAACATCAGCAGCTACTTTGTTTGATTTGCATTTTTCTTTCTTTTTTGTGTATAAAACACTGAAATACTATGCTATACTAATCATATGTGCATGCTCGATAGGACCAATGTGTAGGACCAATTATTGGAACACTGGAACGGCCACTTATAAAACACAGCTAACAGGCTACATGCTACAGGCTATTAGGGCTGTGACGGTATTAATTGATAAATACACAATGGAGCTCTCATATACACACCTGTAGTGGTGAACCTGCTCAGCAAATCACACTGAAAATTCTTTCACTTTGAATGAAGTGGCATGCATAGTGAGAAAATTCAGACATGCACGGCCACATGGGGGGCTGGAGGTGTCGGCAGTGTGTTATTTTTGGTGTGCCCCCTTGCACCACTTACAGTGCATCAAATACTCAGTAGGGATCACATGACCGCGGTATTGTGGTAATGTGGTTACTGTCACAGCCCTGCAGCTACTGCTTGTTTGTTCGCTTGCGCTAGCTATGACTTGCATAAATAGCAGAATAAAATGACCATTCTGTTGCAGACTGAGGGGAATGAGGTTAATTCCTGTGACCTCTGGCTCCGATTAGGATTCTGTCTCTTAGGGTCATAGTGCTATTTGACACTTGAGAGAGACTGCACCTTTCTCATGATTGGGGTGTTGTTTAAGCGCACCCCTAGTGTTTCAGAGCAGAGGAAACAGCCTATTTTGTCTCCTTTTTGAAACCTAACTTCATATACCTGACAGGTTTTCAATAGTTCTACTTCAGCTGGCTGATTAATAACACATTTTTCTGTGGCATCACAAACATAGAACACATATTTATTAATGATCAACATGGACTTATAGCTGCTTTTTGTGCAGTATTATCCCCTGCAGTCATTTTCTGAATTTTCTTATTTTTGGTTGTTCGCATTCAGGTGTGATCACCGAATGTCTAGGTCACCATCCATTCAAAAGAACAATGCACAACACAGAAGAACTTTTTGTTGCATTCTAGCTTTTTTATCAGTTAGGCTTGTTAACATACTTTGATTTAGTGTTTGATGTTTTGATTAATCCATTAGAGGTTAAAGGCAGTCTTGCTAATAAGTAAACTGCATCTAGACTGATTTGAGTGGCTCGGCAAGTTCAGTGGGATTCTGAGAGTTTTTTTCTTTGCAGTTGGAGTACGGTATTTTGTTGAGAGCGTAATGTCCATGATGGATTTATCGCCTTTCTTAAAGCGTATCCATGCTTCTACTGAAGTGTTAATTCCCATAGTTAATTTTTTATTGGGTGTGTTAAGGTTATCTGAACTGTAGTCTTATCTCCTGCAGTTATGCAAAACTACCATGCAGGCCAAACGTCACGTTAGGTCCGAATTGTGATTCAGACCTTGCTAAAACACCTTGAACACATTAGCTCGCTTGCAGGAGGATTTGAAATTCTTCTGCGTGTCAAATTAGATGCTGATACTGTAGCTCATGATATAATTGCTTAGAAATTAAAATACAGTATTATTAAATCACTCCAGCACAGCCCGAAGCGGGGTAACTGTTTGTGACTTGGATACCCAACCACTGACTGACAGAAATAGTGCTTGCGCAAGAGTCTGTGCTTAAAATTCCCATGGCCCTAAGCTTACCTTCTCCGCAAGTCATTTAATCAACCATTCACATTTGCCATACACCAGGACTTGTCTCCCCTTTTTCTCCACCTGAAACGGTTATTAACGTTGCTTCTTTTTTTGTTAAGGTTCATGTATTTCTGTGGACAGTCTCTATACTTTATTATTTGGTCATTATATCACTGTATAAATGCAATATTACATAGAATTTCTGGACACTGGTCTGATTATTTATCGGCCTGTTAGGAGCAGTAGTAGTATCTTTGAAAAAACACTTCAGCTGCTATTTTCGGTGCTACATAATTTCTGGATGCTTTCAGTAGTAGTGTCCTTGGGAAGACTTGAGTGTATATGTGTAAAGTGTGTCTGAAGGCCAGACTCGGAAACAGTCATTTGGTGAAGGTAATAATAAAATATAGAAGATCAGAGAAGAATAGGGATCACTGTAATTGGCTATAAACAAACTGCACTGAAATGACAGTGGACCCTGTTATATCATACCATATCCATTTTATTTAGAATAATCCATAGCTTACTGCCAGCAAAAGGCTTTATTTCTGAAATGTTAATAAAGAAGAGAATGTTAAACGTTAGTAATGTTTACCAATTCAAAGGTACCATAAAAAAGTTGAATAAGAAAAGTATGACAACTTAGCTGTCAATATTTCGGAATGTTGCTTCTGTGTGCTTATTGTGGTGTCTCACTGTGAAACCAGCCAGTCAGAGCACAGCTCATCAAATTATTCATGAGGTCACCAGAAAGAGGTAAAACAGCTTGTTTCATTCTAGGGTCAAATCATAGGTTCATAAATGGGCTTGTAAAACCCTATGTGTTAATGTTCCCATCTCCAAAGAACAACAAAAGCAAAACAGAAGGGAAAGCAAAAGGGAGGGAAACACAAGGTCTCTTGGTAATAAGGTGGACGAGCTGAACACACTGATCGGGACCCAGTGGGAGTATTGGGAGTGCAGTTTGCTGTGTTTTTCCCGAGACATGGTTTCACGCTGATACCCCGGACTTTCCATACCAGCCTTTCAGATCGTTGGGCGGGGGGACTGAGACGCTGAACGGAGTGCTAAGAAGAAAGGCAGATGAGTTGCTCTGTTATTGAACAACAGATGGTGTAATCCAGGAAATATTACTGTGAAGGAGAGTCAATGTTGCCCGAACACTGAACTCTTAGCTGTCGGTTTACATCCGTATTATCTCCCAAGGGAATCCACGGTCGCCATTACTGTTATTGTTTACATACCACTGCCAGCTAACGTGAAGACGTTGTGTGACGCCGTACTCTCGGCTATCACGAGACTTCAGACTCAGCATCCAAACTCTTTCATTGCCATCTCAGGGGACTGTAATCATGTTTCACCCTCCAACACTTTACCAAAGTTGCAGTTTTTAACTGTGCAACCAGGGAGGTCAGAGTCCCGAATCTTCTGTAAATGTTAAGGATGCTTACAGTTCATCTGCTCTTCCTCCGCTGGGTAGATGGGATCACAACTCGGCTCTATTAACTCCCACATACTGTCATGTCTTAATGCAACCAGTGACAAAGAAGACAATCAGGAGGTAGTCACTGGAAGCTCTCCAGGTCTGCTTTGAGACCAAAGACTTGGGGGTCTTGTGTGAATCAGCTGCTGAGGACATTAACCAGATGACAGACTTCAATGCTGATTATATCAGTTTCTGCATTGACACTGTTGTTACAGTGGGTGCGTTGTTTTCCCAACAACAAACCATGGATCACCAAGGACCTGAAGGAATTGTTAAGTAAGAAAAAGCAAGATTTTAAATAATTACTAAGGAGTGTGCAGAAGGAGCTAAAGGTGAGACTGAGGGAGAATATGAAGGCCTACAGAAGGAAGCTGGAAGGAAGACTTCAGCAGAACAATGCAATAGAAGTGTGGGCTGGTATGAAGCGGAATGCTGGCTTTAGGCAAACTGTGGTGGGCAGTTTGGATACAGCCAGTGAGATGAATGTATACTTTAACAGGTTCAACCTGCCCCCCACCCCCCCACCCAATCAGCAGCAGCATCCCCCACTCCCTGACCTCCTCCACTTCCTCCACCTTCCTGTTCATACCACCTCCCCCCACAGCCATTGTCTGAGAACCCATATCCCCATGTAAATGTGACAACCAACCAAGTGAAGAGACAGCTGAAGAAGCTGAAACTGAACAAAGCTGTTGGAAGAGATGGAGTCAGTCCGAGAGTACTGAAGGTTTGTGTCACTCTATGTGTGACTCTTTGGCCTCTTTTCAACCTTAAACAGTGCTGCCTGGTTCCTGTTCCAAAGAAGCCTGAGACCCAATACAATCTAGCTACTCTTGCTGTGGGAGAAATATGCATATTGTCGCTGTCCAAAGAAAAACATGTATCTCCATTTTTGTTGATTTTTACTTTTATGCATCATTTGATCACGTGAGCTGACATTTACATTGTGTGAAAATTTCATGATGAATGGAACAACAGAAATGACCCAAAATCACTTGGAAAAAAAGCCTGGTTCTGTTGACCTACATTAGAATTAAATTAGGTTTTGGATTTCTCCTGTAAAGCTACCATTTTGGAGATACATGTTTTTCTTTGGACAGCGACGATATGATAAAATGCATGTGAACAATTCCATGATCACCTGGGTCTTGGGCTAGCTATCTGGAAGACCCAAGTATGTGCACCTGGGAACCCGCCATTCTGATTGTCTGGTCAGTAGCATTTGAACTCTTCTGATAACAGTGCTCTCCCCCGTCCTCTGTAAACCACTGACTTCCAGTACAAGTAGGACCTCTGCCAAGTTCAGAATTGTTCTGATGATTCTGTGGTGGTCGGATGCTTCAGGGATGGTGAGGAAGATGAATCTAGGGACCTTGTGAACAGCTTGAGTGGTGTGCGAGGAACTGTCTGCTCCTCAGTGTGGCCAAGACTAAGGAGGTGGTGGTGGACTTTAGGAGGAAGAGGATCATAATCAGTCCCGTCACCATCATGGGTCAGAACGTTGAGCTAGTACAGACCTACAGATACCTGGGTGTCCTGTTCGATAACAAACTGGACTGGAGGGTTAATAAGGAGTTGAGCAGACTCTGCGTTTTGAGAAGGTTCAAGTTTTTTAATGTGTGCAGCAAGATGTTGGCGATCTTCTACTGGTCTGCTGTTGCGGGTGTTGCCTTCTTTGCAGCAGTTTGTTGGGGAGGCAACAGCAGAGGGGGGGATGCAAAAAAGCTCAACAAATTGATCAAGAAGGCTGGCTCATTTTGGGAATGCTCATAGGATAGTTTTGGTGGTTCAAAGGAGGTCATAAACCCACTGCTGTCCTGGACAACACATCACGCCCCCTTCATGACCTACTGGTCAGACAGCGGAGCACTTTCAGCAACAGACTCATTCAGCTCCGCTGTAGCAAGAAATGGTACAAGAGGTTGTTTGTACCAACAGTGAATCACACTGTACAACACCTCTTCACTGTGCCGGGACTTTATTGTACACTGATCCAATAACAGGACAGGCTCGCTAAGCACCAGCTGGACATTACTACATTTTGCTACTTATATGACTATGCACTGTCACTTTGTCTGTGCATCTACGTTTTGCACATATTACACATCTATAAATGTATCTATTAGTATATGATAATTGCATTATTTTATTGTTTACAGGGCACAGTCAGTTTTTAAACTGGGATTTCTGATGGACTTTCTTAGATAATTAATTGAATGTGACAATACACCACTGCACTGTCACCCACACAATATTTATGCAACTTATTTACTGCAGGTCATACTTTTCATGGTAGTGTTATTATATTCATTATATATACCAATTTTATTTTATTCATGCATCTTTGTAATTATATATGGTAATGAAGTGCTCTTGTTTTGTTCTTTGCTTCTCACACTTTCTATATAGACAGAAATGCTCTTCTTTTTGCATTCTTCTTTTTTCTCTTTACATACAAATTTACAATTTTTAAATTTATATTACTGTGAGTTTTAACAGTTAAATTTAAACATTTTAATTGAACAAAAAGCAAAAACTGTATTGGTGATGACATAAGAAACACATATGTGGTTAGAAAGCAATAATAAAATAGGGTAAAAAAGGCAAATTAAATGAATGAATTTAGTTTTCTGTATGGAGCTCTAGGTGAACTGCTAAATTTTTGAATAGTCATCGGCGTGATGATTATGACACTTAATATTTATGGAAAAGTAGATTTTTTTGAAAAATACACGTTTTCACAATATAAAGGGCAACTGCTGCTTTCAAAACAAAAAAAAGTTTTGACAGTGACAATATGTACTGTAAATGTGTGTATGTTTTGAGTCTTGTTTAGTGTGATAGAAATTATATTTCATACTGTCATAATACGTAGAGATGGACCAATCAGTGTTTTTGGGGGTGATGCCGATTGGTTAATACCTGATCGAGGGTGGGAATGAATGTCACAAATAGCTAGCCCACACTCAAGCATGGCTCCAGGTGAGATATTAAGGACTTGATTCCTTTGGCTTTCTGACTCTTGCCGCTGTGCTTTTGGTATTGGTCAAATGTGGTCTGCACAGTTTGCTGGCTTATTTTTCTTGTATTAGATGTCTTCTGATACACACAGTGCTACGTTGAGTGATGTAATCTCATGTGTCGTATTAAAATAGGTGTTAAAAGTCTTTACTTTGCTTCCCCTACGAGGCACATTAGATTTACATGTAGCTTTGTTTGAGTCAGATGTGGTAAAAAAACTGCCAGACTGCCAACATTTGAGCAGCGAATTTCAACACATGGGGGTGGGGGGTCTTTGATGAGGACAGCAGTTTGGAGTCATTTTCAGCCCATCTATAGTCATTACTTCTATGGAGCAATTGAAAGAAAGATAACATCACCGTCGTCACCAACTTCCAGAAGATAGTAGAAGCTGTTAAATAACTTTCATTGTTTGCTACATGCTGTTTTACAGTTTAGATAATGGTCTGAAAATACATAGGATTATTTTCACTTAAACATAAACCCTTCCAATCCATTGGAAGTGCTGCTGCGGAAAAGCTGGCATTATATTCAGAAGTGTTAATATATGTAATTTATCTTTGTTGACATGAAATACACACAGCTACAACTTCTATAGGTCAGAAATGTCTGTCTACAAATTACATTACACAGCAAAGACATGCATGAAGATCAGCAGGGAAAGGAACCTCACCTTTTGTTATATTAAAATTCCATCTTATGAGCCATTACTCATTAAAGCCAAAAAAAGAAGCTGTAGTTTGTGACTAATTAGGTAGAACATGAGAGGAGAAGCTGCATAAGTATGTTAAAACATTAAAATACATTTTTTTCCTGGAATTTGACAAATATTTGCATTATGTGTTTTAAAGCTGTGTACTTCTTCTAAATGCAATAGTTCTGACTGAAACTTGGTTTTATCTCATGGAGCTGAGGTTAGGTAAAGCTGAAATTGAGGTGTAGGGAGTTCACCTCTCAGTTGTAAAGAAAGCAACTATAGCAATAAGAGCCTACATGGCCAGTCTAACTGTCAGGCAGAAGTAGCCTACATGGAAAAAAACATGTCCACTATAATGACCGCTCAGTAACCAAAGTGCAGTTTCCAAGCACCCTGAAGCCATAGGAGAACAAGTTTGAATTCCTGTATCTACATTTTAAGCATGTTGCCAGTGCAGAGGCTTGTGTAGAAATTCTGGCTGATGAAGATGCCTTCGACCTCTTTTAAAATGAGTTATGTTTTCTAAACTAAAATCTTTTTCACTCCCCTTGAGTTATCATGCCTTAAATTGTTTTAAATACTTTTTTCATGTTAGGATTAAACGTTCTTTGCTCACATTGACAGCTATTTGGTACCAGAAATCTTTTAAATACAGAGAAAGAAATCAAGCTCATTCTTTGATTATTGGGCAGTGTAAACATACTTCACTGGCTGATATGTTTAGTAAAAGCAGGAATCATGGGACATTTGACTAAATACAGTAGGAAAGTGTTACCTCAGCTAACCTGAAAGCATAATATGTCTAATGGAGCAATGCATGCAGTCATTAAAGGTTTACTCAAGCCAATCATCAAAATGGCCTTTCAGTGACACAATATTTTAATGACACTATGGTCAGTATCAACCAATAACTTGGCCAAAGCAATATATATATATATATATTGCTGGAATGGAAAAATTGATATTTGAATGTTGTAAGATACTTGCAGCTTCTCCTATCATGATCTGGTGCTATATATATATATATATATATATATATATATAATGTATAAGATATATATATATAGCATCACATTACTCACACAAACATCATCATAATACACAATATGCATTGCATTTGCAAGTTGGTAGAAATGCAGTGCCACGTTTTAAAAACTTTAAACTGTATATAAACATTTTTTCACCACATGAGTGTTCATGTTTGAAGGGTGCAATGTATCATTCAGTAGAATCCAAACTTTATGTTTAAAGACCATTCTACCAAATTTGTTTTTGGTGCACAAATTGCATACATTGGCCCTAGTAATGGTCCAGTGTTGTGGGCAATGTTTGCAGCCGCCCTGGGAACATGCTGTCTAGTATAAATATAATGTAAGAATGTGAGTAGTTAGATGTAAGTAAATGTACTCCAAAGTGTGAAAATCAGTGTGTAATATTAAGAACTGTTACTGACAAATATTTTTTTGTGTTTTAATGAAAATTATGATTTCATTTGTACCTGTTTGCTAGTCATGTACTGGCTGGTGTTTTTTGAGTTCTGCTCCAAATAAGCTAAAATGGTCGCCACTAAACTGAAACATATGGTAACGTTTTGGTAGTGTTATGGTTGGTATGTTGGTCACAAAATGAAATTTATTTGTGTGTTTAAATAAAATAAAAAGAGTTAAGGTATTGGGTTATTCAGTGGATTTTGGTCCAAGTCAATAAAATATATATTTCTAAATCTGACTTAATTCAGTAGAATTATCAATAAAAGATGCACAAGACTTCATATATTGCTTTATGCACTGTGATTGTTTTTAAGTTCAGGTTGATATTGTTTTGTTTAATTAGAGTAACAATAAAATGGTACTGTTGTGTGACTTATATTCTTACTCATGTGGCTGCCTATTCAAAAATGTAGACTGTGTGACATTTTTTAGCTTCCTTAGGTTGTGTTATTTACTTGTTAAATGAATTTAACAACAGGGTTGAAAAATAGCGTTCTTTACGAAAAAGAGTAAATTAAACAGCAGAAATGGCCATGTTTTGACATCGGCCTTAGAGGGTTTTTTACATGCTGCACTGCTGGAATTCACAATTGTTGTGTGGAAATCTTAGCCCAAGTAGGCTCTGTCTAAATGCTTTTTAATGACACATGCAGTTGATCTAGGAGTACCCATGATATGCCTTGAAAAGTGTATCAGTGTGTGATTTATCATGGTAATGATATCATTTCTGTTAGCATATCAAGAACCCTTGAGGTCATGTTGAGGCGGCTTCTTTTATGACGACTTGATTACTGTGGAGTAACATCTGCACGTGCACACACACACACACACACACACACATACGACAGTGATTCTCACTCTTGAATACACATGCACAGGCAGTGCGCTTGTACTCTCTCAAATGGACAAACACATATACCAAGACACAGAACCAGCTGCAGGACAAGGCAGGTTCTGGCAGCCTTAAGGTCACAAGTTCAGATCTCATTCAGAGTGTTGCTGTTGTGTCCTAAGCACAGGCTGTAATATGGTATTAATTATTGGTCAAGCATTATTGTAAGCTATCTATAGAAGTCAGTTGGTGGGGGATTGGGCAGCTTGTACTTCTCTATAATGTATCCAAATCAAGAATTTTCTTATTCTGTTTTCATATGAGAAGACTGTCATTGGCCGACTTCATCATGCGCTGCTTGTACAATTCAAGAAGGCTGTGGTGGACCACAGCACTGTGCTATAGGATGCATATTTTAAGTTTAAGTGAATTTTGCCGTTCTACTAGTTTAAATTTTGGGGAAATCAGTTTACTTTTCACAAGCTCACTTTGTTTTTGAGCTGAAAGATTCAAGGTGGAAAACAGTCTAGACTAGTAACATTAGCAGAGAACCTTGTCTGTTCTTCTAAAAGTCTGACTGCCTTTCTCGGTGTAAATTTCAAGGCACTGTGGTTTTCTGTGGTCTCGATACGGCTTTGAGTTATTGTAGCAAAGGCGAAATGCTGAGTGGGACGCTTAGAAATCTAACAGTACTCATGCCCCATTCACATGTCCTTTTTTTAAATCGTAGCTTTTGGCCTCTGTATTTCCAAAACGTTCTCGCAGCTTTTCGAAAATGGGGACATCATGCAGTTTAGCATGTTTCAGAACTGCCACAAACAGACATTGTGTTAATGTGTTAACATGGCTCCATTACTGCATCGCTACTTGCGGTTCTGCACAATACGCTTGCTTGTAATGTTCTTCTTTGGTCGTTTGACATCACATTTTTTGGCATATTAATCCCCCCTACTGGGCTGGCATTCTCAAGTACGTATTTTCAAGTCATTTTTGTCTTCTTGTGTGAACGGAGAGCTTGCTAAAAACATGGCTGGTGTGGATGAAGATAAAAGGACTCCTAAATTAGAAAAAATAGATATGATGTGTGTGGAGGGGGTCTCGGAGTCACAGAGTGTCAATGCCAGTACACACCATAAGATTCTGAAATGATGGTGTGATGTATCCAGTGTGTGGTGGGCTTATATGTTTGAACCAGAGTCAGGGAACATGGAGAGACTGCTGCGGAAGGGGCCAACCACCATCCAAGATGCAGCAAAATGTTTCCAAATGGTCAGAATTTACGTTTGGCTTCATGACTCTTTAGCATTAACTGTCTGAGACTTATAAGCAGTGTGTACTTATCCTAGACTTCCTTCTATATGTCAGTTTTTTATTGATAGTCTAATTAAGCTTAGCAAACTCAGAGTTAAAGTTAACCCATGTAAATAGCTTGCATAGTAATTGCATAGCTTAGCCAAGGGATGCAAACAGTAGTCCAGGGGACACATCATGTTACTGAAACAGAAGTCCAGAAACTAAGTGTTTACTTTCCAATGCAGTCTTGAAAACATTACTCGGTAGAGAAACCTGGCATCCAATAGCAGCATGTTTATCTTTGTTTTAACCTGAAATTCGCTGTGAAATAATGTTGGAGACAGCAGAATCGGTGGTATGAAAGTGGGGTTTTCCAGCATGATTATTCTAGGTGGAGGGTCAGGCACTACTTTATTGTGATAGTGGAAATCCCAACAGCCTTCAGGCTGTTTATTAAAGGAAAATATGTCAAAACAGCAGAGACAACACATTTCATGATTTCTCAAGTGAAATATAAGGTGGCAGCCAATGCATATGTAAACTAGCAATAAAAATGCAGGGTCTTCCTTAATTGCTGCTACATTTGCGCTCTGAGAAAGAGGATATATTTTTATAATTTGATTTTGTTGATGTGAATGCTGTCATATAATCTTACAGAAGGGAGTAACATCTTTGATGCTACAATTTTTTGACATTGAAACAGAAAAAACATTGGAAGTTTAAACCAGAGCCTGTTAGAAGTAAATTGAATGTAAATGTAGTTCATTATATAACTAATTAATTATGGTAATGTTAATAAATTTACGTTGCAGGGTATTAAGTATAGTATGGCAATGACAGCAAACCTCTAAGGGTTAGTAGGAGTTTATGTGGTTCTGTTTTGCTGCTGTGTTGCTGTTTCCCGACTGCCTCAAGGTTGATGTTGGAGTGGTTCATGCCCTTCCATCCTGACATGGGATTTGCTGGAGAGCAGAGTTGTGCCTCATTGCTTGGGTGCAGTGACACGTCCTGTGTACACCACACACACACATACTCATTCAGACTTCTCCCCTCGAGTTCCCCCTCTGTCTCCCTCTCTCTCTCTCTCCCTCTCTCTCTCTCTCTTTCATTTTTCCCCCCACACTGCTAGATTTTACTGGGGTTGTCAGAATACCAGAAACGTAACTACTGTTTTATTCTCTATTTCTGATACTAATAATGGTACTTAAATATAGGCAATAATGCTAATACCACTAAACAACATCACTGGACAGCTCAGCACTCTTGAAGGAGGCCACAAACTGCCAATTCTGTTACAATTGCTAACAGACATGTGTTGCCTAGCATCATGCTGAGTGCTGGGGTGGGAGGAAGGCCTCTCCCACCGACCCAGAGAGTGAGGAAAATTATGCTCTTTTGGACTCTTGGCCAAGGATGGCTGTGGCATCACCAGGAATCAAACTCGTGATCTCCCGATGTTAGGGCCAACACATTAATGAAGTAGCTATTGACCTAAAAAACAAGACTGTTTTTGCCAAGTCATAGAAGCTGCTATCTGCTCATGCCTATGAAACACAATTTTATCTATAGATTCATTTTTATGCCATTCATTTAAGCTTGTGTGTTTTATTTGTGAGAACGCTGATTTTTCTAAAATAAAATACTTACAAAAATTTTGTAAATATCATGATTTTTAAGCATGTATTGAGTAGTTAGGTTAGATAAGGTGAGCAACAGCAGTTACAGCACTTGATATTGGCAGATACTTGCAGTTCAGATACTGATATTTTAAGTGGTACCAGTGCATCGTAATTTTGACTATAACATAGTAATAAGAATATTTAAATTAATTCATTAAAAACTTAAAAGCCTTGTCAGCTCATTTTCTTAATTTTTTCTATTTATTTTTTCTATAGTTTTTGTAATGCTTTTACTATGAACTTGTAGACAAAGAATGATTTCTTTCTGATTTTCTTTGTCTTTTTTGTTAAATTTTTTTGTACATTTTTCTTTTTCTGCCTTTTTTTCTGTTCAAATTTGACTTGCGTGGGGCTCAGTTTGTCGCAGGTGACGTCAGTTTGTTAATGGTGCTTGTTATGAAGGGTTATTACACTGTTGGTTATAGCATAGCTAGATGCTGTTTCCTACATGGATCAGTGTTGCTGGATCCTGCTATAAGTGATTAACCATTTATGAAAGCAGGATAACTAGCGGTCCACCTTGGTTGTAGGAATAAATGCTTAACATTAAGGTATTTTCAGTAGTTTCCCACATTTGTACTAGCCATCTGGTTGTTTATGTTGCCAGATAGACACCATTGTCATTCATTATGTGTTAACATACTCAATCTGTTCTGAGCAGGCATCAGCTCTGCATTTTTAAGTAGTCGTATTATTATTAAGCTGTGTTGACCTGGGCTTCAGAAAACTGTCATTGTCTGAACAGCCGTTGTTGATTGGCTTGAATATGGAAAAAAAAATAGTTTCCATTTGAATATTTTTCTCATCTGTCCTCTTTTTCCATTAAAGGCTGTTTATATCCATTCAGTGATTTTCTCTTAGGCTACTTACTGTAATATTCTCAAGCAAATCAAACTGTAATAAAAACCTTATTACAGTTGGTAAAAAAGTTGAAAAGCCAGTGAGGTTACACAGTTTAATTTATTACAGGAACTTGTAACAGGAATTTTGGTTTTAATAATTTTGTATTAATAATGCTGCAATGCTGTATTAATAATGCTATGCTATGCTATTGCTATAAATGTTATGATATGTGGCATCAGATCAGTTATTTTTCTATGCTCAAATCCCTATTAAATAAACATAAACAAATACATAAATACATAAACAAAATTGCTGTCTTCATTTACATTTCTTATTTTTGAATATAGTCCTTTTGGCAATACAAAATGTACAAAACAAAAGGTATCAAATGTATCAGATACGTATCACATATTCATAAAATATTTGCAGTTTGCTTTGTTTGGAGATTTGTTTGTTTGGGCCTTATTTGTCAATATTGCATAATAGACCAGTTTTAATGATGGACAACCTACTCTGCATCTGATTTATGAAACTTCCGTATGACTAGGAAACAAGTGGAGATTTGAGTGCAAATGATTTATCTGCTTCAGTGTGTGAGCCTACCAGTGCCTCATTTACATAAGTCATATCCTAATTCATGCAGATGTTTTGGTAGGGAGCCAAAAACATTTCAGTAGTCAGCAGCTAGTGAATTTGAGGTTGAGCAGTGTGCCTCCTACTGACTAAACTTTATAGTATTAAAATTACAACATGATAGAATATGAAATAAACAAAACAGTTTTTTAAGTAGAATGATGTGAAGGTTTAAACACTGTATTATTGCAGCTTCTGCATTAACTTTTTAATTAGTCTATAAAGCAAAATATCTTTACATCTTATATCTTTTAATGGAATAGTTGCATTTGTTAAACCAATTTGCACGTACACGCGTTATTTGCATTATTTTTGTTTTATATTTTTATTCTTATTGTGAGTATTAGATATAATATTAATAGTAGGATTGTTTAGGTAACATCAAATGAAGCACTTTTTCTAACCTATTACACTAAAATTAACACACATTTCTCAGAGACATGATTTTGTATCAAATACGCCAAAGAGAAAACAACAAACATGTCTAGGAAATTTGCATGCACTCCGATTTTTTCATACACAATGTCAGTAACAAAGCCTGTGATTTTAATGCACCTCACCAACAAACTGTCTGCATTATCTATTAATATGAGTAGCTTCCCAGTCACACCGGCTTCTGTAAAAAGCCTTGGTGTCACGATCGATTCTGATCAGGCCTTCGACAAACATATTACTAATATTGCCGGAGGTGCTTTCCTACATCTACGGAATATTGCTAAATTAAGAAATGCACTCTCTCTACAGGATGCAGAAAAGCTAGTTTGTGCCTTTATTACTTCAAGGTTGGACTATTGTAATGCTCTGCTTTCTTGTTGTTCCAGCAAAAGCCTTAATAAGCTTCAGCTAGTTCAGAACGCTGCAGCCATAAGAACGCTGAGTCCTTACGAGAACTAGAAAATTTGATCATATCAGCCCAGTCTTATGAACATTGCACTGGTTGCCAGTTAAATTACGCATCGAGTATAGAATTTTTCTGATTACATATAAAGCTCTTAACGGCCTCACTCCTCAGTACCTTAGGGAAGTTATCTCGTACTGTGAACCAACACGTAAACTCAGATCACAAGGTGCAGGCTCACTATTAGTACCTAGAATTAATAAAGTTACATCAGGAGGCAGAGCCTTTTCATACAAAGCCCCACAGCTTTGGAATAACCTTCCAGTTAGTGTTCGGGACTCAGACACAGCCCTAATCTTCAAGTCTAGGCTTAAAACCTACTTGTTCAGTCGAGCATTTGGTAATTAGTTTCCCTGCTAACTACTAACACCATATAGTGCTCTCAGTCCTTCTGTCAGAGCTAACTGTCTGTGTGTTTTCTTTGCCGGAGCTGAGCTACTGCCCAAACTCTGTGGTCTGCTGCGGAGCTACTGCCCATCCTGTGCACTCTGATGCTGTTGCTTCACCTGCCTCGGCTGGGTCCCACTGCCTTCCTGCTGACCAGTTTGCCTACCATGATGCTTCTCCCTGTGTAGTGCTGTGTGGGGCTCACCTGCATTGCACGCGCCATTCGATAATCATGCTATTTAATTCAATGATCCGGCTATTAAATCACAGACAAATCTGACATTACTTCTCCTGCCTCAAAAACACTCAACACTTCTCCTATTCATTGCCTATAATTCTAAACTCTGATCCTTTTGTTTTGTGTTTGTTCCTATCTGGGGTCGACCTGAAGAGGATGGGTTCCCCCTTTGAGTCTTGGTTCCTCTCGAGGTTTCTTCCTCTTCCTTGAGGGAGTTTTTCCTTGCCACTGTCACCTTTGGCTTGCTCATTGGGGGCTTGGACCCGGATTCTCTGTAAAGCTGCTTTGTGACAACGTCTGTTGTCATATAAATAAATTTGACACCTTAAAGGCCTCTTTAAAAAACTCAAGCTATTGATAGTGTGCAAAGCAGCTAGACAGCTTTGTGGATAACACTACCCACCTTGCACTTTCATGGCGGAGTAGCCTTTGATTCCTTGCTCATGCAAGTAAGACTACAAATGATATATATACACCTATCATGCTATCTATATGCTGATATGTGAGTGACAGTGTCTGTTGAAAAGTCACTAGAGAAATTTTAGTATCTAAAAAGTTCTTTCACCACTTTATACAGCACAGTCTGAATTACAAAACAAACATGGTTGCATAGAATTGCTCATCTTATTTTCATTTAGTAATATTGGAACCTTGATTATTTTTAAAAATCAAAATTCTTACTGCATTTCAGTTCATATCCCGGTTAAGATTTTGAATCTAATACTCTATCTGTTATTTGCCTAGTTTCATTACATTTAAATGAGCCTGTTTAGTACAACTAGATGATGCAGCAAAATATCACAATGGCATTTAACAATCACAACAATACGTAATAATTGGTACTGCATAGTGGTTAACACTACTAGGTAACACTACAACCTCATACCTGCATTTTTGATATTTCTAATTTTTTCATATAACTTGATGTCACCCGCTTTCCTTTACATTGTGCCAATAGACCAGTAGAAATGATCCTCTGTACTCTGAAGAACTCTGAATGAATAATTTCTCAGTTAACTTCCATTAAAGTTTACAAGGTTTCCCCCAGCTTCTGTAAAATAATTTTTTTCTGAAATATGGTGTTGTGTTCCCTACAGCAAGGAAATAAGCTTTAAGCCCTAGCCTAGCCTATGGCTCCCCTGAATTAAAAATCACTGTTTTCAGAAACAATATAAAAGATACACTGAGATATATCATGTTTAATTTTAAAAGGCTGAAGAAAATAGACATTTATTTTTATCTATGTTGACCAGCGCAACTACTTAAACAATCAAGTAAGCAAAGAATAAATATGGCCCTGTGTTCTGAAAGGAAGATTGATTGTTTTGTTTCTTGGAGTACAAGGTCACATATGAAATTACATTATTACAGAAAGGCAGAATTTACTGTGATATTAATAGGTTCATTTAACGTTGTGTTAGCCTGTTTAAATACAGAACTCAAAGTATTGAACTTTGGTACTGAATTGTTTCCATGCTGTAGTATTGAAAATGCATAGAATTTTCTGTATATTGTGCACCATCTCTCTCTCACACACACTGTGCCCCTTACAGTAAGAATACGCTTGGCGTGTTATCCTCACCGTAGAGCGGTGAGTGATGTCCAAACAGTGGCCTGGCCGCTGCTGTAAGCCACCTGCTCCTCTTTCACTGACACTCGAGGGGTAGCCAGGAGACGAGACCACATGCTGACACACACAGATCACACAGGTACACACACACACGTGCACTAAGGGCAGCCTTGCAAACCAGGCCACCACATGCCATAGTCCCAATCATACCTGACTGATGCTGAGGGATCCATCCCTACAACTAGAATAATGAGATGAGCTGTATGTTTGTAGAGTAGGCTAACAGATATTACACAGTAATAAAGAAGCCCACATTCTGCAGCCTGATTTCCCAAAGAATTGGTAGCAGTTGCTTTGAGTGAGGTGAGATTTTTTTTGAATGAGGTCACAAGAAAAAGAAAACTTATTCTGCCGTTTAGCCCAAACCCTGAAAATTCCTTTTCACTGTCTAGGAGGGTAAGTCTGAAACTTGTCAACGATTTTGTTTGATTATATTTCTTTAGAAAATGGTTCAGTGCATCAGTGCAGCATCTCAAGTCAAGTCAAGTAGTTTTTTATTGTCATTTCAACCATATACAGTGGTGTACCGTACACAGTGAAACGAAACAGCGTTCCTCCAGGACCAAGGTACTACACAGAACAATAAATACAATAGATTTACAAGACAATTTACAATATACAAAACAGCAAACAATAAATACAGGGAGGGAGTAGTAAAGTGCAGTTATGTCCATTTTTTTAAGATGAACATTGAACATTGTTTTTAGCAGCAGTTAATTTCAGACAGTCTGAAATTTCACAATGATCTGATATTGTGCGTGATTCGGTTTTCATATTTCAATTCATTTTTGAAAACATGCTGAATGTTTAGGTGTGAGTAGAGCAACTGCAGTGGTGTATATACAACAGAAACCACACAGATGCAACCAAAAACATTCCATAGCGTAATAGGAGCATTGTTTGGTACCTGCGCATCCTCTGACTTTGGTTACACTTACGCCTGAAGACAGGAACAATATAGACAATTCTTTTTTTTTTCTCTTCTGGGTGAAATACGTCACTAAGCATTGTTACGCAGTCCAATAACTTTACCAGAATGTAAACTAGAAATGAATACTTTTAAAGACTTCATTTAAACTTACACTCCTGAGATGTTTTAAGTAGTATACATTACCAGTCAAAAGTTTAGACACACCTACTCCTAGACGTTTTCCTTATTTTTAGCTTAATGCTTTGCTTTCGAATAAAACTAAAGACATCAAACTATAAAATAGCACTCATGGAATTATGCAGTCCACCTTAGAAATGGGAGCTTTTTTTGATAATTTAAATCAATCAAAGTGTGTCATATGTGCTATAAAGTACCCACAAAACTGACACATCCAACCACTAATGCACAGCATGATATTCTTGGCAAACTTTAAGTAAATAATTTGAGTGATGTCCATTCAGATTGTTGATGTGTGTCGTGGTAACTAATTGGCATTCCCACAAGCACACACTTGAACACACAGAGCAGGTGATATATGATGGTTGATAAAGGAAAAGAATGTATTTAAAGCGCTAGCTTTTTTAAAAAACAATATAAGGCCAATTGGACCTCCCTACAGCTGTATACACACGTTCCTTCTTTGCACTTAAGACTATTTTAAAACTGTATTTTAGTGATGCACCGCCAAAGAAGCCAGCGGTTGGTGAGGGAAGCGAGTCAGCTAACTGTAATGAAAATACGTTGTCAATGTTAACAGTGCACAGCCACTTCGGGTTTTAAAAATATATGAATGAAAATTAAAATACAAACTCCACTCTAAACAAGCAAGCCTAGGCCTGCAGTACATTCAGATTACTTAAATGTTCACATTGTCCTATAAAGCCTGAAAAAGTAATTTAAAAGTCAGTGGTGTCAATTTCGTGAGAGTTTCCTAGACCAC
Source organism: Semaprochilodus insignis (assembly GCA_034552555.1). Taxonomy (NCBI): domain Eukaryota; kingdom Metazoa; phylum Chordata; class Actinopteri; order Characiformes; family Prochilodontidae; genus Semaprochilodus; species Semaprochilodus insignis. The sequence goes on from CM067497.1 coordinate 19,544,234, forward strand.
GTTGTGTGTTTTTGTGTGTTAAAGTCACACGTGCAAGCTCAAAATAAGGCAAATACAAAATCAACATTATTCTGATGATGACAGTAGTAGATAATTCATTCACATCTTCCAAAGCTATGTCCTTCATAAGTTCATAAGCATGGGGCAAGGGTCTGAAGCATAACCCAAATTACAAAATATTCCCCCACATGTGAGTGCAATAATACATTCCTTCAAAGAGGTCTCCAAATCCTCAAAACGTACATAGTGAAGCTATACTGTGACATGAACCTAGTTAGAAAGTCAATGCCAACGGCTTTTATGCTAGTGTCCGTTTTATGCTAATTAGCTTTTATGCTAGTGTCCATGGAACACATGTTGCTTGGGCAGACGCTAAAACATTTTTCATATATTTATATTTTATATAATTATATAAAAACAAATTTTTGTGCTCGGGTCCTAACCCGATGACAGATGTTTACTCTGAGGGACTAAGGTGGATGCAAAAGCAGAAATTAATTAAAATTGTTCCTTATTTATATAGTTTCTGTAATCACATTGTGTTTGTTAAAAGTTATACAGTGATGGTGACTCTCACCGCTCCTCCTTACCATGCACACTGAACTAAGCACACGTCAGTTTAGGTTCAATTTTGGCAGGGAATCTAACTTTGCCCATCTGTGTGTTGTTGACCTATACTCCAATAGACCTCTAATTAACCTTGCTGCTTTCAGTTTCAGATTTTTCATGGTTCTCTGTCTTGACTACAAAAGGGAAGGAAGTTTTGACCTCTTTAATGATCAGCTTCAGTGACCAGTAAACAATGTTATTGTCGCCGGCGGCACAACAAATGAAAACTCCAGCAGCAAAGTAATTCAAAGTATAGCCAAGTGAACTTTGATTTGTTTTTGTGCTTATACATGACCAGATAAATCAGATAACGTAAATAATCTGATCTCCCATAACATCATAAGAAGATGACACAGGACGAAAATGGTCAACGTGATTACTCGTTCAAATGGTCATATGTCATTATTAAGGGAAAATTTCAATTTAATATACAATTAAAACACAGAATTGAATGTATCTGTGTTTTTGCCTGCCATAGAAGACCTGTATGTCAAGGTACAAATGAACAGGCAGCACAAGGTCTGATTAAAACCCACCAGAAGCTGAAATTAGCCAAAAAAGGTCCATACATAAACATTTAAAACTTGTGTGTAACCCACACAATAATTAATATAGTAATTTCTGAACATCTAACAAATCTAATAAAGCGTGTAACATAGCAGCGTTTCTTATAAATACTCCTATTGGCCTTTTTATGATATTACGTGCACATGTCCCTCCTTCAGGTTTAGAATTGTCAGGAAGACCGGGAACGCGTTTGCATAATTAAATGGTTAAGAAGTAAACAAGTAATTTGAGTGATTTGGTATGAAAGGCTTTGTTCTAAGGAGATACTTACAGGGTCAGATTTATTCACAGTGACCCTTTGTTTTATGGTAGTTTGTGAAAAGTCTTGGTGCAAAATGTATTTTAATTAATTTATTTTAAAACTGACCATAATTTTATGATGGCTATTTTTGGTTACTGGTTACTATATCCTGGTTTCTATCACCACTGTAAATGAATCTAAGGAAGTAAGTACGTTTCTCTACAAATGAACCATTTTGCATCAAACCACTCTGAATGGCTTTGTTTACAATTGTGCATACATTTAGAAAAATCATTGGAATTCCACTTTAAGCTAGCTACCAGCACTGTGGCATCGAACGTTCCACACTCTTACTGTACATACCTTTATGCTCAATATGCATTCACAAGACTCTTTCTACCGCAAAGTATAAAACCTTTCTTATGTGTTACAGTGCATTTAGAAAGTAGCCTAAAAAGTGTATCCACTGACTTTATTATTTTCAACTACACCTGCACTTTTGAAGTAGCCAAATTTGCTGTGAAAACTGTAAATCTGGAAACCCTGCACAGGGAAAGGACCAGTAGGTAAAATGTTTGGATGAGGAGAGCAATGCAGGCCTTTTGGTCGCTGTAGTGGTGTACCTGCATTTTTGAAATCCCTGCTGCTTTCCAACTGTCAAATGCATTTTCACTACAGGAGCTGTTTTTAGACTTTTCTGTGCAGTTTCACTACCATGACTTCTCTCAAGCATTGTGCTGAGATTGGGAGGGTCGGTGCCCTTGCCTCTTTATGTTTTGGAGGGGCTAATAACCCAGTGCCCCCTGTAGTTGGTGCTAATGGTTGCTCGTGTTTTTCATTCAGCAGAGAAAAAAAAGATCCCCATGTTCTTTAGATCTTTAGATGTCTAATATTTAATTTAATTTAATTTAATTATTTAATTGTTTAAGAGGATGAGAACAACCTATTTGAGAGATGACAGCCGTCATAGTGTTAAATAGAGAGCTGAGACAGGTATGAGCCAGAGTTTTTTGGTTGTTTAGTATTTCACTTGTGTATTAGTAATGTGTTGTGGTGCCTCAAAAGTTATGATGAGGCTAAGGATTATGGGTGAACTTCATCTAATATTTCATTGCTTCATTTATGTGTTAAGATGAATGATTCCTGACTGCGGGAAGATTGATTACTGCAGGTGGGCCTGACACATGGGCCTTCGGTGGTCTATAAAACTGTATTTGGTCCTTTTGAGTGCATAAACTGGCAAAGGTCAATGAAACCATTAACTGTAAAACTGATTTTCCAAAGCAAGAGATGAAAATAGCTTTAATAGCTATTAAAATCATAATGAATAGGGATGCATCTCTACCATTGTTTTTAGACTGAATAAGTTTGAGTACATAGTCGGGTGCTTGTGAGGCTGTTAGATAAGACGTTAACCTAAGAGCTATTCAATTAGCTGTGCTAGCCAACGTTAAATAGCTTGTGGGAACGTTGGGTTAGCATAGCTACTTTATGATCAGTGTCCACAGCAGTAGCCTCCTTAAGACTTTACTCACGTTATTCACTTTGGACTTTTAAGGAGTGAACTGCTTTCAAACATTAAGAAATAGACATATTAAAATTCTTTTTACAGCCGCAGAAATACATTTTAACATTTACATGTGTGTATTATTTTCACAAATGCCAAAATAGAAATAGTAAAACTTACTTGTAGGTATTATTTAGAATGTAGCTAGCTTTTCCTGTCTGCATAGCTTGTTATCGCAAAAAAAAAAAGTATGAGGCAACGCTAGCTAACGTCATATGCAGTTGACAGACAACAACAGATAAACTCACAGGACCCGTGCATGAGAGAAAGGCTTTCTGACTGTCACTGAATTGTGTACATCGACATAACGTTGCCCTGTAAAGTGTACAAACTTACCTTCCACAATATTGCTGCGGCATGACTGCAGGATCTTCCTAAACCGGCGATGCAGGAACACCCCATCGTCTCCACAGCTCCCCGGGGCTGTAACCAACACCCACGCCAAGTGGTTCGGGCAGCTGGCTAGATTTGGGTTTACACTGGCTTTCAGAAATATAAATTCACCCTCTTTGTGTAGGAGTACACGGCCAACCTACCCACTATGTAGGTACTGTTATGCTTCTGTACTTCTATAGTTTTTTGTCGCCGAACCGTCTTTGCCTACTGAGAGTACAAAGTAATTGAAAATGTTGCCATAGGTAACCTCAGGCCACCTCTTCATCTCATCCACCCATTCTGTTATGACCTTTGGATGAGGTAATGTTGTCCAATTTGAGCTCCTTATTGCTTCTTTGGTCTCCTCCCATGTAACTTTGTTAATTTTGTTTTTTGTTGTTAATTTGCCTAACTAGCTAGCTAGCCAAGTAAATGACCGGAAGTTCTAACACAGAGGCAGAAGAAACGAACACTTGAATGTGGGCGTGGCGAAATAAGGTGAATAGATAAGCAAGCAAAGTACGTTTCATAGTTTTGATCCTATTCTGTCTCTTTCAGCAACAGTCTCTGTAACACAGCGGCATCAGAATCACATCACTAGTCGAGCTTTCCATCTTGGAAAAGTTCAGAGTCTGCTTTTTGACTAATTGAGCTGTAGTTGAATGTCCTCTAAATCCAAACATGCACTGTGTGATTTTAGAAATCTTTGATGATATTTGAATAGACCGCCATGCACGGACAAATATGCTCATACTGTATGAAAATGCTAGGCCCAATAGACATGCTAGGTGAAACACAGGCCTTATAGATTGCTCTCTCTATGGACAATTATCAATAAAGCTGTTTTATTCAAAATAACAGTATGAGTCAGAGAACAGAGCAACATGCAATAAACTGAAATTTGACAGGCAGTGATGTACATGAGTAAGACTCTACAGCCTGTTTTACAAAGACCAATTAAAAAACTCTTAGTTTTATTCAGTCACACAGTAAAATCAGCATATATACACCTTGGTAGCGAATATTGTCTTTTTTTTATCTCTGTGTTGTTGGCCTCCACTTGTATCGATAGTGGTTGTGATTGTGTTTTTACGTGCAATTTTTGCTATAACAGTGGTTCTTAACCTGTGGACGATGGTGGCACTACTAGGAGGTACATTTTTTGTGTTGTTTAAAAACTTTCAATATATATATATTTAAATAAACATTTAAACATGAGAAATATTTTGATAATTTGGTAATTATTTGCAGAAAGAAAATGTTTCTGGACTGGTATAAGCTGGTTCTATTTCCATTTTCTATGTAAAAGCAATTTTTTATGTTGCCTAATTATACAGTCAAACAACAGGCTGCATTGATTATTATATGTTATTTATGTTTTAAATGATCTAATTTAGGCTTCATGCGGACCGAAACCTCTGTGGTCGGTTGTGTGGGCCGCAAGTTGCAAAAGGCTGGGCGCCCCTGCTCCTGAGATTCATTGCCCACTGTGATGCTCAGTGTCTTGAGAAGTTTCATGATGTCATGGTTTCTCTCAGTCAAAAGTTTGTTCAGTCTGCTGGCTCAAGGCTCTTTTCATTCTCTCTCTCCATCTGTCTGCCTGTCTGTGTGTCCATACCGAGACAGAAAGATGGAAGGAAGGTGTGTGCGTGATTGGCCTCAGGGTAATAATACAATGACACAGTTCTAAGTCTATCTCTGGATTGAGGACAGATCATCACTATAATTATTCTGTATCTCTCAGGGCCCAACGCACGGCCTGTTTTTCTCAGTGGAGCTCCGCACACGCATAAAGGCATGTAAAAGGATGCGTGATAAAGCTATACGGAGTAAATAGCACCCGTAGATGTAGAGACTCACCCCCACACACACTGCTTATTGGCTGAAGTAAGCATTCTCCAGAGTGTGGCCATGTAGCCTGACAGTTGGAATGACGGTGGAATATTCCGCATGGGAGAGAAACACCGTTCACTGCAAATATGCAAACTTCATTCAGAGCAAGCTTCGCGCCGCACTGACAGTTCCTCCAGAAGTCAATGTGAAATAGGGGAGTTCGCAGAGTGCAAGGGCATGGGAAAGAGAGAGGGAAATGAGAAAAGTAGATGGCTGCAATGTAAATGAAAGTGTAAAACTATGCCATATAATAGAATATCCCCAATAAAATAATGTTAAGAACTTAATGTGGTGAGTGGTTTCTTAAAACACGATGCTGTAAATGACAGTTAAATTGGTACTGGCAGTTATATTTGTCCGTGCTCTGATATTTTAGCTTCTTGGCTGCCCTACAAACTCACAAATGGCCTCTTGTGAACAGTCACTGTCAAAATGTTATGGCAGGGGTTCCCAAGCTTTTGCATGCCAGGGAAGCAACATGTGGAGGCGGTGTTTGTCCTGAGATGCACCAACTACTTTGCGAAGTGAACTAAGACATAAACTTGTCATTAAAGCCCTCATTTACTCAGTATGAGTGTTCTTTCCATCAACAAGCACAATAGCACTGGGGTTGCATGTTAGATCCAGATTGCATTGGGAACGGATGATAATTGCTTTGAAAATTGATCTACATTGGACAGATGTTTAGATTACAGATGTGGATTCCAGTTAATTTTGCTGTTCAGTCACGAGCAATTTCCTGTTCACTGCAGAGAAGGAAAAAAAACGACAAACGATATCAGTTAAGATATCCAGTTGTCATATAAGCATCAGCTGGATTCAAGCCTTTACTATGGGGTGTGGCCTACAACCTCAAACAGCACAGAACAAGGGCGATTGGCTTTATGTAACCCCAACACCCATCACTTAACGTGTACTCTCTCTGATTTTATTATTTTTTTATCTGCACTTGTTTCAACAGAGCGGCAGTTAATCAGAATCAAACCCGCATTGTAGTGTGGGGTCCTAATTGGGTTTGTAGCCTGCTTTCTAAGCTTAAGTTTAGTTAGCTGATCAGACTACAGATCCAGACACCGGATTAATTTTGTCTTTTTCTCCGGTAGTTGGTAGACTTCAGTCTCTCAGATCTGAATCATCATCATCTAAACATGTGTTGGTGTTCAAGTTAGCCAGAATTAAACATATTCTGTAATGAGCAGTGCTGTTATCATACCTGCTAAGCAAATGCCAACCAGCTCCTCTCTCCAAATTAGCAGCACAGTATAACATTTATCAGTTGTTACATAGTTTTTGGTTTGACATTTATGTGAACATTATGTGACAGACATTATGAGTGATGGCTTGAACATTGTGCTCTGCATTCACATATTTGGTGAACATGTTTGGTGAACATTTAAAGTTTTGATTATTTTCTATATTGTATATATCAACACCGCTGGGCAGTTATTTCCAAGTCATACTATCATTATGAATAGGGGGAAGCTCGAAGTACCTATGATCTCCACAACTGAGTGGGGCTTTTCCCTTTTGTGGTTTAACCAGCAAGCCAATTGACTCTCTTTATTAAAGGGCAGGACTTTCTTCATAAACGGACACCATGTTAAGGGTTACAGGCTTTCATGTTCATTTTACAATCAGTGACTTGTCTCCTTTATTTCTGATATTGCACAGCTGTATAGTTTTTGATGCTGTGAAAGGTAGTAATGCGTTAATACGAACACACTAGTTTAACACAGATCGTTTGTGTTCCTTCATCTCTACCTGCTAATGCCCAAACTGACATTATGGCTTTATTACATTTAAGCGTTAACTTTTATGTTGATAGATTCTGACACAAAACTGATCCAACAGCTCTGTTATCTTCTATGAAAATAAGCATTTGCCTTAATTTGCCTCGGGACTAATTTCAAAAAGGCACTCATCATGTCCGCTGATCCGGAACTTGAGGTTAATTACTCATCAGAATGGCGCTGACAGCAACTGATACCAATAAGGTGATTTTTTTTTTTTTTTGCACCAGTTATCTGCTAGTGCTAACATGGTCCACTGTCATCATGTGACCCTAGTGAGTGGTCAGTGGCAGTGAGTGAAAGATCACTTTGGTTCCTTCTTTTAACAGATCTTGTTGCAGTTTCTTGTTCTGAGAACACAGTTTCACCCTATATATGAATTAGCATCTGAGAGAGCAACAGAGCGAGGGAAGCAGCATGGGTGGGGGGGCCGAGAGACAGATGGGTAGAAGGTGGAGGGGGGAGAGGTGATGGGAGAGAGATGAAAGGAGGCTGCCAGTGAGTTTGTTGGGAAGTTGGAATTCATTTTTGTTGGCTGGGTATTAGGTAATGTTTTTTTTCTGCTTGCTGTTACATGATTCAGCTCCATTGCTTACTGTGTATTCTGCATTACAGTTTATCCTAGCTTACAGTTTCTACTGGTTGCAGTCCAGCAGCCTGTGATCTTTTTTTTTTGTTTTGTTTTTTGCTTGTAATTCGCACAACTACCAAGGTTTGATGGACACAGCACAGTGCTGTTGGTCCAGCAGGTTCCTCCCGGGTGGATAGAACCAATCAGATCCCACACCAGCCTTATGAAATTGACCTGTCCATGCGCCGCCCACAAATGTGATCTTTAATAACGGCTATTGCTAAGAAAGTACAAGTTTTACAAAATCCCGGCAAGCATTTCATTCAATCGAATGAAAATGACAGCACAAAGATGTAAATTAAGTGTCTTAATCACAAACAGTGCTTATTATATGTGTCAGAATGCTGTTAGAATGAATCAGATGTCATTTATCAAATGCTGAAATATGATCCCTGAGGAGTGGTTTGAGAACTAGTGTAAACAAACTAACGTTAGCATGGTGGCAAATGTATTTTTTGTTTTAACCTGTCTGGCTACAGCAACATAGTCAAGTTTTTTTAAGGTAGCATTTTCACCTAGAAACTCAAACTCAAAAATGTTCCTTAGGTTAAATGGGATTTGTGCCAACTCTCAGATAGTTTGCATTTGTGGGCAGAGCTTGGAAAGGACAGTTGTATTGTACTACAGCTAAGTGACAACAATGCTTGGTCATTAAGCAGTAGCTTGAGTGCCAAACTCCCAACATCTAAAAATAACGTTCAGAAAGAACTCTCGGGGTTCCTTAGGACCACTTTGAGAACTGGTGTATACAAACTAACATTAGCATGGTGGCAAATTCATCTTTTTTTCGAACCTGCCTGGTTTTGGTTAGCTACAGCAACAAAATCAAGTTTTTTGAGTCGCATTGTAAGCTAGAGACCTAAAGGTATCTCAGAACACTAAACAAAGTTTAGCTTCAGTTTCTCATTAAGTTGATTTTCTTCAACGTTCACAACAGTAGCATTTGTGGTCCACGCGTGGATAGGACGATTGCACTGTACAGCAGAGAAGTGACAGCTGTTGTTTCCTCCATATAGAATAGGCTAATCATCAAAAGAATAGTTGCTCCTGGAAGGAAGTGTGGGACTGCAGTGCTATTGGGAAGGAAGATAAAGGTTACCAGGAACAATAAATGATGATACATTTAGACTGATATGGGTAATATTTATTGAGCTACACATACAGAAGTAGTGTCTCTCAGTATGGCGTTGCGCCACCGTGTTAGCTAACACAACATGCCAGACGTCACGGCTTGGAGTTGTAGAGGTTCCTAATGGTGTCCTGTGATAATCCATCCCATGCAGTTTGAATATTCTCACACAGTTCCTGCAGATTGTGCGGTAGGGGTGGAGGTGGAGTGACACCAGGCCTTCTGGACATGTGACACGTGACAACAAACCCTACATCTTGGCGCTGGTCGTTGGTCATCTCCACCAAGACAAAAGCAGGACTCGTCACTGAAAGTGACCCGCTGCCATTCTGAGTCACTCCATGACAGTCTGGCACGACACCATTGCAGTCTTTGGTGACGTTGATGTGGTGTTAAGGACAGTCGTTGTAACGGTCTGCATGCATGTAGTCCTGCGTTGTGCAGCTGTCTGACAGTGGTGCTGGTACTAACAGGATGACTCATGGAGGGCATCACTGCTCGCTGAATGTCTGCAATCGTGGCTGTTGGGTCAGTCAGGTACAGAGATAAGGCCCTTCCTTGCTTATGTCACATGTGCGGCCGAGTGTGAAACCTGAATCATTCACATGTCTCTCAATGTCAACCTTGGTTCCTTCTGGGTGCAGCTATTTGTGCAACTATTTTTTTGATGATGAGTGTAGGTTGTGAGCGGTCACTTGAGGCTTATTAAACTTAATACACCAAGCACTTTTTGTACACAGTCACCCAGTTCATATGTGATACACTGTATACTAAGTGCTATATAGGGAGAGAGGAGCAAGGATAACATGCCAAGAGAGAGAGAGAGAGAGAGAGAGAGAGAGAGAGAGAGAGTGAGTTGGTATTTCATGGAAGGCTAGGTTGCTATGGGAACAAGACATGGTGTTTCTCTCTCTCTCTCTCTCTCTCTCCCTCTCTCTCCCACCTCTCATCCCCCCCAAAAAGTATCCTTCATTCTCCATACCCCTTTCCTCCCTCTTTCTTTCCACTGTGTCCCTCAAGTTTCTCATGTCCCCGTCCCTTTTCCCTCGCTTCCCCCACCTGCATCTCTCCACCTCTCCTCCCTCCCTCCTTCTCCTTCCGTCTCTCACTTTCTGTCTCTCCCACACATTTTAGCACTTTCACCTCCTCTTTTTCTCTCCCTCTGTTGTTCTCTGTCCAGTTCTATCCTTCTCTACCTCTCTCGTCCCCCTCCTCTCCCTCTGATCATCCCTCTCTTTAGCGCTCACTTCTATTCTTTTCTCGGTTGTCATGGCAATAGGCTGGGGGCGTGCAGGAGAGAGAGAGTGCGAGAGGGAGAGAGTGGGCGTTTCGGAAGTGACATCTCTTGGGCAGTAACCTTGTTTCCTGTATGTGGAGTCGTGGGGGGGTGGATGCAGAAGATTGCAGCAACAGCGACGCCATGTGGAGTTAGGTGACAGGTTGCAGTGCAGTAGTGCAGATTGGAGCGTAGGCATGGCAAAACACGTCCATTTACACTTCTGAACCGCAAAGCTTAAGTAACTTGCTAATCTGCTAAAAGATGATATGCTTTTATTAAATCACAGCCATGAGGGGAATTTATGACCCACATATTTTAATCATATGCATTTTTTTGGTCCTGAAGTGAGTGTGGACATGTCCATTCACACTTCTAAAGCGTTGAACTTGATATGCTAAATGCTAATATGCTTTTACACAATAACACCTTTGCTAGAAAGTCATGACCCCCACGTTTAATGCTGAAATGCAGTGTCTCTGGCACAGAATGAGTGAAGGGATGGGTGAACATGTGCCCAGTCCCACATCTAAATAATATAACCTATTATGCTAACAGCTAAATATGCTAATAGCCTTTTGTAGAGTTACTGCCATAACAGAAACCTTTGAATCTCAACTTTCATACTGAAATACAGGTTCTCTGCCCCTGAGTAAGCAAAGGTATGGCACTTGTCCAGTCACAGTTCTAAACAGTAGAATTTAATATACTAATAGCTAAAGATGCTAATGTGCTTTTAAGTCGCAGTCCTGCTAGAAACTTATGACCCCATTTTGTGATGTTGAAAAGCAGGATCGTGGCCCCAGGTGAGTGAAAGCATGGCAAATGTGTCTGTTCAAAGTTCTGAACAGTGTAACTGTAACCTGCTAATATGCTAGTATCTAAAAATGCTAACACACTTTTTAAATCACAGACAATGCAGAAATGTATGTATTTATCTTTGACGTTCTCTGTTCCTAGGGTTATGGTTTCTCTTGACCTCACTCTATGACACATCCTCAACATTTGCAGACCAGATGTAAGGTCATATTACATCTCGGACAGAAACTGTGCAGCTAGACACCAGACGGCCGTTACGTTTTTCTTTTTTTCTGTGCTTTACCTGCAGCCATCCAGAAAAAGCATTCAGAAACTCATTCAGAAAACCTACACCGCCTTGTTCTTGTCTCTCTCTCACTCTTTGATGGTTGTATAATAAATATTGTAACGATATCTGTTAATACAGGAAACAGCCATCGTGTGTGTATTGTGCCTCAAAAGTGGCCTTCCTCGTATTTGTGCCTTTTTAGCCCAGGGCATCCAGAGCTGTACTATGATTATTTTTAGCCTGGGTTTTAGAGCGCAGCGACGTGGATAATCAACCTTACCCCCCAACGGGCTCACTAATGACAACGTTGAGTAAGTCTGACCCGTTTCAGCGTCAGCTTTTTTCTCCCCTCCCGCCCCCACAAACTGCACAATACTACTGAGACAGCAACAGATTCTCCGTACAGTGGCAACATTCTGCCTGTGGTGTAAGACTCTCTATTAGAAAGGAGGCACAGTTTGTCCTAAACTGACCTTTGCTTCTTTTTGTAGTAAACTAGCTGGGGATTTTGCCATTTTTAGGGGTCCCATTATTCTAACGTTTGTCCCCTAATGACATCCAAAGCCTCAAAGTGTAGGTGACAAAACTGCATGACCTACTGGGTCTAATGTACTACGCATTCTATTGCAAGTCAAATCAAGCGTGTTTCTTGGTTTGTACCTTGGTTCTATGTGTAGTGAATTACGATATATGAAACAAAAGTGGATGAATTGATTAGATAGGTCATAAATGGGTCTAGATTTACTGGATCACTGGAAAACCTGTCTAATTATATGCAAACAAAATACACGGCAAGACATTAACTGTAGAACTGTAGTCCTAAATTGATGAATACCCAGCTAGCTTACTACATAGAGCTGTGTTGAAACAGCATTTTTAATAATCACCAACAACTCAGACATTCAGTTAATGGATTGGATTCACTGAAAAAGAATTATGGAATTTAGTCACTGCCAGTTCACACCTGCTATCTAGGTCTCCCCAGAGACAATGTAGGAGGACCAGGTCAATGGCAAAAAAATTAATGATAAAGTTTGTAATGCTCATCATGGCCTCTGTTCACGAAGTCCTGACCTTCAATAATAAAACCCAACCTGACTTGCTGATAAAGCTGCAAGGGTCCCCCTCGTTTTGGTGATATGCACAGTAGCATAAGGTGAAAATACATGTTTTCAAATAGTTATATAAATAGTTATACACTATTTATGATGTTTTGAAGTTTTACCAGTGATGCAAGTGTTTTGAGGGTTTTGAGAAAGAGATTTGGGTTTGAGAGTATTTGGGTCTTCTGTGACTTGTGGGTAGGAGGCATTGGAGTGGACAGATTTTCTTTTAAGGACTTTGGTCTCACCATCACACAATGCTACCAAGCTGGGAGGGTGGGCAGTAGTACATGCGACCCGTGAACAACCACATCTTTTCAAACTGTAGCTAATGCAGGGTCACTGGAGCCTAACATGCCTTTTGAAAAATGCTAATTTTGTCAGTTAACAAGTTAGCAAAGAGTGCTGAGTGATGGAAATGCTACCCACCCAGAGAGAGCGAGGCCAATTATGCACTCTTGCACTCCCAACCAATGCTTAAGCATTTTAAAAGTACGTTCAAAATTTCAATGAGCTGAAGTTTTGAGCTGCCTTTTGTTAGCCATTTGTCACCCACCATCATTCCTAATGCCAGCGTGCCACAAGGGGTCTATACTCAGCTCGCTCAGCTCTATACTCTCTATACAAAAAACTCTCAAAATCTATCCACCACAATCCTCTAATTCATATATACAGACAACACTATTATTGTTGCACTGCTCAATTCTCTGCATATTAACGTTCTGTACTCATTTACATTTAGGCATTTAGCTGACGCTCTTATCCAGAGCAACTTACAAGGTTATTCGTTTTACAGGTAGGCCAGTGCAGTGTTAGGAGTCTTGCCCAAGGACTCTTATTGGTGTAGCTCAGCATTTGCTACCTAGACTGGGATTTGAACCCCCGTCTCCCACATGGGGTGGTAGCTCTCTGGTGGGTAGTGGTGTTAACCGCTGAGCCACACCAACCACGTGTACTCCCCCCCGCCCTGCCCTCCGGGGGAAAAAAAAAAAAACACTGGTCCATCTCAACAGTCTTATCATCATACGGAGAGAAAGTAGAGATGGTGGGGTACTTCAGATACATTACCATTATGCCCAACAATAACCTCAGGTTTAATCAGCATACCACGGACATCTAGAAACATTGTCAACAGTCAACAGAGACTTACAGCCATCTGTAATCTGAAACATCTGTCTGTTCACCCCCATTTCCTTCCTTCTCCTGTACCATGTAAAATGTATACATTTTGTCATTTTGTCATTACAGCTTCTGGGCATTTTAGGCGTGCTAATCTATTTCTTTTGTCTTTTGTTTTGGTTGTGTGACCCCTGTAATCCTGTATGTATGTATTTGTACTGTTTTGTATTTTATATGTTTATATGTGTACAAACTCTTTTTTATCATCTTGGACTCTGCAGTATGTGAATGAAGACTTGTCTTGGTGTCACCACATTTATTTTCTAGTCTCGACTGAATCCAACCACTGTTTGTACAGTGGTTTAGCACTAAAGATTAGCACTAACGCATGCTGACTTGTACTCAAGAACATCATAGGTTATACTATGTCCACAGTATAAAGGAAATATAAATTGTTATGCCGTAATCTTTGTAAAATCCATTTAAACATATTAAATGTGGAGAAAAAACACAATGTGAATTAACCTCTAAATAGCTAAACGTTTAAATTGTCCATTTTGTATCGTTCTACTGAATTTCACAACCCTGTGATTAGTAGTTGTTGGTTTCCTTTCTGCTATTTCAAGATGTTTTAACTAGGTAAATAGATTTGGTTAAATGTTGGTATACTAGCAGGTAGCCTAGATTATTTGTTGCTGTTCAACCTTTAAAATGAAGTAATTAAAGCATTCTGTCCCAAAGGTAACTAGTCAAGTTTGTGTAGCCAGACAGATGTCATGACTGGGGAGATTTTTGTTCATATAGTAGGTCTGTTCCGTGTAAATGGCTTTTTACTAAACGTAACAGGCTTGCATAACTTATGTTAATATTGTTTGCTAATCAGAACTAAATTGGTTAGTTATGTTCATTAGTAAGGTTGGTGCCTACAGTAGTTTGAGTAGCAAGTTTAAAATGTATTGTGCAGTATTGTGTTGAACAGGAGGCAGGTGATCCAAACAGGTAAAATGAATAGTTTGCTGATCTTTCATTTCAGTCAATCAGAAAGTATGTTGATATATTTTTGATATCTGACAGACAGTCAAGTAAATATATTGGCTTTATTAAAGTATCAAGACAGAAACGTACAGGCTGTTGTTTTTTGACTTTTAATGACTTTCATATTCATATGGACACTTGGTAGGATTTTTGTTTAGATTGGCTCATGATCTCGACCTCTCCACAAAGGTGGTCTTGACAGCCTTACTATAAAGGCATGCTTGAAGTTTGTTTGCGAGATTCTCTGGATGGAGAACTCCCACTCTCTGAATTTTTCCAGGTTTCGGTTTCAGCTAGAGGATGCTCACAAGAGAGTCCAAAATGAAGGGGAGTCAGTCAAGTTTCTGAGTTGTGGTGCTTGTGTGCTGGTTTCTGAAAACTCATTCCTGTAGAAAAATGAAAAGATAGAGTATTATAATTGATCTTTTGATATACAGTTCAGTGCAAAGTCAGAGATTTCATTGATTATTTCATTTCCAGTTAAAATGGCATTTGTGTGCAAGTTTTTTTAATGTCAGGCTGAAAGCAAAAAATATAATAACATTTTTTCAGCATTTTTGTGTGCACATATTCCTTTATTAAAGATTCCATTCTTTTTGGGAAACTTCAATTCACTTTTTCCACAGAAATCTGTGAAATATTTTTCCACACTTTCAAAGTTCAGTCTTAGAAGTTGGTTATTTTCTCATGGTCCATCCAAATGAATCAACTGCTTCTAATCATCCATTCAAAGTCTGAACTTTAGGTGGTCAGTCCATTGTTCAGCTTATGTCTTTGCCTTAGAAGTGGTGTTCTTGTAAGTACTGTTTATCTGATGGTTACAGTTTTGGTGGTCTAGCAAGTCTTTTCTCTCTATCTTTATTTTATTTTTTTGGAACTCCAGGTTTGAACTAACCTAGACAGTTTGCTTCCATTTATTTTGTACTTCCTACACACCAGTAATACAAAAAGCAAGCAAGCAGGCTCGCGGTAGACTGGCTATAATTGGTTTACCCATAATGCTGAATGTTTTCTGGAGGAGTTCAGTGTTCCAGTGAAGTTCCTTTTATGATCTGATCAGATTCCCCACATTTCCCCTCTAGTAATTCACTAAGTGCACAACTAGGAGTTTAAGACACCTAAGATACAAACTAACAACAAGATGTGATTTCCAGTAAGCACCGCAGACGAGATGCAAATGGCTTAACTCATGTTTTGTGGTGAGAAATAGAGCAGGGCATTCAGCGCTTGAAGTCTATGAAGCCACACAGTATTTATCATGTGCTGTTATTAATTTATTATGCTCATAATGAAGACAAAAAAGAGTTTACGTTCTGAGGACAGAACACAAAGCAAGATCTGAAGGGCGCAGGGTGTATCCTCCTGCTGGCTGGTCACTTTTTTCAGGGCCGAGCTGAGCTGGACATGACGGGCAATTTCCAAAGCAGAAGAGATTTTGCCTGGCTTGGTGTCAAGTGGACAGCATGGCCCTCTGTAGTGGGTCCTGTTGTATCATCCTCCTGTGAGGACACTGGTCTCTGAGGGTCCACCCAAAAAAACGTCTGTCATAACATTAAGCAAACACTTTAAATTGAACTTTAAAATAACTGTATTCAAAGTTATACGACATAATGATAATATTGCCATCTCTGACACTGGACGTATGTGATCACATTAGATGGGACATTTACATATAATTGAAATGCATAAATTTGAAGTTTTTTGACCTAATTAATATTATGAACCATATTCAAAACGAGCTTTGCATATATTATTGTTACATGTTAATGTCTTTGAAAGCACATGAGAAATTTTAGCAGGCGCTCGGTTATATTAACTATGGAACTGCATACAGAAAATATATATTAACTGTTTAATATATATTTATATGGGTGAGTACGAAGAAACTGAGAGTCCTGAGAGGATCAAGATGGTTGTCAAGTGTGCAGAAGTGATTTGTGCTGGATAGTGGGCATTCGGAGGATGGGTAGGCAGAAGGGAGGAGTCTGGGTCAAAGCACTGTGGCTTCATGAGCTGGAGTAAAAGTGGAAAACACATCTCTGTAGGCTGTAAAAGAGCTCAGAGAAAGGGGTAAAAGTATCAGAAGCTGCAGTAGTCTCTTTATGACTTTGACTATGACTATGGAACTGCATACAGAAAATATATATCCACTGTTCAATGTCCATAATGTTAATATTTTATGTGAACAGCACAAGAAGCAATAACATAATATCACAATTCGATTTTCTGTGTTGCATTTGCTATTAGTTTTTATACGACAAAGGTTCATGAAATGTATAGCTTAAGTAGGTGTGGGGGCAATATGTCAAAAATTATATATCATGTTACTTTAAGATTCAGATTCTCACAGTACACAATATGCATCACAATATTTAGCTTTTCTGAAAGTTGAAAAAAAACTTACAGTAATCTTTTTAGTGTACTAAGTGTACTGCACTAAATTAAACAGGCCTAATTACGCTCTCTGTCATGCGCCCGTCAAGCCCTACACAGGCTATACCGCCTGTGAACTCCATTTCCCAGAACCCCTCGGATCACCATGTGACCTCTCGCTCACAGACGGCAGCCAATCGCAGAGCAGCATCGCCGGAGTACTGATTGTTCACACCTGGAGCTAGCTCTTTATAAGCTGTTCAGTCTTTCTGCTCCTTGTGAAGCACTGTTCCTGTTTAGCAGTACTTACCAAGCCTTTATTTTTCCTGCTTCGCTTTATTTGGTTTTCGGATCCCTTGCCCTGTTTTTTGACTACGACTCTGGTTTTTGTCCTTCGTTTGTATTGTTTGCCGGTTCCTGACTTCCTGCCTGTTTTGACCTTGCTTTTGTCTGTGCCCTCTTCTAAATAAACTTTTAAGCCTATCCGCGCAGGTCCTGATTTGCCCGACCAGACACTTTCTTTGTAATGGAACATGTAGTCAGTGTTCTTGAAGTACTAATAATATCCATGATATGCTCAGAAAATAGTATTGTGGCGTTAAATGTAAAATATTGTTATATTGCCGAGCCCTGGAAGTGGGAGGTGAAGAGAGACAAGAACAGAACTGTCTGCAGCCACTTTCATTGAAAACAAGATAAGTACACTTAGATTTCCCACTGAGTTTGTAAGTAAGCTCTAAAAAATAAATTAGTAAAGGCGGGTGAGTCATTAAAGAAGGTGAGCAAACGGCATTTACAGTGTAAATGTGGCTGCCCTCTGTCCTGCTTGTACACTGTGAAATATTGGAATCTGCCAGTTTTTCAAAACCCAACAAGGTCGTCAGTTCTGACTCTGTTTGGCTGTCCACTTGAATGCATGTCCATGCACTGTTGTTATCAGTCCGTCATGGAACAAACTGTTTCGGAAAATTGCCTGCACTGTTTGTTGGGCCGATGTAAGCCACTGTGTTACCTGCAACAGTTGCCCACAATGCATGATAACAACGGTATGCTGTTCGCCGTAGTGCATGTCAGGCTGCTACTTGTCAAAGTAGGCATTGCTTGACCTGGGATTATAGGATTATCAAAGCAGAATATAAAGTGTATTTCCTCAGTTGTGATCTTCCTCCCTGCTGTTAGCTGGTTAGCTTCTTGTTACAACAAAATTTTAGGCACGGAAATCCCTGGGTGAGGAGGATGAAACTCTACAGTCCTGAGAGAATCAAGAGGGTTGTCAAGTGTGCAGAAGTGATTTGTGCTGGATAGTGGGCATTCAGAGGCAGAAGGGAGGAGTCTGGGTTAGAGTGCTGTGGCTTCATGAGCTGGAGTAAAAGTGAAAAACACATCTCTGTAGGCTGTAAAAGAGCTTGGAGAAGGTGTAAAACTGTCAGAGGCTTCAGTAATCTCTTTATGACTTTCTCTCCTTGGTCACAGATGACACGGACCAGAGACGTGACAGATTAAGAAGCACGTTTAAGGCCATATGAAACTCCAGGGCTAGTATAATGTCATCAGATTTCAAATGAATGCTATGGTTATATGTTGTGGAAGGAGGATCTGCAGTGTCCCTGAGATGCTCAAGTCATTTTGGGAGTCCTTCAGTATTTTAAAAGAAGAGTTCGTAATAGTACTCTGCAAAAGCCAGAAACCATTTGTTTATTCCATATCCAGGAAAAAAAAACTATTAAGCACACATAATTCAGTTTTCAGTGTCATAGAAATTGTTTGAATGTTCTGCTAAATTTTTGCTTATGCTTTTTTTCCATGACTTTGTACTTAATTACTGTTTTGAATGGTCACTTACTTTTGCGCAGTGCTGTATTTGGTTCATGTTATTTTCACTGGTGAAGGCTCACTGTGTTTCCTGAGCTGTGAAAATATTTCGTTTTCTTGCCTTTAACACCTGTGGTTACTTGTTCATGCTGAGCGAATGTAGCTATTTGGCTAGCAGCAAGACAGTAATGCAGGATGTGCCAGTGAAATGTGAAACTTTCACACACATGAGGTGATGGAAAAAGCCTTTCTTCTTTTATGATCCTGTTTTGTTTCTTTCACTTTTTACATTTTTGGATGCATTTTTGGACTCATGAACGTATAGGGCTAATTGGATCAATGCTCTGTTCAAGACATGTTTTATGTTGTTGATAATTGATGCTAAATGTTTGATTTGTAGAATCAAAAATGTATAAATCTCAAATGTCAGTTTTTCAGTTTGATTATGTGATTATATTAAAAAATAAATGAATACACAAATGTGACTCGAAAATATGAATTGTGACTCGAAAGTTTTGAATTGTGTAAAAACTTCAAAAATTTGTGGAATTTTATGGAATACACTAGATGTTGAAACGCTGCTATGAGGATTTGATTGCATTCAGCCACAAGGTCATTAGTAAGGTCAGTAACTGATAGGTCAGTTTTATCACCCCAGAGAATGCAGTTCCACTGCTCCACAGTCCAAAGCTTGATAGATGGACTTAATATCCATCTAGTTTAGGCTATGGGTTGGGCATGGTGACCAATGTAATGTGAAACTGTTTATTGGAAATGTTTTTTTAATGCTGGTTGTACAAGGTGTGTGTGCAATCAAACAGCTGTGGGTGCAACTTACAGTAGTTACAGTAGCAAATATAAGTCTTAATATTTATTCTTGATATTATTAGTGTTGTTTGGATAGTTTGTCACTCTCATGATGTTTTTCTCTCTGTCTCAACTCAGATGCGAGGTACGCTGTTCCCCCCTCCTATCGCCCCCAGGCCTCATACGCTGCTCCGCCTTACGAGCATCCTGGCTGGAATCCGCGCATGATCCCTGGAAATCAGCTCTACATGTTGGACCAGGAGGAGGTACCGTAGCACTCTGTTATCTACTGACTGTGGGTAGTGAAGTTTAGGGCTGCACAATATGTGCAAATGAGCCCTCCATTAAATGTTAACAAATTTGTTTACATTTTTAAGATTTATTTTTATATTCATTCTAACCATGCTGCAGGTGAGATTGTGTATGTGTTTTAATGAATCAAGGCACACGTGTGACCCAACACATTTAAATTAATGTATATATCTATAGATATCTATATGTATCTATGTATGTATGTATGTATGTATGTATATATATATATAAATATGTATCTTTCTCTCTCTCTCTCTCTATATATATATATGTGTGTGTGTATATATATGTATATGTACACATACATAGATAGATAGATAGATAGATAGATGGATAGATAGATGGATAAAGATTACCAGACCATTTACCACAATAAATGATGATAAATTTAGACTGATATGGGTAATATTTATTGAGCTACGCATACAGAAGTAGTGTCTCTCAGTATGGTGTCGGGCCGCCGTGTTTGCTAACGCAACATACCAGACGTCTCAGCATGGAGTTGTAGAGGATCCTAATGGTGTCCTGTGATAATCCATCCCATGCAGCTTTAATGTTCTCGCACAGTTCCTACAGATTGTGCGGTAGGGGTGGAGGTGGAGTGACACCAGGCCTTCTACATATGACACGTGACAACAAACCGTTCATCTTGGTGCTGACCACAGTGCTTCCACACACAGATTCATTGGTCATCTGCATGGCCAAGCGTGATACTTGAATCATTTGCATGCCTCATGATGTCAAGCGTACACAGCAAGTCTCATTCCTGTTGGTTGATTCCTTCGGGGTGCAGCCTGCAATATCACAATATCTACCGTCATGTTCACACAGTAACCTTACTAGGATCTAAATATGTGAAATTGGAAACGTGCAGCCCTTTTGCCTCTTGTGATGTTTTGTTTTGTTGTCATACAGCTGTCATGGTCATCACACTATAGCAAAAGCCACATTGCAAATGCAAAAGCTTCATCTGTGAATCAGTAGAGTGAACATTAATGTCCAATTTTATACTGAGCATTCCGGCTTGTATCGGCCTAGACTATACAGTGTAGTTGTATTAAGCTTGGGATCGACTAAAAATCTGGTTTATGCTTGAGGCATCCTAAATGATGTCTCACAAACACACACATGCCCCCTGCATACAGTCATGCAGGACCATTTCATTGCTCTAGTTTAGTCTTTTAATTTAAATAAAGTGACTTAAAGCATCTAAATATTTGTGCAAATTGATAATGGCAAATGGAAAGGACTGATTTTGAGTTCTCATTTTGATGCAAAGCAGCATCTAGTGAGACATTTCAGTTCAAATACAAGTTTAAATTGAGTTCTGCAAATGTATCTGAGACAGATCTATAGAAGGAAGATAGAAAGAGATCCAGAAGGTAATAAGAATGTTTTTAGGGAGCCGCGCTGGTTATTAAGAGTCAATCTGAGTCAAACTTTTAAGGATCACTCAATGGGTAGAATAAATTGCTAGCACAAAAAAGGAAAGCAGGGTGAATTCAAAGAAGCAAAAACATTAAAAAGTTAATTGAAATCAGGACAGACACTGAGGCAACCACGGAAATCCTGACCGGGGACAGCTTTTCATGAAAAGGAAGAGTGAGTGAAGGGGTTCAGTAGGTCACTGCAAGAGGCTTACACTAATAAAAAGACAAAGAAAAGTTACAACATTTGAAATGAAGAAGAAATTCTGCACATTTCTGATCACTGTTCAAACTGTAGCAAATTTGTGAATTGATCAAATTACCATGTTAAGCTCTGTCAAATGGAATACATGTTCATAGATCAGAGGATTTGCACAAACTTAGGGAGCCAGTTTGAGCGCATGCTGTCTTTCAAGCAAAATGGGAACATACTGTACCAAATACAAAGAAATTCAGAAATTCATGCTCACAGATTCTCCTTTTCATTCAAACTGATTTACTAATAATATCATTTGTAATGAAAAATCGTGTATTACATTCAGAGGGAATGCAAAACAGAAGCTTTTTTACCAGTGTTCTCAGACTTTTGGTAATGTCATATAAACACCCACCAGAAACAAGCTGAGAGATCCAGCACGTCAAAATGAGGAGAGCACAAGCACAAGTAAAAGGGTAGATTGTACTGGAAAAACATTTTACAGTCATTTTCACTGCCTTTAAGTGGCACAGCAATATTCTCCTATGCCCCTGTGTGCAAAGTCTCACAAGTGCTGCCTACAATATACTAACTGCTGATCAGACACTAACTTCTTGTTCTAGAATGCAGAATTAGTAATGTTGAAGTAACATTATCCTATGTAGTGTGACCTGGTATCATTAGTATAGTGTAGTAACTCTGTGTTTCAAATGTTTTATAGGGCATTTAATGTTAGTTCGGTACAGACTGGCAGTATAAAATCACTACTTCCCCCCCAGCTATCAAAGCATCCTGTTTATCCTTTTAACACTGGTAAAATTTCCAGTAAGGACATGTACCAGCTTCTTGTTTGAATTTTCCTGTTCCACCAAGCTGTGGACGAGAAGCTGAACATTTGCACCAGAATGTAATGAAAAAATCTGTTGAAAAATTTGGTGAATAAAAAGCTGATTTCAGCCGTATCGTTTTATGAACAAAAAGCAGTAATAATTCCACCTGGATAAAGTTTTCTGCACCAATAAATGTGGTACAGTCGAACATTTCAACAAGGATTCCCCTGCTTTCTATCCCCCCAACCACATTCAAACTACCACTTTAATGGAAAACCAGAAAATGTGAAAGGCACCCTCTACAGAGATTGAGTGGTTTGTCTGTTCTGAGCTACACTGCAGTTCTACACAGCAACCTCCCTTCGAAGATAGATATAAAGCTCCAGTATAGATATAAAGGGCTCCTTCTAAGCTAATACAACGCAGTGGTTTGTAGTTACAGGTAATTCTACATTAATTAGAACATTCATTCATTTATCTTCTGAGCCCTTTGTCTTTCTGGGTTGTGGGTTGTTAGAGCCAATCCCAGCGCTCATTGGGCAGAAGGCAGGAAACACGCTGGACAGGCCTCCAGTCTGCCACAGGGAGAACATGCAAACTCCACACAGTATGGACAAACCCATGCCCTTCATGCTGTGAGGTGACAGTGCCCCCCGCTGCTCCACTGTGCCACCCTAATGAGAACAACGTTTATATTTTATTCCATTTCTGATTGTAGATCCCAATTAAACAAGATTCTAGTTTCAAAGTATTAAAGTTTAAATGTAAAATGCCAGATTTTCAGTGTGGTCTCTGATTTTTCAACTGTACCTGGTCCAGCTAACAGCCTGGTACATTGTTTGTTGTCGCACAAAGGCTTAAAATAACACTAAAACATAGACATTTTCTTTTTATGCTTTTATTATTTTCAGAATATGGCAGTTGTCCACACAAGCTAGGAAGTTAATCGCACCAGCCAGCTACATACCCTATAGGGTAACCTACGAGGTCTCTATGTTTTTGCTGTCCCACCATGTAAACTACACTCAAAGGTCAGTAGTTATGTATAAAACCAGATAGTTTCATAATTGTGTGAATAGAAAAATAGAAGGAGGCCAATTGTTTCCCCTCTCTACTTTCAGAGAAGGTTGTTTGCTGTTCATGAAAAAGACCACTCCTGCCTTACTGGCTTAATGCTATGCAGTGGATGCAGTCATAATGCTTAGAGTTGCTAGTGAACACATACCACAAGACCTTACTCACACCATGACGAACCATGCTGTTTACATGTTTTTAGCAATTTTTACTTACACTGTCATATGGCTTAGTTATATATATATATAGTCTTAGTCAGGACGTATTTAGTATAACTCTTCCCTGGTTCAGCCCCGGTGTAGTTGTAATGAAAGTTTATGTAATTGCAAACCTCCACATGTTTTTCAATTATGATGATCATTTTTGTAGCTTCTGTGCTAGCACATCCTGCCATGCGTTTTCCATATTTACAAGCAACACTGTAACATAACTCTGCCTAGTTATTTATTAATGCAGTGTAAATGGTTTCTGATGTGAATTTTAATATGCATTAAAGATGTTTCTGGGGGAGCAGATGGTTCTAGCTCTTCCTCTGACTTGCTACTGATAGCCAATTTTACATGACCTGTAATGTGGATAAGAGCTATTGACACAGGGAGTGCTGAGAGTTCCATCAATCAGATGCCTATTCCTGTCTAATTGTATCTGTTTGCTGTGTTTTCAGATAAGGCTACACTTTGAATAGATTTGAATCGGTCATGACAGGCTAACGACTCTCACCCCTGTAAAGATGGGCAGGATGAAATATTCATGGTTGCCACTTATCACCTAGAGGGGACAGTCAGTCAGTCCCGTGCGTTTGTGTGTGTTTGTATGTGTGTTTGTGTGGGAGTCCTAGCTTAGAGTTTTGTTGTGAATGACAGCTGCATTGAGAGACCGCAGGATTTTTTTTTCATTGATAGTTTTCTTAGTGTTTGGAGACTTCTATTTCAGTCTATGTCTTGCACCATACAGTCTGAAAAAATCTGTCTTTTAATAATATTGCAATACCTTTAAATGTTTATATTTAACACAAGAACTAAGAAGTTGTATTTTTTTTGATTGATGCCGACAGCACATTCAGTTTCCAAATGCTTACGAAGTGTAAAAAGAGAGAGTTGATGCAGCACAGAGGAACATGAACCTCTCCCAACGTTTTATTTGTATTGCTGACATCAAATTCAATAGGCATATAGTTTTCAAAAAATTGTTCAACCGTTCAAAAACAATTTCTCAGCTTTTTGTGGGCCATGAACCATAAACTATACATGACCTTCAAGCAGTCCCAGTCAGGCCATATATATACGTTAAGTTGGGCTAGTAATATGTAGTATGTTTGTAAGTCAGCTAAGATAATGTTTCTGTTGTATTTGTTGCATTGTTTATGTGAAATGCAGTGCTGTGTTTGATGTTTCCAGTGGGTGGATCTGTGATTTTAGGTTAGCAGTTAATTACTGACCAATAACAGTTGGTAATCAGTCAGAAGAATTTTCCAAAATTCACATTCCTAGTTACTAGCAAATAACAGAAGTTTGTAACCACCAATTAGCATTGTGCAGACTACATGTCTACCCCAGTAACTTACATTAGCAGGCGACAGTGAAGCAGATTACCAGTCATTTTCTATGGAAAGATGGCACATGACTCGTAGCTGTGACTCAGCTAGCAACAGGTGACACATTGACTGGGCTTAAAGTTGCATATTGAGTTTTTATCAACTAAATGTAAATCAGTTAAGATGTGAAGAAGTGATAAAACTATTGCAATAAATTTCCCTGATGAACTGCACGCACACACTGCCTATGGTCCAAGTCTGTAATAGGCTTGTCCTTTCTATTCCCTTATAATATTCCCAAAAAAAGGAAACTGTAGTATTCCCATTTTCTTTAGCTGAAGCTAAGAGCTGGTGAGGACGTGGTGCATGATGGGATGCAGTACACCACGAAGATAGCTCCCCCCTGTATACTAGAACATCTGACTAGAGTAGAACACCATCCGGGTATCTTGCACTATCTGTGCACTACAGATCTTCAGTTTGGTTGCATACTACATACTACTTTTAGGTAGATTTAGTACACGAGTAGTATGTAGGATGCCATTTTGAATACAGCCTAAGAAGAGTAAATATAAAATTTCTTTTTGTAGCCTTTATAGAAAAGGTTGTTTTGATGATGCTGACTATTTTTCAGCTATTCAGTGCACAAAAATTGGATCACATAGTCATTGTGATATCCAGCAGCTTTATTTTATGTCCCTTTCTTGTAGCCCTTATGACCAGTTTGGTTCAGGCAGTATGGCTTGTTGATTGACACTGCTGGGAATAATTTATATAATATGACCTAGTGCTTTTATTGATGGAACCTTCTACTCTGGGTTGGTATAGCATAAGGAATCATACACCTAGAAGACCAGTTCAGTAGTTAACCTTTCAGTCCTGAAGGATCAGTCCATAGTAGTTTGGTGATTGTTTTCTCCATGCTGGCCTGGACACCTCTGCTGTACCATCCAGTGTTGCTAGCTACTTTTAGGAAATCACCAAACTGGGCCGGACTAAGGCCCTCCAGGAATGGTGCTGAACACCACCATATGCATCGAAACCCCAGGTTGTGCCGTCATGCCCTTTCGATGTCATAAGGGGGAGCAAGAGAGCCATAGGTGTTGTCCTGCCACTCTGCTTGACTTTAATTGATGCGTAGTGACAGCAGCCTGTAATTTGACTGCACATGCTGCAGGCCCCAGCGCATCCGCTGCACGGTTCTCATGCACCTCGGTGCTGCTGCGACGCCCTGTTAGACAAGCAGTGAGCCAGGCCCAAAGAACAGTTCTTTTGGCTGTGTGTGAGTGGGAGGCAGCCATTCTTGTAAGCTGGCCCTGTGCTATGCTATTGAATTAGGAAGAATAACTAGTAAACAGAACTGGTCTCCGTGGCCGCTCTCTTCGCTTTTCTGCACTCTCCCCCATATGCTGCTGCTGCTGGCCGTCATGGCAAATTGAATCATTAGTGCGGACACAGGCGACGGGAGGGCCGTGGTGGGCTTTTGCCCGTAGCTCCCGTTGTCACAGTGCATAAACGCATGGCTCATAAGAATTGCCAGCGTTTGCTTACACATTCATGACCCATTGGGAGCCCGTTCTAGAGGGTGGGGAGAGGAAATTATGCAATGGCCTTCTTGGATGAATCACCCCACAATATCAAACTGTTAGATTGAAGTGTTATTTGATGGGCTGAAAAGACTTTGTCATTCATCCGGGATTCGACTGCCTTTTTGTTGGTTGAATCACTGTTCTGCGAAGAAAGTAATACTGCAATTTGTTATCACAGGCGGTAAGTCACAGGATGTGATAGACGGAACAGGTTTCATAATTAGAATAGTGAGGGTATTTTTGAGGGTCTTTGAAATCTTAATCGTGACCTGCCTGATAATAGGGGTGCTCAGTCAGAATTGGCCAGTTTAGGATTTGGCCTATATTCGTTTTTGTTTGTAACCGCATCTTCCCACCCACTTGCTAGGTTTCCCCATGACACGATGCCACAAGGCTGGGAGCGCCACTGCATCTTTTCATACTGCTGCTAACACGTCATTGGAGAGTTCTGCATGCTCAGAGGAGAGCACTAACTGCCTATTCTGTTACACCAGCTGTAAGATACCCATGTTGGCTAGCATCATACTGAGTGATGGAGAGAGAAGGAAGGCCATCCTGTCCACCTTGAGACCAATTATGCTGTCTTGGACTGTTAACAACAAAAGGCAGTGGCATTGCTCAAAATCAATCTTGCGACCTTGTTGCAGTTTTATGGCAAAAATAATCAGCCAGTTTAGTAAGCTCACTCTGCATCTGAACGCTGTAGCTATACTGTGCCAGGTCTGGCATAGCCAGTTATGGTTTCAGAACAAGAATATGCATCTGGAGACCACTTTTGCTGCTTGCTTGCTTGGTTGATAGACTTTAGTCCCTGCTTTTCTAACACAAGCAAAACAAGCTATCTAGCTAACGCCCTCTAATGTCACTGTTTTTCCTTTACAAGATCTGTGTTACTGCAGTGCTGAGAATGATCCACTACCCAAATAATGCCTGTTCTGTGGTGGTCCTGTGTTGGTCCTGACTATTGAACAACGGGGTAAAGGGGGCTAATAGAGCATGCAGAGAAGCTACAGTCTGAGAAGGACGACAGTCTGTAGTTGTAGAGCTGATAAAATAAAAAGAGTGTAGATACAAGGATGTGTACTTAATGAAGGGCCTGTTGGTGTATGCATGTATTTTTTGGAAGGACTTTTCAGCCATTATGATTTTCATTACACATGTGGGCTTTAATTCATTTAAAATAACAGTTTCCCATGTTGAAAGGCAATGTTGGTTTATGTTTTTATATTGTTCACTGCTGTTGCAAATACAATTACTGGAAATATGTTAGCATTCATTTGATATATTTTATATGGCTATAAAAATGTTAGTAGGCCATTCTTTGTCTTCTGTTACATGTATGGTTGCTGTTCAGAATGCTTTGTCTAAAATGAGTGCACATCTGTTTGTGTGTTAGGGCAACCCACCAGCCTATGTCTTGCATATCATGCATTCGTTTGGCTTGGCTTGGGTAAAATGAGCATTGTTAATATGCATCAAATAATGTTGTCTTTGATGCATGTTGCTTTAAATGTAAAAAAGTAAAAATGTAAAGATCAGCCATAGGCTTGTTTAGCTGTAAAGAAACAGGAATTGGTATCAACCATTAAAAATAATAATTACAATCCCTATCAGATACATTTGAAAACAGATTTATGCACATCTGTAGGAGATTTTCAAAGAAGCCTAAATGTGAAAATTGTACATGCGTCTGATTTTAATGCACAGTTGACAGCTCCTTCCCAGCTGAAGCACTATCCTCCAGAGTGTACTAAAACAGCAGCATTAACCTGTCAGCAAATGTGATGCTGATTTAAGCAGACAAGTCCTGACTCTTCTCGTTAGCTCCCGGGAGCTGGTCCTTGAGTAGCGGGTCTATGGGTCTAGGGCAAGCAACGAGGCCCAGGCTGCTGGGCACAGTGCCGGTCAGACAGGCCGGGCAGTGATCGATTAGCGCCCCGAACGGATTACACACCTGCCGATCCATCGCCCTCCCCACACACCCCCGTGCACAGCTGGGCCTGCTTAGACAGCGCTGACATATGGCAGTGCCCCCTGATGTGTTGCTGCTGCTGCTGTGCCAAGCCACATTTATAGAGCGTTATTTTCCCTCCACTTCACCACCGCACTGCTGCTGTTTGTGTGGAAACACTGTAGCAGCGGCACGCTAGCAACACGGCGCTACTTGTACAGCTGGTAACAGCTCCACTGTGGAGTAGTTAAAAGGCAGAACAGTTGGAATGAGCTCTTTCTGAGGTGAGCCAGAGATCAGAGAGTGGAGATAGAGCAAACTCGTCTTGTTCTCTAGCTCTATCTCTCTCGTTCTCGCTCCACTGTCTTGTTCCGTCCACTGTCCCCTGACATGGTTTCTGGCAGATAACATTGAGCTACATAATTGCTATCAGGGCAACACAGTACCCTGAGCCTGTTTCATTTTGGCCTCTAGTGGATCACAGGGTGCCATTTATCACAATGAAGTGCAGGTGTTCGTTCCAACATCACTCAACTACATGCATTCACATGTACCAAATGTACCCTGTGGTAGGGTACCTTCGTATGAATAGGTCCCGATTCCTTATATTGGCCCTGTTCACAACCAGTGAATGTCACCATGAGCCAGTTTTTCAGGTTCTTTTCAGTCAACCATGTTACATGCATTTACATATACCAAAATGTTGATGGCAGTGGGGTATCTCTGTAGGTCCTGATTTATTATATTTTGTATATATTAAAGATGCATTAGAACATATTAATGTCACCTTTGTCAGACAAGGGTTGTACCTTGATATAAGTACCAGTGTAAATTAATTATCAGGTGCTGGTTCTTCAAAACATATTTTTCTTAAATTATTTCATTGTGTCCTTCCAGAATTTGTTCTAGTCTCATGTGTTCACAATACCTAAATGATACCCTGGGTGGTTGGGTCTCTACATAGGGATAGATCCCAATCTTTCATGTCAACTTTGGTCAAAACAGATGCCATCACAACAGACGAATACCACCTTTGTCAGACCTTGATACAAGGGGTTTCTTACACAAATAGATTTTCAGGGCCCCTTTCATCTTTAATTGTCTGCTCAACTACATTTGATTCCAAATGTATTGACAATAAGTCTTGCCATTCAGTGTGTCCTTTTAAGATTTGTTCCAGTCTAGAAGCTGTAACTGCGCTCACATATACCTAATGTCCTGGGTGGTGGAGTACCTACGCAGGGATAGATCCCAAATTCTGAATTTTTCAGCTGTTCATTACAGATGACATCAGATAAGGTGGGTAGCATGTTTGTCAGGCACAGATTAATTCTCTGGGGGAAGTCTGGAACTGCCAGTAGGTTTATAATTTTAAGAACTTAAAGAGCTATTGACAAGTATAATTATAGCCAAAACTCTGCCATTAAACACCAGTAGGTGGACATCTTCCCTTCGATATGTGGAGAAACTGTGAATGTTTGGACATCTGGGTCACAACATCTGCCTCAAGACCAGAGCAGATGGCCTCGTCTGGTTTGAGGACTTACAAACTTACATCAAAACATTTCTGATGCATAATGCAGCTTCTGGAGATTCTTCAGCTCAGTCATGATGTGGCCAAGTGGTCCAACTGTGCCATTTTATATAGGGTTTGACAAAGCTTTTTCTTTGCCTTTTTCTTCTTCTATTCCTTCCCCTCCTTCCTCCTTCCTCTTCCTTCTCCTTCTTCTCTTTTTCTTCTTCTTGTTATTTTCTTCAACGTCTTCTTCTTCCCTGGCCACAAGTTGTTCAGCTACAATGATTTTGTTCAAGAAAAATGTTTTAAATTGAGTTGCATGAGTATTCGGTACTGCTTTTTTCTGTTCTATTCTTGTGTTTCTTGGGGGGAAAAAATAAGGAGCACCATGTGAAATTGACCCCAAATACAGTACCTGAAAATCAACTTAATCAGGAAAAATCCTGGTGTAAAAAAATATAGTTCAGGCTGAATCTGAAGAAACCAACCAAAACATCTCTAATCATGGCATTTCTCAATTTTAGTAATGCGTCTATGCTCAATATCTTTATACAACAACCAGCTTGTAGTACTAAAAGTTGAGTGAAGAGCGAATCTTCTCAATGCTAGGTTTTTATGTGGTCTATTACATAATATTTCTTTATGTAAGCACATCATCGTGATAAATGATGTGAAAATGGTATAAATTTCGATTAATTTAAAAGTCTAAGATATAAGCATAGAAGTATGTATTGATATCATTATAAAAATAAACTTTGTAGGTTACTACTAAATAAACTACACATTAGCTGAGTGATGGGAAGAGAGCGAGGGCTATCTTACCCATACTACCCATTCTATCCATCCTGCAGTGGCACTGCTTGGTTCTTCCATTGTTACACTGTCTTCCACTGTTAATCTTTTCATTGTAATGAGTTGTTTGATCGTAAGATTTGGATTGTGGTCTGAGTGTATGCTGGCACTGCACCTAACAGTAACAATCTTTGTGTCACAACTACTTTATGGTCCGTGGGTTTATAGTCCGTGGCTTTATTACTTTCACCAAGTGTTGACCCTTTGGGATGCCACAGCCATCCATGTCCAGGTGTCCAAGAGGACATAACTGGCTTCATTCTCTATAGGTGAGTAGATGGCCATTGATCTCAGTAGCTTGATGCTAGGCAATGTGGGTGTCGCTTAAATGATGTTGGAGTTGAGTTGGCGATAATTGTTCTCCTCCGATGACGTTACATTAGTGGAAGTTTGAGGAGATGCTTCACGTGACTCAGAGGAAGCACATGCTCGCGTCCAGCCTGGGAGTGTGTGTAGGGGTGCAAGGAATAATCAGTGTAGTCGACTAAAAACGATTACCAAATTAGCTGCCAGCAAATTGCTGATTCATGGTGATTGGTGATGTCATCTAATGTGTTTGTGTCATGCCTGGTTGTATAGCCCCGTTTGCCTGCTTGCTAATGTTTATGTTAAGACCAGTCATGTTATAAGCTGTAATATTTTGTATTTTGAAACAGATTTTATCTTGATCAGTGATTTGTTAAAGCCATTGAATATACTAGAGCTGCACAGGAATGGGGATAGCGGGACACTGCTGGTATGGAGACATATTTAAAATATATATATATACTTTATAGGGTTCCTTTGGGAACAGTAAATAATGTCTGTTGACACCACTATAGCAGTCTGGGTGCAGTGTTGCACATAGTTTAATCCAAATCAGTCCCAGCTTCTGTACTGAGGTTTACTGAGGTTTTTCTGAGGAATCTGTACATACAGGGGGGCAGCATTTATTTAGAAATAATTTTACTGTGCATTTCAGTATCTCGAGTATTGCAGTTTAAAAGAGTACTGTTAGTTTTTTCCTACTGCTATCAACCTTTTCGACTGTCAAAATGGTCTTTAGTTGCAACCCTAATTGTGCACTGGTGGAGAGCTAGCTAAGGGTGGGTATTAGGGGAAACATTAGTTAAAACGACCCACTTCTTAAAATAGACTGTCTCTTGCCAGTGCTTGAAGTGCTCCTTATTCTAGTTGTTCACATGCTTGCATGTTTATCGGCCAGTATCAGCAAATCATTATATTACATTCTGAATTTCTACAGTCAAAAAAATATAGCAAGTATCACTGATGTTTCCAAATAAATGTATTTAAACAGAGGTACAACTATGCACAGAACTATTCATCTTATCATGTGCCATAGCAAAATTTCATACTGTAATACTTCCGTGGTACTACATATTATGTATGTGCGTACTGTTGTGTGTGTGTCTCTTTTTATGTGGGCTGTCTGCAGCATTTAGGCATAAACAAACTAATATTTCATTTTGTAGTTGCTATATATTGTTGCTGTCCAAAGGAAAACAAGTATCTCCAAAATGGCAACTTCGCAGGAGAGGCCAAAACCTGATTTAACGTTAGTGAGTCAATGGAACCAGACTTTCTTCCAAGTGATTTTGGGCCATTTTCGTTGGTCCATTCTTCATTAAATTCTCATACAGTGTAAACGACTGCTATTATCAAATGATGCATAGAAGTAAAAATGAACAAAAATGGAGATACTTGTTTTTCATTGGACAGCAACGATATACTATCTGTTGTCTTGTGTTATTCGTTATGACAGTGTTTGTTATGGACATAATCATTCTGAATCAGAAAGCACCATGCTTATTTATTTTGCATGATAAACACAAGATAAACAAGGGACAGTCAGGATTATGTGAAACATATATATTTTTGATTCAGAGCAAACACAACCAACAAAATGCAGAGTGCACATTCAGACTGACAAATGCAGTTGTTGTTCTGCACCGATACTGTGAACACATGTAGCAATGCAGCCTTTTTTGTTTTTGCTTACCATAGTTCCAGTGTTACTTGCCATTGGTGTCGTTCAGTGCCTGCCTGAAGACCTGATTTGTGAAATGGAATGTGAAATGTGAATTTGAGAGGGAACTGAATCAGATACAACAGTAGCAGCTTGTGAGAAGATCCAGTACGCAAGAAAAAGTCACAGGCTGTATTGGAAATGGCATACCACATACTACTCGTGTACTAAATCTGCCTAAAAGTAGTATGTAGTATACGAGCAAATAAAAAAATCTGTAGTGCACTGAAGATACCCGGATGGTGTTCTACTCCAGTCAGAGTTTCTAGTATACAGGGGGAGCTATCTTCATGGTGTACTGCATCCCATCATGCACTGCGGCCTCACCAGCTCTCAGCCTGCTTCAGCCAAAGAAAATGGTGGCGGGTAACACTGGGGAGCAAAATACAGTCAGATACAGTATAAATGTGGGTGTAGTGATTGTAGTGGGGTATGTTTTCATCAGAATGAGCCTCAGAATATACAGGTCTGAAGATTAATACAAGATGAACTCGCTTTAGAGGATCAGTTTTAGAGTGAAATAGCTGAGGGTAGCTAACAGCTAGGGTAAACGTATTTCAGGTGAACTGAGCAGCATTAGCAGCAGCTAGCTCTAAACAGTGGATACAGTAATAACAGCTCTGAGGTAAATGTGAGGTAACTGGTCATGTGACTGTATTAGTATACTACACTGTAGGTCAGAACTTGTTACTGTACTGTATACTACACACAGAGGGCATATACAGTATACAGTACATACTACTGTAGTATACAATATGCAGTATAGTAATGTGCCCTTTCGAATACGGCCACAGAATATTAAAAATGTAGAGTAAAACGTAGAACTTCTGGTACCGTTTAGTGCACTGTCTCTTGCAATGTATATGTCGGTGTCTGCACACCTGTAGAACCTGCCTGAAGAGACTGTAGTGTTGATTGTAGTTTGATACTCTACTTTACTACAGTAATACCGTATATGATCCACTGTAATAATGCCAAGTATAAATTATACAGATGCAGGCCACAGAATTCTCTATCAGAATTTCCAGTCAGACAGTAATTGAGTTTCTCCCTCTTCCTTTAGAAGCTGTGGCTTATCTCTTGGCCAACAGCATTTGTGTGACAGGATTATAGTTACTTGAAATTGCTGTGATGTTGCTTGTATTCAGTGTGCCCAAAAACAGATTATAAGATAATTAAATCTCACATTATGCAAGCTGACACCTCATAAACAGACTTCTTACATTAAAAATATATACTCTCTGACTGAGGCCTCATGGTGGATAATTGCTGAAATAAAAGGAGAATTGAGGTGATAAGACACAGGTTGGGTTGTGCTCACAACTCATGAAGGATTTATAGTGTGTAATGCATTTTTTATTGAGAGACCCATTTTGCAATTTCATTGCAAACAGCAATATATATGTTCACAGCCTGCTGAGTATCAGAGCATCAACCTGCAGTGCTTTGCCTTAAGTGAATAAAACCATCTTAATTACATTTTAGTGGACTGTGACCAGGGTTTGCTTTTTAAAAGAGTAGGAATAACAGACTCCCCCATGAGCCTGCAGAAAATGTCATTCGTCTGTCACCAAAATAAAAACGCTTTGTACCATGTTTTGGAAATAATTCTTTTTGGTCTGTTAATCATGTGTAATACGTCAAATTGGGTTTCTAGAACCTTCACATTATGTGGAGGTACTTTAAAAAAAAGGTTCTTTACACTCGTACATCTGATTTACCAAGCTGGTTCTCAGTGGAAGGTTCCTTAGGGAACCAAATGTGGTTATTCTATAGCATTGCTCAAGTGTAGCTGGCCAGTCAACTACCTCAACAGTTAAATTAATTACCTATATTTACAAAACTCAGGACTGGAAACTGAAATCAAGGTCCACAGAAGACTTGTGGTATAGAACGTGGTATAAAACATAGATTTGTATGTTCTAATAGATTTCCCCCTTGTTAAATCGATATATAACACATCAACGTTTATATCACACGTTTTCTGACCTCAGAGAAAATCATGTCTGGATCGTGCTTGCAAGCACTCCACTCGAGCAAATTTGATTTGCCGTCATTGTTTACTCATTCAGCTGGCTTGAAATGTTTATGTGTATATAAAAGAAAGGCTACAGAGCTAACAAGACAATATGTCATAAGGTTGTTGGATTGCAGATTGCCTAAAATTGCAGTTTACTGCAAACTCAGTGCTGTATTCGGTTATGTTTTCAGTACTTGTTGAAGTGATACAGCATCAAAAGTTTACTTCCAATATTGTATTACTTCAGTTCAGTTCTACAGAAAAAAAGCTCTGAACAAATTGCAGTATACAGACTGATGCTGGCTGCAATGATATTGTCATAAGTGAAGGAAAGCTACTTGTTTATAGCACTCTATTTTGATGTAAAGACCTGTTGACTGACAGACAGCAGGCAACCGCACATTTGGCATGACCTTTCTTGCTCATGCTCTTATTTCTTGTCTTGCTAGCAAAGTGTGGGAGTAGTGTTTGGTGGCCATATCCATTTGTGACATGCACATGTAAATAGCAGCTTACGGGTCACTGGTCCGGTACTGTAATGTTGGTACATGTAATGCATTTTCCCATTTAGCTGTACCCCACATGCAGGCCTGTTTGCATGTTAGCAAAGTTGTCTTTCACCCAGCAACATGCACTCTCAGAAATGCGAGGACACATGGCACAACTGCGATGCAAATGTGAATTATAGCTGCAGTGCTAGCTGCATCTACTGTGCTAAGCGACTAGATGACCACAGAACCTGTCCAGGCTGTCATGAATTGTATAATGTAATTCCCCTTATGCAGAAAGTTTCATAAGAAGGCTTGTTTTCTTTGTCCATTGTAAATTGAAAGCTGTTTAGATCACTTGAGCAAGACACTGAAGCCAATACATTGTATGTTGTGATGTCAGCACACATTAACAGCAGTTAAGCTATATTTCTCTATATTTTCTCTTTCTGTGATGTGGCAATGCTGTTAGTACATTTGCATGTGAACTTACAAAGCCGGGCTGGGGTCACAAAAAAATGTTTTTTGATGGAAATAGAAATACACTTCACACTTAATGGGCACAAATTCCCACAGACACATTCCGAAAACTTGTGGAAAGCCTTCCCAAAAGACTGGAGGCTGTTCTAGTCGTAAAGGAGGGTATCTCCATGTTAATGCCCATTGTTTTGGATTGGGATGTCCAACAAGCTTGTGTAGGAGCGACGGTCAGGTGTTCGAATACTTGTGGTCTTTAGAGGTGTCATATCCTACATTACTTGGAGAAACCTCAACGGTGATATGTTCCCAAACTTTTGCTTAGCTGTGGCATGATTCATTTATAATGCGTCTACCCACTCAGTCCCGTGATCATGGTCAGTAAAACCCTCTGTGGTAACACAGCCTGCAGTGAGCGCAAGTGACAGGGAGCATTTGAAGCACACTCCGTTGGGATTCTACGCTTGACCCGCTTCTGCCCGCCTCATTTATCACCTCTTTCCCTTCTCTCCATTCTCTTTAGCCTGATCCTATCTGCCTTAAGATAGCAGCCAGAACAGAGGAGCGCCACCCACATTGTTACATCGCCTCCTGGCAATTTGGAAGAGAAATCTGTGCTGCTTTATTTCCCCATTGTTTGTGCTATGGGAGGCTGAAGTGTGATGAATAAGGCGCGTTTCTCTCTCCCTCTCTCTCTCCCTCTCTCTCTCTCTCTCTCTCTCTCTCAGAATGAGCTACGGCATGCTCCTCTCCCTTGGGACTTAACCCCTTACAGAACCTTAAATAAAAATATATTACACACACACTTGGAATTATTTTCCTACTTTCCTAACAAAACACACTCACATGTTACATTATTTCAAGGAATCCTTAGACCCCCTTGTGGGAATTTGGCTTCTGTTAGTGGTCTGCAGATTCTGGACGTGTCAACCCTTTAACTATTCCGGGGTGTTCCATTCCTTATTCTCTAAGCTACATTCTATACTGAATAAATCTTAGAAGCTAAAGCATAATAATCCTTAACATGATAGTCTTTTACAAAGCTGATCTAAATTACACTTTTTCCCCTTACCCTTAATAATGTAGTTAATCAGCCAAGACGTGCTTGGGATCTGCATACAAAACGTCATTACAAAACATCAGCACAAGATTTTTGTATAGTCCCTGTTTCCTCTAAAATAAACGTACTTAATAATGTGCAGCCAGAGACTTCATAAAGAGGAATACATTCAGCTGCAGCTTGGCTTGAAGGAGGAAAGAAGAAAGTAGAGTCCATTAATGCATATATATTTGCAGCCATAAATTTGAAGCATGTGAAGAAGTCCTGAAAACATTGTAAACATGCCCTATGTGTGAACATGACCATAACAACCATCTTAAAGGCTAATCCAGTACTGTTCAGACTTACGCTATAAATACAAAGTGTACTGAATAACTAACTGTAAAGCTGCAGCATAACAAAATATACTGAGGGTTTCCCAGAGTGCAACATGCTATGTGTTTTTTTTTTTTTTTGCTTGAATCACTCATTGCATTACATCACTCACTTACAGAACTCAGGAACATTTTAGGTTGTAAAAATGAAACATGTTTGAAAATTGAAAGGCGAATGAGTGACTCATTTCCTTTTTTACACTACCAAATAATCGGCACCATGGACCTACACAGATGGAGAAACCCAACCCAGAATTCCATGAAATGCTTTGGTATTGGTTTACCTGGTTGACCAGCTTATCAGCCTCAAAAACACAACATTTACTGGTTTTGGTGGTGATTAGCACAACAGTTTCCATTGCTGCTGACCATCAAAACCAGCATCTGGCAAAACCATGTCATATGCTGGTCTATGGTGGGTTTTCTAGCAGCTGCCGGAAGAAGATAAATTCTGAATTGAGTCTGCACTTTTGTCAGCCATTTATCCGTGTTATAGATTTCTTAACAACTTCATGTGGTCTGAGGCAAGTGTGTGATGATTTATGCATGCAGTGCTAATGCTAATTAGTGAGGTTTATGGTTCCATTACTTGTTAGTTATATTAGCCTCGTACCTACAGTGCACAGCCAGGGGAAATTTGTGTACATTAAATTTTGTTAAACCAAAACTAAAAAAAATGAAATATAAGGACAGAGTTTAAGGGTTTAAGGTTAGGCCTGTTATCTCTAATGTAGTAGTTGGGGTTGAAGCTTACAGGGTCTTGTGTGACTCACCATGCAGCATTGACTTAGTTTCGGCATGTATTGACCCTGTTGCTCTCCTCTCCCGCAGGTTCATCCTTTGTTGATGCGCGAGCGGCGCTCCGAGTCGCACAGGAACAAGCTGCTGCGACGGACGGTGAGCATGCCGGTGGAAGGGCGACACCATCCTGAGATGGGTGAGTGAGTGAGAGAGAGAGAGACATTGATTCACACTCACACACATGCATGGGCCGCCGACACTCCCCTGTGCCTCACGCTTTTACACCTCTAACAAGAGTCCCCTGCGGCTGGCCAAACACGAGTCAGCTGCGTGGGGGTAGAAGTGTTGCCCGTTGGACTCATCTAAGACCGTTTTTTTTTTTGTCTTTCCCTATTGTGGTAATGGAACAGCAAAAATCTGATGCATACAGTTTTTCCCACCCCAGTTCAAAAATGAGCTAAAACAGTAGTAGCAGTCATCTTGAAGCCTGAATTTTACTTGTACTTCTTTGTATTTTTATGGTCATGTAGTGTGAGAAAGTAGGGATTTGATTCACTGGGTCAGTATCCACACCTATATTGACTTTGTTAAATGGATTGGGTGTCTACCAGGCGTAACCGATGTTGATGTCATGATGTTACTGTTGTAGTTACTTTGAATTTAAGTCTGATAATTGTAAGGTCTGTAAATTCTAAACATGCTCTGTTTTGATTGGCTGCTCTGCATTATGCTTTGTTTTAAAATCGGTCCAGGCTGCACCGCTTATTATAACTTCGGTGCACATGAGCCTGAACCGCTGAAGGCAAACATAAGAAAGAAACTGTTTTTGCTGTTTGTTTCCATATGTGCACTGTATGAACTGGAGAACAATGTGTGTATCCTACTTCAAAAAGTTTCAGCTTTACATTATATGGGCCCCTTTAATGGAAATAAATGCAGGCAAGCATTTTGAACAACCACATTACAGGCAAACTTCTTTGCGTAGAGAGAAGTTTTTCTTTGTTAACATGAAATGCACCATAATGTGTAATTTCACCAAACCAAAGAGTTTAAAATGTTCTTTAAACAATTGTCTAGCCTGATAAACAGAGCTTATGAACTGCCTCTAGATAGAGTTAGACCGATCAGAGGCAGACAAACCCCCCATGTGTTGTGAGATCACAACCACAACTTACTGACAGTCTGGCACACTACGTTCAGAGGTCCACAAAAGTGGATATTCTATTCTCCCTATCCAATCAGGCCTGAACCTTGATTTATAGGAAGTAATCACAATTTAAATCGAAGTCACAGTGTTAGTCCGAAAAATTACCATTAGTTATTTTCTCCAAATTGTTCAGCCCTAGGTTCCCATCACCACCACTGTAATTAGTTCATTTAGCATGAAACTAATCTGAATGACCTTGTTTGAAACTTGAACAATTTAATTATCCACAAATGTTGGAAAAAAATAGCAAGAGTTCCTCATTAAGATTATGTGGCAAATGTGTGGTGATTTAGGCATGCAGTTTGCACAATGCTAATTGGTTTGGTATAATTATATGTAAGCTTCATTAGCCTTGTAGCTTCCTCTAAAGAAGCAAATTTCAGACACCAAATATGTCCTGTCTGACTTACATTTGGGGGAAAATTGTGTAAATTAGATTTTTCACTAAACCATTTCTTTAAGACTGTCAATTGAGCAGATGGTCCTGCGCTATGGCTAATGCAGGAATGCTGGTATAGCCTTGAGCCGCTGCTTTATATGCTAACTGGAGGATTTCTGCACACATGCTAGCCCTGCCTCTAGACAGAAAAGGACTTTAAGTGTAGAATCCTCATCCGCAGTGTAACATAGTTTGAGACTGAGCTGAATCCGTGTCTGGAAAACTGGCCAGAAGTGATGTAGACCCACTAGCCAGAATAAAGAACACGGATGAACTGCAGAAAATGACATTATGGAGCTTGTGTTAGATGGCAGTGTGCACTCAGAGGATGGATTCTCAGACTGTAAGGATGGATTCAGTGACATGGTGACCTGCTTTGTTATGGCTTGGTTTTGAGCTGGCTGTTCTGTAGAGATTTGCCTCTTTACACAGAGACACTGCTTGTGGGCCTGAGCCTGTGTTGTCTGAGTTCATGTGAAACCTCTTGTGAGAGTTTGCGAACCCTTTGAAGTTGTCAGTAATGGCGACGGTTGTTGTCATTTTAGATGATATTATTAGAAAGGCTTATTACATAGACATATCTATACTGGAGAGAGCAGTTCCACTGGTCCACAGTGATGTGGGAAATTGTGATATGGTCAGTAGTGTGTGGCGTACACCACGAGAACAGTACAGGCCTGACCCATACAATAAGGTGGTGCAGTAGCTCAGTGGTTTTTTTTATGGGAAGCATTGTGTTGGCATGGTTTGGATCCATTTGTGGGAGGGGTCACTGCTATCCAATACGAAGATTCCTTTATCCTATGATGAAACATTTTATCCTGATGGGAGTCTCTTCCAGGATGATAATGCCTCCATCCACAGGGCAAAAGAGGTCACTGAGTGGTTTAATGAGAATGAAAATGGTGTAAATGGTATGCTGTAGCCTTTGCAATTAAAAGCTCATGGGAGATCATGGGAGCTGTGTGACTTCACTTTCCACCACCATCATTAGAACACCAGCTAGAGGAGTATCTGTTGGGATAATGGTGTTCCATCCCTTCAGTGCAGTTCCAGGGACTATGTTTGTCTGTGCTAAGGCACATTGAAGCTATTCTGGTGGCTTCAACCTTACTAAGTCACTTGATGTTGGTATTAAAGTCTGAAAAATATTACTTGTAGTCAGCGACAGAAGAAGCTTAGGAAATTTATTCCATTATAGCACATTACTCATGGCTACTTCTTGCAGACTTGCCAAAGGAAGCTTGCTGGGACGTGCAAATTCATGATGAATGTATTCGACGTCCCAATAATTTATGAATTTATTAACGTTGTCTAATGGACAACTGGTTTATGTTATCTTCCAGTCTGTGTGGGTGTCTGTGTAATAGATGGATTTGTATGTGACTGTGTGAGCGTGTGTTTTATGTCACTTACGCTACTCCTACCTTGATGCTAATGGTGTTAATGTTAATGAACACCCAAGTAGACTGACAGGTCAGTGATGTTTATGCACTGAACTTGCCTAATGAACTAAAGTTCTCAGAGTAAGGATTGTGGCATCCACAAAAATATAACCTATTATATAAATTATTCTATGTATACTTGTGTGTTTTGTTAGACCCCCACAGAGCGGGTATTATGTGGGTGGTGGATCATTCTCAGCGCTGCAGTGACACTGACGTGGTGGTGGTGGTGTATTAGTGTGTGTTGTGCTGGTGTGAGTGGATCAGACACAGCAGTGCTGCTGGAGTGTTTAAACACCTCAGTGTCACTGCTAGACTGAGAATAGTCCACCAACCAAAAATATACAGCCTGTGGGCAGCGTCCTGTGACCACTGATGAAGGACGGGAGGATGACCAACATAAATTTCTCAGCTGCAGATGAGCTACAGTCTCTGACTGTACATCTACAAGGTGGAGAAGCAAGGTAGGAGTGTCTAATAGCATGGACAGTGAGTAGACACAGTGTGCATAAACTCCAGCAGTGCTGCTGTGTCTGGTCCACTGGTATCAGTCCAACACGCCTACATGATAAGCTGGGTGTAAGGAGTTTAGTGCATATGTGTTTATGTGTTTAGTGAGTAATGACTGTTACGGGATTTTCTACTGTACGTCAGTCAGAGTGTATGATGAGTGTATGTGTGAAGCAGCTTGCGGGTCCCAGCCCTACCTCAGCCTCCCACCACCCTGTCAACAGAAAGTGTTTCAGTATACTAGCAGTGATTGAGCTGCCACCAAATCTGAGAGGTGAAATCCCTTTCTGCAAGTATTTAAAGTCTTAGTGAAGGACTTTGAAGCAGTTTTTGGGGTTTTTGAGTGACTTTTGATAGCCTTGTGATGTACTTGCCGAGAGAGGCTTTGAAACATAGTATGCTTCTCATGATTATATACCTGCATGTTTCTAAGCGTTAAACTGTTTTGGTAATCATGTTTGGGAGCCAAATTCTTAAAAAAGTCTTTTACTATGTTACAGTCTTTTAATGTCTTATACTGTAGCATATTATATATTTGATCATGTGCCTGTGATAGCGTTCAGTGTATGTAAATATATGTAAATATAAATATATGTATCAAAAAGCTGTTCTCTTTTGGCTGGGCACGTTCTTTCTCTTTCTGACTTGGTGTATTATAAACTACTTAAACTGTAAACACATATACGATTTGAAATACAGCTCACAATTACTGCTTTTTTCTGTTTTTGTCTATAATGCACATATAGTCTGGTTGTGCACATATAGTGTGGTTGTCAAGGACACTGGATTCACAATGATATATTGCTAATGTATTAATGCTTTTATTTGTCACTGTCTCTGGACTGTTTGGTTTTTGCTTAGTGATTTTCAAAGTAAACATAAAGAACACAGACTTTGTGGATGGAGTGCAAATGTCACAACCTGCCCTATCGATGTACTGCGTGCCATACCGGTCGTACTGATACTACCATAACATGCTGTCGGTAGCAGTGGATAGAAGAAGGATATGAAGAATCTTGGAGACCTAAATGAACCACAGAGAAAGAGAACCAAATGACCCAACAGCCACAATTGTGGACATTCAGCAAGCAGTGATGCCCTCCCTGAGTCATCCTGTTAGTGCCAGCACCATTGGCATATGGCTGTATGATGCAAGACTAGATGCACGCATAATATATTACAATATATTATGAAGAATGCAACATTTTTTTTTACGACGACTGCCCTTAACACCAGTACAATTCAAAGTCACCAAAGACTGCAATGGTGTCGTGCCAGACTGTCATGGAGTGACTTTTGTCTTGGTAAAGATGACCAAAGAATCCGTGTGTGGAGGCCAAGATGTTTGTTGTCACGCGTCACACATCCAGAAGGCCTGGAGTCACTCCACCTCCACCCCTACCACAAAACCTGCAGGAACTGTGTGAGAATATTCAAGCTGCATGGGGTGGATTATCACAGGACACCATTAGGAACAATACAACTCTATCCCAAGACGTCTCTTGTGTTGTGTTAGCAAACATGCAAACTTGGTGGCCCGACACCATACTAAGAGACACTACTTCTGTATGTGTATGTTTACATAGAGAGAAGAGGAATATTGTGAAATATATGGGTCATTTATTGGCCATTGGAACATTATTCAAAGGGTATACTTAGAACGTGTTTACTGCTTACCCGCAAAAAGAACACACCTAATTAGAAGGAATACAGATTTCGGTTCCTTTGAGTTTTAACTGTTTTGAATAGATATTTTAATCTATAGGCTTCTCTCAATGTTTTTTTATTTGTTAAAACTAGCTGTGCTGTGTGGAGACTGTACTAACTTTCACTGCCAGTTATTTACATTTTTCAAAGCGAGGCCAATTAATTGCGAAAAAGATATACATTCTCTGACATGCACAAAAATCAATAATCCAAAAAGAATGCTAGTGGAATTCCCAGATGATGTTACTATGGGAAAACGGGAACATGACAAAAAGCACGTTGAACTTGTACCTGTTAAAGTACCTTTTCTTGTTACATTTTGCAGCATATTAATTTCATATAATAACATTCGTCCCTAATTAAACAGCACTCACTGGGATTCAAACTCTTGACGACAGGGTGATTTTAGGTAGCAGTGCCAGTTGCAAGGTCTTGATAAATTGTTAAAGCTGGTCAGCAGGGATATGGGAAGTGGGGGTGTTGAGGGTGCTCCAGATTTCAGGTTTGTTCCCCATAACTGCTAAGAGTAATAAAAAGAAGCTCTCCACTAATTTAAGCATAGTAGAGACCCATGTGTGCTTGATTTTAGAGTGGAGTTTGTATTCTATCTGCAGCCCACTGCAGGCTGTTTTGCAGGTGCACACAGGTGGAGGTTCCATAAAGGAAAGTGTATGCAGAGCATTAGACCATTCCTAAAGTGGCCTTATATTATCTAAACCAAAAACACATGACGATGTCCAGCGCTTTGCACACATTCTTTTTCTTTTATCAACTTCTAATCTCTCACTTGTTGTGCATTCCAGTGTATGACTGTGGGTGTGGCTCAGTTGGTTAACGTGCCAATCTGTTTGGACATCCATCAACTCATTTGCATCAAGTTTGTCTAAATGTTTAGGTAGTGACACATTTACTTCAAAAACAGTGGTATCTAACTGCTCCCCCTGTGGCCATGAGGGACAGGGATGCAGTCTCACTTCCTTTCTGAAATGCTAAGGCTAAGATAAGACTCCAAAACTGTTTCCATAGTGACATGAAAACACAGGACAGCATTTTTGGTTCAAGCTTTTAATGATTAAACTTTCAGATAAATTGATTTTTAAATTGTCTTTTTGCCAGACTGGCTAAGAAGAGGCATTTTCGCTTACTGCCTG
Source organism: Semaprochilodus insignis (assembly GCA_034552555.1). Classification (NCBI taxonomy): domain Eukaryota; kingdom Metazoa; phylum Chordata; class Actinopteri; order Characiformes; family Prochilodontidae; genus Semaprochilodus; species Semaprochilodus insignis. The sequence continues at coordinate 19,588,574 of CM067497.1, forward strand.
ACTGACTGACTGACACACAAGAGTGTAGCCCTCAGTAGGTGGCGGTAATGCCGTAGAAATGAGCTAGATGGAGAGATTTAGCCTGGTTTTTGCTTTAAGTAGAATTATCTTTACAGCCATTTGTTTGCAGCTCAGAGAGGCTGGGCAGTGTGAACAGTGGCCCACCCAGTGAAGGCTAACATCTCTGTGCCACAACGATGATGCCCATCTGGGAACACAAACACAGTTCCACAATTCTGGGAACACATTGCACAGAGACTTTTTTCAACAAGCTTTAGATTTGGCATTTCAGAATGTTAACAGCAAGCTTCGAGAAGGTGTGTGCCATGATTGGACTATCTGTAGGGCCAGTCTGTGTTTCCAGTCACTGGCCACCCATGCAAACTGATAAGACAGCTGGCCACTTGTGCAGAGTGTTGGGTAGAGGTTGAAATGATTGGTGTAACAGCAGTTCACTGTTGTGTATACTGTATGCCAAGCAAAGATCAATTGTAACTGAATTAGGTGGCTTATGGCTTAAAAAGTCATCATTTGTTTTAAAAAAGCTTTCCTTTTTCACAATTCAGCCTTAGCAATATTGCAGTTAAAAACTCTTTTTTGCAATATTTGGGTGTTTTTTTTTTTATTTCAGGCTTTTCCAGTCAGTTTTACTTGACATTTATTGAATGCTAGTTAGTACTGCATTCCCTGTTACTTAAGGAGCCTTTTTTCCCATCCAGTGGCCAGCTAACAGTGTTTGAGTAAAGTGATCCCATTCCGGTTTGAGAGAAACAGAAGTTTGTAATGGAATATTTTTGGGCAACTTCCTCACCACTGGTCAGTGATGTGTCAGCTTCTTATTTCAGACAATAATCATAGTTTTGTGTTCTTGCAGCAGATTGTGTGTCTAACTGAAAACTTTGAAAAGCTAATTTTGGACCATATGTTTGTGAGCTGGTTAACTTCCCTGTGGAATAAGTTGCTGCACTCAAATGGGCTTGATTGTGAAAATGTCTATCCTGCTACAGAATTTATAACCCGAACTGACAAAACAGTCTGACAAAAGAGACATTAAATTACCGCTATAGTTCTCTACATTTCAGACACATTTGATGCTCGTCATGTGATCTGCATCGCTGTTCCTAACAGACTCCTCATGGAGCTGCAATTCAGTTTTTTTCAGTGTTTTCATTTCCCCACATCAGATGTTCACACACTACCTACCTGACTCAGGCGGGCAAGGATCTGAAATACGAGCTGAAGGACTTTGGGAACTGTGTACAGAACCACTGCTCCAGATGAAGTGTACTACAGGTCTCTCTTGCCACTCTTGTCCATGTGCTGTCTTTTGAAGAGTTGGAGACGTGCTGCCTTCTTATGAAATTTTCTAACAGTCCCCAAACTTTTGACAGGGGGGTGCAGCAAACCCTTATCTGTGTAAAGCTTGCGTCTGCTAAGTTTCTACAACTCGTCTGGTTGCTAAGTTACCAGATGCACCATGATAGTGTGTGAGAGCCTTTTTTGCGTCACTGCTTCTTCATTCACAGCTGTGCAGTGATGGAGATACAAGGAAGGGTGAATGGAGAGACAAACTGGCAATTTCTAAAGCAATGCTGGAGGAAGGACATGGACCCAGGGTTAAGGGGGCCGGTGGGGGGTGGGGGGTGCATTGTTATGAAATATTAAAGTGGCATTACAGGTAGTATGTAGTATTTTTGTTTCCATGGAGATTTATTACAAGCCTTGCCTACTGTGTTAAGCGGGTCCTACTCAGTCATATGATTAAACTGTATTAATGCTAATATATTCATGTAATTATTATTAGTAGTAGTATTATCATTATTGTCATTATTACAACAATAACTTTCAATATTGTGCAAATACCACCATTCATTTGTTTAACTGCCAGTCAAAAGAGCCAGATATTCAGGATCAGGAACAATAGCAGAAAATGCAGGGTTTAATTCCATAATATATTATAGACCATTTTCAAAAATGTTCATTAATATGATGTTCATATATTATAATAATTAATGTAATCTTTATTAAAGATAAGATAAACATGTTTTAAACATGTCAGTTGTTATTCTTTTATAAAAATTAGTTATATTCAAAATTTACAAATGGATATGAAGTATTTTGAAATTAAACTTGTCATATGTTTAACAGACAATTACACAAATGAATATTTAGTAAACCCTTTGCTGTTACGGCTTACAGCTTTGTTT